>CM038794.1:136749291-137436926 GCA_021764765.1 Vicia sativa
CTTGCATCATTGGGTTTTCGCACTTCAAACCTATCATACAGATAGACGAAACATTGTTGTACGGGAAATAAAAGGGCACCCTACTGATGGTCGTCGCACAGGATGACAACAATAACATGTTCCCAATCGCCTATGCTCTTGTCGAGGCAGAAACTTAAGCAACTTGGAGTTTCTTCCTAAAGAATCTTCGAACACACGTAGCTCCACAACATGATCTTTGTCTGATTTCTGACAGACATGCCTCAATTGATAGTGCGTACAACAATCCTGCTAATGGTTGGCATGACCCATCGTCTACACATGTTTATTGCGCAAGACTTATCATTCAAAACATCCTGCGCAAGATCAAAGATAAGAGTCTTCGGAAAATAGTTATGAACGCAGCTACACACTAACACAACCACATTTTAAATATTATCGCAGCCAGATCAGAATGGAAAATCCAGATACAGGTGCGTGGATTGATAATCTGCAAGTGAAAAGTGGACACGGTCATACGACAATGGAGTGCGTTAGGACCACATGACAACAAATCTAGTCGAACCAATGAACGACGTCTTCAAAGGCATAAGAGCACTCCCAATAATTGTTTTGGTGAGTACAACATATTTTAGGATGGTCTCGTTGTTTGCAGAGAGGTGAAAAGTGGAACGCATTGGTACAATCAGGACAACTGTGGAGTGAAAGATGTATGAAATTTATTAAGGTCGAAAGTGCCAAAGCTAGCACTCATCTTATTACAAGATTCGACCGACATAACCATAATTTCATTGTCAAAGAGACAATCGACCACAACGAAGGTTTGGCTAGACAAGAATACAGGGTTAAACTACCATCTCGTTGGTGCGACTGTGGAAAGTTTCAAGCCTTTCAAATGCCCTGCTCTCATGTCATTGCGGCGTGTGCACATGTTCATCAAGATGCAATACTATTTCTTTCTCCCATTTACAAGTTTGAGACCTTGCTCAGCATATACAACAATGCCTCCAAACCGGTTGCAAAACCAGATTATTGGCCTGCGTACAGGGGAAGTAGTTTGGCATAACAGTCAAATGCAGCGAAGTAAAAAGGGTCGTCCCAAAAGCAAACTTATAACAGTTGAAATGGACGACCTTGAAAACCTAGAAAGAAAGTGTGGTTTATGTCGTCAACTCGGACACAATCGAAAAAATTGTCTCCAATGTGCTACGAGCTCGACATCCTGAAATTTGTATGGAATTTATCTGCACTTTTTAATATTATAACAAAACTTGTTCTTTTCATTAATAGAATTTATTACAAACATCAATACGCATACAACAAAATAAAATACTACCCGATTAAAACAACAACAGAAAAAACATGAGACTTAAAACAACAAAAAACAAACATGGAAATGTAGCATCAACAACACAAAAAAATTATTTAAGACACTACAACCGTTAAAACAATTTCATCGGATTCATACATCATCGCAATAACGTCGACGTCTATTTTGACTTCCTCCAACCAAATTTGAGGTTGTCCAGTTGTGAAGTTCATGGTTGTTCTCTTCCTCTGAATCCTTCTAATTTCTTCACCAACTTCTATTTCTCCGTCTAACCATCGCATTAACTCTTTCTTCAGTTTGGCCATGGTAAATATGTGTCAAACTTTCATTTTCATCGGAGGAATGGAGACCGAGAAAACAACGTATCCATCTCGGTATAGATGTATGGCGATGTCATGATAGAAAAATAAGAGAATATGAGATGAGGTGTTGAAAAATGTGAATAATGAAGGAGACATGGGTGTTGTATTTATAAAAAATACAAATACATAGGAGCCATTTAAAATGGCTCCTAGATGTAACCTACATAAAGGAAGGGATAACTTTTACAAGAGGAGGCAAGTGTGGTGGCGCCTACATGCATTTTTCAATGCAGGGAGGCATATCGATGGCGCCTAAGTGTTTATGTGTCTGAAACATGATTATTTGCGTAAATTTTGGTACCCAACACCCACACAACCCAAAATAAAAGGGTCACTTCAATGGTTTATTCCTATATAATTCACTTATTATATATTCAATGGTCTGACTTTGAGTCATTCATATGTGTCACCCTTATTATTATAATCTTTAAATCGCATAGAATCTTGCTTTAGTGTGGATTTTCAGGTGTCTTCACGGATTTGGTAAATTTTTTATTGTTGTTAATTACTTGTTAATTCGTTACCTAGCTTGTACTTGATCCGGCGTGATTTTTATTATTCACTTCTCATACTTTTCAAAAGTAAAAGAAAAATAAACACATTTGAATGTGATGATGATAACCTCTTGGATAAAGGTGAAGAAAAAGAGAAACCTATGATTAACGACTTTAATTGATACTGACTGTTAGAAAATCAATTCAAGAGAAATGGATTGAGGCTAAATCGTGAACAGAATCACATTCCTTATAAGTATTTCAAGCACTCTCTATATTGTCATAGAGTTGGAGCGAAATACCGGGATAATTCACCTTTGAATTGAGTGCACAAGACGGTGAAGAACTCGAATGTAAGGAAGAGTGTCTGAAATATCGAAGAGGATTTATAATTTTTTAGTGTTATTTTTTCAAATTCAGAATAATGTATTTATAGGGCATGCATGTGTTGTTTCACAAGTTTGCAACTTTTGATGAAACAACACCTTTTCAGCATAAGTTGCAATGGGTTGCCTATAGTTAAATTATGCACCACTTCATGAAGTGTTATGTGTTTTTAATTCGAAATTCAAACTTTCGTGCTCGAGACAAATTTAACGCACTTTCTCGGTGGATGATCGTGCGAGAACCGATCAAAATTTCGTTCGGACAATTTAACACTAAACATCCACTAGTGGATATTAGTGAAAAAACTGACCAAAATTTCCTTTAGACAGATTAGAAGGCAATTTCCACATTTATCTATAGGGCACTTTTATCCTCTTTAACTTTGTCATATTTGAACACACCTACGAAAATTAATTTTCCATTAATTTCCAACACTGACATTTGTAGGTAAGAAAAATAAAAATGTAACAAGGGCTAAAAAAAACCTCTCAAATTTAGGGAGGTTTGAAACCCTCACAATCTAACATTGTTTTTGTAGTGTTGACTTTGAGTAATGTGGCATGCAATGTCGAGTTCTGTCAGACCAGATTGACGGTAGAGATTCAAAATTTAGACAAAAAACTTTAAGAGGACCATACTTTAAACGAATTATTTATAGAGACTAAAATCAATTTCTGAATTATTTATAGAGACCACAAACATATTTAACACTTTAATTTATATTAGTTTTTAATTACCTAAATTACAAATTATTATGTTTTATAATTTAATATTCAAAAAAGAAAACGCTAACAAGTCCATGAATCCTCTTTAAGAGCTTTAACAAGTATGTGTTTTCAAAATCATGTGTATTCAACGTTTTGAAAATTAAAATAATTGACATTTTCAAAGAATATTTTATATATTTATAATACTTAAAAATTGCTAGAGCATTCATTAGCATTACTTTTATAAAAATACTACAAATATGAAATAATATATAACACAATATATTAAAAATTAACTGTGGGGTTAAATATTTTTGTGATATTTGTTTTAAGTGAAAGAGTATTTTAATCCGTTTATATTTTATTTCCGATTTTTTCTTTTTGATAAACAAATTCTAATTAACTTTCTTAGGAATTGAATGTGACATCCTAAAAACAGTTAACAATGTCAAAGGAGAGATTTATAAAGCCCCTCAAAAAGAGATAATAAAAATAGGTACAACTCTTTGACCTAAATCGCTAACCCTAATAGCAAATAAACTAATACTTCACGCTTGAGAGTGAAGTTTCAACTGGTTTTATCTTCAAATTGCAAGCAAATTCGCTAGAAGAAGATGGAAAAACGTGTGACTAAGATTGCGACAGAAAAGGTAGCTAAGGTAAGGAAACAATTACATATCCACCATGATATTGCCTTCTCGATTCTCTCAAAATTATCTATCAAACCTTTGAAACGATTTGAATGTGTATGCAAGTCATGGTCTCTCTTGTCTGATAACCCTAATTTCACGAGCACCTACCGTGAGAGTTTCGTAACAAAGTATCATTCTTGTTATGATGATGCATCTTTCGTCCCGATTCAACGTTACAATGTCTTTCACAATCATAGATTTGAGTTATATTCTCTTTATGATGAGAGGTTTGCGAGTAATGTCAAAATTGATTGGCCATATCATGATGTCCAAACTAAAATTATAGGTTGTGGTAGTGTTCATGGAATTCTTGGTTTATCTTTGATGTTCCAAAAAGATATTATATTGTGTAATCCCTCTACTAAGGAATATAAGCTCATTCCTCTAGGCCGTAATCATCACGAATGTTATCAAAGATATATTAATTATGGATTTGGTTATGATTGTGTCGACGATGATTATAAAGTGATGTGCATTTATCACCTTGAAAATGAGTCAATGGAAGACTTACATCTTGACCCCTTTTTCTGTGAAATATTTAGTTTGAGAAATAACTCATGGAAAAAACTTGATGTTGATATGAAATATAATCCTATTTTTTGGAGCGATGAACAATTCTACATAAATGGATTCTCTCATCGGGTGTGTAAAACTGAATTAGAACACAACAATAAACAATATGTGTTGTCATTTGACTGGCATGAGGAGGTTTTCATAACAACACTTATGCCCTATGACATAGATGATATTTTTTATTTTCTTTATAGCTGGATAAACTTGGTGCTATTAAATGGATCTATTGCTTTGATATTAAATTCTGCAACGACGTCTACATTCCACATTTTTATCTTGGGTGAAATCGGTGTAAAAGAATCATGGACTAAACTTTTCACTATAGAACATTTACCTTATCTTGAGCATCCAATTGGAATGGGAAAAAAGAGTGATATGTTATTTAGAAAAAAAGACGGAGGACTAGTTTGGTTTGATTTAATTACTCAAAAGATTACAGATCTCAACATTACAAACAAATGTTGTTCTAGGATTTTAATTCATAAAGAAAATCCAATTAGCCTTCTTGCATTTGGAGGAAAAAGTAGTTAATATGTTTTCTTTTTATTTCTTTCAAGGGAATATTATGAAGTAGTTTATAATTTACTTTGAAGTTTATAGCTTCTGAATTGGTTTTAAGTTTAAGTTTGGATTTTGAATTTGCTAATTTGTATTGCAAGTTCTGTTTTGTTTGTAATGAAAGTGAAATTGTCAGTTTGTACTGATAGGAGGCTTATTCAATTGAATTTGCCATATCACACTTACTTATATAGAGAATCACTTTATTACTAAACTACTATTGTGTAATTACTAAGGTGTAGTTATATTCCAGAGTTTGCACAAGAATTTTCCATCTATTTGTTACAATTTTAAAAAGCACTCACTTGATCAATAAGTTATCTTCATATTTAAATGTGAATGAAATTTCATTTTGGTTGCATCAACTCCATATAAAAATCATGCTCCTAGTTTCTTCAGTTCATCTATATTTGACTTTGCATGCTTGTACTTCTTTATAACATCAACTACATTAACACAAAGGTGGGCGAAAGAATTTTATACTTACATGTTGCAAAAGCTATTAACGTTGTCACTAGTACTACAAGTTAGCAACAGCAACAAAATAACATTGAATCAAAATGGGTTATTTGCAACTTACACAAAAAGAGAGTGAAGCGATAGAAAGAAACCATGAGTCTCAACAGAAGAAGTCACAATATTGGTTGCAGAAGCAAAAGCTTTGGCTAGACAAAGGGTGAAAGAGAAATCACCCTCACCCACTAACAATATTTGATGATCATTACAATAATGTTTCAACCATTTTGAACCCTCGTCAACTTCTTTGACTTTCCGTTTTTTTTTTTGTTTTTTATCTTGGTTGCTCTTGTTTTTCTTCTTTGTGGTCTTGTCATCTTGAAATGGAACATCAACACTTTTCACCTAATGCTGTCTACATCATTATATAGCATGACTATTAACTAATGTGTGTCGATTATTTTGAGAATAAATATCTTACTCCATTTACCATAAATATTTATCAAAGGGGATTTCATAACATATCTATGTCTCTAAAATTTAGAGTTTCATATCTGCGGACGCAGTAAAGTTGTACTAAATTACATACTTTTTTTGGAGATGTATTTTTGAAATTAAGCCGACTATGTAATTTCGAAATAATATTTTATAGAAAATGCAGAAAAATAGAAATGAAAAACACTAACTTTACAAAATAAAAATATCATTAACATCATAAAACCAACAACATATAAGGGATTTTGACATAGGTCAAACATTACATTTCAATATCCAGGTGGACGTTGCAACATTTTGATAAAATGATCGACCGATCTCGAAATAGTCGCATCCAACTCGATAGTAACTTTTGATTCTAAATGAAAAAAGTATTCCCCGTAACTCGTAAATCAGCATCCTTCTTCAGCTCATGGTGGATGAACTCAAGTTTCCCTTATTTATTAAGGATGGAGAACGATACTCGATCTTCACAATTTTGAGATTGTCACCACATGGTAGAAGGTTCTGCTATATGTATTGCAAATCTTCAAGAGGGGTTTACTCGTTGATCTTAAATTCTCATAATGGTGCATTATCGGTAAAGTGAACATTTTTAACATGCCATTTGATGTTCATTATGGTTTTTTTGTGTTTTGGTATGAAACAATATGACAAATGAGCTTATTTATAGTAATGGAATGTTAATATGGACCACACAAATCCTATCTTGTGATAGAGAAAATTCTTGACATGTAACTCTGGAAACACCATTTATTTGTGTATTCTAGAGATGTACTTTCGGAAATTTCCCTGGTATTAGAAAACAAAACAAAAATATAAACTTGTATTGAACGTTGAATTTTTTGGTCAAACTTCAAAATGCTTATATTAGACAGCATAAAATATTAACAAAATGTCATATGCAGTAAAATGATAAATAATTACTTAAATGAACCAAAATAATTATCATCGGCCTCCTTTGACTTTTTTTTTTCTTTTCTATTTCAATGTTGTCTAATTTGGTGTACTCTTGTATTTTTTCAATAAATTAGTCCAGCCGATTTTTGAATTGGATTTTATAATGAGTTGTCCCATTCGGTGATGTAAGTGGTACTATAGGACATCCCTACATCAAATACACTTAAAGAAAATATCGTGGATTTGAAATCCTTATAACATAGATGATACGATCATTGGACTTTAGTGGTGGAGAAGTGCGCAGTGGGAACTCGAGCCCTTGGTCAAGGTCCTCAAACCTATTAAGCCCGTTACTCGAGATCATCTTCCCTACACCCGTCGTGCAGAATCAATGCTTATGATAACCAGACCTATGCCCGGTGTATCCCATCTGCCCGACGTAACAGCTAGTTACGGGCCTCCTTGCTCGGTCATGACCTAGTCAGCTCAGACGACTATATTTGCGGACCCACATATCTCGGCCCAAACATAACAACCAATAAGAATCTTCCTATGTCTATTATATAAATCCTCATATCTTTGAGGGCAAGGTATCACTTTCTTACACTCAAAACCTTAATACTTTATATCTTCTCCTTTGAACATTTGCTTACTTTAGCATCGGAGTGCCTTGCAGGTACACCCCCCTCCTCAACATCAACTTGCTCGAAGGACCATCAACTGTTCCGGCCGTCTCCGATTCTGATCACTTGTCCAAATCAGTGGCGTCATCTGTGGGAACTATCTTACCCATCTTCTTTCATTCATCATTCTGATACCAGAAGATCAAAGATAATCTCAAACTCACGAGATGATCGAATTCAACGATCAGCCTCTTTCCAGCAAGTCCATTCTCTAACCTGTCCATAAAATGGATATGGTTATTCCCTCTCCTCGTCTGGAGGACACCATTGATCACAGGGATGGCAGGACCGCATCCCCGGATCCTGAAGATGCTGACGATCAAGATTTCTTCTTGGATAACCAGAAATCCAAGGATCACGTTGACGACCCCGTATTTCCAAGGATCAAGATTCCTTTATCCGCCCACAATCAGACTAACAGTCTCCTCCTCCAGTAGGGCCAGCGCATTGAGGCACTGGAAAGAAATCTCCCCTCGTCTCCACCTCAGAGACCTAAAGCGGTCGTTTCCCGTAGTCCCTCACCGAGAAAGACAGCTCGAAAAGAAGATCGTCTCAACCGCCATATTCGAAAAGAGGACATACCCCACTTCGGAAGAATCGGGTTCACCCTCCACAAGAAGGCGAAGAAGAATCTTATCACCCAAGCGATCGATCTCCGTCACCAAAATCAAAAGAGGAGAAAGAGTTCCCCATCACGGAGGATACAATTGTGTTGTCTCCTTCTCTTTCGACTAGAATGACGAGCAGCATCGTGGCCCCTTCTACCGGGCCATCATGGACATCCTTATTCCGTCCGGTCTAGAGAAACCTCCTTGGCATGGTCAATACGGTACCACCGACCCCGAGCACATCGAGAACATTGATACTTTGCTCGACTATCGAGGAGTCTGTGGGGCCATCAAGTGCCGCCTGTTTCCTACAACTTTGAGGAAAGGGGCCATGGCATGGTATAAGAGTTTGCCCGACAGATCGATCACGTCTTGGAAGGACCTGGGGAGACTATTCACCAGACACTTCACCACCTCTCGACGCCATCTAAAGTCTGCGGCATCCCTAGAAGCCATCATCCGGGCAAGAGGAATCTCTCCGGCGTATATCGAGAGGTTCAACCAAGAGGCCGTCCAAGTTTCAACTACGGACGATATGAAGAAGTACCTCCTTGAGAGAGGACTACGCCCTCATAGAGACTTCGCGAAGGTCGTAGGCATTGAAACACCCTCCACATTGGATGTGTTCCTCCTGAAGGCTCAAGCATACATCCAATATGAGGAAAAAGAAGCTGCAAATTCTGCTCGTGAGACACGGCACATGGAGAATGTCAAGAGCTCCAAGAATGAAAAACCCCTGACATCTCATCGGGGAGGAGAACAAAGGCGGGAAGACAAACACTGCGATTCAAGAGACCATAAGGGGTCGGTGGGTCAATTGAGTGACTACACCCCCTCACCACTTCTCGAGGCGTATCATGATTGTGTGTTGTGAGTTCAAGCAAGGAGATGCGCTTCCCTCGATAGACCCCGACCAAGAGGGTAGATAAGAGTAAATCTTTTGATTTCACGAAGTCACTAGCGTGACGGATAGCGCATCCACCTCAAAGATGCAATTGAGATCCTAATTAGAGACGAGCATCTCAAGCGGTACAAGAAGAGTCAACAAAGGAAAACCCCTTCATCAAGTAAGGTCGAGGAGGAAAAGCCCGCATAAGATTTTTATGCCCGCTATAAGCATATTGAGGCCGAAGACTTCTTCTTCCCGATTTGGATACCATCCCGACCTACTTTGCCACTCACAGCCCTTGGGAATCCTTCCCAATGATCATGGTCATCTCTGGTGGAGGATTCACCAAAAACTCCATCGGATCAATCAAGAGAAGGTTCGATGAACTCGTTAGGACGAGCTCGGATCTGGGTGCCACCCTCGACAAAATCCAAGGCAAGTCTCATCCACTCGCCTTCTATTAAGAGGAGTTATCTAGAGGCACCCCAACTCAAACATCCTTCTGCTTGTACGTGCTCGGATGGCCAACTTCGATGTCAGGCGCATACTTGTCGACCAAGGAAGTTCAACCGATATCATGTACATTCAGTTCTTCAGGACCTTGCAGCTCAACGAGACCCACCTGACTCCCTACCTCGGTTCGGATCTGCATGGATTCAATGGCTCCACAGCGAAGCCATAGGGATACGTCGAGCTGATCGTAACCTTTGGATCCGGAGAATCCGGAAGATCGATAAAAATGCAATTTTTGGTCGTTGACTGCCCATCCCTGTACCAACGCATTTTTGGTCGGCCCACTCTTGCCGAGGTTATCGTTGTGTCGTCCACTGTGCACCTAAAGATGAAGTATTATACTGCTGGCGGGAAGGTGGCAACATTGCATGGAGACATCCAGGCATCCAGAAGATGCTTCGAGGCATTAGAAAAAGGCCTAGACTCCATCAACCTCAACCCGGACCAAAGGCGGAATCGACCTTGGGAGAGCTCTCACAGCCGAACCTTTTCCAGTCGATGCTATCGACCTTGATAGCCGTCTCGAGCTAGAGGTTTGGCCGAGAAGAAGGAAGGAAAGGCCCATATGGTCGAAGAAGATCTTTTCCGGGGAGCATCCTCAAGGAAACATCGTCCAATCCCAGACGGAGACTTCGAGCTAGTACCATTGGGTAACGAACCCAGCAAAGGCGTGAAGATTGGAGCTGACCTCTTAGAGTTGGATCGAGAGCAACTCAAAGCATGCTTAAAGGATAATGCTGAACTCTTCACATGGAGCGCTGCCGAGATGCCCGACCTCGATCCCGAGGTCTCATGCCACCACCTTACTATTGATCTCGCCCTTAAGGTTGTAGCAAAGCGCAGGCGAAAGCAGTCCCCAGAGAAAACCGAGGCTGCCGAGCAAACTGTTAGGTGTAACACCTGGAAAATAATTTAATTATTTAAATGAAGTATTAAGAATTATTGTTAGAATTTAGTCAAAGAAGGAATTATCGGAATAATTATAAGGGACGTTAACGGATTTATAAGTCGGTTTAAGATGATTAAGTGAATTATCGGAAGTTGAGATTAATTAATGATGAATTAATTTTATTATAGAATATTATTGGAAATAATATTAGAACTAAGTGTGGATTAATAGAAATATTGTTATTATTATTATTATTATTATTATTATTATTATTATTATTATTATTATTATTACTATTATAAGTTGGATTTAATTATAAGAGATATAAAAGGAGAATTATAAGGGATTAACTAAATAATCAGTTTAGTCGGAGAATTATTATTATTATGAGTAGAAATTAATTAATTAAAGTATTTAGTGAGTTTTATTATAATGTGAGAAATAGAATGAGAAACATTATTTAATTGGCCAATAAAATATATGATAGAATAATACTTGAATTATTAAAGGAGTAGAATAGTTAATTTAATTAATAATAGAGTATGATATAAAAGAGTATATAAAGGAAGCAAATATTAGGAAAATAGGGTTTACGGAGAAAAGGAAAATCAAAGAGAAAGTGGAGGCACAAGGGCTAGGAGAGGATACCGGAAGTGCACAATCGGAACCGGAAAGTAAGAATTCGATCGGAGTTATAACCACCGTCAAATTTAAGGTAAAGGGTGGGGTTCTAACTCGTTAAATGGGATTATGATAAATCGTATGTGGGGATGATTTTATATGAAATTACCTTTGTTTGTGTAGACCGTATGTGAATTAATAGTTGATTATTATAATTATGATTGCTGCTGGTAATCGGAGGATAGAAACATTAGTGGTGTAAAGAAAAATTAGAGCAATACTGATCGATTGAAGAATGAATTTTGGGGACGGTGGCTATAGGGTGAGGCGAGCGCCCTTGCACCAAGAAGGAGACGGACGTCTCATGTTTGGGGACAAGGAATGGAAGAGGGGCCCTGGAGTGATGAGGCGGGCGCCCTCCAGGTGGCTAGTGGTGGAGGGTGGGACCACTTGTCCTTCTGTATGTGTAAATCGTGTAGTTTATGTTATTTTATTTGGCACTTAATTGATAGGCAATACCAGTTTGGTGAATCATAACATGTTCCTAAACCAATTAAGTGTGTTAGTAATTAAATGATAGTTCTGCAAGAAGTAGTAGTTGGAATAATAAGAACACTATCACTAGCAAAGGCAGTTGGTTCTAGTAATAGTACTGATAAAGATTAATAGCAGCAAGGATAAAGTATAGTAACAAAAATAATGTTAGATAATGGCAGAATGTTAATTAGTAGTAGAAAATGGAAATGTAATTCGGAGAGTAATAATAATGTGTTCAATTAAATTGGCAGCATGATAATTAATTAATATTGGAAATATGATTGATAGTGAGGTAGCAGATTCATAATAATTAATAGTAACAATAGGATTTAAAGTAGTACCGAATTAACCGAGTTAGCGATTTAAGCAGTATAATTAGTTGTCCGAAATTAATTTGAAATGGTCGGAATAATTTGTATATTTTAGTAGATGATTATGATTGTTTATTTTGTTGAATTTGTGTGATGGTATTGTATTTTTGTTTGTGTTTGCGAATAATTAGCGATGAATATGTTGTTGTGTGTTGAATTATGTGAAGTTGCAGGGTGTTTCAGTGACGATAATTACCTCTGATTATTGGTAATAATAGTGAGATAGGCGTATGCCTTGTGAAGTGAATTTATGTTGTTAATTGCATGTTGTATCGCATTCCATTTTGCATTTGTGAAGGCCTGTATTGGCGGTTGTGAAGAAGGTTTATGCCTTGTGCCTCTGATAACTGGCAATTTAGTGAAGGGAGTTTACTCCACCGGTACCGCATGCATATGCATTATTGAGTCTCATTGGAAGTCAGGTCGTTGCTAATTGCGAAGTAATTACATGTTGTTGCTAACGAATGAAGTGCATTGTGTTGTTGTTGATTGGGAATTTAATTGTGACGTGTTAATTGTGGTGTAGTAATTATGTACAATTTAATCCTAATATATTATTTATCATACACCTGTTTATATTGGTAGATATCTCACCCTTTCTTTTGTTGGCCGTTACCTTTATATTGGTAACGTGTAGGTAACGAGGAGTAAAGAATTTAGTAGCTTTTGGTGTCGTCGCTACGTCATTGGGGCAATAAACGTATATTTGATTTTATATTGTTTTCCGTTGCATTATTGAAGTTAATACTTTGAGAATTGTTCCTTGAATTAAGTTGTTTTGAAAGATGCTATATTCCGTTCGAAGTTTTGAAAATATTATAAATCCGCTGCGTAGTTTTTGAATAAATATGAAGTATTTTGATGAATAAATAATTACTATAAATTCTTGGAATTAAATGTGCTATGTATCCATCATGATATGCTTTTTAAGTTGATGGTTTGTATTATGAAATGTAATGCCTCATATTGTTGAAACTTTCCGCACTCTGATTTTTCATATAAACGTTGGGTAGAATTGGGGTGTTACATTAGGGACCTCCTAGAGGCCAATTTTATAACGGAAGCCCGATACACTACGTGGTTGTCCAACCTTGTACTCGTTAAAAAGAATAATGGAAAATGGCGCATGTGCATTGATTACTCTGATCTTAATAAGGCATGTTCAAAGGACGCGTATCCCCTGCCCAATATCGATAAACTGGTCGACAACTCCGTTGGTTTTAAATTACTTTCATTTATGGACACCTATTCGGGATATAAACAAATTCCAATGGCTAAAACAGATAAAATTTATATAGCCTTCATGACCGAATCGAGCAACTATCACTACAACATGATGCCCTTCAGTCTGAAAAACGTCAGCACAATGTACCAGCAGATGGTGAATAAAGTCTTTAAAGGTGAAATCGGAGACATGTTTAAGGTGTACATGGACGACATGATCGTGAAATCTCAAGAGGAGGCCGATCATGCTCGACACCTTAGAAAGGTCTTAGACCAAGCAAGAAGTGTTAAAATGAGGTACAACCCTGAAAAGTGCACCTTTGGAGTCCAGCAGAAAATTCCTTGGCTATCTCACCGGCGTGGAATAGAGGCTAACCCAAAATGTCGAATTCTGAATTTCCACTCCAAAATCAAAAGATACATCTATGTCATCAATGGGATGCTGACCTCGTTGTCCCATTCGACGCAAAATCGTGACCACGCACTCCCATTCTTCAAGTTGTTGAGAAAGGAAGTTGCGTTCAAATGGACCGAGGTCGAGAAACATGGATTGTATTGGAGATACGCTTCTTCCTGACACAAGCTCTCATCGAGAAACACAAGAATTAAGGTACCAGCAAATCGAAAAAATCTCCCTTGCGCTGGTCAACACCATCAGAAGGCTTCGCCACTATGTTCTAGCACACATCATCGTAGTCCGAACGGACCAACCCATTAAGGAACAATTAGGTCGACCGGACATGGCCGGCATAATGCTCAAATGGTCGTTGGAACTATTCGAGTTCGACATCAGGTACGAAAGCAGAAAGGCCCTCAAAGCACAAGTCTTGGCAGACTTCGTGGCCGAAATGACTTCCCCAGCACTCCAAGAAGGAACCAACAAATGGACCATATTTGTCGACGGTAACTCTAGCTCGTCAGGAAGTGGAGTAGGGATAATCCTGGACAACGGGGAAGGGATCATCATCGAGGTGTCCCTCGCCCTCTCATTTCCTACTTCCCATAATCAAGTTGAGTACGAAGCTTTCCTTGTCGGACTCCACCTCGCCGAGGACATGGGTGCGAGAGAAGTCAAAATTCTCACGGACTCGCAACTCGTAGCTTCCCAGGTTCAAGGAGAATATCATGTTAAAAACGACCAGCTAGCTTAGTACTAGACCCTCGTCCAGAACCACCTAAAAAAGTTCACTTCAATTGAGATACAACATATCCCTTGAGAACACAATGCTCGTGCAGACGTTCTATCCAAGCTCGCCAATATGAGGACTAAAGGAGGGAAGTAGTCGGTGATATTAGAAATACTCCCTCGACGAAGCATAGAGAAAGGTCATCCCGGTCACGACATATTTGTCATCGAAGAGAACACCTTCTGGATGACATCCGTCTACAAATATCTGGTCGACGGGACCCTCCCCGATGATTCCAAGGAAGCAAACATCGTCACACGGAGAACCTCCTCGTACGTCATCCTCGAAGACAAACACTACAAAATGGGATTCTCTATCCCCTCCTCAAATGCATCGAAGAAGCCAGAGTACCACACATACTGAAGGAAATACACGAAGGCATGAGCGCCCAACACCTAGGAGGCAAATCACTCGCCCGAAAGCCTCTTCGAGCTGGTTACTATTGGCTGACCATGCAGAACAAGGCCAAGGAGCACGTCAAGAAATGTGACAAATGCCAGCGGCATGGACACATGCATCTGGCTCCCTCGAGCGAGCTCAAATCCCTATCCTCTCCATGGCCTTTCTTGTAACACCCTTCTAATTTCCCCGTGAATAATAAAACGATTCAGAGTTAATGTGACACCCCAAATAATTCAATTATTAAATAATTAGAATTTTAATCATTAATTTAATTAGAAGTTTAATTATTGGTATTTTTGGATTATTGGATTTAATTAATTAAATAAAAGGAAGTATTGGGGGTGTGAGGTTGAATTGGAGGGTGTGAGGAGTAAAATACTCTAATTACTCTAATTATTTTATTTTCTTAATTGGAATAATAAAAGGAATAAATAAAGGGAAAGAGGAAGAGTGAGAGAATTAGAGTTTTCATACTACGTACATTGGAGAGAGAAAGGAGAAAAAAATCGTCGAAATTTGAAGAATCATCGCAAGGTAAGGGGTGATTTTGTCTGGTTAATATGCCTTATAGTTTTTGATAATCAATAGGATGATTTGATACGTTAGGAATCTCAAATTATAATTTTCTAGGTTATGCCCTAATGATATAATCCGACGTAAAAATCCCAATTGGAATTCATAGGAATGGTTATTAGGTGTAGGTTGATTGTGGATTAAATTAGGGACTGTAATTCTATTGTTAATTGTATGTGAAAATACATGATTTTTACTGTTTCTGTTGTTCTATGGATGTTGCTGATGAATGGGATCAAATGGAATTGCAAATTGTGAGAACAAAACTGAATTTTAGTGAAAAAACGCAGCATGGGTCGACACAAGGGCCTTTGCATTGATACAAGCTGCATTAGTGTAAGAAAACAGAAGCTGGAATAAGGCTTGTATTGATACAAAATCGTTTGCATCGACTCATGTGGTGAATTTTGAAGTTTTTCATCGACACAAGGATGCTATGTATCGACACAAGAGAGTCTTGTATCGACACAAGTGGGTTATGGATCGACTCATACTGAAGAAACTTTTAAAAATGGAAAAATTATTTGCGTACGAATCGACACATACGTATCTTGGGTCGACACAAGCCATGTATGAGTCAACACATGGAGTTTTGGATCGACTCATACTGTTTGAAAACAAAACATAACTTTCATAACTTTCTGAAAATTATTTTGGTCATATCTTTGCGACCGTAACTCCGATTTAGTCGTAGTTGGTATCGTTGGAAAGCTGGAAGCACGTACTATCTATTAAAAACCTTTTTTAAAAAATAGTAACTGAATCTTGATGGATTGATATGACTTTCCGTAGGAAGAATTCGTGGTAATTCGTGATTGTTCGTTGCTGACGTTGTATATGCTTGATAGATGTTAATACCATGTGTTGTGATTAACGTTGTATATTCATAATTATGTTGTTATCATGTGTTATTTGATGGTGTTGACTATGTACGGAATTATGTTGTGATCATATTCCGTTCATTGAATGTGGCATGCTTTTGATGTGCATGCATATACATTTTGGTGGAGTTAATTCCCATTGTGTGGAATTTGGCTCGTATTGCCAATAACCGTTCCCGGGTGATTATGGGTGGTGAGGCTGGATTCATGTCCGGGTGATTATGGACGAATCGATGTTGGTGACTTAGTTCACGTTTTGGTTCCACATGCATTGAGTTTGCATTGCATATGGAATTATAACATGTCAGGATGGCTTCGAGTGTTATAATTTCATTGATTGTTGTTATATGCATATTGATCTGTGTGAATTGTATTTGTGAACTGAAATCTAAATATACTAATGAGGGTGGAATAATATATTGACTGTTTTATTGTTTAAGAAACGTATAATGCATTTTAATTGTTCATGAAATCTCACCCTTACTTTGATGATTTCAGATTGAAGTGTTAGCCACTCAGGAATTAGTGAGGATGGCTTATAGAGTTGTGCTAGTTAGTTACCGCGTGTCAGTGCCATTCTCTGATAGTTGTAACACTGGGGAACGTTTGGCTGAGAATTTTGTTTTGTACCCTTATTTTGTTTTGTATTTTTGGAAATACTTATGAATTGGAGTTTATTCTGTTTTGGTTACTATTTTCCGCTGTGTAGAACATAATTATTGGTTTTGAATTATTTAATAAATTGCACAGTGAAGCATGACATGTTGATGAGATTTTCTATTTTAATAAATTGTAATGCCCCTTTGTTATATGTTAACTCTGATTTAATAATTCAATTCGCGGGATATTTTAGAAGGGGTGTTACAATTAACATGTACTAAAGGGCGTCAAAAATAATTAAAACTAAACTTTCATCCATATGTCATGCTTTACTGAGAAAACAAAATTCAATTAATTATCAAATACACATGTTTAACACAACAGAATAACTTCAAACTTGGATAATTTCAAATCCCAAATAAAATCATCAAAGGTCAATGCCTTGAATCACCAAAACAATTATCCAATTAAAACATCAAATAAAAACCGAGTTTACTAATAACTCTAGACAAGCGTTCCCCAGTGTTACAATCAGAGCATGACACCGACACGCGATACCATAAAAATGCATAGCTCTACCAACCATCCTCACCAACTCCTAAGCCGCTAAAGCTTCAATCTGAAATCGTCAAAGTAAAGGTGAGACTACATCATACTTAAAATGCATTATAAATTAATAAAACAATAGAATTTCATAAGCTATTATTCCACCCTATTAAGCATAATCAGATTTATTCATCCATTCAACAACGTAAGTCATAAATATACATGACACACAACAACCAGATTGTAACATTGGAAATCATCCTATCATGTTATAATCCATACAAAATGCAATGCAAGACTCTATGCAAATGGTACCAAAAATGAACTAAATTCACCATACTGTTTCATTCCAACTCGGACCCAGTATAAACATCTGCTCTATTCCAAGTCGGATACAAATACGCCTCACCACCCATTCCAACTCAAAAATGGTTATTGGCTAACTCACTAATTCCACACAATGGGAATTAGCTACCACCAAATGTATATGCATGCACATCAACAAGAATACAACATTCAACACAGGTTATGATAATATCATACATCATAAACCATCATCAATCCAAAACATGATAACCATCATTTATCATGAACATCATCAAACAACATAAATTTGCACACCATCATGCATACAACATCATCAACCAAAACATGATATCAATCAACTATCATGAACATCACCAATAGCATAACATGCAAGCAATTACCCATCAAGCAGTAATGTCATCACCAACACAAGCGTACAACCATCAATATGCACATAATACATCAGCACAACAAAATACCATTTCTTGTCCACCAGTACATAAGGTACAAATAACCACAAGGTCGGAAAACCAATACTTCCAAAATAAAATCAAATTAATATTATTTTCCTTATTTCATAAAATAGAATATTTAATTTAAGGAATAACGTCCAAAATAGCAACTAAAAAGGACTTATGGTTTAAAAGTTATGAATTTTCAAAGTTTAATATTTTTCAAAAAGCAACAGTGGTAACCGGTTCCTCCAGGAGAGTAACCAGTTCCCACTATTATAGTGAAAACACGTTGCTGGAAAATGTATAGGGAACCCGGATTCTCCTATAGGGTAACCGGTTCCCACGTTTTATAAAAATTGGTTTTCTGGGAATTGTACTAGGAACCTGGTTTCCCCCCACAGGGTAACGGGTTCCCACGACTCAGGAAAATCATTTTGCTAGAATTTGTATGAGGAACCCGGTTCCTCCCAGAGGGTAACCAGTTTTTGTGACGTCTGTAGCAAAAAAAATTAATTTGACAGCATTCTTACTATCCCAATTCCATCCAAGTCATACTAGGACGAATCCAACACCCAACAACACCAAAACAAGTTACAGTACATGATTTCAATGCAATTATAACACACCATAACATCATACAATAACCCTATAGCACCAATTTGCATCAAAATATCAAAAATCATGAATTTGGGGTTTAAACTCATAAACCTAGAAAATCCTAAATTGGGATTCCTAACTACTCAATCAACCCTATCATTCCCAAAATCTATAAGGCATAATAACTAGAGAAAGTCACCCTTACCTTGGTCAATCGTTTGAATCCTTGAGCTTTGGGTTCTTTCTCTTCCTCTTTGCCTCTTCTCTTCTCACGTATGATCTTTCTCTTCTCACTTTGGCTTTTCCAACTTTTTTCCTTCTTACTCCTTATTTTATTAATAATAATAATAATGATAAAATAAAAATTATTTAGAGACTTTTACTACCTTACACCTCCTTCCTCTACTAATCACAACACAAGCCCAATCCTTTACTCCTTTTCTTTTCCAATAATTCCAAAAATACCAAAAATTCTAATTTTAATTAAATAAATAATTCAAATTCAAATTATTTAATAATTAAAAATATTGGAGTGTTACAACTCTCCCCCACTAAAACAGTTTCCGTCCTCGAAAACATACCTTAGACGAATAATTTCGGGTAAGAGTCCTTTATCTGACTTTCTAACTCCTAGGTAACATTACCACCTACTGGTTCTCCCCAAGCTACTTTCACCAAAGCTATCTCTTTACCCCGCAATTGCTTGAACTTCTGATCCTCAATCCTCATAGGTAATGTTTCAATAGTAAGATTATCTCGCACATGTATATCATCTACCTGAATCTCATGAGACAGATCAACAATGTACTTCCTCAATTGAGTTACATGGAGTACATCATGCAAATTCGCAAGTGACGGCGGTAAAGCAATTTGATAAGCAACCTTCCCAACCTTCTTCATAATTTAGAACGGACCAATAAAACACAAAGTTAACTTCTTTGACTTCAATGCTCGACCAATATCAGTCATCGGAGTAACCCGCATAAACACATGATCTCCTTCACTAAACTCGAGATTCTTCCATCTCTTGTCGTGATAACTCTTATGACGACTATGAGAAGCTCTCATCTTCTCCTGAGTTATCTTAATCTTCTCTGAAGTCTGTTGGACAATCTCTAGCCCAATCATAGCACTTTCTCCAGATTCATACCGGACAATGGTACACACATAACACCTTCTAAATTACCTCGCGAATTCAATAAATAAATCAGAGTTAACATATAATAAGGGGCATTACAATTATTTAAAAAGAAAATCTCATTCAAAATGCCATGCTTCACTGAGGACTTTATTAAAATATTATTCAAAATCCAATAATATGTTATACACAGCGGAAAATAGCATCATAACGGAATAAACTCAATTCATAAGTATTCCAACATAAACCAAAGGAAAGTTCAATTCTATAATTCCAAAACAATCATTCCCCAGTGTTACAACTACCAGAGCATGACACTGACACGCGGACAATCTAAATAGCACAGCTCAAAGCTATCCTCACCAGCTCCTAAGCGGCTAACACTTCAATCTGAAATCATCAAAGTAAAGGTGAGATTTCATCAACAATTAAAATGCATTATAAATTTCTAAAAACAATAAAACAGCTTAATACATTATTTCACCCTCATTAGCATAATCATATTACAATTCACAAATACATTTCACACAGTTCATTATGCATATAATAACAACCAATGCAATTATAACACTGGAAACCATCCTAACATGTTATAATTCCATATGCAATACAAACTCTATGCATGTGGTACCAAACGTGAACTAAATTCACACCCTGTTCTGTTTACACCCAAGAAACAGCGTTAATCAACGATTCGCCCATACACCACTGGGACACGAATCTAGCCTCACCACCACTAAACCACTGGGTACCGGTATTGGCTCTACAGGTCCAATTCCACACAATAGGAATTAACCACCACCAGAATGCATATGCATGCACATCAAAAGCATGCAACATTCAACACAGGTTATGACCACATCAGACATCATAAACCATCATCAACCACAACATGGTATCATCACCTATCATGAAATAAATCATCACAAAGCATAAATATGCCAAACACTTACCCTTCAATTAGTAAGACTATCACCAGTATATACAACAACAACAACTAAGATCAACAACTACCAGGTATGTGCAACATCAACAACAATATAAGATATCAACAACCATCATGAATATACAACATCGACAACAACACATGATATAAATACAATCATGAATAAACAACGTCAATCACATCACATGATATTAACATCTATCAAGTATTTACTACATCAACGAAGAACAACCACGAATAACAACAAATTCCTCATACGGAATATCATATTAATCTAACAAGATTCAATTATTAGGTTTTAAGAATGTTTTTATAGGAAAGTACATGCTTCCAGCTTTCCAACGGTTCCAACTACGTCTAAATCGGAGTTACAGTCGCAAAGATATGACCAAAACAGTTTTTCAAAATTTACGTTCTGTTTTCAAACAGTATGGGTCGATCCAAAACTCCATGTGTCGACTCATACATGGCTTGTGTCGACCCAAGAAATTCATGTGTCGACTCATATGCAAATAATTTTTCTATTTTTAAAAGTTTCTTCAGTATGAGTCGATCCATAACCCTCTCGTGTCGATAAAAGACTCTCTTGTGTTGATACATATCATCCTTGTGTCGATGCAAAGCTCCCAAAATTGCCCTATGAGTCGATACAAATGATTTTGTGTCGATACAAGCCTTATTCCAGCTTCTGGTTTTCAAATGTTTTTCTACTTGTATCGGTACATAACAGCATGTGTCGATCCATACTACGTTTTTTTCACCAAAAAACAGTTATGTTCCCATTGTTTGCAATCCCAATCAACCAGAAACTTTCCCACATACAAGGTACATCATATGCAGTAAAATTGTGCATTTTTACATCCAATTGAACAGTAGAATTACATCCCTAATCAATCTACATCATAACTCCACGCATAGCAACAATCATCACGTATTCCAATTGGGGTTTTTACGTCGGATCATAACATTAGGGCATAATCTAGAAAATCCTAATTCGAGATTCCTAATGTATTATTCAATCCTATTGATTATCAAAATCTATAAGGCATATTAACCAGACAAAATCACCCCTTACCTCGCGATGATTCTTCGAATTCTGACAATTTGGCTTTTTATCCTCTTTCTCTTCTCTTCTCCAATGTATGTAGAGTGAAAAACCTCCAATTCTCTTCTGTTTTCCTTTTTTCTTTATTTATTCCTTTTATTATTCCAAATAATAAAAATAAAATAATTAGAGTAATTACAGTGTTTTACTCCACACACCCTCCAATTCAACTTCACACCCCAACACTTTCATTCCATTTAATTAATTAATTAAATCCAATAATTCAAAAATACCAATAATTAGACTTCTAATTAAATTAATAATTAAAATTCTAATTATTTAATAATTGAATTATTTGGGGTGTCGCAACACCTCCTACCATACAATGCCTCAAACGGAACCATACCAATACTCAAATGAAAACTATTGTTGTAGGTAAACTCAATCAAAGCTTAGTAACTATCCCAAGCGCCACCCTTTTCTAATACACAAGCATGCAACAAGTCTTCCAACGACTGCATCGTCCTCTCTGTCTGACCATCTGTCTGCGGATGATAAGCAAAACTCAACCTCAACTTAGTACCTAAGGATTCTTGCAATCCTGTCCAGAATTAAGACGTAAACCTCGGATCTCTATTCGACACAATACTAGCAGGAATACCGTGCAAACTCACGGTCCTCTCGACATACAACTAAGCCAATTTCTCCATCGGATAATCAACTCTCATCGGTATAAAATGAGTAGATTTCGTCAACCGGTCCACAATAACCTAAATAGCATCACAATTCTTAGCTGTCCTCAGTAGACCAGACACAAAGTCCATAGAAATGCCATCCCATTTCCAATCCGAAACAAACAATGGTTCCATCAATCCCGACGGTTTCTGATGTTCGATCTTCGAGTTCTGACAAATCAAACAAGCATAAACAAACTCATAAATTTCCTTCTTCATTCCAGGCCACCAAAACAACTTCTTCAGATCATGATACATCTTAGTAGAACCAAGATGAATACTCAATCAACTATGATGTCCTTCCTCCAAAATACTCTTCTTAAGTTCAGCAATATTCGGAACACAAACTCTATCACCAAACCTCATAACACCATTCTCGTCAATTCGAAATCACCTCTTTGACCTTGGTTGATCAACGTCAATCTATCCACTAAACCAACATTAGATTTTTGTCCCGTTCGAATCTCATCAAGAATGCCGCTAGTCAACTTCAGCATACCCAATTTAACACTATTAGGAGTGTTCTCACATACTAGACTCAAGTCTCTGAACTATTCAACTAAATCCAATTCACGCACCATCAACATATATATATGCAACGAGTTCCTACTCAACGCATCTGCAACCACGTTTGCCTTACTGGGATGGTAATTCAAACCAAAATCATAATCCTTCATAAATTCTAACCACCTTCTCTGCCTCGTATTTAGATCTTTCTGATCAAAGAGATATTTCAGACTCTTATGATTGCTGAATACCTCAAATCGAGAACCATACAAATAATGCCTCCACAATTTCAAAAAAAATACTACAGTCGCCAACTCCAAATCATGAGTTGGATAATTCCTTTCATGAATCTTCAATTGTCTTGAAGCATAAGCTACTACCTGATTATTCTGCATCAAAACACCACCTAAACCCATCAGTGAAGCATCACAGTACACAAGAAAAGATTCCGTCGGATTCGAAAATATCAAGATCGGGGCACTAGTTAATATCCTCTTTAACTCTTGGAAACCTTTTCACATTCAGAATCCCATACAAAATTTGTCTTTTCTTGTCAACTTAGTCAACGACAATTCCAACTTCGAAAATCCCTTAATGAACTTTCTATAGTAACCTACAAGACCAAGAAAACTACGAATTTCAGAAGCATTCTTCGGCGCCTCCCACTAAGATACTGCTTCTACCTTTGTAGGGTCAACAATAATCCCATTAATGGAAATCACATGACCAAGAAAACTTACTTCACTCAACCAGAATTCACACTTAGCCAACTTCGCATAAAGCTTCTTGTCCTTCAACAACTCCAACACAATCTTGAGATGTTCTTCATGTTCCTCATAACTCTTCGAGTAAATCAGAATGTCATCAATAAAAACCACCATGAAATTATCAAGATACGGATGGAATATCCTATTCATATACTCCATGAAAACACCATGTGCATTAGTAACTCCAAATGGCATAACAGAATACTCGTATAGTCCATACCTCGTTCTGAACACAGTCTTCTGAATATCTTCCGCTTTTACACGAATCTGATGATATCCAGACCTCAGATCAATCATACTGAATACACAAGCTCCAACCAATTGACCCATTAAATCATCAATCCTCGATAATGAATACTGATTCTTGATCGTAACTTTGTTCAACTTCCTGTAATCAACACACAGTCTCATCGAACCTTCTTTCTTTTTAACCAACAACACAGGAGAACCCCACGGAAAAACACTCAGATGAATAAACTTCTTCTCAAGTAACTCCTCTAATTGCTTCTTCAATCCAGCCAACTCGGATGCCGATATGCGATAAGGCGCCATCGACACTGGACTAGTTCCAAGAATCAAATCTATAGCAAATTCCACTTTGCTCTCAGGTGGCAACTCGCTAACATCTTCCGGAAAAAGTTCAGGAAATTCATTCACAACGGGTAACTCATTACTCTTAGCCTTTCTCTTAACTTCCAACGAAGAACACAATATAAACACTACCGCACCGTCATTAACAACTACATTCATCTGCTTAACGGATATAGTCAAATCTTTGACACTAACAACTTCAGGAAAGATAACTATCTTCGCAAAACAGTTGATATTAACATGGTTGAATTCCAACCTATTCATTTCAAGGATAATGTCAAGTTGTTCTAACAGTAGGCATACTAAATCCATACCAAATCCTCTACCAAAAATTATAATAGGACAGTTCCTACACACAAACGAAGTAGTCACTGAACCCGACGCAGGAGTGTCAATAATCATATTTCCCTTCATATCAGATATTTCCAAATTCAATCTTTTAGCACAATCCAAAGAAATGAACGAATGAGTCGCTCCAATACCAATAATCGCAACCCAAGGTGTGCCATTAATAAAACACGTACCTTTAATCAATCGATCATCAGGCTTAATCTCTTGCCAGCTAACGCAAACACTTTCCCACCAAACTGCTCCTTCTTCGACTTAGTGCACTGCAGACGAGTATGACCCTCTTCTCCACAGTTGTAACAAGTCACTTTCCTTGCTCTACATTCATTAGCCACATGCCCAAGCTTCCCACAATTATAACACTTTTCTCAGTACTCTTGCATTCCTGAACTCGATGCCCAAACTCACCATATTTGTAGCACCTAATATGAGCATTAGAATCTCCCCCACTAGGCCTTTTCCACCCTCTGGACTTCTGGTTATTTTTGTCGTACGGTTTGCCACGACCCATCTGTTGCTTTCCCTTCTTGTCAGTAAACCCATGAGAGTTCGACCTAGTATTAGCAACATACTCTTCCAGAATCCTACTACCATCCACCAAATCAGAAAAGCTGCGAATACGCTGATACCTGATACCTTGCTTAATCTCCTTACGGAGACCATTTTCAAACTTGATACACTTAGAGAATTCTCCATCTTCATCATTGTTATAGTGAGCATAATACTTAGCCAACTTAGTGAACTTAGAAGCATACTCACTTACAGTCATGTTACCCTGCTTGAGCTCCATAAATTCGATCTTTTTATTTCCCCGAATGTCTTTCAGAAAGTACCTTCTCAGAAAATCCCTTCTAAACACAGCCCAAGTCAGCAAAGTACCATCTTGTTCCATCTCAGTTCTGGTAGCAACCCACCAATCGTCATCTTCTTCTGCCAGCATATAAGCACCATACCTCACTTTCAGATCCTCAGCACAATCAATCACTCAGAAGATCCTCTCAATCTCCTTCAACCACTTCTGAGCGATATTTGGGTCATGCGTGCCTTTGAACAACGGAGGATTGTTCCTCTGAAAGTTTCCCAGCTGCCTGTTAGCACTAATACCAAATTCTTGCTGATTTCCTCCAAGCACACCAGAAAGCATCCCCAAAGCCTCATCAATTGCAGCGTCTTCTCTTCCTTTATCGACAGTGTTACCTTGCACTAGTCGCATACAAAAGGGATAACGACACAAAGACACTGGTCACAACGACCGACTATGCTCGTATACCACTATTGTAACACCCTTCTGATTTCTCCGCGAATAATAAAATGATTCAGAGTTAACATGTACTAAAGGGCGTCACAATTAATTAAAACTAAAATTCCATCCATATGTCATGCTTTACTGAGGAAACATAATTCAATTAATTATCAAATACACATGTTTAACACAGCGGAATAACTTCAAACTTGGATAATTTCAAATCCCAAATAAAATTATCAAAGGTCAATGCCTTGAGTCACCAAAACAATTATCCAATTAAAACATGAAATAAAAACCGAGTTTAATAATAACTCTAGACAAGCGTTCCCCAGTGTTACAATCAGAGCATGACACTGACACATGATACCATAAAAATGCATAGCTCTACGAGCCATCCTCACCAACTCCTAAGCCACTAAAGCTTCAATCTGAAATCGTCAAAGTAAGGTTGAGACTACATCATAATTAAAATGCATTATAAATTCATAAAACAATAGAATTTCATAAGTTATTATTCCACCCTATTCAGCATAATCAGATTCATTCATCCATTCAACAACACAAGTCATACATATACATGACATGCAACAACTAGATTATAACACTAGAAACCATCCTATCATGTTATAATCCATACAAAATGCAATGCAAGACTCTATGCATGTAGTACCAAAAGTGAACTAAATTCACCATACTGTTCCATTCCAACTCGGACCCAGTATCAACATCTGCTCCATTCTAACTCGGACACAGATACGCCTCACCGTCCATTCCAACTCGGCAACGGTTATTGGCCAACTGACTAATTCCACACAATGGGAATTAGCTACCACCAAATGTATATGCATGCACATCAATAAGCAAGCAACATTCAACATAGGTTATGATAACATCATACATCATAAACCATCATCAATCCAAAACATGATAACCATCATTTATCGTGAACATCATCAAACAACACAAACCATCACACCATCAGGCATACAACATCATCAATCAAAATATGATATCAATCAACTATCATGAACATCACCAATAGCATAACATGCAAGCAATTACTCATCAATCAGTAATGCCATCACCAACACAAGCGTACAACCATCAATATGCACATAATACATCAGCACAACAACATACCATTTCCTATCCACCAAGTACATAAGGTACGAATAACCACAAGGTCGGAAAACCAATACTTCCAAAATAAAATAAAATAAATATTATTTTCCTTATTTCATAAAATAGAACATTCAATTTAAGGAATAACGTCCAAAATAGTGATTAAAAAGGACTTACGATTTAAAAGTTAGGAATTTTCAAAGTTTAATATTTTTCAAAAAGTAACAGTGGTAACCGGTTCCTCTAGGAGAGTAACCGGTTCCCACTATCATAGTGAAAACACGTTGCTGGAAAATGTATGGATAACTTGGGTTCTCCTATAGGGTAACCGGTTCCCACGTTTTATAAAAATTGGTTTTCTGGGAAATATACTAGTAACCCGGTTTCCCCCCACAGGTTAACCGGTTCCCACGACTCAGGAAAATCATTTTGCTGGAATTTATATGAGGAACCCGGTTCCTCCCAGAGAATAACCAGTCTCTGCGACGTCTGTAGCAAAAAAAACTTAATTTGACAGCGTTCTTACTATCCCAATTCCATCCAATTCATACCATGACGAATCCAACACCCAACAACATCAAAACAAGTTACAATACATGATTTTAATGCAATTATAATGCACCATAACATCATACAATAACCTTTTAACATCAATTTGCATCAAAACATCAAAATTCATGAATTTGGGATTTAAACTCATAAACTTAGAAAATCCTAAATTGGGATTCCTAACTACTCAATCAACCCTATCGTTCCCAAAATCTACAAGGCATAATAACTAGAGAAAGTCACCCCTTACCTTGGTCAATCGTTTGAATCCTTGAGCTTTGGATTCTTCCTCTTCCTCTTTGTCTCTTCTCTTCTCACGTACACTCTTTCTCTTCTCACTTTGGCTTTTCCAATCTTTTCCTTCTTACGCCTTATTTTATTAATAATAAAATAAAAATAAAAATTAGTTAGAGACTTTTACTATCTTATACCTCCTTCCTCTACTAATCACAACACAAGCCCAGTCCTTTACTCCTTTTATTTTCCAATCATTCCAAAAATACCAAAAATTCTAATTTTAATTAAATAAATAATTATAATTATAATTATTTAATAATTGAAAATATTGGGGTGTTACACTTCTCATGGCGGGGGCTCGATATCCTCGGACCAGTCGTCTTGGGGGCTTATCAAAATAAGTATCTAATAGTAGGTGTCGACTACTTTACTAAATGGATAGAGGCCGAAGCATTGGCCAAAATCACTGCCTAGAACATCCTACGTTTCTACAAAAGAAACACATTAGCCCGATTCAGCATGCCACAGGCCATAGTCACCGACAATTGGACGCAGTTCACGGATAGAAATTTCCAAGACTTTGTAGCCCATCTGGGAACTATACAACACTTCGTCTCGGTCAAACACCCTCAAACGAACGAGAAGGCCGAGTCCGCTAACAGGGTCATATTACACAGACTCAGGAGAAGGCTGGACGAATCTAAGAAGAAATGGGTTGAAGAGTTACACAACATACTCTAGGCCTACCAAACAACTCCCGACTCGTCTACCGGGGAAACTCCATTTCGGCTCACCTATGGAACCAAAGCAGTTATTCCAATAGATATTTTCGAGCCTTGACGAAGAACCGAATCTCCCCTCGACGTGGAGATGAACGATTAATCCCTGAAGAGGAACTCAACATGGTGAAAGAAATAAGAACGGGGCCTGCCCTTAGAGAAGAATCGCTCAAACAAAGAATAGCCCTCCGATACGACACCAAAGTCATTCTCCGTGAATTCAACGTTGGAAGCTTAGTCCTTAAGCGAAATCTAAAGAGCTCCACCGAAGAGAAGCTCGCGGCAAACTGGGAAGGCCCCTATCAAGTCTATGCCAAAATGGGAACGAGGGCCTACTATTTAGAAAATTTACAAGGGGAACAATTTACTTGATCATGGAACTCTGAAAAACTCAAACAATACTATAGTTGAAATACTAACGGTCGACACACTTCAGGAAATCACACAAGTGCCTGCAGCTCAACACGACAGCTCGCCTCGGTACCAGCATTGCGTGGAATCATGGCACATGAAGGGACACTTGCTCTATCATAACGAGCTAGGTCTCTAACCTGACACGGGGGACTCAAACGAGCCCCATTGTCTAAGTACCTTTCCTGGAAGAACACCCAACTCGCGATGGGACGTTCACGGCACCGACCTCAGGCCTGTAATCGAAGCTTGAGCTCCGGACCATGCCCAACAATGGGCTGGCCCATTTTGACTAGTCTCCCCATATTGTCAAAAACCATGCACAAATAACAAGCGTTCCCTCCCTGAAACAGTAAATATTACATGCATACATAAACGAATAAGAAGCATAAAGTACTCATAAAATTACGACGACAAGGACCAGATTTATCTTGGAGTTACAACGGGGACTCCACCCCAACAAAACAAAATTAATCAAAAACGACCAACAAGGGTCGAAATTAAGAATACAATAACATGACAAAAATTACGAATAGAATTCACTCAGCAGGTTCACTCGAGTCATTGGAAGGAGTCGGTTGCATCTCCTGAACGATCATATCCTCGAGTAAGTTGGGCTTCTTTATTTGACCATCCTCGACACAGAGGTTGACCCCTATTCCATCCATCACCAACTCTACGCCCGGATTCAAGACGTGCACCTGGGCCAAAGCATTCTCAAAACTTCCCGTGGAAGCGACCATCGCATCGTCATAGGCCATCTGGATGCGGTCGAGCAACTCCGCCTGAGTCCTCAACCCCAAGTTATCTTCAGATTCTCCTTCAATCAGATAATATTCAGCCTTCAAACGCGCCACCTCGTTAGTCAACTGTTGTCCAACAGTTCGAGCGGCATCACGCTCTTCAGCAGTCCTTTTGAGTTCGGTCGATGCCTTCTCCAACTTTTCCTCCATACCCTTGGCGGTCTTCCTCATCTCCTTCACCTTGGCCTTTAGCTCCCGTAGCTAGACCTCCGGGGATTGACCCATTTCGGCATAAGCAGCAGCCATCTCAAAAATATTGACCCAGGCGCCCATATCCTTCGACAGAGCAGCCCTTTTAGTCGGTCGATCCATCTTCCCCAAGTGAAGAGATTCCGCCCGAGGAATGACCACACTCGTATTATCAAAATATGTATGATCAAGCCAGTAGGGAAGGAGATCAAATTTCCGCTTACTCTTTTCCCCAGTCAGATCCATCGCTCCGTCGACCCGAACCCTCTTATTCCTCGAAGGAGTATTTTGAGGGGATGGAACCCCGACTGCCTAAGTGGACGGTGCCTTTCCCAGGCCTATCCTAGATGTGGTCCCTTGCTCGGTTGGTGATACCTTCCCCCTCTTCTTCTACTACAGAACATTCCGAGTGATGCGTTCTAATGAATAATTCATCCTAGCTGTGACAAGAAAACAAAAGAAAACTTACATCAGAATCAAGTAGAATCCAATCATATTCAACAAAAACATAAGGACACGAAGAAAAGGATTCAAACTAATCTACCCAAATAAGCTTTCGGATCCCCACTAAGAAGGATATCCCTCACATTGAGAAGTTTGGGCTCATAAATATGATCCTCGTCCTCACTCACTAGCGACTTCACACCTCTTCCCACGCACTGGATCAGAGGAATACCCTCGATATAAGACGGCAACACACCCAAACTCGCTAGGTCCTCGGCGTTCAACTCATCTATGGACCATAAATATTGGTCGGCATTCTGCTCAAAATGCTCATTCTTCCAATGAAAGTTAAACCTAGGCACGAGTTGGCACACCCTCTCCCCACGTTCGTTTAACTTCAGGGTACCATCCTCCAACAGTGTCGGCCTGCTCGAAAAAACATTGAAGAAGACTCGTTCTGAAATTGGACGGACTAGCATGAACTTTTCTTTGAAGGAATAGACGGACTCTTGATAAGGTTTGAACAATTTCCCATTCTGCTGTCAAAATGACACCCAACTCCGTTTAACCAATCCATCAGTTTTGCCTGAGCCCCTCTGGAGACAAAATATGTGGAAAAGTATTGGAAGGCTAGCCCTAATCTCCAAATACTCACACACCATTTTGAACACCCTGATGAACGCAATCACGTTCGGATGAAGCTGGGATGGGGCCAGACGAAGATGATAAAAAATGGCCACTTGTAAATCGGTAAAGGGAAGAAAAAACCCAAGTTCTCTGAACAAGATATCATACACAGGGATGTGGTACGGCTCGTATATCGAGCAGACTCGGTGGTCTTCAGCGGGGATAAAAACGGCCCAATCCTCCGCCCTATCTACTTCAACTATATTTCCTTTGGTAGGATCGTACCAGTCAATCTTGTCGAATAGGTCATTCGGGCGAGCAGTAAAATGCGACCCTCTTGAGCGAACATCCGAAGCCACCTAAAAGGTCGGATCCCGACTATAAGCCTGAACAACCAAAGACATATCCTCGACGGATTGAGACTCCTCTCTCTGTTGAGGATCCTCCCTCAGAATCTCATCCGAAGTAGTCTCCTCATCCACAGAGTCTTCATACCCTTGCTCGGAGCGGCTCGAAAATTCAATATTGTCTCCACTTTTGTCTGTCATGACACCTGAAAATCAAAGGAAGACGATGAGCTTGATATTAACGTCAAATCCACCCTTCCACCATTAATCAAGTGAAAGGGCTCGGATGAACGAGGATCCGCTTCCTCGGTCAACAACCCTCTCTCAGAAATAGACTACCATCTAGACTACTATCCCCCAACTCGGGAGAAAAATGCACAGAAGGCCGTCGGCGCCAAATGGCACCTATGAACGGCAGAGCAACCACTCACCTCCAAGAAAAACCCAGAGAAGGAAACCCTAACCGCGTGCATTCTATGAACAATCAGGAATTTCAACCTAAATCCAGCTAAATCATACAAAGGATAAGAAAACATACCATTTAGAAGGCGATCGAACCGTTGCGATAGAAAAATCAAACACTGGTGCGGAGGTGTAAGGCGACTAAAACTTAGAGGCACATAACTGTGACTCCTCAGAACAGTGGCTATCGAGTCCGGATACGCATGAGTGAGGCAGAATAAATTAAGATCTCAAATAAGAGGACTCTTCTCCTTTTATAGGCCTCTCCCACGCACGCGCACTTGCACACGCCTATGAAACCTAGGGGAATCATCATTACCCCCTAGTCCCTAGGCCTGATAATGCATTTAATGCACACGGCTCGAGGCCACGCATGCTGGAATTTCCAAATTCCTAAGACTTTTCATCTCCTCGATAGTAACCCTCGGATGGAGCGACACTAGTTATGCAGTTCAAGTCATCACGCCCTTAGACGCAACGACTTGGGGGGTTACTGTTCTAGATAGCCCGAATGCTCGACGAGCAACCTCATATCCTCAGAACTCGAGCCCTTGGTCGAGGTCCTCAAAACTATTTGGCCCGTTACTCGAGATCATCTGCCCGATAACCGTCGTGCAGAATCAATGCTTATGATGACCAGAGCTATTCCCGGTGTATCCCATTTTCCCGACGAAATGGCTAGTTACGGGCCTCCTTGCTCGGTCTTGACCTAGTCAACTCAGACGGCTATATTTGCGGACCCGCGTATTTTGGCCCAAATATAGCAACCAATGAGAATCTTCTTATGTATATTATACAAAACCTCATATCTTTGAGGGCAAGGTATCACTTTCTTATACTCAAAACCCTAATACTTTCTATCTTCTCCTTTAAACATTTGCTTACTTTAGCATCGGAGTGCCTTGCAGGTACACCACCCCCTCCTCAACATCAACTTGCTCGAAGGACCATCAATCATTCCGACCATCTCCAATCTTGATCACTTGTCCATATAATAAGGCAATCCTTAAAATTAAGGAACTTACAATAGATGTTTAGGGTGCTTAAAACATTTCCTTTGGATAACTAACCCCGTACCTTGATCTCTAGTTTAATTTAGGTTTTATTCGCTCTTTTTCCTAGTCCTTTAGATGAAATAAAAGTGTGGTGGAAACTTCATTGATTTTTACGAGTTAAGTCAATTAATAGCTTAGTCTCGAATGTTTTTATTGCTACAAATGTTATACACACAAAAAGTAACTCCTACTAACCTTAAATTCAGTGGTATCTCGAGACTTGAGAAACTCTTTCCATATTTCTTTTTTAATATGATTATACTTGACATGTGCAGGAGGGTGATCTTTTTTGGGATTTCTAGTATATTTTCTTGTGAGTTGTGTCTTAAAACCTCTACGCCGCTCTTCCGCATATTTAATTCATTCATTCTTCAACTGATACTTCTTTGGATCATAACATTTTGGAATATTGAAATGAGCCTACACATATAATATATGGCATATGTTGTTAGTATATGATTATAAAATATAATAAACCGTTGAATTTAAAATACTTGAACATCAACCCAAATAGCCTCTTTTATGTCTTTATCTATGTTTTTCACTCATTTTTCAAAATACTACATCTCTTCCGAGCAAGAGATGTTATATAACTCCTAAAATTTGAAGCATTTTTACCAACACCAATACATTCATAGGTTCTTAGGTCAAACTAGATCTTTATCTTCTCACTCGTTTATGAACTTTGTCAATTTGTGCTATCAAAATGGGACCTGTAACTCTTTTTTTTAGGGTTACTAGATGAAGAAGGCTTGTCGGTTGAATTAGCCATGTATCTGTTTACACAAAATAAAAACAATTGGACATAAAATTAAGCACAAAATAAAAATAATTAGACATCAAATTAAGCACATAATAAAAACAATTCTAAGTCAAAGTAATGTCGAATTAACTTATAAAAAACTTACTAGTTATCCCATATCCCTTCTTTATGATATATGCAAATAACATGCACATGATCCTCTTCATTTTCTTCAATGAAGGTAGGTCCATTTGTTGAGAAATGAGGAGTTTGGGAAATATCAAGATTCACATCTTGATTTTCATCACTGACCTTTCCTTGTATAACCATTAACCACATTTTATTAGAAGGATTTGATACATACATCACTTGTTTTTCTTGAGATTCCATGATGAAAGGTTCGTCCGCATAAGCTAACTTGCTAAGATCAACCAGTGTAACTCCAAATTCATCGATTCTTACACCATTATTGATATCAATCCATTTGCATTTAAAATAGGAACTTTAAACACAACATAATCAACTTCCCAAATATCTTCAATCACCTCCAAAGTAGGGTGTAGATGCCATAATCGGGTTTTTATATTTAGAACTAGAGAAGTGCATGGACTCAGACACAATAATAACCTCACTATTTTGCATGGTACTACGGTCATCCTTTGAATTTGTATAAAAGTTAGTTTTATTAATATAACATTCACTCCAAGTTATTATGTTACATTTAGACTCATAAAACAACCACTTAATTGTCTTAGAAGCAATATCATCATTAGCAATTTTTTCTTTAAACCACTCAGAGAAACTCTTATTATGCTCTTTTAACAACCCTCTTTCATTCATCCTGGGTTACTTTTACTTTATGATGGTTTTGTGAGCAGATAAGTAAGGTTGAACGTGAAGGCTTGGAAAAACACTTAGAAGGGGGGTTGAATAAGTTTTTCTTCTTTTTAATTCTTTTACTTAAACAACAATACTAAATTACTCAAGGATTTTTATCCTGGTTCATTTGAAACTCAAACTACTCCAATCCACCCGTCAATTAAAATAAATGTCTGATGTAAAATCCTTTGACAAATATTTTTCACATCATATATCTTGTAACTTGAAGTGACTTTAACCAAATATCTTATTTTTAGTAGTGAGAGTTGTTGATAGGTGAATTGATTCTTGTTGATAGTCGATTCATTCACTGTTAATTAAGATTTGTGAAGAATCATACAACACCTTTCTTTTGCTATGTTGTTTATTTCTTTTACTCATGTTCGTAGCGTCTTGTTGTCCGCGTTTTTACTTTTGTTAGACCATTGTTGTAATAATTGTATTCTGTATAGAATACTAACTACTTTATATATGATTTGACTGAGTTAGATTTTGTCTTGTATTATCTTGATTTTTCTTATATATACATATATATGAGGGATATTTTTATTCCAAGAGTAAGTTTAAAAGACTTACTCTAAATCTTAACCTTTGATTTGCATTAGTTCAACGACGTTAATTATTTCTAAACATAATATAATTGAATGATCAATTAAAGCTGTTGGATTAATGCAAATCAAGGGTTAAGATTTGAAGTAAATCTTTAAAACTTACTATTGGAGGAAGAATATTCCTCCTCCTCATATATATATATATATATATATATATATATATATATATATATATATATATATATATATATATATATATATATATATATATATATATATATATAGAGAGAGAGAGAGAGAGATGAGGGATCAAATTACACCCGAATAGTTACACCATGAATTACACTCGTTCAACAATGTCACTTCGGATTAATATTTTTTAAAATTAACCGTTGGATTGAAATATATCATCATATAGATCATACATATAAAGTTTGAGATTAATCTATAATGATTTACTATACGATGAAGATAATCAAAGATTAACGTCAGAATGGACTATCATATAACGTTAATTTTGATATAGTTCAATGACATAGTAAATCATTATAGACTAATCTCAAACTTTATAGGTATGATCTATATGATGGTATGTTTTAATCCAACGGTTGATTTTAAAAAATATTAATCCGAAGTGGCGTTTTTGAGCAAGTGTAATTCTTTGGGTGTAATTTGATCTCTCCTCATATATATAAAAAAAAAAAAAAAAGAAGATATTCTTACTCCAAAAATAAATTTAAAAGGTTTACGGTAATCAATAATCTATTTTAGTTCGTCAGTTTTTGTAAAAAGACATATTAATTTAGTAAATATTAATTTTTTAAATTGATTTAAAATTTTTATTTACATCAATTTAAATTTAACTATCCATATTATAATATTATACTGCCACCGCTATAAAAAAATTTATATTAAGATGATTTTTCATAATCATATAATTAATTGTTTGTTTTGCTGTTCCATCATATAATTAACTGTGGGCTTAAATGTTTTTGTGATATTTACTTTAAGTGAAACAAGATTTTAATCCTTTTATATTTTAATTCGGGAAATAATTTCTGATTAACTTTTTTTAGTAAATAAATGTGACGTGAAAACATTTAACAACGTCAAGTAGATATTTAAGGGACTATTTGAAGCCTCTCAACAATTGAGTCGGTGCAACTTTTTAAAATCTTGAGTCCTAACCCTAATTTACATCACGTTTGAGAGTGAATTTTCAACTGGTTGTTGCTTCAAATTGCAACCAAAGCATGAAGAAGATGGAGAAACGTGTGACTGCGATTGCTATGAATAACAACAAAGGTAAGGAAACAGTTACATATCCACCATGATATTGCCTTCTCCATTCTTTCTAAATTATCTATTAAGGCTTTGAAACGATTTGAATGTGTACGCAAATCATGGTCGCTCTTGTCTGATAACCCTAATTTCATGAGCAACTTCCGCAAGAGTTTAGTAACGAAGTATCATTCTTATTATGATGATGCATTTGTCTTATTGCATCAACCTTCGAAACAATTTGAGTTGTATTCTCTTTATAACGAGAGGTTTGGGAGTAATGTCAAAATAAATTGGCCATATTGTGATGGTGGTCTTATGAATATTGTAGGTTGTGGTAGTGTTCATGGAATTATTAGTTTATCTTTTATATGCCGAAGAGATATTATGTTATGGCATCTATCTACTAAGGAATTTAAGGTCATTCCTCCCAGCTGTAGTCATGACGAATTTCATCAAAGAGGTTATATTGATTATGGATTTGGTTATGACAGTGTCGAAGATGATTATAAAGTAATGTGGATTCGTCATCGGGAAGAGGAGCCGTTGAAAACCGTACATTTTGAATCCTTTGTATGGAAAATATTTAGTTTAAGAAAAAACTCTTGGAAAAAACTTGATGTTGATAAGAAACATGATCCTAATTTATGGAGCCGGGAACAACTGTACATAGATGGATTCTCTCATCGGGTGTGTAAATATGAAAAAAATTGTGACGAAACATATGTCTTGTCATTTAACTGGCACCGCGAGGTTTTCAGTACAACACTTATGCCTTTTGACATAGAGGATGCTCATGGATTTCTCTATGGGTGGAGACGTTTGGCGCTATTAAATGGATCTATTGGTTTGATATCAAATTACAAAGCGACGTCTACGTTTCAGATTTTTATTTTGGGAGAACTTGGTGTAAAAGAATCATGGACTAAACTCTTTACTATAGAATCTTTGTCTTATCTCGAGTATCCAATTGGAATGGGAAAGAAGAGTGATATGTTATTTAGAAAAAGAGACGGTGGACTAGTTTGGTTTGATTTAATTACTCAAAAGTTTATGGATCTTAGCCTTGCAACAGACACATATAACAATAAGATAGTAATTCATAAAGAAAATCCTATTAGCCTTTTTGCATATGAAGGAAAAAGTACTTAATATCTCTTTTTCTGCCAAGAGAATATTATGAAGTAGTTTATAGTTTATTTTGAAGGTTTACTCTTGCCCTATGAGCAAACTTATCTGAATTCTCTATCAGAGAGGTGTTTTTGGTTATAAATTGGTTTTATGTTTAAGGGAAGATTTTATGTTTAGATTTTGAATTTGGTAATTTGTATTGGAAATTCTGTTTTGATTGTAATGAAAATGAAATGATAAGTTTGTACTATTGATAAGAGGGTTATTCTATTGAATTTGTTATATACTTTTCTTCATTGTGGAGTATACTCTAACAAAACTACTGTTGTGTAATTACAAAGGTGTAATTATATTTTAGCAAGTTAAGCATAAGGTTAGATTCAATAGTTTAAATCCTACAAAAGATCAACACATGCTAAATGTTGATAACAAAATCATCAGCTATCTATTGCATTGTATGTGACAAAAACCTTCAAAAAGATGGCCACATTGCTGCACTTCCTTTGTTGCACTGTCATCAACATACTCATTCAACAAAGATTTCACTTTTCAAACGTTGCATAGACACTCCTTCTTCAGTAACATTGATTTCACCATTCAGACTTCTACTTGGCACTTCAGCATTGCACCTCTCAAAGTAATTAAGCCTTCTCTTATCAAAACAATTCCCTGAGCCGCTGCGACCGGAGACTTGTTGTTCTTTGTATTAAACTTCATTTCTAGCACAAGGTGATGTTGTTCTAAAAGGGATAAATTTGAAAGTGCTGCATTTACCAAGAGGAAAACTTTTATCACATCTATTACCATCCCCTCTCTTGTTGTTATAACCTGGATAATCTTCCTTCTTGAAATCACTACATTCCATCAATTTCAGAAAACTTTCCTCTGCAAGCTTCTCTATGTTCCAGTCAGTATAGGGGTGTGCAGTTTTGTGATTCACTTGAATTTCACCATTAGCCCGAATCATACTACTTGCATTCTTAAAGAAATCACGCACAAGATCTTTATGCATCCTATAAATTCAGAAAACACACAACAAAAATTAACTACATTATATAATCCGCATGTTTGTAACAATTTTAAAAAGCCCTCACTTGATTATTGACAAGTTACATTCCCTCTTCCCATGAAAGCCTGCATGAGGGAAGTTAAATACAATACGATCAAAGCTCCGCCTATATAAATATTAGTGAAATTTCATTTTTGTTGCATCAACTCCATGTAAAATGCATGCTCCTAGTTTCTTCAGTTCATCTATATTTGACTTTGCATGCTTGTACTTCTTTATAACATCATCTACATTAACACAACACTAATATTAACAAAAGGTAGGTCAAAGCATTTGGTACTAAACTTTTGCAAAATATCTTTTTTTATTTTTTTATTCAAAAGCTACTAACTTTGTCACTAGTACTACAAGTAACTAACAGCAACAAAAAAACATGGAACCAAAATTGGTTATTTGCAACTTATACAAAAAGAGAGAAGAGATAGAAAGATCCCATAAGTGTCCAAAGAAGAAGCCACAATATTGTTTGCAGAAGCAAAAGCTTTGGCTAGACAAAGGGAGAAGGAGAAATCACCCTCACCCACTAACAATATTTGATGATCATTACAATAATGTTTCAACCATTTTGAACCCTTATCAGCTTCTTTTACTTCCGATTTTTGCATCTTGGTTGCTCTTCTTTTTCTTCTGTGTGGTCTTGTCATCCTCAAATGGAACTTCAACACTTTTCACCTAATGCTGTTTCTACATCATTATTATATAGCTTGACTGATGTGTGTCTATTATTTCAAGGAAAAATATCTATTCCATTAACATAAAAATATTTAACAATACAAAAGTAATAATACTTAACTCTATCTTCCAAACACAATAATCAAGAAAATTGATTGATGTACTACTATATTTTAGTTATAAATTAGTAGAAGACCTTTGCGTCTGCATAGGTGTTGTTCGTTTCTAAGATGAACAAAATATTCGTAAAGCAATAGAAATATTTAATTTTGTGATTAATGAATGTTTATATAAGAATGACATTAAAGAATTTTAATAATGCTCATAAGAATTACACTCTTAATAATATAAATAATAAAAAGAAAAAATTAAATACTAAGGCCATAATTGAAAACTGTAATAATAGTTATTTATTATAGGTTGCTATAGAACATTTAATTCAGCAGTTATATGTTAGGTAGATTAATAATAGCTATTGTTACGTGGAGTTGTTTCTAAAGATGTAACTGTAACGTGTATAGTTATTACGCGGATATGAAAAAGTTTGAGGTTGGACAATATTATTGAGAGTAATTCATATTCAGAACTTCTGAGGGTCGGTCCGAAGTTCTGATGCTCAGAAGCAGAAGCTTATGATATTTTGTCCAGAAGGAATTGAACTTCTGGAGGATAATTTAGTATTTGTTTTCTTAGAGATAACTTAAGTGTGAAGTTATCAAACAAAGAAGAAACAAAAATAGCCAGAGGAGATTCAGATGATGAACTTGTGCTATTGGTGGCTTATGAATTTGACGAGGAACTTGTGAGGTTGTCATTTCTGAATCTGGAGGGGATGAAGATGACTCTGAATATTCTGACTCAAAAGGAGTGTTTCTTTATGAGTCAGAGTCAGAAAATGACATTGAAGAGTCAGAAGTTGAAACTTCTGAAGAAGAGTCAGAAGTTGAAACTTCTAAAGAAGAGTCAGAAGTTGAAACTTCTGAAGATAAGTCAGAACTTGAAGATGACTCTGAATATTCTGATTTTGAAGGAGTGTTTCTTTATGAGTCTGAGTCAGAAAATGACATAGAAGATCTGAAGATGAATTAGAATCTGAGGTTTGTGAAGAAGAGTCAGGAGTTGAAACTTCTGAAGAAGAGTCAGAAGTTGAAACCTCTGAAGAAGAATCAGAAGATGAGTTAGAGTCTCAAGGAGATTCTGCTTCTGAAGATGAGTCAGAACATGAAGGTTTTGAAGATGAGTCAGAACTTGAAAGTTCTGAAGAAGAGTTAGAGTCAGAAGATGAAGAATCTTCTAGAGACTCTAATGATGAGTCAGATGATGAATATAATTAACCTTTAAAATAATTTGTTAAAAATAAATAATTATTTTACTTTTTAAGTAGTGTTTATTTATGTTTTAACTTCCCTTTTGAGTGAGAGGGTATATATAGTCTTCAGCGTTGGGTTAAGTTCTACGTAATGGGTTGAATAGTTGGGCCCAATAACACACACTACTAGGATTTACATAAGTATGGAGTCCACCACATGTCCTCCTCCCTTGTCCACGGTTCCGAGATAGAAGGAAAGTTGACCTATTATTCTCGAAAGGCGGGATGGCAATTACATGACGGTTGATCATGTTGCCCTAATGCACACGTGAGGAAAGTCCCCAACAAATATGACCAGGCTGAAGTCCTTAGGGCATAGAAAATATTGGATTGAATCTGCCCAACTGTGGACCAATTAATGGTCCAGTCCAGAACAATTATGTACTATCTTTATTTTCATAATATATTAGTGTTATATATATGATTTAGTTTAGTTTGAATATTTTTGAAAAATAATCAATAATCTATTTTAATTCAGCAGTTTTTGTAAAAAGATATCCAAACAAAAAAATTTATTTTTTAAATTAATTAAAAAAAATATTTACATTAATTTAGATTTAAATATCCTTATTATACTCCCACCCGCTATCAATGTTTAGACATTAATATCCTGTTTTATAATAAGATATTTCTTCATGATCATATAATTAATTGTTTGCTTTGCTCTTCCATAATATAATTAACTACAAGATTTTAATCCTTTTATATTTTAATTCCGGAAATAATTTCTTATTAACATGTTTTAGTAAATAAATGTGATGTGAAAACATTTAACAACGTCAAAGAGAGAATTAAGGGACTATTTTGAAGCCTTTCAACAATTGAGTCGGTGCAACTTTTTAAAATCTTCAGTCCTAACCCTAATTTACATCACGTTTGAGAGTGAATTTTCAACTGGTTGTTGCTTCAAATTGCAACCAAAGCATGAAGAAGATGGAGAAACGTGTGACTGTGATTGCTACGAATAACACGACAAAGGTAAGAAAACAGTTACACATCCACTATGATATTGCCTTCTCCATTCTTTCAAAATTATCTATTAAGGCTTACAGCTTTGAAACGATTTGAATGTGTACGCAAATCATGGTCTCTCTTGTCTGAAAACCCTAATTTCATGAGCAACTTCCGCAAGAGTTTAGTAACAAAATATCATTCTTATTATGATCAGGACCTTCACAAGTTTTTGGAGGTCCTGTGTAGATTAGTCACAATGTAGCAAAGACAAAATAAATAGAGGCCTTACATAATCACCATTTAAGCTAAACGATATTTTATGAGGCCTCATTTAACCATAAATTAAACTTGAAAATTTTGAGGTCCTGTGTGCTAGGTCGTCTTGCACGCCCTCAAAAACGGCCCTGAATATGATGATGCATTTGTCTTCTTGCATCAACCTTCGAAAACGATTTGAGTTGTAATCTCTTTATAACGAGGGGTTTGGGAGTAATGTCAAAATAAATTAGCCATATTGTGATGGTGGTCTTATGAATATTGTAGGTTGTAGTAGTGTTCATGTAATTATTTGTTTATCTTTTATATGTCGGAGAGATATTATGTTATGGCATCTATCTACTAAGGAATTTAAGGTTATTCCTCGCAGCTATAGTCATGACTAATTTTATTAAAGAGGTTATATTGATTACGGATTTGGTTATAACTGTGTCGAAGATGACTATAAAGTGTTGTGGATTCGTCATCGAGAAGAGGAGCCATTGAAAGCCGTACAATTTGAATGCTTTGTATGGAAAATATTTAGTTTAAGAAAAACTCTTGGAAAAAACTTGATGTTGATAAGAAACATAATCCTAATTTATGGAGCCGGGAACAACGGTACATAGATGGATTCTCTCATCGGGTGTGTAAATATGAAAAACATAGTGATGAAACATATGTGTTGTCATTTGACTAGCACTGTGAGGTTTTCACTACAACACTTATACCTTTCGACATTGAGGATGCTCATGGATTTCTTTATGGGTGGAGACATTTGGCGCTATTAAATGGATCTATTGATATTAAATTACAAAGCGACGTCTATGTTTTAGATTTTTATTTTGGGAGAACTTGGTGTAAAAGAATTATGGACTAAATTCTTTACGATAGAATTTTTATCTTATCTCGAATATCCAATTGGATTGGGAAAGAAGAGTGATATGTTATTTAGAATTAGAGACGATGAACTAGTTTGGTTTGATTTAAGAGTAAAGATATTCATACACCAAAATCATACACTAATACTTACATCAAATACTATTCATCGTATTTAAATGGTGAATAGTGTTTTCTAATAATATTATATATATATATATATATATATATATTAGAAAACACTATTCACCATTTAAATACGATAAATAGTGTTTGATGTAAGTATTAGTAACATATTATTATAATAATTTTTTTTTTATAAAATATTTTTTTTTTTAATAGTAAAATAAAATTGGTCAATGAAATATAAAAAATTGGTTAATGAAATGATGAAGTTGGTTAATAAAAAATTGTTCTGACTCAAGCATTTAAAATAGAACATTATACTATGTTGAGTAGAAGATGAATTTAGAAGTTTTAAGGAAGAACTTCTAGAACACACGCTGTAAAGAAAACTTCTTAGTGAAGATTGAAATTCAAACTCTAATAGAAGCACCATATGTAAACTCCTGATAGAAGATGTGTTCAACAAGGCTTACAGAAGAATAGAACTTCTGGTCAAACACGTGAAAGCAACTTTTGAAGGAAGCATGCTAACGCAATCTCTGATAGAAGCACCAAAGCAACCTCTGATAGAAGTGCTACTAAATTATTTTTAATATTTAGTCATTTATTAACCAACTTCATCATTTCATTAACCAATTTTTTATATTTAATTAACCAATTTTATTTTACTATTAAAAATATATATAATTTTATATAAAAAAATATTATTATAATAATATATTACTGTTTATAAATATATTTTTTTATTAAAAAAATACAATTTATCGTATAAATACGATAAATAGTGTTTAATGTAAGTATTAGTGTAAGATTTTGATATATGAATGGCATTACTCTTGATTTAATTACTCAAAAGTTTATGGATCTTAGCCTTGCAACAGGCACATATAACAATAAGATAGTAATTCATAAAGAAAATCCTATTAGCCTTTTTGCATACGAAGGAAAAAGTATTTAATATCTCTTGCCTTTTTGCATACGAAGGAAAAAGTATTTAATATCTCTTTTTTCTGCCAAGAGAATATTCTAAAGTAGTTTATAGCTTATTTTGAAAGTTTACTCTTTTCTTGTTGTATGAGGAAACTTATCTGAATTCTCTACCAGAGAGGTGTGTTTTTGCTTCTGAATTGGTTTTTATGTTTAAGGAAAGTTTTAGGTTTAGATTTTGAATATGCTAATTTGTATTGGAAGTTCTGTTTTGCAATTAAGTTTGTTGTTATAAATCCTACAAAAGATCAACATATGGTAAATGTTGATAACAAAATCATGAGCTGTCTATTGTATTGTATGTAACAAAACCACCTTCAAAAAGACAGCCACATTGCACTTCCATTCTTGCATTATCATCAAAATACTCACTCATTAAACAACATAGATTTCACTTTTCAAACTTCTCTCAGGAACCCCTACTTCAGCAAGATAGATTTCACCATTTCCAAGCCACTTCAGCATTGCACCTCTCAAAGTAATTTAGCCTTCTCCTATCAAAACATACCGTGAACTGCAGCATTCGGAGACTTGCAGTTCTTTGTATTGGAGTTCAATTCTAGCATAAAGACCAATATCTATTTGTCTTGTAAGAGAGATAAATTTAAAGGTGCTGCATTTACCCAGATGAAAGGATTTATCACATCTATTACCATCCCCTCTCTTGTTGTAATAACCTGGATAATCTTCCTTCTTGAAATCACTACATTCCATCAATTTCAGAAAGCGTCCCTGTGCAAGCTTCTCTATGTTCCAGTCAGTATAGGGATGTGTAGTTTTGTGATTCACATGAATTTCACCATTAGCCCGAATCATACCACTGGCATTCTTGAAGAAACCACACAAAAGATGTTAATTTATGCATCCTATAAATTTAGAAAACACGCACAACACAAATTAACTACAATATATCAGCATCAAGGTTTTAAAATACGGTCTGCGGCCGCAAATACTGCCGCGAGAAAACAGTTTTGGCAGATGCAGATACCGATATTGTTATCACCGTTTTTTTTATATTGAAGACCAAATTACTATTACTTCACACCGCATGACCGCAATACACATGTACTGACCAAAATTGCATAAACCCTTACACGATGCGACCGTTACCGTTTTTTAAAACCTTGATCAGCATTTTTTTTACACAAAGCTGAAAGAACAATTAAAGAAGTTAAAGAGCACTCACTTGATCAATGAAAGGTTATCTTCCCTCTTCCCATGAAAGCCTGCATGAGGGAAGTTAAATACAATATGATCAAAGCTCCGCCTATATAAATATGAGTGAAATTTCATTTTTGTTGCATCAACTCCATGTAAAATGCATGCTCCTAGTTTCTTCAGTTCATCTATATTTGACTTTCATGCTTGTACTTCTTTATAACATCATCTACATTAACACAACACTAATATTAACAAAAGGTAGGTCAAAGCATTTGGTACTAAACTTTTGCAAAATATATTTTTTATTTTTTTATTCAAAAGCTACTAACTTTGTCACTAGTACTACAAGTTACTAATAGCAACAAAAAAACATGGAATCAAAATGGGTTATTTGCAACTTATACAAAAAGAAAGAAGAGATAGAAAGAAACCATAAGTGTCCAAAGAAGAAGCCATAATATTGTTTGCAGAAGCAAAAGCTTTGGGTAGACAAAGGGAGAAGGAGAAATCACCCTCACCCACTAACAATATTTGATGATCATTACAATAATGTTTCAACCATTTTGAGCACTTATCAGCTTTTTTACTTTCCATTTTGGTATCTTGCTCGCTCTTCTTTTTCTTCTGGTGTTGTCTTTTCATCCTCGAATGGAACTTCAACCCTTTTCACCTAATGCTGCTACTGCATCATTATATATCATGACTGATGTGTGTCCATTATTTCGAGGAAAAATATCATACTCCATTAGTAATGATACTTAACTATAATATTCATAATTTGTTGGAAGTGTGAGCCACTCAATTCATGTCAATAGAAAAAGAGACTATCACCATCTCATTGGGTTTTCTTTGATTTAATTTGCTTATTAAATATATATATTTCTTAATTGTTTGTCATATATTTTTTTGTTTAAAATATTTCATAATTAATTATAGTTTAGATTTATTTGTCATATATAATTTAATTAAACAAAGTTAGTTTAAAAAATGGTTTTGAACATTTTTAAATATTTTCAATCAAACCAAGATTTTACAAGTTTTTCTAGCCAAGTTATTTTTTACAAGTCTTTTTTAAGTTAAAGCTTTATCCTTCATATTTTAAGTAAAAAGTAATTTAAAAATAATTTAGTTACTTATTAGTATATACGGTAATATGTCAAAAAAATAATGAAGTATTTTTAGTTGAATTGATAAAAAAGTGGCCCAGAGTTCAAATACTTATAGTCTAAAAATGAAAGAAAAAAAATAAAATAAAATACTAGTTTCTTTAAACAATGAGTATAATTTATTTTTGAAATAATATTGTTATGATCCTCGTATTTCATTGTTCACCGATATCATAAATAATGGTATATTATAATAATAAAATAATTTGAAAAAATATAAAATATTATCTATTTAAAATTTTATATATTAAAGACTACTCATATAAAATTGTGTGATTAATCGATATCAAAATTTTAATATTTTATTAAATTTATTTAATTTAATTTATTTAATTTTAATATTATATAAATATTATATAAATAATAATAAATTAATTTTAGTATTTTATTAAAAATTATTATTTATTACACTAAAGTTTAATATTATATGTGACAAACAAGTTTAAATTATAGTTAATTATGAAATAGTTTAAACAAAAAATATATGACAAACAATTAAGAAACATATACATTTAAGTAGCAACTTAAACCAAAAAAAATATAATGGCCTAGTGGTAGCACCTCTTTGTATTGATGTGAAGGGATTGTGTTCAAGTCTTGCAACAAATTTATATATAAAATTTAAAAAATTTAAAATAGATAATATATCATTGTTTCATTGTATAGTTCAATTAGCAGCTTTGCTAATTTAACCATTTTTCATACACAGCACCTTATACTGACACGTATACCGTATTGAAATAAATAATAAAATAATATGTATCTTATATTATTTTCTCTTTTTTAAATAAAAAATATATAATTATGAACAATAAAGTAAATAGTATATAATGATTTTTAAAATATTCATAAATAGTGTATGAATAATGATTTTTAACAATAAAATAAAGTTGATTAATAAAATATAAAATATTTGTCAATATAGTGATAAAATTAGTTAATAAATCTTTAAATATTAAAAATATTTATTAGTAAAATAAAGTTGGTTAATAAAAGTGTTAAATATGTTATGAATTCCTATAAATATGTGACCATGCAATTTTAATTCTACAAAAAATTTGATTAATGAATGGTCATCGCAAAACTTTTCCGGCCCCAATGTAACACCCCAATTCTACCCAAAGTTTAATATGCAAAAATCAGAGTAATTTTAAATTTTCATAAATTAAATACTGAGGCGTTACACCATCAAAACAATTCACTTTAAAACAGTTACTTTAAAGTATAAATTTCGGATACATAGCATCGTAGGAAAACATAAATTGATTCATAGAAATCAACACATCTCCTTTATTAAACTTCCTCATCAAAATCATGTTTTTATAATTTATGATTCTTATTTACAAATGGAAAGCAACAAAAGAACAACAACAATGACAACATAAATATTTCCCAATTTATCCGACTAACATAATCCATCTTCAATATATAGGTGAGATACTAAAACATACAATTAAATATATATATATATATATATATATATATATATATATATATATATATATATATATATATATATATATATATATATATATATATATATAGTTTCGAATTATAAAGGGTATAGATTAATAATTGTAATTCCAACACATAATCAAAACTCACTTACTTTACTCGTCATCCTAATGTGTATAATCTACACCTTATCACCATAGCCTCATCGGCATAAAAGCGTCGCAACACATAACCCTCCGTCACCACGAAGTCGTCACAAACTAATACATCACTAATTAACACGGTAGTCTTAAACAACAACATCAACCAACAACATTAAATAATGCTAGTAATATAAGCAATATAACAAATTATCACAAATTGGCTAAAGCCCATCTTCGCTTTTGGCATAAAGCCCATCTTCGCTTTTGGCATAAAACCCATCATCACAACATCATCACAAAATATATCATCGCAATTCAATATCATCCATCAATCAATAAAACTCAACGCCAAACAACTCAAACGTAAACATAACCGACTCCATGAGACACGACTATGTTATGCATCTGGTACTCATCGCTTTGTCCGTAATTAGGGACACTTGGCATAAAGCCGATCTTCGCTCGGCATAAAAGCCATCATCGCTTGGCATAAAAGCCATCATCGCTTGGCATAAAAGCCCTCTTCGCTTATGAAATGTATGTGACTCGACAATAAAACAACACAACACAAAAACAACATCTTCGCTCATTTAAATTGGCATAAAGCCCACATCGCCATAATTTATCTAAAACAAGATAAATATAACATCTCATCATAATTGCATTATGCACACATCACTAATAAATTCATCAAAAGTCATGCATTCACAAATCGGAAGCATTTATTAACAACCTCAATTTAATCATCACATTGCACATCAACAAGTATTCTTTAATAAATACACCATCGCAAAACTTACGTTTATTAACACCGCACCGTTATCAATTAATTCGCTAAATTCCGAAAACCGAAAAATAGTCAAAACGTCAATAATCATCACGAAAGCTATTCTTAACAACCGGTATTAATCCTAATCATCGACGTCGATATCGGATTGTCCATACGTACCTTAAATCTACTAAAACACCGTCCGATGCAATTTTACCATAAATTGGCTTGTTTCGGGTCGTCTCATAAAAACTCGTAATTTCTAAAAACTAACCTCACCACTACGTTTTACACGTCAAACTTAGCTAGCACGTCAATTTTCGTTGAATTCGGAGCAACTTGCTCCGTCGCCGAATTTACCGAAACCAGAAAATTGAAACATCATCGAGTTCTAAATTTAATCGGCTATCTTATTTCCTAATTATATTTTAGGAGTGAGTATTGCTACTAGATAAAATTGGAATTTCCATAAGAAACAGAACCTATTGCAGGCAATTATGCAGGAAAACATATTTATGACAGAAAACATAAAAAAACATGTTTTTACACCAAAAATGAAAAACAGCAAAACGCAACACTCCCCACACTTAAGGGAACGTACGTCCCTTGCCATGTACATAATAGGAGGCGGTTGCCTCAATGTGAAGGATGGCTTCCATCCAAAATTTTCATTCCCTACATTATGTTCATTTCCTGCTTTTTCCCACTGTAACACAATTTTTATGGTTTTTTCAACTTTTGCTGTTTTGTTTTACTTTCTATTTCCATTTCATATATTTTCATTTTATATTTTCATCTTATATTTTCAACCTTATATTTTCATCTTATATTTTATATTTTCATTTCTATTTTATATTTTCATTTCATTTTCATTCTACCTTACTAATAATAATTAATAATAATATTACTCATAGTCTCTACACCAATTTTAACTCCTCTAACATTTCAACAATCAACCAACAAAATCATAAAACTCTATTATCAATTTTTCCTCAATTCAAACTAAACCCACCAAGCATCTCTTATCACTAACTCACCATCTCTTATCATCAACACAACATATATACCTCAAATACAACATCAAAACATACTTCTACCATCAATTGAGAATTTCAACAACAACAACACAACACCAAAACAATGGCAAACTATAACCCCATGGATCAAAATACTAATTTTTCCTAAATCCACAACATATCCATCAAACCCTAACTATATGGAAAGAAAAATCAAACCCCTTACCTCTAGCTTGGAGATGATCCAAGGTGATGCTACCAAGCCCAACCTCAAGCTTCCTCTCATGCTCCCTTGTTCAAGATCTTCCTCATCTTCTCCTCTTCTTCTTCTTTCCAAAACCCTCTCTTTTCTCTCTAGGTTTCTATTTTGGTTTTTTGTGTTTACAATGGAAAGAAAAGGAAAAGAAATTGGTTTTTATAACTTGTTTCCTACTAGTAAGCCAAGTCTCCATGTTTGGTTTTGGTATAATTGAATGGAAGGAAAATAAGGAGAAATGGTTCTAGTAATGGTACTTTCCTTATTTAGTAAGTCAAGGGTGAAAACCCAAATCTCATCAATTAATCCTCACACTCCTAACAAATTATATCATTAATATAATTAATTCAATTAATTAAAATAATTTCGGGAATTAAAATATCGGATCCGAATAATATTTTACGGATCGAGCAGACGTCGCGGATAAATTAATAGATATATTAATTAATATAATCATTCTCGTCGCAAAATAAGCATCGATTGGTAACTTGAAAATATTAATATATTTTAATATTAATTAAAAACGGGCGTTACAACTCTCCCCCATTTATAAACTTTTCGTCCTCGAAATTTCGACCAAAACGAACACTACGAGACATGTCTACGCAATCGTCTACTCAATCCTCGCGTTAATTAAATAACATATAGAATACACCAAACACAAGGGTATCTCCCTAACCACAACGTCTATACAAGAACAACCATGCCGAGATGCAAAGCCCATACAATGCACCCGACAACCAACCAACACCCAACAACTAAACAAGCCGTAAACACACCGGTTCACTCGAGAACCAAACAAACAAGATCGATACTATCCTAATGTCTCAACCATAGAATTAGTCACACACTCGAACCGACACCTCGGAAACGATTCACCAAAGATAGGAACATAAAGTCCTACAACACAATACCGTCACCATCGCTAAAACGAAAACAACAAAATGGTTATACAAACCACAACTGAAACAATCAAAATAGGGTAAAACCATGCGTGCTACACAAACACGAAAAAGATGCCTTCATACACGCATAAGCACAAACTCAAGAATCACACTTGCAGTTATCGCTCTCATTCCAGAAAAATCACAAGGTCACATCATCCTTGTAGATTACCAACGTACCACCCTTGAACAAAACAAGTTGCTCAAGCATAATCAAACTGAGATACACCACTCATCCTAGGGCTTAAACAGACGACTTGCGACTATAACTCACTAGTCCAAATTCAACAACCTCGCTTATTCGCTAAACAATTCAATGCTCGATATCTAAACCATGTTGCGTCACCTTAATGCATAAGATGCCAACCGTAAAACAACTTGGTTAAACCTCAACTTTACCATCACTCGAAATGGATACGTTCAAAGCGTACACCCATCAAGACACCTCGCAACATCAGCTTCATCAACCCGAAGAATCACTCTTTCATTCTCGATTGATCAACGTCCATTGGTCCTCTAAAATACACGACATAGTTTGACCTCTTCCAATACTGTCCAAATATTTCACTTGTGAAACTTCGACGTATACACTTGACTTCCACGAAGTCGTCCCTTTTAACAATTCAATTCCCAAAATTGCATTAAGTAATCGCCATCCTCGCATGCCGACAATCAATACACAGCTTCTCGTTGAAACACCTTTCATAACTTTCCATCGTCCCAAGTGGTAACTCAGTCACAACACTCTCTCAAGAACTCTACTCATCAACGTCATCTCCTACCCCTGTCATCACAACACCGGTTGGACTTAGAACCATAACATAAACTTTACGGAATCCAACACGAACACCGTCGCTACCGACTTTAGTCACAATAGAACACCTTCCTTATAAGACATCAATTATCTTAAGGTACCTGTGGCTACTAAACCATCACAAAATTCCTTACCGTCTAGGCTTATCTTAGTCGCAAACTAATAATCCATCGCGACCATTAGTATCCGACAAAATCCATACGTTAGTAGTGAACAAATCCTTAACAACCTTCTGAGCTTAAATTTCAACAAGTGTCCTAAAACAAACATGCAACATTCTGCAAAATAACAAATCCCGAATCAGATATTCTTGGTTTATCCGCGATATCAACATACTAAGCTCAACAACGAAAGTCTCTTTATAGATTGCACTCAAACTTGAATTGTCTTCAACAATTCCAATCCCTCGTTGCTAACATCGCACCTCTAAAATTCCAAATGATCACAACATCAACCTCTAACTCACAAGTCCGACAATTGTTCCTTATGAAACTCAAATCGTTCCAAGGTAGTAATACACTTTTCCAACTCTATGTCGAAATACATCTTAAGTCCAAAATGGAATATCACAATACGCCGCACAAGGTTCTTCAGTACTAAACAAAACCAAAATCAAAGCATTCGCTAAACTTTCCAATGGCTCAAACAAATTCGCTTACCATCGCGAAGTCCAATTAGCGACTCAACCATCTCGAGTCAAAATACTCACGATCAAAACCAACTTATAAAAAGATCTTCCGATAAACTCACAAAGTTAACCATCCAAAATAAAGGAACTTCTAAACTCTGAAATAACCCCTTGAAGTCTTCTACAAGGCACAAAATAAGTCTTCGCGGAATTGTCCAAAATAACACCGTCTAAGTCACTTACTTAAAGCACTCTCGTCTAACAATTCAAAATCCTATCCCTAGAATACTCGACATGCACTGATCTAACTTCACTATTGGTAATGCAAAGCTCGGATGCTTGCCACAATCTTCCTTCTCCCCAAAATTCAAACTCGCTCACCACTCAAGTAACCATGCACCACCTTGTACCAGACATCCGCTTCAGACACTATTAAGTTGGCAAGACAAGTTTATCCCAACCAACACAATTCCCGACTATTATCAACAAGAGATTAAGGATGATCAGTCCCTCAATTTGTCAATAGACAGTCGACAATCATGATGGCGACATAAACCATCTCTACCAACTACAACAGCGTCTTCAAATTTACACTTCAAGTTACTAAAGTGTAACACTGCTTGAGGCTCCAACTCCCAACCACAAGCGCCACCAAGAAGTAAAACTTCTCCCCCACTTGTTTCAAACTCATCTCTGCAGACAAACAATTTGAAACAAGCAGTGGCAGTGTTTCCACACATCGCATACAACAGGATTAAACACACTAATAACTTGGTCGACAGACCGACCTGCTCTGATACCACTATTGTAACACCCCAATTCTACCCAAAGTTTAATATGCAAAAATCAGAGTAATTTTAAATTTTCATAAATTAAATACTGAGGCGTTACACCATCAAAACAACTCACTTTAAAACAGTTACTTTAAAGTATAAATTTCGGATACATAGCATCGCAGGAAAACATAAATTGATTCATAGAAATCAAAACATCTCCTTTATTAAACTTCCTCATCAAAATCATGTTTTTATAATTTATGATTCTTATTTACAAATGGAAAGCAACAAAAGAACAACAACAATGAAAACATAAATATTCCCCCCGAGTACTACGTATCAGAGCGACACCAACACAACTAACAGCAGCTATAAACTCCATCTTCAACCTGCACGTTACCAATATATAGGTAACGGCGAAACAAGTAAAGGGTGAGATACTCCAAAACATACAATTAAAGGCATGATAAAATATATATATATATATATATATATATATATATATATATATATATATATAATTTCGGAATTATAAAGGGTATAGATTAATAATTGTAATTCCAACACATAATCAAAACTCACTTACTTTACTCGTCATCCTAATGTGTATAATCTACACCTTATCACCATAGCCTCATCTGCATAAAACTTCGCAACAACACATAACCCTCTGTCACCACGAAGTCGTCACAAACTGATACATCACTAATTAACACGGTAGTCTTAAACAACAACATCAACCAACAACATTAAATAGTGCTAGTAATATAAGTAATATAACAAATCATCACAAATGGGCTAAAGCCCATCTTTGCTTTTGGCATAAAGCCCATCTTCGCTTTTGGCATAAAGCCCATCATCACAACATCATCACAAAATATATCATCGCAATTCAATATCATCCATCAATCAATAAAACTCAACGCCAAACAACTCAAACGTAAACATAACCGACTCCATGAGACACGACTATGTTATGCATCTGGTACTCATCGCTTTGTCCGTAATTAGGGACACTTGGCATAAAGCCGATCTTCGCTCGGCATAAAAGCCATCATCGCTTGGCATAAAAGCCATCATCGCTTGGCATAAAAGCCCTCTTCGCTTACGAAATGTATGTGACTCGACAATAAAACAACACAACACAAAAACAACATCTTCGCTCATTTAAATTGGCATAAAGCCCACATCGCCATAATTTATCTAAAACAAGATAAATATAACATCTCATCATAATTGCATTATGCACACATCACTAATAAATTCATCAAAAGTCATGCATTCACAAATCGGAAGCATTTATTAACAACCTCAATTTAATCATCACATTGCACATCAACAAGTATTCTTTAATAAATACACCATCGCAAAACTTACGTTTATTAACACCGCACCGTTATCAATTAATTCGCTAAATTCCAAAAATAGAAAAATAGTCAAAACGTCAATAATCATCACGAAAGCTATTCTTAACAACCGGTATTAATCCTAATCATCGACGTCGATATCGGATTGTCCATACGTACCTTAAATCTACTAAAACACCGTCCGATGCAATTTTACCGTAAATTGGCTTGTTTCGGGTCGTCTCATAAAAACTCGTAATTTCTAAAAACTAACCTCACCACTACGTTCTACACGTCAAACTTAGCTAGCACGTCAATTTTCGTTGAATTCGGAGCAACTCTCGCGAATTTAAAACCGAAAATTGAAACATCATCGGGTTCTAAATTTAATCGGCTATCTTATTTCCTAATTATATTTTAGGGGTGAGTATTGCTACTAGATAAAATTGGAATTTCCATAAGAAACAGAACCTATTGCAGGCAATTATGCAGGAAAACATATTTATGACAGAAAACATAAAATAAACAGGTTTTTACACCAAAAATGAAAAACAGCAAAACGCAACACTCCCCACACTTAAGGGGACGTACGTCCCTTGCCATGTACATAATAGGAGGCGGTTGCCTCAATGTGAAGGATGGCTTCCATCCAAAATTTTCATTCCCTGCGTTATGTTCATTTCTTGCGTTTTCCCATTGTAACACAATTTTTATGGTTTTTTCAACTTTTGCTGTTTTGTTTTACTTTCTATTTCCATTTCATATATTTTCATCTTATATTTTCATTTTATATTTTCATCTTATATTTTCATCCTTATATTTTCATCTTATATTTTTATCTTATATTTTATATTTTCATTTCTATTTTATATTTTCATTTCATTTTCATTCTACCTTACTAATAATAATTAATAATAATATTAGTCATAGTCTCTACACCAATTTTAACTCCTCTAACATTTTAACAATCAACCAACAAAATCATAAAACTCTACTATCAATTTTTCCTCAATTCAAACTAAACCCACCAAACATCTCTTATCACTAACTCACCATCTCTTATCATCAACACAACATATATACCTCAAATACAACATCAAAACATACTTCTACCATCAATTGAGAATTTCAACAACAACAACACAACACCAAAACAATGGCAAACTATAACCCCATGGATCAAAATACTATTTTTTCCTAAATCCACAACATATCCATCAAACCCTAACTATATGGAAAAGAAAATCAAACCCCTTACCTCTAGCTTGGAGATGATCCAAGGTGATGCTACCAAGCCCAACCTCAAGCTTCCTCTCATGCTCCTTTGTTCAATATCTTCCTCATCTTCTCCTCTTCTTCTTCTTTCCAAAACCCTCTCTTTTCTCTCTAGGTTTCTATTTTGGTTTTTTTTTTTTTTGTGTTTACAATGGAAAGAAAAGGAAAAGAAATTGGTTTTTATAACTTGTTTCCTACTAGTAAGCCAAGTCTCCATGTTTGGTTTTGGTATAATTGAATGGAAGGAAAATGAGGAGAAATGGTTCTAGTAATGGTACTTTCCTTATTTAGTAAGTCAAGGGTGAAAACCCAAATCTCATCAATTAATCCTCACACTCCTAACAAATTATATCATTAATATAATTAATTCAATTAATTAAAATAATTTCGGGAAATTAAAATATCGGATCCGAATAATATTTTACCGGACCGAACGGAACGTCGCCAGATAAATTAATAGATATATTAATTAATATAATCATACTCGTCGCAAAATAAGCATCGATTGGTAACTTGAAAATATTAATATATTTTAATATTAATTAAAAACGGGCGTTACGCCCAACATTGGTCTCTCTCGTTTGTTTTCACTATCGCAGACTTATGTGGCACACTATATGTCATGCCATATCAGTTAAATGCAGAAAAACACTTTAAATTGTGGGAGTTTTGAACCTCCTTAAATTTATTCACCTTCTTCATACATTTCTCTCACAACCATTTCATCAAGTCATTGGTGTAACACCCGAAAAATCACTTGATTATTTAAATGAAGTATTAAGGAATTAATTTTTGGAATTTAGTCAAAGAAGGAATTATCGGAATAATTATAAGGGACATTAACGGATTTATAAGTCGGTTTAAGAGGATTAAGTGAATAATCAATTTAGTCGGAGAATTATTATTATGAGTAGAAATTAATTAACTAGAATAGTGTGAGAAATAGCAAATGAGGAGGTATTATTTAATTGGCCAATAAGGATATATGATAGAATAATATTTAATTTATTAAAAGAGTGGAAATAATTAATTTAATTATTAGTAGAGTATAATATTAGGTAGTATATAAATGAAGGAAGTAATAGGAAATAGGGGTTTTACGTAAGAAGAGAAAAATCAATTGAAGAGAGTGGAGGCACAAAGGCTAGGAGAGGATACAAGGAGTGCACAACCGGAATCGGAAAATAGGAATTCGGTAGAAGTTATAACCACCGTCAGATTTAAGGTAAGGGGTGGGATTCTAACTCTCTAAACGGGATTATGATAAATCGTATGTGGGGACGAATTATATGAAATTATCTGTGTTTGTGTAGACCGTATGTGATTTAAATGGTTAAATTTTATAGTAGTGTTGCTGGTGTTAATCGAAGGATAGGGATGGTTGAAAATTAGTGATACACAGTAACCGATCGGGGACGGTAGCTACAAGAAGAGGAGGCGGACGCCTCCTGGAAAACAAACAAGAAGAAGACAAAGGCCTTGGAGGTTGGGGGCGGGCGTCCTCTAGGGGACGTAGAAGTGGAGGCGGGCGCCTCCCTTGTAGAAGGCGGGGGCCACATGATTTGTGAGGTGGGCGCCTCACCGTGTGACAGTCTATTTGCTTTGTTTTCGTTGTACATCAAATTAGCAGTGTTAGCAGGAACAACATAATAATTGATAACTAATAGGGATAGTTTTGGTAGTGATGATGTACAGTGTTAGTAGACACTGTAAGTGATAGGAACAATATAGTAATTGACATGTTTTGGGATAACAGTGCAATTTAGGTACTAAGAAAAATGTAGTAACAGCAATATAATTAGATGATGACAGAATGTTATTTAGTAGTAAAAATTTCAAGTACAGGTGATTTAGTTGCAGTGTAAATTAAATACAAGGAAAATGGAATATTAGTAGTATAGTTAGCAAATGGTAATGTAATTCTGGGTAATAATGATAATGTGTAAGAACAATACCGAATTAACCGGGATTAGGAAATTAAGCGGTATAAATAATTGTCCGGAATTAATTAGGAATTGTCGAAATGATTCGTATATTTTAGTAGGTATTACGATTATTTATTTTATTGAATTTGTGTGAAGGTATTGTGTTGTTGATTTGTTTGCGAATTATTAGCGATGAATACGTTGTTGTATGTTGAATTGTGTGAAGTTGCAGGATATTTTTAGTGACGATAATTACCTCTGATTATTGGTAATAATAGTGAGATAGGTGTATGCCTCATGAAGTGAATTTATTTTGTTATTGCATGTTGTTAGCATCGCATTTCATTGCATTTGTGAAGGCTTGTATTGGCGGAATTGTGAAGAAGGCTTATGCCTTGTGCCTCTATTAACTGGCAATAGTGAAGGGAGCTAAAGCTTCGTTGGTACCACATGCATATGCATTGTTGTGTCTCATTTGAATCATGTCATTGTTAATTGTGAAGTAAATTATTTGTTTGTTGCTAACGATGAAGTGGTTTTGTGTTGTTGTTGATTGGAAAGTTATTGTGACGTGTTAATTGTGATGTGATAATTTTGTATGATTCAATCCTAATATATTATTTATCATACACATGTTTATATTGGTAGATATCTCACCCTTTCTATTTTGTTGGCCGTTACCTTTATATTGGTAACGTGCAGGTAACGAGGAGTAAAGAGTTTAGTAGTTTTTGGCGTCGTCGCTCTGATACGTAGCACTCGGGGGAAAACGAACGCTTATTGCTTTTATATTATTTCCGTTGCATTGTTGACGTTAATACTTTGAGAATTTGTTTCCTTGAATTAAGTTGTTTAAAGGATGCTATATTCCGTTTGAAGTTTTGAAATATTATGAATCCGCTGCGTAGTTTCTGAATAAATATGAAGTATTTTGAAGACTAATTAATTGTTATAAATTTTTTGAATTAATATGTGCTATGTATCCATTATGATATGCTTTTTATGATGACAGTTTTGAATTATGAATATAATGTCTCATATTGTTGAAATTTTTAGCACTCTAATTTTTATATAAACCTCGGATAGAATTGGGGTGTTACAATTGACCTGCAAAGATAGGAATATAACTAAGTTATCTTTGAAAACAACTTTTCATGAGCTTTTGTCCAAAGATAAGAATAACTTGACAAAAGATTCCTTCATGAGTGTGAAACCTATCCTACAAAAAGGCCACATTGAGTTGGAGTTGAAGGTTGCGTCTACGCCCACAAAGGAAGATGAAAAAGAGCAATCCAATTTAGAAGCAGTAAATCGTTTTCATGATCTGCCAGCTTCGAAGGCTCCAAAAATAGAAGACAAAGAGGCTAAGAAGCAAATTGAAAAACAAATTATCATCGAATTGGAGAAAGAAAAACTCAATTCGGCAACATGTAACAATGAACATGAAAAAGGATATGTGAATCTCTTTTGGGTTGAAGTGTTTGACCGAATAAAACCTTGGTTATATCTTTGACTTTAATTATTTTTTATCTTTTTAATGTGCTAAGTGCTAACTGGGTTTATGTCGAGTGTTATTGTTTTCGTATAAGGTAAGTTGGTAACTTCATTTTGATTGTTCTCTTGGTAAACTAGCAGTGAAGAAATTCATTAGTAGTGGTGGTAATACTTACATGTAGGTTATAATTCATGGTAAGGAGCAGTTTGAGCGCATTATCTAAAAACTTGGACTCTATATCATAAATGCAAAAAAACAACTTAGAAGAAGATCTTCCTATAAGTTGATTTAGTTTGATAAATATCTTATTCAATTAAGATGGGGTACCTAGATGGAACATTGGGTTCGTTGCTTGACACTCATGAATTATGCAGATTCTACAACTTTTAGGATGCATTTTGATGGATTTGTGATAAATTTTGGATGCAAAATCCATTGTGCAGGAACTGAGACCGAGAGGGTGGAACCAAATAGAATATGGGGTGATAAATTCACAAAACCAGACATTGTGATCAACAAAGAAAATTTCAGAACTTATGTGTTGCGAAACCTGCATGCAAGGTGTTTGAGAAAAATTCAGAACCAATATTTTTTTTTATTTTTTTCCTGGGTTAGTTTAAAGGAGGTTTAAAACCCCCGCAATTTAAAATGTTTTTACATTTTTCCCAAGATGTCTTCCACGTGGCGTGCCACGTCAGTCTCCATTAATGAACGTTGACGGCAAAAATCTACATTGTGGATGTAAAAGTTTGCGAGGACCATTATTCGAAAGAAAATTTAAGAGGGTACAAAAATTCAAGGTTCACATATTTATAGGGACTAAAAATATATGTAACCCTTAATTAAATGTAAAAAATGGGTTAATAAAATAATGAAGTTGGTTAATACACACTCAAATATTACAAATAACCTTTAGTGGTAAAACAAAGTTTAATTAATCGAGTGAATTTGAATTACTCATATTCCCAAGGATTAATTGATTCATCACCCTTTAATTTCCTCTTCACTTTTGATCTAGATTGTCGATTTTTTTGTTTATTTTATTGTAAAGGTTGGCCCCTTTTCAAATATCATTTTTTTGCTTCGTTTACCCTATGGAATATTCTCTTATCCCCTTACATGAGTTCATTGTTCTATTCGTGAGTTCCAACAAGTTAGCCATTTAACGTCTGTTCACATCTGGTCATTTATTTTTCTCGTGTCTTCTCTTCTCAAAGAACATTGTCATCTTCCTTCTATGTACTATTATGGTTAACTAGGGAATTCATATTTACATGTGGCCCTTGGACTTGACAGTGACAAGTCATCATCATTTGTGGGAGTTTATAATCCAAAATTCATGGACATGTTGTACATGATGGAATTTCTTATCTCTGTCCAGAATGCACCTAGTGGTAGCTCATTTCAAGGTTGGACTCTTCGGTTGATGAGGATGATATGGCGATGGAAAAAACTATCGTTCGTGTTGTCACTCTTACCCATGCCATATTTAATTTAGGTTGTTTTATCTAGGATGGTTGAGTATGAGACAATTTGTTTTATCCAATATCTCGAGAAAGATTCTCTCCATTGTCGTTTTAGGATTTGTGTTTCCTAAACTTAATGCTCACCACCCATCATCGGTCTACCACCATCAAAAAGTTGTGCCTTTCATTCTCTATTTGCTTCAGTTTATTGTTTGCTTTAGAGAATTTGGCATCACTCGTGAAAGACTCAAAGGTATTTCATCTACTTTTTTTTTTCTTTCTATTTAATACTTCATAAAGTTTAAATCGTTAACATGATATCAGATGTTTATCTTTTGTAAATTTTACCTTTGTTAAAGGTAGGTTTAGTGTCACTTTATTCAATTATTCCGGAGGGTTTATTAGAATTGAAGTACTTGCAGGTAATTGTTAACTTGGTTTGTTGATAATCATGTGTATTACATTCTAAACTATGTGAATTAAAGTACTTGAAGTCTGAACTATTTCTTTTGACTTCAATGTCTGAACTATGAAGTCTAAACTATTGTTTTCTGATATGATGTGTTTATTTGGGCAGATGGAGCATGGAGACAATAGCAGTCAAAGAACTAAAAGAGCCTTATAACAATGTCCACTAAATTGTATATGAATTTAACTTGTTCTATATAGTGATTTAAATTTATAAGTTGTTTTTATGTTCTATACTTTGAATGAGAAAGAGTTACTTACAGTAATCTTAAGAGTTGAATTTATTGTTTTATGAATCTAAAAACTTAATTGTATCCTTTATGGGGTTTTATGTGAAACTTAAAAAACAAAATTATGTATGTTGTAGTGCTTGGTTAAGTTGACCTATTAACAAATTAGTGAGTTTGGTTTTTATAGGCTGAATATATATGGCTATGGTATTTGTTTTATTTAGAATGACTAATGCAATGTTTTTTATCTCCCAGGTCGTTTACATATTTAACTTGCAGCACTATGCGAATTTGTGATGTACAATTACATAAAGGTCAGGATGTCAAAGCCCATCAATTAATTGTTGCATAACATGTCTATTAGTAGTATCTATGCATAACTTTTGAATCAATGCAAACTTGATAACTTGTTATACACAGAAACAAGAGTAGGAAATGAAGTCATGGAATAGCTAAACTGAACAAAAAATATCCTAAGCACGTGTTTATTGTCTGACATACAGGAGTGAAAACTTGAAAAGAAGTCATATGATATTTATGTGCCAGATAATGTCGGCAACAATGAAGGAAGCAGCGATGGAAATGATTCTGCTATGAATATTGATGTAGAAATACCACTAATTTAATATGTGTGTGTCTTTATTACTATTTAAATTCTAGTAGGAGAATTAGAAAACAAATAAAATATAGTTGAATGTTTGGCCATCACAAAATTAAAAATTTTTGTATATTATAAAAATATTATGAAAATGTAGAATATATTATTGGGCTTGAAAACTCAATTAACCCAAAAACCCGAACAAACTGTTCGGATTAACCCGCAACCTGTCTAGACCCAATCCGTCCAAACCGATTGAAAATTTGGGAGAAAATGGGTCTTAGGTTATCAACCGCGGTTTCAGTTGGGTGACACTTTTGGGCCCGAACCCGCCCAACCCGGCCCGTTGCCCACCCCTAATTGCATATTTAAAAGTTGGGTGTTTGGCTTCCTCTCCTCGTTTTAAAAAGAACTTGTTAGACCAAATTCGTATTACCCTATCTCAACGCCACATAGTTGCTTGGAACTTTGTAAGAGTGTTCAAATTATGGTATGAATATAAGGGGAAAATTGGTTCGACTTCGAAAAATCCCTTCTCGGATCTCGTTTTAGTCAACCCCCTTCATCGAAGTTAGGGCATGGCCATGGCTTAGCTTCCTTGTATAAGAATGGTGATGACAAGGTTTTCCTTGTGTGATGACTGGTTTTTTCATCGGTTATTTTAAAACAATGAAGTCGCCACCTAATTTTATTTGTTCCAAAAAGAACGGGAAAATATAGATAAAACCCACGAATGACGGATAAGGCAGTCTACGAGACCAAAAGATACGAATTCGGGAGTCCCTTATGCAAGGAAAGGTATTAGCACCCCTTACATCCATCGTACTCGATGGGACCCGTTTAGTTCGTATGTGTTTACGTGTGTTTATTTAATGCTTTATGAGAATAGGAGAAGAAGGGTCTTTATTTATGGGTTTTTGAACTCGCCAAAGACATCGCATCTTGTGCCTACGTACTCCCTCGTGCAATGGAAAAGTCAGAGTTCCGTAGTTCTTCTTGAAAATGTTTAAGTTGATTGTGTTGATTTTATAAGAAAAATCGTGCCTTTGACCTTTCAAATTTTTGAACTTTGACTTGTTTAGTTTGTTTGAAAAGCTAAGTCTTTGTTCGTATTTGAAATGACTATTGCATACTCTTTGTAAGAAAAGAGTTTGATGATCGCATATGAGTGAAAAAGAGTTTGAGTGAGTTGAGTTGATTTTAAGTGGGTGAAAAGTAACGAAATATTAGGCTATCATCTAATGATTCAAATACTAGAAACTGGACGACTGAGCTCGTCTAATCGTCTATCATCTCAAAAACTTTATTATGAAAATGGTGAAGTGAAACGGGGTTCACGTTATTAAGTATTTCGAGTGAAATAAAATATTTAACTTATTGGGCTATCATCCAATAACCTAAATATTCTAAATTCGATTAAACCGTCGGGCTATCACGCAACAACTTAAACGAATGCCACTCTATTATTTTTGACGCGGATATAACTATTTTGCTTATTGGGCTATCATCCAATAACCTAAAGACTTCGAATTTATTCAAACCATTGGGCTATCATCCAACGACTTAAATAAATATCATCCAATTTTTATGAAATTCATTTTTGAAAACAAGTTCGATTAATTAATTTAATTTGAAAGTGTTTTAATGTTTTGGTGTATGGACCAAGATAAGTTGAATCGGGTCATGATTAATCAAGTATATGGACTTAATTAATCTTGTGAGGATAAGTGCTCATATCCTCGACTATGAAACCCTTGTACATGGATGATTGGTATATGAACCAAAATTTATTCGGGTTATGGTTAATCAAAACAAATTAGGGCTTTGACCAACCTCATGAGAATGGCCATGCCCATCCCCGACTATGAGACCCTTTTCGAAATGCTTGGTACGTGGATGATATAAGAATTGATTGAAGAAATAAGGAGGTAAGAAAACATGCAAGCCCATACAAGGTGGCCACATGTATGCTCCTAGAAAATGGGACTAGCGTGACACTAGTATTCTAAACAATCGATTGGAACAATCGATCGGATAGTTGTCGCTGTAGAAAAGTCCAAGACCAAACTATGAATGTGTGCGAGTGTGCACTTGTATGTATACATGTTCATTGATGAAGAGCCCAAGAGGAGGCTATGTGTTCTAATATGATGACAAACGCGTAATTAAGCAATAGTTAGAGCACACAAAGAAATAAAATCCTAAACTATTACAGACCATGCGAGGATGGGGATACAAGTTTATGAATGGGGATAAACCAAAAGTCCAAATAAAAGTCTAAAAATAAACAAGCAATACAACTCAATCGAATCAAAATAACTAAATAGATTAAAAGATTCTATCACATGGTGCGAGGAGAATGCTTGAAGTAAACTTAAGTTGTCGGATAAAGCTTCATGCATCAAATGAGTATCAAATAGAAGCCCCTGTATCATGTAACACTCCAACAAACAGAAAAAGTCTGAAATAATCTGAAAAATCTCATAAGTCAAGACAACGTGGGTTAGAACCAAACAACAAGTCAAATGAAATATGAAAATGGATTGCTTAATTAATTAAGTTAAGAAAAATCAATTAGTCGAAACTAATTAATTTTTAGTAACGAAATTAAATAACTAAATATATTTTTAGTTAATTAGTTAAGATCAACAAAGCAATACTAAGATGAAGTGAAAGTTTAATCAATTAATCAAAAATTGATTAAACTTAATTGGTTAAATTAAGAAAAATTAATTAGCAAAGCTAATTAATTTTTAATAATTTGAACCAAGTAAATGAATCAAGACTTGATTAATAGATCAAATATGAACCAAAGGTGCGGAGAAGTAACCACTTGAATCATCGGGAGAACCTGCACAAACCAACAAACAGATTAGAAATCACAGGGTATTAAAAACACCTATACAGGTATAATCAAGTAATGAATTGAAATGGCCACTTAAGTCTACTTGAACGAAGCACATAAGCAGGAAAAAAGCGGGGTCTCAAGTGTGAGCTAATTACAACCTTGAATCTTATGGCAGTTTAGCAACCTCACATACACTTTAAACACTAATTACAACCTTGAATCTTATGGCAGTTTAGCAACCTCACATACACTTTAAAGTTTAAACACGTCACCGTTCCAAGCTAATGAATAACACCAAATAAACTATGAAAGATGTAGTAAATTGCAACCATAATTTATGCAAACTCAAAGAGGGAAAACAACTTAAGTCCTGAAGCTCAACTGAATCATTATGACAACATACTTACCCACTCAAATGATTTCAAACTAACAGGTTGGAACAAGGTCATAAGATTTCTAAATGAGGTCATAAGATTTCTAAATGATTCATTAGGGCTTAAACACAACAAACATCATGTTTATCAAATCAACAATTCATGGATGAACAATTTTGGTTATACTTGAATGAAATGGAAATTCTAACAGTTTATTCAAAACTAATACCAATTCCGATCGTCAAAACAAAACTACCTATTGTTAGTCTTTAGTAAGCTAATCACATTAGACTCAAAAAGACAACATCGAAGACTCGAATAAATTCTATCCTCATTCTAATTCCAACACAAACATAATTGTTTTAAAAACTCCTCAAACAGATGCAAGAAAATAAGCTCAATGCTGCCACCATCATCTAATCAGATAACAAACAAGAGAATAGCAAAAAGAAAACCAGAGTCCTTAAATTAAAAAGAGTAGCTGTATACGGCCATCAACTTAAATTAAATCAACAACCGATTTCAAAATATCAAAATGAGTAATGCAATGTTTGTCAATTACAATCATAACACAAAAACCATCAAAATCCAATATGATTTCACCCTTATGAACCAGAATTTTTCAACGAAACAACAAGATATAGACACTCAAAATAGAAGTGTGAACATGATAATCCAGATTAATCAAAACCAACACAGTGTGAACACAATAGTCACAAACATAGCAACTGCAAGCTAAACATGATTTCAACACAGTGATCTCTGCATATTATTCCAACAAGTTAATAATACTCACATTGTTTTGACACAAATCATACAGCTCAAACAGTTTGAAGTAATCAAGTCAACATCGCAGCTACAAATCCATATAACAGGGTGTCGAAACTTACCTCATAGCGCCGAGATACTGACCGAGAGGAATCTAGACTGATGTTGAGACCGAATTCATGGAAGGAGCATGACAGTTGCGTAGCAAGGGCCGGATATTGTTGAAGGACTGTTGCGATTGTTGTAACTGCGAGGGTGAGAGGTTGGATTCGATTTGACGGGAGGGTCGAACGGCGGCTATGGAGAGAGATGAGCTTGCGGAGGGAGACGGCGGTGGAGGTGAGTAAATGAGGGACGAAGGGTGTTGTGGGTCGCGAGGAAGACGCGAAGAGGAATGTAGAAGAAGACCGTGATAGGAGGGAGTGGCGATGATGAGTGGAGTTATGGTTGTTCTGTGTGGGTGGTTTGGTAATGAAGATTGAGAGGAGGCGTTCCAACAAAGAGGTGACAGAGAGTTTTTCAAGGAAGATCCGGTGGTTGGTCAATGGTGACGGTGAGGAGAACCTCGACATCGATGGCGGGACGCTGTTACGACGGAGGAGATGGCGATGATAGAGAAAGAGCGAGGACGAGACGGAGATGAAGAGAGGGAGTTGTTCGGTAGGAGGGCGGAGGTTTTTGTTTAGATGGTGAAGGATGAAGGAGATGGAGGAGGGAATATGGAGAAAACGAAGAGGTGAGTTATGGTTGATGAAGATGATGAGGAAACTTTTCTTTTTCTTTTTGCATCAGATCTGCCACTCGTTCTCGTTGCCTTTATGTTGTACCTCAATTTTTGCCCTTAAGATTCTGATACTTCATACAATTGCATTGCACAAAGATCACAAGTTAGTTCTCTCTCTCATCTCAAGGGTTTGTCTTTGGGAGATCACCAAGCACCATGTAGAAATGACTATTTTGTGTGTGATAATTGATATTTGATTAACCATGATGTGTATCCCTTACTCTCTAAATGTTGTAGGTGAATGGTGCATAAGTTCTAAAAAGAGTTGGTTGGATGCCTTCTCTCATTATTTCTCAAGATTTTGAAAGTGTTATATCTCATTGAAGACTCCTCTTATCATCAATCATGCTCTCTTATCTTGAATATGTAGTCCATGCTTGAAAGAGATCATCAACTTCAAGAATTCCTTCAAGAATATGTACTAACTATATACGTTGAATAATTTTAAATTGACTATGCACTGTTGGCATCTCGCTTTGGATCTTTGACCGATCAATAACAGTTGCCTACAAGGCTTGCCAAATGTTTACTAGTAGGGAATATTTTCAAAATCGTCGCCAATATATGGTTATCGTGTTCGACCATGGTGACAAGTGACACTACAACAAATAACGTTTTTCATTACGAAACTTCCACCTCATTGATAAGTGAAAAATATGCGTTATATTTGTGATAACCTGAAAATGTATTGTATATTTGAATCAATTTACATGAATTTTATCCGCATTTAATTTAATTAAATTACTCTTTATTCGCATTATGCCGGTATTATCTATGTTTTCAGGAATTTAATGTTTATAAGGCATGTACGAAGAAAGTCGCGAAAATGGAGCGAATTGAGCTTAAAATCCACGAAAAAGAGCAAAGATGCAAGTATGTGGTGTATGGAAAAATAAGGGTTTATGAGAAGTAAAGGGTTTAGAAAAAAAGAAATTAAAAGCATCAAGGCCCAACCCAAGATGTGCATGCCACAAGTCCAGTAGGGGACGATCATCACACCCTCCTTCATGCAAGCCCTAACGGCCGCTATAGCTTAGGAAGCAAGGCTTCCCCACGAAGCAAGCTGGGACGGTCGTCACGCTCCCTCCAATAAACCGTAGCGATCGCTACGGAGGCAATTTCGCAGGAGGAAATCTCTCGTTTCTCTTATTTTCAAGCCAACCTCAACTCTATAAATAGGCAGCGATAATCCTTATTTTGCACGCTTTCTTTTTCCTTCTACCTTGTCGTTACTCTGCTTAAATTTCTAGTGACTATTCTTAAGTTCTATTTATTTTTTCTTTATTGATTTCGGTTTCAGTTATTTTTATTTCGTTTCTGCTTCTATTTTCTTGTAGCAATTTCCACATCGGGGATTGATGCGAACTTTTGCTGGTGCTAACCTTACGTTATAACTAAGCTTATATATTTCTTCTCGCATTTAATTTTCAGAGCAATAAAAGCCAGATCTCACCGACTTGTGGGAGACACCTGACATTTAACCAAATATTCTGCAATTTTATTTTCAGGTTTAATTTTATTGTTTTAATTTATTATTGTCAAATTGTCTGAAATGCTTGGGTTTAATTTATCTGATGTTATTTATTTCTAGTGCGCCGTTATTAAATTTTATAACGTGCTAGGCTAAACTAGTTTATCGGTATATAAGGTCATATAGCCGACAGGGTTTAGCAATGTCATTTGAACTATTATTTTTAGAAGAACATTTTCTGGTTTCAATTACTAATTTTAAATATCAATTGTTTTACTACGAGAGTAAAATACAAATAGAAGTTAGGATCAATAAAACGAGAGTTTGAGATAATACCTGGACAATAGTAATTGTGCATTAACTTAAATTACAGCGAGAGCGCTTTTAAGTTAATTAGATTTTATTTGTTTTCAAAAACTATTTTTAAACTTTAAATGATACATGGAGAGTGCTCACTTAGGTTTAATTATAGGATCTGAATCAATAAACACGAGAGTGTGAGAAGAGGGTTTTCAAACAAATATTTTCTACTGAAGATTATTTTAATAATCCGAGTTGAGTCAATGAGTTGCTAAATCCCCGAAGTCCTACCATTAGATACCGATATCTCCACTTCAATCTAAACTAGATTATATCCAGTTAGATTCCCTAAAACCCCAAATCAATTATATTATTAGCCTTAGATTTACGTAGTAATCTAAGATAACGATAGCTCGACATTTAGTCTCTTGGAATTCGATAATCTTTAAAGCTACACGCGATAGAATTGTATACTTGCGGTCTAGATTCCTTAAGACACACAAAGTCACAATCAAGTTTTTGGCGCCGTTGTCGGAGAAATAACACGTCAATATCGTAACTCCTTAAGTTACATTGTATAGACTAAGGCACCATTCCCATTTGTATGGCAAGTACTCGCTCTCGAGGCGAAGACTTAGTGCTAACAATTCTCGAACCTGAGTGCTCTATTATTAGAAGACGCCACGTACGAGTACCTTATACCAATAAATTCCCTCCTTAATCTTCTATTTCTTCCACATACGAGTTGAAGAAACAGACATGGGTGATCAACCACGTCCGCTCAAATCTTATGTTATTCCTTCGCAAGAAAAACCACATAAAAGCATTGTTGCTCCTGCCATCGAGGCTAATAACTTCGAACTCAAGCCTTCTATGTTGTCTGTTGTACAACAAAACTAGTTTTATGGTGGTTAAATGGATGACCTTAATCTACATCTTTCAATGTTTCTGCAATACGCATGCACATTTAAAGCTAATGGGGCCAGTTAAAGCTTATTTGGCTTCAGTCTCTACCAACTAACACAGTTACCTCTTGGAATGAGTTGAAGAAGGTCTTCATTGCGCGATATTTTCCACCAAGTAAGACAACTATGCTAAGATATCAAGTAAGTGATTTTAGACAAAAGGACAACGAGTCTCTTTTCGACGCATGGAAAAGATACAAGGACATGTTGAGGCTCTGTCCACATCATGGCCTAAAAGAATGGTTAATTATCCATACCTTCTACATGGTCTCCTGTATAACATGAGATTAACAATAGACGTCGCCACGGATGGTGCATTTATGGATAAATCCTATGCCCATATAGAAAGTATGGCTCAAAACCACTATCAGTGGGGGAGTGAAAGAAGTCAAGTATACGAAACCCCTGGAGAGAAAGCACCAACGAAAGGCGGTATGTAAGAGATCACCAGTCTTGACAGCGTCTATGCTAAGGTACACACTCTCGCCCAAAAGATAGAGAGCTTAACCGCAATACCTCCAGTCATCATGGCTGCTATAACTCCAAATTATGAGATATGCGGAGTACTTGGACACGCTGCTGCTGAATGTCAATTCTTAGCAAGAACTCCCACCGGCCAAATGAATTATGCTCAAGGAAACCCTTACTCGAACACATACAACCCAGGATGGAGGGATCATCCTAATTTCTCTTATAAGAACACCAATGCGTTGTATGCACCTGGCCAAGCACTTACTATACCACCAGGATATCAAAAAGCATGTGCAACCGCTCCAAATATTCATAGGAAGTCTAACCTCGAACTAATGATGGAAAAATTTATAGCCACCTATCATACCCCAAAATTTGCCCTCCTACTTCTCAAGACATTTCTCATATCCATACTCAAGGATTTCACAAGGGTTGACCAGACAAACCCTCTCATAAGCAATCAACCCAAACTAGGGTTTGGCTATCCTCAAGTCCAGGTGGACCTCCAACACTTCCAGTGGTCATCATGCCTCATCATATGCTTCAAAGAATCTCTATGTCAAGTTTCAAGCCTAACAAGTCAAGTTTCCTCAGACAATTGCTCAGATGGTTGAAAATTAGTTGTATTGGATAAAAAGTCAAATGTGGTCAACATACAGTCAAACTTCATAACTTTTGGTCAACATCAATATTTTGAATTAATATTCATCATTTGATCAAGGGTTGATCATGATTCATCAAGAAAAATCAAGAATTGATCAAAAGTCAAAGTTTCTAAATTGGGCTTTCTTAGACAAAAGTCAACAGAACTTTGACCAGGCATAACTTTCACATACTTTATCATAAATTTTTCCACCACAGCTCATTTTGAAGAGAATTCAATTATCTACAACTTCATGTCTCACAAGCTTGGTCAGAAAATGCTTCATTTGGAAGATATGGATCAAAACATTATAGGTCCTTTTCAAAGTCAACAAAAAGTCAATTTTTTGTAAAGAAGTGTTATTGAGCATGGAAACTTCAATTGAGATGAAACCAAAGAGGTTGTTTATAGGACATCTTGAGCTTTCTAAAAAGTCCAAGAACATCCAAAAATGTTAAAAATTGAGCAAGATACACCTTGCACAAGTTGGACATTTTTGAGGAGGTGCACAAAGAGAAATACTTGACAAAACCCAAAATTTTGCAAATGGGCCTAACTTTTCTTGGTTAAAACTTGTTCCTTAGCTGATTTGGAACCTCCAAGCCCAAGGCCACGAATTTATCTTTTATTTTTCTATTTATTTTTCTATTTCTTTTGGATTTTATTCATTTAAAAGCCAATTTAATTAAAATAAAAGATAGAAAATCAAAATTAAATGCAAATTGGATTTTTCTCTCATTCTTGAGGTCCAAGCAAGCCATACAAGCTGTCAATTTCGAAATTGCATTGATTGGCAAAGGAATTGAATGAGATTTGATCAAAAAAGGCAATATTTGGTTTTATACCAAATCAAATATTTTCTCATTGATTGGCATATAATTTCTTCATGATTCTTGGCCTAAATCCATCCACTATAAGTGCACAATGCATTCACAAGTACAAGGGACAAAATTCTTGCCTCCAAGAACCCTAAAAACTTCAAAAAAAAACCGTGTGATACAAGTAACTAGCAGCTAGGATTTCTGTGCAATTCAAGGGATTTCAAGCATTCCAACACGTTTTAGGAGGTTCTCTGATCCATTCCAAATACTCACAAGTCAACAAAGCATCCAGAAACACGAAATTGCATATCACGATTTGCTCTCCATATTTTAAAATCGATTTCAATGATTCGTGCACTTTTAATGTGATTTGATTATATATTCGTATTCCTGATGCTTTTTCGAAGCTTTCTGTATTGGTTCGATTTAAGTTTGAGTGCAGGTACAGGTTTTCACCATTGCTAGGGTTCATGGCTCCGATTTAGAGCTTTCCGTTCTAGGCAAAATTAGGAGAAACCAGGACCACCATCACATTCAGAGGACAATTTCCAATCGATTGGTGTCCTCAAAACTAATTTACTTTGTGTATTATGAATGATTTGATTTTGCAGGGATGTAGCTATGGGAATGATCTGTAGATAAAAGCTATAGCAACGCCAGAAAACCGTAGCTAAAAGCCTGGTTATTTTAAATGGGGACGATGACCTTTGGCGCGTTTTCGTTTTTTAAATAAATTCCCAGAAAACTGTTTCCCTTATAATACTTTGTTTCCATATTACTAACACCAAACGCAGGTTGGTCCCGTGGCAAAGGCGTGCGCGTGTGAGAGGAATGGCATGGGTTCGATCCATGGCATTGCGAATATATTTTTATCACTTTTCAAAACTAACACTTTTTCTATTTCTTTTCATATTTTTTCCTTTTAATTTAAATTATTTTCAAACAATTTTCTCATGCATTAAAAAATCACCAAAAATATTTTATTTTTGCATTTAGGTCAGAAAAATATTTATTTAATTTTTAACATAAAAATTAATATTTTTGCATGCATATTTTAATTAATTGTTAATTAACCATAAAATTGACTTTTAATTATTTTTCCCCATTAAAACCAATCCAGAAAAATCCCAAAAAATTATTCTATTATCTAATTAGGATTACTAACCCAAAAAACTTTTTCCTAACTCAAAAATATTTTTTTACTAACATATTTTCTCTTATGCGAATTTCTTATCTTCTCCGATTATTATGTATCTGCTTACAGATTGTAATAGTTAAGATTAATTTTCTCGCATTCTTTTCCAATATTATGTAACTGCTCATGGGATGTAATAGTTTAATTAGGATTTACTTTTCGCACTCCTATATTATGTAACTGCCCCAAAGCCATGTAATAGCGTAGGATTTACTTTCAATTTACTTTCCGCAATTTACTTTCTGCACCATATAAACTGCTAGTAACTAGGCGTGTATGGCAAGATAAAAACAAACGTAGATCACTTCTAACTTCAAGATAAAATATCTGAATTCAACACACTCTTTTCACACATGCACCCCTAGAGTATTCTCTCTCGTTGCCTTCGAATAAATAGTCAAGTCCTCGAGCGTAGGGTTTCCTATTGCCTACAAACATATCATCATAGTTCCTTCGAAACAAAGATCATAGTCCCTCAACGTGGCCTACGAAAACATGATATCGTCCCTTCGAATATGCTAGGATACTCCTACAAGTTGCCTTCTATGACCATACGATGTTCTTTCGAATGTCCCTTCACATCCAACGAATAGGGTTACCTACCAACTAATGGTACGGATAACGCTATTCTAAAGGAAAGTAAAACAACACGAAAACGACCGTTCTTAGTAGGTAATAAGACTTTTAGTTGCTTGCTCTATCAAAATACTTTTTCACACCTCACACTTTTGTCAAAGTTAAAACACTTTTCAAAACGAAACATTTCCAAACACTTCGTATACATTCCAGCGTGAATCATTACGAAGTCAAAGCAAAATGCCTTTTCAAAACATTTTTCAAACACACACATAGAAAGCAATTTTAAAAGATGAGTTAAAAGCAACTAAGAGCCCGTAGATAACTACGGATGAAAAGGGGTGCTAATACCTTCCCTTTTCATAACCTTCTCCCTTACTCAGAATCTAATGAAGGTCTTTTTCTGTTCTTTTCACCTTCCCTTAATTGGATAAAAGAAAAGTTGGTGGCGACTCTTGCTATCCGCAACATTTGCGATAAAAAGCAAAACAAATTCCAAAGTCAGTTCTCCCACCGTATTACAGAACAGACGACTTTTCTAGGAAGACACCCTAAAGAGAGAATACCTTAGGGATTTTTTAGATCATCTTTACTGCTTTCTGTTTGACTTGCTTGCTTTATCTTTAAGGGTTGTTTGGGTATTATACTTGTGGGGGATCCTACACCCGAATCCAGGTTTACTTAGGTAAGTAGCAATAGATCGTCGCGACCGTTAGGCTTATACCAAAACGGTCAATATGGTGGCTACGTTAGTGTGACACTTTGGATGTCCTGATGCTCCTCATTTTCAAGTTGAGGATAGTATTTGACGTCTGCGTGGTGTCATCAGCACTAACTCAATGTTTAGAACCCTAATTGACACATCTTGGCCATTAGAAGGTAGTGAGATGGCCGACTTTGGTGTAGACCGAGGTTGGTTGATACTCGATGCTACGCTCATTAAGATCATACTTTTGGGATGTTTTCAGTCGGCCACTTGGTAGTCGTATTGAAATAAAGCCTACGAGAAAGATCCATGATATGAGATTCCTAGAACCCGGTTACTATTATAGGACAGGATGAACTCACTCAAACTTTGGTAGGGTAGACACCTATACCTCATGCAAGCCTTAAACCTAGGGCTATTGTGTGATTTGCTTGTGTTTGTTAAACATGACATCATGACATCATAACATTGCATATCATCTCTAACTATTTCAAGGACCTAGGTGTAATACGGTGGGAGAACTGAGTTTGAGATTTGTTTTGCTTTTTATCGCAAATGTTGCGGATAGCAAGAGTCGCCACCGAATTTTCTTTTATCCAATTAAGGAAAAGTGAAAAGAACAGAAAAAGACCTTCGTTAGATTCTGAGTAAGGGAGAAGGTTATGTAAAGGGAAGGTATTAGCACCCCTTTCCATCCGTAGTTATCTACGGGCTCCTAGTTGCTTCTAGCTCATCTCTAAAAATTTGCTTTCTATGTGTTTGACAAAAATGTTTTGAAAAGGCATTTCGCTTTGACTTTGTAATGATTCATGTAGGAATGTATACAAAGTGTTCGGAAATATTTCCTTTTTGAAAAGTGTTTGAACTTTGATAAAAGTGTGAGGTGTGAAAAGTATTTTGATAGAGCAAGCAACTAAAAGTCTTATTACCTATTCAGAATGGTCGTTTTCGTGTTATTTTACGTTCCTTTAGAATAGTGCTTATCCATACCATTAGTTGGTAGGTAACCCTATTCGTTGGATGTAAAAGGGACATTCGAAGGGACATCAGATGGTCATAGAAGGCAACTTGTAGGAAGTATCCTAGCACATTCGGAGGGACGATAATCACTTTTCGTAGGCAACAATCGAGGGACGAGATCATGTTTTCGTAGACCACGTCGAGGGTTTCATGATCTTTGATTCGAAGGGACTATAATGATATGTTTGTAGGCAACGGTGCTAGGATACCTCTACGTTAGAGGGACTTGACCATTTATTCGAAAGGCAACGAGAGAGAATAGCCCTAAGGGGTGCATGTGTGGAAAGAGTGTGTCAAATTCAGATATAATATCTTGAAATTAGAAGTGGTCTACGTTTGTTTTTATCTTTCCATACACGCCTAGTTACTAGCAGTTTATAGGGTGCAGAAAGTAAATTGCAGAAAGTAAAGTGCGGAAAGTAAATGTCCTACGCTATTACATGGCTTTGGGGCAGTTACATAATAGGAGTGCAGAAAGTAAAACTCTAATTAAACTATTACATCCCATGAGCAGTTACATAATATTGGAAAGAAATGCGAGAAAATAAATCCTAACTATTACAACCTGTAAGCAGATACATAATAATCAGAAAATATAAGAAATTCGCATAAGAGAAAAATTCGTTAGTAAAAGAATGTTTTGAATGAAGAAAAACGTTTTTGGGTTAGTGATAATTAGATGATAGAGTAATTTTTTGGGAACTTTCTGGATTGGTTTTGATGAAGAAAAATAATTAAAAGTCAATTTAATGGTTAATTAACAATTAATTAAAATATGCATGCAAAAATATTAATTTTTATGTCAAAAGTTAAATAAACATTTTTTTGATTAAAATGCAAAAGGAAAATATTTTTGGTGATTTTTTAATGCATGAGAAAAATATTTGAAGAGAAAATAAATTAAAATAGAAAGTATTAAGAAAATAGAAAAAAAGAGTTAGTTTTGTAAAGTGGTAAAAAATATATTGCAAAGCCAAGGATCGAACCCCTGTGTGATACGGTGAACTGACTTTGTAGGATTTTTGTATCCAAATGTGCGGATAGCAAGAGTCGCCACCGACTTTTATTTTTATCCAATTAAGGGAAGGTAAAAGTAACAAAAAAAGACCTTCGTTAGATTACGAGTTCGGAGAATGGTTATGAAAAGGAAGGTATTAGCACCCTTTTCATCCGTAGTTTATCTGGGCTCTTAGTTACTCTAGATCACTTTTTAAAATTTGCTTTACGTGTGTTTGACAAAATGTTTTGAAAAGGCATTTCGCTTTGACTTTGTAATGACTCATGTAGGGTGTATACAAAGTGTTCGGAAATGTTTTGTTTTGAAAAGAATTTGAACTTTGAAAAAAGTACGTGGTGTGAAAAGCATTTGATAGGCGAGCAACTAAAGACTTATTTACCCACTCGAAATTGGTCGTTTTGTCGTACCTTTACATTCCTTTAGAATAGCGCTAGCCATACCATTAGTTAGTAGGTAGCTCCATTCGTTGGATGTAAGCGGGACATTCGAAGGGACATCGGATGGTCATAGAAGGCAACTTGTAGGAAGTATCCTAGCACATTCGAAGGGACTATCATCATTTTAAATGGCGACAATCGAGGTCAAGATCATGTATTCGGGCGACATCGTGGGTCTTATGATCTTTGTATCGAAGGGACTATGATGATTTGTTTGGAAGCAGGTGCTAGAATACCTCTACGTTCGAGGACATGACCATTTGAATTGAAAAGGCATCGGGAGAGAATTACCCTAAGGGGTGCGTGTGTGAAAGAAGTGTGTTGAATTCAGAATATTTTATCTTGAAAATTAGAGTGAGCTATGTTCAATTATTATCTTGCCATACACGCCTAATTACTAGCAATTGATAAGGGTGCGGAAAGTAAAAATGCGGAATATAAAGTGCGGAAAGATAAATCCTACGCTATTACATGGCTTTGGGGCAGATACATAATTTAAACTTGCGGAAAATAAAACCCTAGATTAAACTATTACAACCCATGGACAATTACATTATTGGAAAAATAGAATGATAAAAGAAAAACGTCCGAATCGGAGCAACCTATAAAAGAATAAGAAAATCGGGAAATGCAATATGAATCGAACAAGAGAAAAAATGTTAGAAAAATGCAAATTTTAATATGAGAAAATTAATATATGCTGGAAATAAGATAAATAAGCTAAAATAATTTTTTGGGATTTTTTGGAAAAGATTTAATAATTAAAATGCAATTTATAATGATTTAAATGCTAAAATAAGAATAAAAATAAATATGCATGCAAAAAGATATTTTTTAATTTATTAAATTAAATAAACATTTTTGTGAAAATAATGTAAAAAGAAAAAATGTTTTTGGTAATTTTTTAATGCAGAATAAAAATCATGAAAACAATTAAAATAATATGGAAATATTAAATAAATATGAAAATATAGGAAATATGGAAAAATGCAAACTTGTAAAAGCTGGAAAAGCAAATGGTCCTACTGGGAATCGAACCCAGGACCCTGCTTTCACAATGCCATGCCTTGACCATCTGAACCAACGCGCGCACGTGTTTGAAAATTGGAGAATGGATTACAAGCACGCGTCATCTCACAGTTGCATCAAACTCGCGCGGACTTCATCTTCCCGATTCAAATTTTTGAAAATTCGCGTCGGCCTTGGCTCGGCCTACAACCAACAAAATCAAAATCATACACAAGTAATATAAATGAATTCTAAGACCATGGTTCGATTCAGACGTCATTCGAATGCAATAGTAGCGTCTTGAGGTTCAATTTTCCGTTTAAACAAAGCCCCAATTCGAGCTCAGAAACCCTAGATATGGTATATCTCGATCCAGGCCATGGAAACACGATTGGCTTGCCGGATCGCTTGCAAACTTGATTCTAATCACAAACAAACAATCAAAACAAGTTAATAATGCATGAATGTTAGAAATCGAATTTGGAAAAGTTTGACAAACGAAATCGATTTGCTCGATTCTTGATGTTTTTGAATGATATAAAAGTGCGGATCGACTCTAAAGACCTCAAGGAATGCAATGGAATCCTCAAAATCGGTGTGGATGGTGGAACTAGAATTGCAAGTTGCTTGAGAACACGAAATTTTGATTTTAGGTTAGGGTTTAGAGCAATTTTTCGTTCTCTCTTGATAGGTATGCATCATGTATTTATCTTTGGATGGATTTGGGATTAATTTGGAAAGAATCAATCAATATTCAATGGAAATCAAATTTGATATTTCCATGAAAATCAAATTTTCAAATTTTGTCCAATTTCAATCCAATCTTGCCAAATTTGATCCAATTTCAAAATTGCTGGCATTTATGGGTTGATTGGATCACAAGAAAGCAATAAAAATCAATCTTCCAATTAATTTTGATTTTATAATTTATTTTAAGATTTAATTTGCATTTAAATAAATAAATTACAAATTAAATAGAAAAATAAATCAAAAATTCGTGGCATTGGGCTTGGATATTCCTAATTGCATGAGGAACAAGTTAGGATGAAGAAAAAGTAGGCCCATTTGCAAAAGATTTGATTTTTTGAAGTATCTCTCTTTGTGCATTCTTCCAAAATTGCCCAACTTGTGAATGGTGTAACTTGCTCAATTTTCCACATTTTTGAGTGTTCTTGGACTTTTGGAAGCTCTAAGAGTCCTCTAAACAATGTCTTTGGTCTCATCTCAATTGGAGTTACCATGCTCAATATATCTTCAAAACAAAAGTTGACTTTTGTTGACTTTGAAAATGACACGTAATGTTTTGAGCTATACCTCTCAAATGAAGCATTTTTGGACATTCTTGTGAGACATGAAGTTGTAGAAATTGAATTTCCTTCAAAACAAGAGGTGGTGGAAAAATTTACGAAAGTATGAGAAAGTTATGATCGGTCAAAGTTCGTTGACTTTTCATCTAGAAACCCTAATTTAGAAAGTTTGACTTTTGAGCAAATCTTGAGTTTTCTTGATGAATCATGATCAACCCTTGATCAAATGATGAATGTAACTTCAAAATGAGGATGTTGACCAAAAATCAGAAGTTTTGACTATATGTTGACCACAGTTGACTTTTGTCAATACACGATTTTCACCATCGAGCAATTGCACGAAACTTGACTTGTGAGGCTTGAAACTTGACATGGGGAATCTTTGAAGCATATGAGGAGGCATGGAGGCCATTGGAGATGTTGGAAATCCATCTTGACTTGAGAGATACCAAACCCTAGTTTGGGTTGATTGTCTAGGAGAGAGTTTGTCTGATCAACTCTTGAGGAATCCTTGAGCATAGATATATGAAATCTTTTGAGAAGATGGAGGGCAAATTTTGGGGTATGACAGCTGCCCCTGTTCAATCTTCTTGTACTGGAAGGGTTATATTGACATGCTTGTCTTTCGTGACCTGGAGGTAGAAGATGATTGAACAAATACTGAAAATTGCACTCATTGTTGGTGGATGATCGGGAATGGGCTTCGGATGCCATTTGGAGAAGTTGGAGGCTTCAGGGGGCAGGTCATCGCTAGACTCGAGGTTGTTGATAGGAGAGCTGATGGAGATGGGCTTAAGATGCCATCTAGCAAGGTCGATGCTGGGGAATGAGTCGTATGTTAGACTCTGTAGATGTTTACGGAAGGAGAGGAGATGGGCTTAAGATGCCATCCGAAGGGTAAATGCGTTAGACTTCGTATTCACTTTGAATGAAGTTATTGGTTTGTATTGATTTTTAACCATATATGCGGCATTAAAGTGAAGAAATGTTGACAAGTAGTCGGAGATGGGCTTAAGATGCCATCGAGGCAAGATAAATCGCTAGACTACTGATTCTTTGTTGATAATAAGGAATCAGAATAAATCTTCGTCTTGATTACTCGAGGAGTGTAGTTGGCAAAAATGTGGATAGCTTCCTGTTGTGCATCGGTGTTGATCCATTGCACATTATCGGAGGATAACCATAGGCGGTCTTCGGATAGTTTTCCGTCGGTTGGGGCTTAATCTGGACCGATCGTCGGAGAGAAAACCAAGAGCGGTCTTCGGATAGTTTTCCGTCGATTCGGGCTTAATCACGGACTGTTTGCGTCGAGCGACTTTCACCTGTTTTGGAGAAAACAAGAGAAACTTTGACAGAATATTGGTTAGTTTTATGCAAAGTATGATGCATGATAGTGTAGATGAATGATATGTGCATGAATTATGACTTCATGAGTAATGTATGAATGATAGGTGTTGTGGTATTTCAAAACATATCCATCTTGAAGAAGATGCGGATGCTCTGTTTGAAGATTTTTGACTCCTGCTTGGGGAATTGAGTAGGTGAGAACCCCGCTTTTGAAAGAAGAAAGATGTCTGGATTCCTCGATGCCTATCGACCAAGTCTTGGGCCTAGACATTGTTGAGGAAGGTAGAGATTTGAGAAGCTCGTGGTTGGAGATCTCATAGACCCTGCTGAGGAGAATCTGGGAGGCGATCCGTTGGGGACCTTGTGTGTAGATCCTGCTGAGGAAATTTAGGAGATGCTCTACTGGGGATTCCGAGTGTAGATCTCATTGGTGAGCATTTGATGGTTCTTTGAGAGGCGAGCTAGAAGAGTCAGGTCCGTTGTAATCTCGGTTGGGGAATAAAGGTGTATGTTTCCTCCGATGCACTATCGACCAAGTTTAGTCTGGATCTTCTGCTAGGGAGAAGGGGATTGAGAAATATCCGGAGGATGAAGTGTTCTTGCTTGGAGGCGATGTAACGTTGCTCGGTTGAGTGGAATCACGCTTGTGGATTAACATATACTCCATTTGGGGAAGGTGTGTTGTGGTGACACCTTTATGCTCTGTGGGAACTATTTGGTGACTTTACGTCATCCCAATTCACGGAACACATAGTAAGTACTTTTGCATGTTCACTTTTAGCATGTTTGTGATTAGGTTCTTATTGTCAAATCGTATAGTCATCAAAGCAAGCGTTGGACTTATTGCAAATAACAACAATTGTAAAGAGAAAGAAGCTTGCGTTTATTTGAAAGGTGGCGTATGGCCAGTAGTTTTGTACATAAGAAGGTAAAAGCTATCTTTGAAACAATCTCGTTAAGTTCCAACTATGCTAGTACTCATATATTTCGACTATCTCATCTCCTTCTTCGTTAGAAAGTGAGTGGTGATCTTTGCCATTTGAATCTTGAATCTTGATAGTAGTGCAGGCGGTGATGGAAGAGACATAGTAAATGCGCTTAAATCCTAACTTTTCCTAGCCCGCCCGGGTTTTCGATCTCTGGGATACCCTTTTTGCCCAAGCCTTTTAGGTTTTCGACTTCTTTGGTGTACATGTTTTGTATATATCCTTTATTTTTGCCCGAACCTTTTGGTTACAGGGATCTCTTATTTTTGCCTAGGTTAAATGACCTAGGGTCTCTTTATCGTAGTATTTTTGACTATGTCTGCGTTCACGGTGTGGGAAATCTTCACCATCCATGGTGCTAAGTATCATTGCTCATAGGAAAACCTTGTTTGACTACAAATGGTCCCTCATAGGTGGGAGTCCATTTGCCCTGGATCACCTTGTGGAAGAATGATGCGCTTGACTACTAGATCACCGACTTGGTAGACTCGGTGCTTGACCTTCTTGTTAAATGCTCGATCATTCATTTCGATAAATCATCCATGGCGGATAGATCGGTCGTTCTCATCGATCAAATTAATGCGGTCAAGTCGGACGATCGTCTTCGCCTAACTCGCCTCTGGAGGACTCGGTCGGTATCCCGAACCTCGATGGGTAAGGCGGCTTCCATACCGTACACAGAGAGAGGGGTTGCCCTGTTGATGTTAAATCTTTGTAGTGCGATAACCATGAAGAGCAAATGGTAACATCTCATGCCAATCTTTGTAAGTCACAGTCATCTTGTATAATCTTCTTAATGTTCTTGTTGGCGGCTTCCCTGCGCCATTCATCTTAGGCCGATATGGAGAAGAATGATGCTTGATCTTGAGCTGCGCGAGTTCGGTGATCATCTTGTTGTTGAGATTGGAGCCGTTATCTGTGATAATCCTTTCGGGGTGCCATACCGACAAATAAGATTATGCTTGATGAATCGAGCCTGACATTCTTGGTAAGGATGCATACGAGGTGCTTCACCCACTTGGTGAAATAATCTATTGCCACAAGGATGAAGCGATGTCCATTGGGCGTGGGCTTAATTTCTCCAATCATGTCAATGCCCCACATTGCAAAAGGCCAAGGAGAAGTTAAAACATTGGTCTTTGGAGTGCGTGCACTTTGTCGGCATAAATCTGGCATTTGTGACAAGATCGAGCGTAGCGGTGACAATCAGCTTCCATGGTGGACCAATAGTAACCCGTTCTCAAAATCTTTTTAGCCATGGTGTGTCCACTGGAGTGGGTACCAAATTCGCCTTCGTGTAACTCTTCCATGATGCGTATTGCTGTTTTCTGATCTACACATCGGAGTAAACACAAGTCGTGGTTGCGCTTGTATAAAATGCCGTTGCTGAGGAAGAATTTGGAAGCGAATCTTCTCATGAACTTCTTATCATTAACAGATGCCCCTGCGGGATATTCCTGAGTCTCTAGATACCTCTTCACATCGTAGTACCAAGGTTTCTCTTACGTCGAGCTCACAACAATCTGTTGGTTCGTCAAATTTCTCAATGATGATGCAGGGAGCCTCGTTGTCCCATCGACCTTGAACATAGATGACATAGTAGCCAATCGTGCCTGATTCTCTTCTCGTGGAATATGATTGAAAGTGATCTCTTAGTAGGAATCAAACTCGAACATGCTCTCGATATGGAATGAGATTCGGATGCTTCGTATCACTTATGTCGGTGATCACTAAAGTTGAGTCTCCATACACTTGTAAGAACTTGATTCTTAAGTCAATAGCGACTTTAAGACCCATGATGCAACGTATTCGGCCATGTTGTTAGTGCAAGCTGAAACATAATCTGGCGGTGAAAGGTGTATGTCACTTTGTAGGGGATGTAATGATGGCGCCAATGCCATTGCCAAGTGAGTTTGAGGCTCCCGAAAACCATGGTCCATCGGGATCCTTGTTCGGGTCCTTAAATGCGGGCACAGTTCTTCACAATCCGTAACTAGTAAAACATCTTAAATGCGGAAATTGAGCGCATAGGCGATAGTCATCTACGGCTTGATGAGCCAAATGATGGCTACTATGCTTCCTTTGATCGCTTTACGAGAAGTGTCTTGGATGTCATACTCGGTCAAGATCATTTGCCATCGGCTATTCTTAGGAGAAATTGGTTTCTCAAAGATGTATTTTATCGGATCCATCTTGAAATCAACAAAGTAGCGTGAGTCAACATATCTTGTCTTAGTCGTGACAGCCAAAGCGTTGCAAGTTTTCTCATTTGTGAGTATCTTGTTTCACGATCGGTAAACTTTTGCTAAGGTAGTATATTGCATGCTCTTTTCGACCAGGACTCGTCATGTTGCCCCACACACCCATTGAGTTCTCTAACCTGTCAGTACATGATAAGAGGTCTTCCTTGATGGGCGGCATCGGGATGGGAGGATTACATGGTACTCCTTGATTTTGTCAAAGCGATCGGCAATCGTCGTTCCATTCTACCACTTGATCTTTCTTTAGTAACTTGAAGATTGGCTCACAAGTAGCGATTAGATGTGCAATGAATCGGCAATGTAGTTCAATCGGCGAAACCTCGACCTCCTTCTACATGCGGGGCGGCATTTCTTGAATAGCTTTAACCTTGACCTCAATACCTCTTCCGACAACAAACCCTAGGAGTTTTCGGATCGACTCCAAGGTGCACTTGTTGGGATTAAGTCTCAATCATGCTTCTTGACCTATCAAACAATTTACGTAGATGATCGAGATGTTCTTCTTGATGCGTGATCGAGCTATCATGTCGTCGGCGTAGACCTCATCTCGTGATGAATCATGTCATGAAATAATGTCACCATAACGCGATAAGTGGCGCTGCGTTCTTGATCCGAGCGGCATAACCTTGTAGCGAAAGTGCCCGTTGTGTAACAAAGTAGTCTTCTCCATGTCTTGAGAGCCATTTTGATCGATTATGTAGGAGAAACCATCCATGAAGGAGAAAACTTTATCTTTGGCGGTATTGTCAACAAAACATCAATATGAGGAAGTGGGAAATCGTCTTTCGGACTCACTTTGTTCGGATCTACGTAATCCACACACATTCGTACCTTACCATCCTTCTTACGGGTACTACATTAGCAACCAGGGATAGGAAGTATGACTAGGAAACCGGCGTTGAGCTGTTTCATAACTTGACTTTGATTTTCTCGACATCTCGGGGCGCACGACGGACTTTACATTTCTTGGGAGAAAACCTTCTTTTGTCGTCGATCGGTGTACCACTATATCAATGTCTAAACCGGGCATGTCTTGTATGACCAAGCAAAAACCTCAAGCATAGAATCAACCTAGCATTTGATCTCTTCTTGATCTTTTTACAATTCCAACCTCAACTTGCTCTTAGTGTGGTTGTATAACTCGTTCTTCTTCTTTGTGATCGACAAGTTCTCCGGCACTTCACAATCTTCCTCACTTCGTCTTTGGCTTGGTAGATCGGATTATCGAAGTCATATTTAGCACTAGCATAGATGTTATTAACGAGATTCGGAGTGATTCTGCGATGTATCACGTGGGTATGTGTAAAACACATAGCCTTTTGAAGGGTGATAAAGTAAAGAAAGAAAACAAACAATTGAATGCAAAGTCCAGCGAATTTATTGAATGAAAATCATAAGCGACGGATAATAACCCTATGGCGAGCCATGATGCCGGGCGAGGCACTAGGCTTTCAAAGTTTATTGTTCAAAACATAAAGAAATCGACAACAAAACAAGAGCAATTACTCGACTAAAGGAGATTGGTATGGCGTCTTGATCTTCCAATTCTTGAGCCCATGATCGGAGTTGGGAAGATCTACTTGCTGCGTCGAAGTCGTTGTCGTCGTCTTATAGCATGGATTCCACTACGGATGATGCGGAAAGGAAGTTGGCAAACACGTTCGCGGCGTATCATCTTGACCCTTGATGGTGAAGCCTAAACCGGTCTTGTCGGTTTGAAGGGAAGATCGGGGCTGTCCCCAAATAGCACTACCTCCTTGTTCAGCGGTGGCTTGAGCATCTTTCAATGAGGCCATCCTAGGCGAACTTTAGCATCTTGAGGAGTTGGAGAGTCAGGCATGACTCACGGGAATTGTCTCAAAAGCTTGCGAAGTCTCGAAGAATTCACCTTCCATCTCAAGGTATCGGAATGGTAGATGGTGACCATATACTCTTCTTCACCACATCTTGTAACAACCTTCCCTTTCACGGGTATTTCGACTTTTGATGTAAGGTAGAAATATGACCTTTGCCCGTGTATCGAGGCGTCAAGTAGTAAAGAGTAAGTTGGACGAATGTCCATAACAAAGAATGTGGAGTCAAAAGTGGGAACCGACTTTAACGATGATGAGCTCTCCAAGCATTTGTCGCTTAGAACCATCAAAAGCTCTCATGATAATGTCCTTTGGTCTCGAACCAACCCTTGACATCAAGTCGATCAAGCGATCTTGATGGGATATTGAGGAGCGAAGCGTTGTCAGCAAAACATGAGACAATGTAGCCTTGCATTCAACAGAGATGTGCAAGGCTTTGTTGTGTTTCTTTCGGAGTCAAATCGACATCGAGAGAAGCCTAGGCCGTTGTTGGCAGCCAGGCTAGCAATACAAACTTGAGCGATCGGTGGTAGTGTCTTGCGGCACATGAGCATTCTTGAAACTTCACCAGGCATTAGCATGAGCCTCGAACCTGAGAAAAGCGAGCATGGAAATCTTGGGATGCATCTAACCGTTCCACAACATTGTAGTCACTCTTCTTGATGATCTTGAATTTCCTCCATTTCTTGTTTGGAGGTGTCTTGACAACTTCCTTTGGTATACAGGTGGCGGGATGAGTCGGTTCTTTCCCTCTGGCGGGGATATTGGTGGAGTAGGCAGAAAGTGGAGTCGCGGCGTCTTTTGGAGGAGAGATCTGGAGAAATACCCTTGGGTTCGGTCACCTTCTTGGATCGGTGATATTGTCGATGTCGGGAATGGTAGCTTCAATGGTAAGATCTTCAATTGTCGGAGGATCTTGCTTGCGCCATGATAGTAAACATCGACTCCATAGTTCCAAGGGATAGCTTTGTCGGAGGAATATGGGCGGTCTTGGAGAAGTGATAATGAGAGGTGCCACTCTAGGCACGGGATCGTGGAGGAAATCCTTATCGTGTTAACATCGGCATAGTCTTACGGGAAATCGTCACCCCATCCGGTCGCCTTAACATCTTCAATGGGAATCTTGTAACTTCTCGAGGGGATGTACTTCACCATGTAATCATATTTTCCACTTGGCTGCCCCAAGGTATCCCATCTGAGATAGTCTTGTTTCATTCGCATTGTCAATCTTCAACTTAGACATTTCTTCACCGACTTTTGCAGGTGGTTTGAAATAGTATCTCACGGTTGTCCATCATACCGAACCGTCTTTTCAACCAAGCACAACCATCGGTGCGGGAGCACCAGCGACAATTCTCTGGGCATCACGGATTGACACGCTTGCAACAAATTCTTCTTAGTCATCGGAGGAATGGTCAAGTCATCTATGTTGAAAACATAAGTATCGTCACCAACGACATTGGAACCCTTGTCATGGTTAGGCATAGGCGCGTTGATCACATTGGTCAGCGGAGGATCAACTCAATGCTTAGCTTGATCATATCACGAATCTTGTTCTTGAGCCCACAATTGTCGATTAGTTCCACAGGGCATTGGAATGGTAAGCACACTTAGCATTAGGATTGTACCGGAGAGGAAGTGTTGACATTCGAGGAGGATCCCTCATGTCAGCTCTGCTTTCAACATGTGTTGCAAGGCTTGCGACAAAGGCATGTTGATCTTCTTAAAGCTGTCTTCGTGGCGTTAAGTTCTGGCGTTGTCTCGAGGTTGTCTTGATGTAGGATTGGAGATCCTGGCCCCACAGTTGAGCACGGTCGGTCTTGGCTCGGCTTTTCGACCATACACATTGGCTTCTTTCTTACCACCAAAGATTTCTTGTGACATTTGAAGATGACTCTATCTGAATCTTCCCACTCTTGATACCGACTTCATCGCTCTTTGTCAATATCATTCGGTGAATCCGGATGAAGAATTTCAATCGGATGATTGAAGAATGGGCTGTCGGTGTTCCCATAAACATATCAACCAACTCCACATTGGACAAGGGTGGTTGAACTACACTGCTAGATCTCTCCACGAGCATACTCCTTGAACTTCTCGTCACGACCCATAGACATGCTTTGTAGTTGCATGCGGTGGGTGTCAATTCACATTATACTCATCTTATGCAGAAAGCATCGGCTAAGTCACTCCAAGTACGGATACGGTCATTCTCTGGCGATAGTACCATTCTAGCGGGTTAGGACAAACTTTCTTGAAAATAGTGCATCCTGACTTTACATCATCGGTGTGGGGATTGATCTTGAACATAAGACTTCAAGTGCGGCTTAGGGCAAGACATGCCATCATACTTGGCAAAAGTTGGAACTTTGAACTTGGGAGGAATCTGACACCGAGCGAGACTCGGATCATCAAAGTTCAGCCGGACATCTTGAGGTTTTCCACAACATTGAGACGGTCTTGAGTTGCTTGTACTTGTCATCTTCATCAGTGTTGGCTATAATCGGAGTGATCCTCTCCTCCTTTCTTTGGCTCACATGATCACCTTCATCACCCTTGGTACTCCCTCGGTATGGACACTTCCTTGAGAGCTCGATCCAAGTGACCACTTTTGGACCACCTTTGAAGCGTCTTCCCATGTTGAGGAGACCAACACCTTCTTCTTCTTGTTGATGAGCTTCTTCAAATCTTCTTGGCCTTGGACCAAGTGGTAAACATCTGCTTGGCCAGGCATTACGAGCACAGGAGATCTTTGTGATCTGTTCGAGAGCCATTTACTAAAATAAATAGCGAGCAAATGAGAAAACCAATCTCGATGTACGTGATGCAATGTTATGCTATGCTATCACGATGTTTATCGCGAATGCAATGCAATGTTTTCAAGGACCTAAGAGATTTAAATTTGTTAAACAAGCAATGAACAAACATTTATTAGTACTCCTTTTATTATTCTTTTTCTTTTTAAGTACAAGAGATAGTTCGAAATAATAAAAGAAAACAAAACATCCTAAAGCTCTAAGTCTCCCATGGGCGCTTCCTCTTGGTGCCGATGTAGGCATTGATGCTTCGCTCCTCATGAAGTAGCTTTGTCAACTCTAACACTTTCTTCTCGCGTAACTTTGAGCTTCAAGGTATCCCTCTCTTCTTTAAGCTGAATCGGGATCTCTTCAAGTCTTCAAAATCGGTAGGCATGTCGGGATGGAGAATAGCATAGAATCGTCACCTATAGCAGGTTCCATAATTCTTGGTAAAGCAGTGAATGGCATCATGAGGTTTTAAGCTCGAGCTCGCACCCATTTGAGGTAAGGTTCCCAAGGAATGGAGTTGGGTGCCCCAAAGTCTTAGTATCGATCTTCTTTACCATGCCCAGCGTGTATAAACCTTAGTCGGTAATGCGGAGATCGTGATTGTAGTCGAACACAACATCTTGGAGAAGCATATCATGTGGACCATCTCTTGGGCAAAACCAAACTGACGTAGAGCTAGAGAAGGGTTATAAGTAATACCTCCCCTTATACCAAGGAGTGGTACATTAGGGAACTCTCCACAATGCTCAATGAATGTGAAGTCCTTTTGAGAGAAAAGATTCCAACGGATATCGGAATGAGAGAGTGACATCAATCTTTGAGACCATTTCAACCTTTGTTCGTTCTTCAAAGCGATGGAGGAAGGTGCGAAATAAACCACCTTGAAAGTAACGGGACACAACACATGAGAGTTCCTTGTCTCTTAGTAGTACGAGTGTGGAGAGAATGTAGAATATCTCCAAGTAAAGTAGGCACAGGATTGCGGGTGTAACACCCCATTTCTACCCAACGTTTATTATAAAATCAGAGTGCGGAAATTTTAAACTAAAAACATGGGATGCCACATTTCAACATTAACAACACAAATAGATAAGATACATAACACCTTTTAATTCGGAGGATCTCATAACAACTTTCAATAACTTTCAAACAAAATACTTTTTATTACTACTGGAGAATTCATAGTTATCTGGTGAATATATTATACTAATAGCAAATTTAAACATCTTGTTAGAGCTTTCAACATACTTAACAACTTTTACTTCACAACATCACTTAGGATTCAACAAATTATACTAATAACAACAAGAGTCAACAATATAAACAACATAGACCAACGTCCCCCCGAGTGTTACGTATCAGAGCAAAGACACCGACTTGAACCGACATTAACTAATTCCTCCATTCACGAATACACGCGTTACCAATATAAAGGTAGGCCAACAAAATAGAAAGGGTGAGATATCGAATAATATAAGCGAAATACGATAATTCATATGCTTAAGTAAAGAAACATACAATAATTACTACTTTAATCGATAACACATAATATCTACCAAACAACATTACGGTCAACAACATATAATATCTACCAAACAACACAGAATCAACAACATATAATATCCACCAAACAACATAGAATCAACAACGTATAATATCCACCAACAACATAGAATCAACAACGTATAATATCCACCAACAACATAGAATCAACAACAACCGTCGACTCAATGCGACTCGACAAATGCAAATGCATGTGGATCCATTTGGAGCAAAACTCTAACGTAAAATATGCCGGGTTATCGAGGCATTCAACAAGGCATAAACCTTGACTTACAACGTGGTGCCAATCCGGGCCAACTTACAGCGTGGTGCCAATCCGGGCCAACTTAATAATGCACATGCTATGTATGATACACCGACCACATCATCAACAACAACTTAAAACAACAACAACTTAATCATGCATTAACTGCATCAACTTAATCAACACGATCAACTTCGACCTCAACAACTATCAACAACGTCAACAAACTTATAATTAACATAATCAACTTCAACTTCAACAATAATTAACAACTTCAACAACAATTAGTAATATCAACCACAATGTAATTTATAATTAACACGATCAATTTCAACTTCAATAACAATTAACAACTTTAACAACAATGAGCAATATTAACAACAATACAATTATAATTTAATTCGATCAACTAAACTTCAACAACAATTAGTAATATCAACCACAATATACTTTATAGTTAACACGATCAAATTCAACCTCAATATCAATTAACAACTTTAACAATTATTAGCAATATTAACAATATTAACAATTATAATTTAATTCAATCAACTTCATCTTCAGCTTGTGCCGCATAATTCTATGGTTCTTAAATCACCCAATTCGTACATAAACAACAACGATTCGGCTGTATCAACAATCAAGCAACTAATGCGAAATTCAACAAAATGACACTATATTAATTAACTACCCGTATACTCAAACTATCCCGTAAAATCTCGTTCGATTCCGACAAACTAAATTCTCCGCTTAATTCCACTGACAGTGTAGTTTTCTGCTCTATTTTCAGTTTTCTGCAACTTTACTACTTAGTATTAATTATCCTATTAATTAATTCTGATAGATTATTAATAATCTTGCATTTATTATGAATCTTGCTATTAATTATCTTACACTGCTAAATACTACTCTTACGGATATAACTCTTTCCTCTGCTGCTATAATATTTCCTGCATATTTCTGCTACTACTTAAATTGTTTTCTGTAATATATGAAGCACTCAACAATTCCCTTTATTTTTATAATACTTATTTACAATCTATTATTGTTAGTACTATTTTCCTATTACAACTTACCAGTACTAAGATTTTGCTACTAACTCTTCTATCATTAATTTTATAAAAGTATACTAGCATGATTAATCTACTATGCCATGTTTCTACCTCACATGTTCATTCCATTCCCAATGCCACTAGCCAGCACTCATCGACCCACGTGGCCTAACGCCACGTTTGAGACTCCCCACCTGGCCCTGAGGCGGACGCCTCTTCTCTCCCAAGGGCTTGGAGACGATCGTCTCCCTCTCTATCTCTCCCAATGAGGCGGACGCCTCCACACTCTCCTCACCAGGAAGGCGGTCGCCTCCTCCTATATGTTCATCCAATTAATTCACACCCACACACAAAATGACCACATGCATACCAGGTAATTAAATCGATCTAGTTTCTTCTTAATACAATTACATGAAACAATTAATTTTAATAGTATATTCCAGCAATAATATTTTATCGACGAAATCGGATTAACAGTATAATTAAGCCGCCCTAAACCCCACATACGAACCATCCTACAATCGATTATAAAACCCGAATCCCACCCTTACCTGTGGATTGACGGGAACTCGGAAATTTGATCGGAATAGTAGAACTCTCGAACAACAACGATCCCTCCTAGCACCTTTGTTTCCAACTTTTCTTCCTTTCTCTCTTCTGTTTTTCTCCACGGCTAGGGTTTTCTTTTTGGTTTGCAAGCAACAACATAAAAATCCTTATTTTCCTAGGTTACTCAATATATTTAGTAGCTTCTAATAAAAATTGGTTTATTAAATAATTCTCCCAAAAATACTATTTTTCTCCTATAATTAATATTCTACATTTAATTTATTTAATCCCAAATAATAGAATAATTCCAGTATTATTTTTATTCTAACTATTAGCCTTATATTTCTCCTTTTATATCTCTTATTTATTTAAACCTATTTCCTTCTCTTATAATTAAATCCAACCAATAATATTATTATAATAATAATAAAATAGTAATAATAATAATATTTCTATTATTTCTACTTGCCTTAATTTTCACACCTCTTTTCTATACTTCTAACACCAAATAAATAACTCTATTAATTCCACACTTATTTCTAATATTATTTTCAATAATATTCTACCACAAAATTAATTCATCACTAATTATTCTAGTTAATTAATCTCTACTCATTATAATAGTTCTCAAGCGATTATTTCACTTAAATAAACTAGTCCAATAAATAAATACTATTATTCTTAATATTAATCCTGCAATTACACCAACCAAATAATCCGCAAACTTAATAATCCAAATATGTCTCTTAAATAATGCCAATAAATCCAATTACTCCGATTAATTCTCAAACTTCGTCTAATTCCAATAATTAAATCTTTTAATAATTTAATTAACTAATTAATTAAATTCGGGGCGTTACAGCGGGTAAGAAATAATTTGATGGCATTGATATCTATGAATTGATCCGAGTTAGGAAATAGAACCAAACCATAAATTAGCAAGGCCACAATGTTCTCAAATGCATGGAAACTCATAACTTTGAGGAATTCTCGGGCTTTCTTGATTAAGAACTTGGAAAGTAAACCCCTAACTCCATTTCTAGTTTCCCAATTGGCTTTAATGTCTGAGCGCTTAAGATGTAAGGCGGATGCGATGTCTTCATACTTAGGAACCTTTTCTAAACCGGTGAATGGCATTTGGTCAAGAATAGGTGCCCCAAGTAGCTTAGAGAACTCTTCCAAGGTAGGAACCAACTGATAATCGGAAATATGAAGCAATGGTGTTTCGGATCAAAGCGGAATAGGACATGCATCATATCTTCTTCAAAGGGAGATAACCAAATCAAGTAGATAACCATGTCTTTTGATGGTGAGCATGGTGGAATTTACGAAACCAATTCTTTGAGTGAGAAGGGATACCCGTGAAGTTGATTCGGATAGTCTTTCTAGAAGCCATAATCCTACAAAAGCGAGCAAAGATAAATCCTAGGTCCTTGAAATAGTTAGACATGAGATGCAATGCGAATGATGTCATGATGTCATGTTTAGCACACAGAACAATTCACACAATGAGCCTATGTTTAAGGCTTGCGTGAGGTATAGGTGATTACCCTACCAAAAGTTTGAGTTGGTTCATCACGTCTATAATAATGTAGGGTTCTAGGAATCTCACATCATAGATCTTTCGTGGCGCTTATTTCAATCTGACGGCCAAGTGGTCGATCGAAAATGTCCCAAAGTCTAATCTCAATGGCGTAGTATCGGTATCAACCAACCTCGGTCTACACCAAAGCCGCCATCTCACTTCCTAATGGCTAAGATGGGTCAATTAAGGTTCTAAAAGTTTAGTTAGCGCTTGATGACACCACGGAGCCAAATACTATCTTCAACTTGGGAATGAAGAGTATCGGGACAACCAAGTGTCACGCTAGTAGCCATCATGTTGACCGTGTAGTTATCGTCTAGCGGTCGCGATGATCTAATGCTACTTACCTAAAAAACCGGATCGGGTGTAGGATCCCAACAATATAATACCCAAGCAACCCTTAAAGATAAAGCAAGCAATTCAAGCGAAAGCGGTAAAGTTATCTAGAAATCCTTAAGGCAATTCTCTCTTTAGGGTGTGTCCCAGTAGTCGCCGATTACGTGATACGGTGAAGCCGACTTTGTAGGATTTTGTATCCAATGTGCGGATAGCAAGAGTCGCCACCGACTTTTATTTTTATCCAATTAAGGGAAGGTAAAAGTGAGAAAAAGACCTTCGTTAGATTCTGAGTTCGGGAGAATGGTTATGAAAAGGGAAGGTATTAGCACCCCTTTTCATCCGTAGTTTATCTACGGGCTCTTAGTTGCTCTAGATCACTTTTTTAAAATTTGCTTTCTGTGTGTTTGACAAAAATGTTTTGAAAAGGCATTTCGCTTTGATTTTGTAATGACTCATGTAGGAGTGTATACAAAGTGTTCGGAAATGTTTTGTTTTGAAAAGAATTTGAACTTTGAAAAAAAAGTGTGTGGTGTGAAAAGCATTTGATAGAGCGAGCAACTAAAAGACTTATTTACCCACTCAGAATTGGTCGTTTTGTCGTACCTTTACATTCCTTTAGAATAGCGCTAGCCATACCATTAGTTAGTAGGTAGCTCCATTCGTTGGATGTAAGCGGGACATTCGAAGGGACATCGGATGGTCATAGAAGGCAACTTGTAGGAAGTATCCTAGCACATTGAAGGACTATCATCATTTTTCGTAAGCGACAATCGAGGGTCAAGATCATGTATTCGGAGGCGACATCGTGGGTCTTATGATCTTTGTATCGAAGGGACTATGATGATTTGTTTGGAAGGCAACAGTGCTAGAATACCTCTACGTTCGAGGGACATGACCATTTGAATCGAAAAGGCATCGGGAGAGAATTACCCTAAGGGGTGCGTGTGTGAAAGAAGTGTGTTGAATTCAGAATATTTTATCTTGAAAATTAGAGTGAGCTATGTTCAATTATTATCTTGCCATACACGCCTAATTACTAGCAATTGATAAGGGTGCGGAAAGTAAAAATGCGGAATATAAAGTGCGGAAAGATAAATCCTACGCTATTACATGGCTTTGGGGCAGATACATAATTTAAACTTGCGGAAAATAAAACCCTAGATTAAACTATTACAACCCATGGACAATTACATTATTGGAAAAATAGAATGATAAAGAAAAAGCGTCAGAATCAGACAACTTTGTGAAAGAATAAGAAAATCGGAAATGCAATATGATCGAACAAGAGAAAAATGTTAGAAAAATGCAAATTTTAATATGAGAAAATTAATATATGCTGGAAATAAGATAAATAAGCTAAAATAATTTTTTGGGATTTTTTGGAAAAGATTTAATAATTAAAATGCAATTTATAATGATTTAAATGCTAAAATAAGAATAAAAATAAATATGCTTGCAAAAAGATATTTTTTAATTTATTAAATTAAATAAACATTTTTGTGAAAATAATGTAAAAAGAAAAAATGTTTTTGGTAATTTTTTAATGCAGAATAAAAATCATGAAAACAATTAAAATAATATGGAAATATTAAATAAATATGAAAATATAGGAAATATGGAAAAATGCAAACTTGTAAAAATTTGGAAAAGCAAATGGTCCCTCTGGGAATCGAACCCGGGACCACCTTTCACAATACCATGCCTTGACCATACGAACCAACGCACGTGTTTGAAAATTGGGCGAATGGATTACAAGCGCGTCATCTCACAGTTGCATCAAACTCGCGCGAGACTTCATCTTCCCGATTCAAATTTTGAAAATTCGGCGTCGGCCTTGGCTCGGCCTTCAACCAACAAAATCAAAAATCATACACAAGTAATATAAATGAATTCTAAGACCATGGTTCGATTCGAGCGTCATTCAGATGCAATAGTATGATCTTGAGGTTCAATTTTCCGTTTAAACAAAGCAATTCGAGCTCGAAACCCTAGATATGGTATATCTCGATCCGAGGCCATGGAAACACGATTGGCTTGCCGGATCGCTTGCAAACTTGATTCTAATCACAAACAAACAATCAAAACAAGTTAATAATGCATGAATGTTAGAAATCGAATTTGGAAAAAGTTTGACAAACGAAATCGATTTGCTCGATTCTTGATGTTTTGAATGATATAAGTCTGGATCGACTCTAAAGACCTCAAGGAATGCAATGGAATCCTCAAAATCGGTGTGGATGGTGGAACTAGAATTGCAAGTTGCTTGAGAACACGAAATTTTGATTTTAGGTTAGGGTTTGGAGCAATTTTTCGTTCTCTCTTGATAGGTATGCATCATGTATTTATACTGGATGGATTTGGGATTGAATTTGGAAAGAATCAATCAATATTCAATGGAAATCAAATTTGATATTTCCATGAAAATCAAATTTTCAAATTTTGTCCAATTTCAATCCAATCTTGCCAAATTTGATCCAATTTGAAATTCTTTGGCATTTATGGGTTGATTGGATCACAAGAAAGCAATAAAATCAATCTTCCAATTAATTTTGATTTTATAATTTATTTTAAGATTTAATTTGCATTTAAATAAATAAATTACAAATTAAATAGAAAAATAAATCAAAAATTCGTGGCATTGGGCTTGGATATTCCTAATTGCATGAGGAACAAGTTAGGATGAAGAAAAAGTAGGCCCATTTGCAAAAGATTTGATTTTTGAAGTATCTCTCTTTGTGCATTCTTCAAAATTGCCCAACTTGTGAATGGTGTAACTTGCTCAATTTTTCACATTTTGAGTGTTCTTGGACTTTTGAAAGCTCTAAGAGTCCTCTAAACAATGTCTTTGGTCTCATCTCCATTGGAGTTACCATGCTCAATATATCTTCAAAACAAAAGTTGACTTTTGTTGACTTTGAAAATGACACTGTAATGTTTTGAGCTATACCTCTCAAATGAAGCATTTTTGGACATTCTTGTGAGACATGAAGTTGTAGAGAATTGAATTTCCTTCAAAACAAGAGGTGGTGGAAAAATTTACGAGAAAGTATGAGAAAGTTATGATCTATCAAAGTTCAATTGACTTTTCATCTAGAAACCCTAATTTAGAAAGTTTGACTTTTGAGAAAATCTTGAGTTTTCTTGATGAATCATGATCAACCCTTGATCAAATGATGAATGTAACTTCAAAATGAGGATGTTGACCAAAAATCAGAAGTTTTGACTATATGTTGACCACAGTTGACTTTTTGTCCATACACTAGATTTTGACCATCGAGCAATTGCACGAGAAACTTGACTTGTGAGGCTTGAAACTTGACATGGGGAATCTTTGAAGCATATGAGGAGGCATGGAGGCCATTGGAGATGTTGGAAATCCATCTTGACTTGAGAGATACCAAACCCTAGTTTGGGTTGATTGTCTAGGAGAGAGTTTGTCTGATCAACTCTTGAGGAATCCTTGAGCATAGATATATGAAATCTTTTGAGAAGATGGCGGGAAAATTTTGGGGTATGACACCCTGACCTTCCTCTCACATGCACGCGCCTTTACCACTGAGCCAACCTGCGTTTGGTGTTAGTTAAATGAAACAAAAACAATATGAACGAAATTGCTTACTGAGAATCCAGAAACCGCGCGAAGAACTTCATCTTCTTCGTTTGAATTTTCAAACCTATAGCGGCACAGTTCGGCGCTAAAAGCCTACAAATTTCAAAATCACATACAAGCAATATAAATTCATTGTGAGTACATGGTTCATTGGGTTTTCTCACGAACACGATGGTGGTCTTAGTTTTGTCAATTTTTCTATTTGAGAAAACCCCAATTAGAGCAGATGAACCCTAACCATGGTGAATTCCGATTTAGGCGTCTAAACTCCAATTAACCTATGCAGAAAGTTTCAAAACTCCATTCTAAACACAAACAAAGCATCAAAACATGTTAAATATGCATGAAAATAAAAAATCGAAATTGAGTTAGAATATATAAATCGAAAGCTGGAATTCACGATTCTTGATGTTTTTGTGATCTGTAAAGGTCTGGGACGAATCAATGAACCTCCAGGAACGTGTTTGAGTGCTAAGAATTGTCTAAATCAAAACAAAACCAAGGCTGCAAGTTGCTTGAGAGACACTGATTTTTTGAAGTTGGCAAGGGATCTTAGAGGCAGAAATTTAATTGGCTTTTAAATGATTAAAATCCAAAATAAATAGAAAATAAAAGATAAAATTCGTGGCCTTGGGCTTGGAGGTTCCAAATTAGCTGAGGAAAAAGTTTGAACCAAGAAAAGTTAGGCCCATTTGCAAAATTTTGGATTTTGACAAGTATTTCTCTTTATGCAAGGTGTATCTTGCTCAATTTTAACATTTTTGGGTGTTCTTGGACTTTTTAGAAATCTCTAGATGTCCTCAAAACAACCTCTTTGGTTTCATCTCAATTGAAGTTTCCATGCTCAATAACACTTCTTTACAAAAAGTTGACTTTTTGTAGACTTTGAAAAGGACCTGTAATGTTTTGATCCATATCTTCAAATGAAGCATTTTCTGACCATGCTTGTGAGATATGAAGTTGTAGAGAGTTGGATTCTATTCAAAATGAGAGGTGGTGGAAATTTTTTTGATGAAGTATGTGAAAGTTATGCCTGGTCAAAGTTCTGTTGACTTTTGTCTAAGAAAGCCCAATTTAGAAACTTTGACTTTTGATGAAATCTTGAGTTTTCTTGATGAATCATGATCAACCCTTGATCAAATGATGAATGTTACTTCAAAATATGGATGTTGACCAAAAATTATGAAGTTTGACTGTATGTTGACCACAATTGACTTTTGTCCAACTGTGATTTTCAACCATCGAGCAATTATGCGGAAACTTGACTTGTAAGGCTTGAAACCTGACATGGAGATTCTTTGAAGCATATGGTGAGGCATGATGACCATTGGAAGTGTTAGAGGTCCACCTGGACTTGAGGATAGCCAAACCCTAGTTTGGGTTGATTGCTTATGAGAGGGTTTGTCTGGTCAACCCTTGTGAAATCCTTGAGTATGGATATGAGAAATGTCTTGAGAAGTAGGAGGGCAAATTTTGGGGTATGACACTAGGGATTTATCTTTGCTCTATTTTGTAGGGATTATGGCTTCCAGAAAAACTATCCGAATCAACTTCATGGGTGTACCTTCTCAGCTTAAAGATTTGGTTTCAAAAATTCTCGATCATGCCCAGTTCATCAAGAGACATGGTTATCTACTTCACTTGGTTATCTTCAGTTTTGAAGAAGATATGATGCACGTCTTATTCCAGTTCTTCGATCTGAAACACCATTGCTTTACATTCTCAGATTATCAGTTGGTTCCTACTTTAGAAGAGTTCTCTAAGCTACTTGGGATACCTATTCTTGATCAGATACCATTCACCGATTCAGAAAAGACTCCTAGGTACAAAGACATCGCATCATCATTATATCTAAAGCGCTCAGACATTGAAGCCAATTGGGAAACAAGAAGCGGAGTTAAGGGTTTACTGCAGTTCACGATAAAAGCGAAATTCCTCAAATATGAGTTTCCAAGCATTCGAAAACATCTTGGCCTTGCTAATCTATGGCTTGGTGCTATTTCCTAATCCAGATCAGTTCATAGACGTGAACGCCATCAAGATATTCCTTACTCGCAATCCTGTGCCTACTTTACTTGGAGACATCCTGCATTCTTTCCGTACTCGTACTATCAAAAGACAAGGAACTCTCATGTGTTGTATACCGTTACTTTCCAGGTGGTTTATTTCGCACCTTCCTCCATCAGTAATGAAGAACAAGCAAAGGTTGAAGTGGTCTCAAAGACTAATGTCACTCTCTCATTCAGATATCCGTTGGTGTCTCTTCTCTCAAAAGGACTTCACATTCGTTGTGCGATGTGGAGAGTTCCCTAATTTACCACTCTTTGGCATAAGGGGAGGTATCACTTACAACCCTTTTCTAGCTCTATGTCAGTTTGGTTATGCTCGAAGAGATGGTCCTCATGATATGCTTCTCCAAGATATTGTGTTCGACTACAACCATGATCTCCAGAATTACCGTCGAAGGTTCATACACACTTGGGGCATGGTAAAGAAGACTGATACCAAGACTTTGGGGGACCAAAACTCCATTCCTTGGGAACCTTACCTCAAATGGGTGCGAGCTCGAGCTCAAAATCTCATGATGCCATTTACACCCGTGTTACCAATAATTATGGAACATGTTGCTATAGGTGACGTACCCTATACTGTTCTCTATCCCGACATGCCTACTGATTTTGAAGACTTGAAGAGATCCTGGATTCAGCTTAAAGAGGAAAGGGATATATTCGAAACTCAATGCTATGCAAGCGAGAAGAAGGTACTAGAGTTGAACAAGCTACTTCACGAGGAGCGAAACATCAACGCCTACTTCAACACCAAGAGGAAGCGCCCATGGGAGACTTAGAGCTTTAGGATTTTTGTTCCTTTATTGTCCAAACAATCTTTTGTACTTAAAAAAAGAAGAAGAAACTAATAGAAGTTTGTTCGTGCTTGTTTAACAAATTTAAATTCCTAAGGTCCTTGAAAACATTGCATTGCATCGCATAAACATTGCATATCATGGCATAACATTTCATAACAGGTACATTGAAGATCGGTTTTCTCATTTTCTCGCTATTTATTTTAGCTGAAATGGCTCTTGAACAGACTGTCAAAGACCTCCAGGCTCAAAATGCCCAGTTCCAGGAAATGTTCACTAGCTTGGTCCAAGGCCAGGAAGACTTGAAGAAGCTTATCAACAGAAAGAAGAAGGTCATTGGTGTTCTCAACATGGGAAGACGTCACAAAGGTGGACCTAGAGTGGTCATCCGGTTGGAACTCTCAGACAAGAGTGTTGAAACTGATGCAAGTATCAAGAACAATGAAGAAGGCCAACATGAGTCTGAAAACAGAGAAGAAGACTATGAGAACAAGCATTATTCTTTTGAGGATGACAAATACAAACAACTTGAAGACCGTTTGAATGCTGTGGAAAATCTGAAAATATCCGGGCTGAATTTTGATGATCTGAGCCTAGTTCCTGGTGTGGTGATTCCCCACAAGTTCAAGATTCCTACTTTTGCCAAGTATGATGGCATCTCTTGTCCGAAGTTGCATTTGAAGTCCTATGTTCAGAAGATCCATCCTCACACTGATGACAGGAAGCTGTGGATCCATTACTTTCAAGAGAGTTTATCCGGAGCTCAGTTGGAGTGGTATTATCAATTAGAGAGTACCCACATCCATACCTGGAATGACTTAGCAGATGCTTTCTACAAACAGTACCACTACAACGCTGAATTGGCACCCACTCGCATGCAACTACAGAGCATGTCTATGGGTCGTGATGAGAAGTTCAAAGAGTATGCTCAGAAATGGAGAGATCTAGCAGGCAGAGTTCAACCACCCTTGTCCAATAGGGAATTGGTTGATATGTTTATGGGAACATTGACAGGCCCATTCTTCAATCATTTGATTGGAAATTCTTCAACCGGATTAACCGAGCTGATATTGATAGGAGAACGCATTGAAGCTGGAATCAAGAGCGGAAAGATTTAGGTAGAGTCGTCTATAAATGCTGCGAAGAGATATTTTTGTGGGAAGAAAGAAGTCAATGTTGTGTATGGTTAGAAAATCCGAGCCAAAACTGATCATACTCAATCTGTGGGGGCAGTTGTGATCTCCAATCCTACACCAACACAACCTCAACGAGACAACGCGTGTAACTAGAGCACGATTCACGAAGATCAATATGCCATTGTCGCAAGCATTGCAATACATGTTGAAAGCAGAGCTGATTACTTTGAGGGATCCTCCTCAAAACATCAACACTTCCTCTCCGAGATACAATCCTAATGCAAAGTGTGCTTACCAGTCCAACAGCTCAAGGAATGACACTAACAACTGTTGGGCTCTAAAGAACAAGATCCAAGACATGATTGAAGCTAAAGAAATTGAGTTTGACCCTCCTGTTGAGACTCCGAATGTGATCAACGCACCAATGCCTAACCACTGCAAAAGCTCAATGCTATTGACAAGAATTCTTATGTTTATGATGTGAACAACTTGACTATTCCTCGATGGTATTAAGAAGAATCATTTAAAGGTGTCAATCCGAGTGCGGAGAATTGTCGTTGGTGCCCTTTAGCTTTGACAGAATGTGCTTGGTTGAGAGGCGTATTCGGTGCATGATGGATAGCAGAAGTGTTATTCACGAAACCTTCACAGAATTTTTTGGAAAACATGTCTGGTCGAAGATCGAAGATGTGGTGGCTGCAGTATGGGATACCTTGGGGCAGCCAATTGGAAAGTTTGATTACATGGTGAAGTATACTGTTCCTAAAAGTTACAAGATTCCTATTGAAGATGTCAAGGCAACCAAATGGGGAGACGATTCCCAGAAGACTATGCTGATGTTAACACAATAAGGATTTCCTTTGCTGATCCTGTACCTAGAGTGGCACCTCTCATCATTACTTTTCCCAGAACAGTGCCATATTCCTCTGACAAAGCTATACTGTGGAACTATGGAGCTGAAGTTTACTATCATGGCGTCAAGAAAGACCCTCTGACCATTGAGGACATCACAGTTGAAGCTTCCATTCTTGACATTGACAACATCACCGGATCAAGTAAGGTGACCAGAATCAGAAGAGTGTTTTCTCCAGAGATCTCTCCTCCCAAAGACATTGCGACTCCATCTCGCATTCCAGCTATCGAACCAGTTCCCGAAGCGCGAGGGAAAAAACCAATATCTCATCCTGCTCAGACAGAAGTACCAAAGGAAGTTGCTGAAGAAACCTCCAAACAAGAAATGGAGGAAATTCTGAAGATCATCAAGAAGAGTGATTACAATGTTGTGGAACAGTTGGGACAAACTCCGTCCAAGATATCCATGCTTGCTCTTCTATTGTGCTCTGAAGCCCATGCTAAAGCCTTAGTGAAGTTTGTGAAGAATGCTCACATACCGCAAGACACTACTACTGATCAATTTGAAGTTTGTATTGCTAGCACGGCTGCGCCGTCTAGGCTGCTCTGTCTTGATTTGACTCTGGGAAAGAAACACAACAAAGCCTTGCACATCTCTGTTGAATGCACGGGCGTTACATTGTCTCATGTTTTGGTAGATACCGGTTCTGCTCTGAATATTCTACCAAAGAGTGCTTTCGACCGACTTGATGTTGAAGGATTGGTCTTAAAGCCCAGTGACATAATTGTGAGAGCTTTTGATGGTTCTAGGCAGTGCTTGGAAACTCATTACACTGTTAAAGTTGGTTCCCGGACTTTCGACTCCATTTCTTTGTCATGGACATCCGTCCGACTTACTCTGCCTACTTGGGCCCTTGGATACATGGGGCGGGCGTTGTTACCTCTACCTTGCATCAGGAAGTACCGGTGAAGGGAAGGTTGTTACAGTATGCGGTGAAGAAGAATACATGGTAAGTCATTTGCAGTCATTCCGATACCTCAAAGTGGAAGGTGAATTCTTCAAAACTCCCTATAAAGCTTTCGAAACAGTCCCAAGAGTCATGCCTGTTGACTCTCCTGTCACTCCGGAAGTTACACAAGTTCCGCCTAGGATGGCCTCACTGAAGGATGCTCAAGTTCCAGTTGAAGAACGAGGTAGTGCTATTTGGGGACAACTCCCCGACTTTCCTTTCAAATTTGACAAGACTGGTTTAGGCTTCACCACCAAGGTCGGAGATGATCGCCGTGACGTGTTGGCCAACTTCCCTTCCGCATCAGCAAGAATGGAGTCCATGCTATAGAAGACAACGACAATGACTTCGACATCAGCAAATGGATCTTCCCAACTCCCGACAACGAACACAGCAATTGGAAGACTGAAGACGTCATACCAATCTCCTTTAGACATGAGTAATTGCTTTTTTTTTCTTTTCTGTTATGCTTTTCGTTTTTACGCTTTGAACAATAAACTTTAAAGCCTAGTGCCTTGCCCGGGGCATCATGGCTCATTTGTGAGGGTTATTATCTGTCATTTGCATATTTTCATTCAATAAAATCATTGGACTTTTGCATTTAAGTGTTTGTTTTCTTTCTTTTACTTTACTACCCCTTCAAAAGCTATGTGTTCTTACACACACCCACGTGATACACTGCAGATTCACTCCGAATCTCGTTGATAACAACTTTGCTATTGCTAAATATGACTTCGATAATCCGATCTACCAAGCGAAGGCGAAGGTGAGGAAGATTGTGAAGTGCCGGAGAACTTGTCGATGCTACTGCAAGAAGAGCGGGTTATCTGACCACCACGAAGAGCCGATCGAGGTTGTGAATCTAAGTGCGCGAAGGCGGAAAAGAAATCAAGATAGGAGGCGGGTCTTGAGAATAGTATCAAAGAAGATTGGTCCAAATGATACGAGACTATATCGAGGTTTTGCTTGGTAAATGCGAAGACATGCCGTATAGACATTGACATTGTGGTACAGATTACCCTCGAAAGAAGGTTTTTCAGTGAAGCGGATGGTTAAATCGTATGCCTTGAAATGTCGAGAAAATCAAAGCGAAGTTATGAAGCGAGTTCAATGCGGTTTCTTAGCGTTACTTCTTATCCATTGGGTTGAATGTGGTACTGTACCTAAGAAGGATGGCAAAATAGAATGTGTGTGGATTCTGAAATTTGAGCAGGCGAGTCAGAAGGCGATTTTCCACTTCCTCATATTGATGTTCTAGTCGACAACACCGCTCAACATAAGGTTTTCTCCTTCATGGATGGTTTCTCGGTTACAATCAAATCAAAATGGCTCACGAAGACATGGAAGACTACTACGTTACATAGTGGGGCACTTTCTGCTACAAGGTTATCAGTTCGGATGAAGAGCGCGCTACTTATCAATGTGCCATGGTGGCATTATTTCATGACATGATTCATCACGAGATAGAGGTCTCGTCGATGACATGATAGCTCGATATGATGAAGAAGACGTCGATCATTTGAGCTGTTTGATAGGCGAAGAAGTATAGACTAAGACTTAATCCCAACAAGTGCATCTTTGAGTCGGATCGGTAAACTCCTAGGGTTTGTTGTCGATGGTAAAGGTATTGATTTTACCCGCCAAGGTTAAAGCTATCCAAGAAATTCCAGCGCCTGGCAGCGAGAGAGAAGTCAGAGGCTTCTTGGGTCGATTAAACTACATTGCCAGGTTCATTTCACATGTAACTGCTACTTGTGAGCCAATCTTCAAGTTACTGAAGAAAGATCAAGTAGTGGAATGGAGCAGCGATTGCGGTTGCTTTTGACAAAATCAAAAGTACCTCAGAATCCTCTATCACGATACACTTTCTTTGAAGGAAGACCTCTTATCATGTGCTTTCGAAAAAAGTATGCAATATACTACCTTAGTAAAAAGTTTACCGACTGTGAAACAAGATACTCACAGCTTGAGAAAACTTGCAGCACTTTGGCTTGGGCTCCTCGCCGACTAAGACAGTATATGTTGACTCACACTACCTTGTTGATCTCCAAGATGGATCCGATAAAATACATATTTGAGAAACCAGCTCTCTCTGGAAGAATAGAAAGATGGCAAATGATCTTGACCGAATACGACATCCAGTATACTTCTCAAAAAGCGATCAAAGGAAGTGTGGTAGCCGATCACTTGGCTCATCAAGCCGTAGATGACTATTAGTCTATGCAGTTCGAGTTTCCCGACGAAGATGTTTTGTTAGTTACTTATTGCGAAGAACCAAGACCGGAAGAAGGACCTGAACTAGGATCCCGATGGACCATGGTCTTTGATGGAGCCTCAAACGCACTTGGCAATGCCATTGGCGCCATCATTACATCTCCCACAGGCGGACATACTCCTTTCACCGCCAGATTAAGTTTCAGTTGTACGAATAACATGGCCGAATACGAAGTATGCATCATGGGTATCAAGGCTGCTATTGACTTAAGAATCAAATTCTTGCAAGTGTACAGAGACTCAGCTTTGGTGATCAGTCAAATTAAGGGCGAGTGGAATACGAAGCATCCGAATCTCATTCCATATCGAGGCGTGTTAGGTTTGATCCCTACTTGAAGAGATCACTTTTGATCACATCCACGAAGAGAATCGGTTGGCGAGCGCTTTAGCTACTATGTCATCTATGTTCAAGGTCAAATGGGACAACGAGGCTCCCAGATCATCATTGAAAAGTTCGACGAACCCTCATGATATGAACTTGAGATAGATGAGAAACTTGGTACTCTTAGAGGTATCATGAGACATAGGGAATACATGAAGTTCTTGACAAGGTTCGCATCAAATTCTTTTCAAAAACACCATACAAGCGCAATGCTTGCTTACTCCATGTAGATCGAGAGAAAGTGGAAGAATTACACGAAGGCACGACCACTCTATACCCACAATGGCTAAGAAGATTCTAAAAATAGGTTACTATTGGTCCACCATGGAAGCTGATTGTCACCGCTATGCTCGATCTTGTCACAAATGCCAGATATACGTAGACAAAGTGCGCGTACCTCCGGTACCATTGAATGTTCTGACCTCTCCTTGGCCTTTCGCAATGTGGGGCATTGACATGATTGGAGAAATCAAGCCCACCGCGCCCAACGAACATTGTTTTATCCTTGTGGCAATTGACTATTTCACCAAGTGGGTAGAAGCAGCCTCGTTCGTATCTCTTACCAAGAATGTTGTGGCTCGATTCATCAAGCATAATCTCATTTGTCGGTACGGTACTCCCAAAAGGATTATCATAGATAACGGCTCTAATCTCAATAACAAATTGATCACCGAACTCTGCACGCAGTTCAAGATCAAGCATCAAAACTCTTCTCCATATCGGCCTAAGATGAATGGCGTAGTGGAAGCCGCCAACAAAAATATCAAAAAGATTATACAGAAGATGACAGTGACTTACAAGGATTGGCACGAGATGCTGCCATTTGCTCTCCATGGTTATCGCTTTTCATCCAAACCTCCAGGGCAACCCCTTCTCTCGTGTATCGGTATGGGCGATCCACGCGATCGTGGTTCGAATACCCTCAGGAGTCCTCCGGGCGTAGAGTTGAACAAAGCGAATGGGTCGGACCCGCCTCAACGGATCAACTTGATCGTGACTTCGCATCTATTTGCCATGGACGGTTACGAAGCGAAGATTAGAGCATTCAACAAGAAAGTCAAACAAGGAGTCTACCAAGTCGGTGATCTAGTAGTCAACATCATCCTTCCACAAGGTGATCCAGGGGCAAATGGACTCCCACCTATGAGGGACCATTTATAGTCAAAGCGGTATTCTCGTGAACTATGATACTTAGCACCATGGATGGTGAAGACTTCCCACCACGAGCAGAGACATAGTCAAAAATACTACGCATGAGCGAGACCGCTAGGTCGACCGACCTAGAGCAAAAATAAGGGCATCTGGCGAACCAAAGAGGTTCGGGCAAAAGTTAAGGATATATACAAAACATGTACACGGAAAGTCAAAAACACGCAAAGGCGACTTGGGCAAAAAGGTATCGGTGGTGAAAACACGAGGCGGTCTAGGCAAAGTTAGGGATTTAGCGTCGACTATATCTCGTCGGATCATCTACCTCTGAGACTACTATGAGCATTCAAGATTCAAATGGAAAAATCAATCCACTCACTTTCTCTTGACAAGGAGATGAGATAGTCAAAATATGAGCACTAGCATAGTTGAAACTCGGCGAGATTTTTCCACATAGCTTTTACTTTCATTGTATACAAAGCTTGGCCATCGCCACCTTTCCAAATTAATGCAAATTCTCTTTTCGGTGTTGTTTTGCATAAAGTCAATGATTGCTTTGAATGATTATATGCATTTGACAATAAACATCATTCACAAACATCTGGCGAACATCTGAAAGTAGTTACTACAGGTCCTAGGAATTGAGATGACGACTAAAGTCACCAATACATTCCCCGCAGGTTACTTTCGCAAGAATACAATTCCCACAGAGTCGTCGAGCTTCCTCCGACGAGCCTCTGAGCGGTAACAGTCTATCTCGCGTACACAGAGATATTTATCCCTAGCATAATATCTCTCAACGATCGTCATTCCCCGACAGCAGCAATATCTCGACTCGAAACTTGGTCAGATAGTGCATCGGAGGAAACCTACATCTCCATTATTCCCCAGCCAGAGGTTCCAACAAACTTCAGATTCATTACCTCAAAGGAATCTTCGGACCTCGACTCCAGACAACATTCAGATACTCCCCAGCAAGATCTGCGCACAAGGTCCCCAGCAGAGTGTCTCCCAGCTTCTACTATCCTCAACAAGATCTACTGAAGATCCCAGTGAGTATCTCGACTCTTAATATTCGGCGGCATTAACATCTAGGCTCGAAACTTGGTCAGATAGTGCATCGGAGGAATCAAGGACATCTCTTTCTCTCCAATCGGGTTTCGGCTTCATCCCAAGCGGAGTCGAAATCTCAATGAGACATTCTTATCTTCTTCAGGATGGATATGTTTTGAAATACCACAACATCTACATTTCATACATTATTCATAAAAGTCATAACATGTGCATATATTATTCATACACATTGTCATATGCTCGCATGCATCATAATCTATATAAGACTAACTATATCCAGTCGAAGTTTCTTTTTTTTCCTCCAACAGGTAAAAATTACTTCTAAACGAAAGGTCCAGGATTAATACCCAAAGCAAGACGGGAAACCCTATCCGAAAGACCATACGAATCTTTTCCAAATGGAAGGTCCAAGATTAACACCCGAAGCAAGACGGGAAACCCTATCCGAAAGACCATACGAATCTTTTCCAAATGGAAGGTCCAGGATTAATACCCGAAACAAGACGGGAAACCTTATTTGAAATACCACACAAGTTGTCTTCTGACAACAGGCATTGGATCAACAGCCAAAGCAAGACGGGAAAGCTATCCACATTCTACCAAATATTGTCCCCAAAAGTAGCCAAGATGAAGGTTTATTCTGATTCTCTCTTATTATCAACAGCAACTATAGAGTCTGGCGTACAACTCAGTTGCCCCGGATGGCATCTTAAGCCCATCTCCGACTATTTGTCGACATCTCTCCACTTTCAGAATGCTACATATTTGGTTAAAAACTAATACAAACCAATAACTTCATTCAAAGGTGAGCGTGAAGTCTAACGTACGACTCAACATCATTCTTTCCGGATGGCATCTTAAGCCCATCTCCGTGCTCCCTTCTATCTTCAAGAATATCTACAGAGCCTAACGTATGGCTCGTCCCCCAGCATTAGTTTCTCCGGATGGCATCTTAAGCCCATCTCCGACGATTCTCCTATTCAAGCGATGTTCGTGAGTCTAGCATACGACTCAATCCCCAGTAAAATCGACAACTTCCCCGGATGGCATCTATAAGCCAATTCCAGTGCATCATCAATCAACAGCGAGTGCAAATTTTCAGGTGTACTCGAGTGTTCAATCATCTTCTACCTTCAGGCTACGAAAGGCAAACATGCCAATCTAACCCTTTCAGGACAAGAAGATTGAACAGGGGCAACTGTCATACCCCAAAATTTGCCCTGCTACTTCTCAAGACATTTCACATATCCATACTCAAGGATTTCACAAGGGTTGACCAAACAAACCCTCTCCTAAACAATCAACCCAAACTAGGGTTTGGCTATCCTCAAGTCCAGGTGGACCTCCAACACTTCCAGTGGTCATCATGCCTCGTCATATGCTTCAAAGAATCTCTATGTCAAGTTTCAAGCCTAATAAGTCAAGTTTCCTAAAACAATTGCTCAGATGGTTGAAAATCAGTTGTATTGGAGAAAAAGTCAACTGTGGTCAACATACAGTCAAACTTCATAATTTTTGGTCAAAATCAATATTTTGAATTAATATTCATCATTTGATCAAGGGTTGATCATGATTCATCAAGAAAAATCAAGAATTGATCAAAAGTCAAAGTTTCTAAATTGGGCTTTCTTAGACAAAAGTCAACAGAACTTTGAGCAGGCATAACTTTCACATACTTTATCAGACATTTTTCCACCATAGCTCATTTTTAAGAGAATTCAATTCTCTACAACTTCATGTCTCATAAGCTTGATCAGAAAATGCTTCATTTGGAAGATATGGATCAAAACATTACAGGTCCTTTTCAAAGTCAACAAAAAGTCAACTTTTTGTATAGAAGTGTTATTGAGCATGGAAACTTCAATTCAGGTGAAACCAAAGACGTTGTTTAGAGGACATCTTGAGCTTTCTAAAAAGTCAGAGAACATCCAAAAATGTTAAAAATTGAGCAAGAGACACCTTGCACAAGTTGGGCATTTTTGAGGAGGTGCACAAAGAGAAATACTTGACAAAACCCAAAATTTTGCAAATGGGCCTAACTTTTCTTGGTTAAAACTTGTTCCTTAGCTGATTTGGAACCTCAAAGCCCAAGTCCACGAATTTATCTTTTATTTTTCTATTTATTTTGGATTTTATTCATTTAAAAGCCAATTTAATTAAAATAAAAGATAGAAAATCAAAATTAAATGCAAATTGGATTTTTCTCTCATTCTTGAGGTCCAAGCAAGCCATACAAGCTGTCAATTTTGAAATTGCATTGATTGGCAAAGGAATTGAATGAGATTTGATCAAAAAAGGCAATATTTGGTTTCATACCAAATCAAATATTTTCTCATTGATTGGCATATAATTTCTTCATGATTCTTGACCTAAATCCATCCACTATAAGTACACAATGCATTCACAAGTACAAGGGACGAAATTCTTGCCTCCAAGAATCCTAAAAACTTCAAAAAAAACCGTGTGATACAAGTAACTAGCAGCCAGGATTTCTGTCCAATTCAAGGGATTTCAGGCATTCCAACACGTTTTAGGAGGTTCTCTGATCCATTCCAGATACTCACAAGTCAACAAAGCATCCAGAAACACGAAATTGCATATCACGATTTGCTCTCCATATTTTAAAATCGATTTCAATGATTCGTGCACTTTTAATGTGATTTGATTATATATTTGTATTCTTGATGCTATTTATTAGCTTTCTGTATTGGTTCGATTTAAGTTTGAGTGCAGGTACAGGTTTTCACCATTGCTAGGATTAATGGCTCCGATTTAGGGCTTTCCTTTCTAGGCAAAATTAGGAGAAACCAGAACCACCATCACATTCAGAGGACGATTTCCAATCGATTGGTGTCCTCAAAACTAATTTATTTTGTGTATTATGAATGATTTGATTTTGCAGGGATGTATCTATCGGAATGATCCGTAGGTAAAAGCTATAGCAACGCCAGAAAACTGTAGCTAAAAGCCTGGTTATTTTAAATGGGGACGATGACCTTTGGCGCGTTTTCGTTTTTTAAATAAATTCCCAAAAATCTTTTTCCCTTATAATACTTTGTTTCCATATTACTAACACCAAACGCAGGTTGGTCCAGTGGCAAAGGCGTGCGCGTGTGAGAGGAATGGCATGGGTTCGATCCTTGACATTGCCAATATATTTTTATCACTTTTCAAAACTAACACTTTTTCTATTTCTTTTCATATTTTTCCTTTTAATTTAATTTATTTTCAAACAATTTTCTCATGCATTAAAAAATCACCAAAAATATTTCCTTTTTGCATTTAGGTCAGAAAAATGTTTATTTAATTTTTGACATAAAAATGAATATCTTTGCATGCATATTTTAATTAATTGTTAATTAACCATAAAATTAAGTTTTAATTATTTTTCCCTATTAAAACCAATCCAGAAAAATCCCAAAAAATTATTCTATCATCTAATTAGGATTACTAACCTAAAAAACTTTTTCCTAACTCAAAAATCTTTTTTTACTAACATATTTTCTCTTATGCGAATTTCTTATCTTCTCCGATTATTATGTATCTGCTTACAGGTTGTAATAGTTAGGATTAATTTTCTCGCATTCTTTTCCAATATTATGTAACTGCTCATGGGATGTAATAGTTTAATTAGGATTTACTTTCCGCACTCCTATATTATGTAACTGCCCCAAAGCCATGTAATAGCGTAGGATTTACTTTCCGCACTTTACTTTCCGCAATTTACTTTCTGCACCATATAAACTGCTAGTAACTAGGCGTGTATGGTAAGATAAAAACAAACATAGATCACTTCTAACTTTAAGATAAAATATCTGAATTCAACACACTCTTTTCACACATGCACTCCCTAGAGTATTCTCTCTCGTTGCCTTTCGAATAAATAGTCAAGTCCCTCGAACGTAGAGGTATCCTAGCACCGTTGCCTACAAACATATCATCATAGTCCATTCGAAACAAAGATCATAGTCCCTCAACGTGGCCTACGAAAACATGATCTCGTCCCTCAAATGTTGCCTACGAAAAGTGATGATAGTCCCTTCGAATATGCTAGGATACTCCTACAAGTTGCCTTCTATGACCATACGATGTCCCTTCGAATGTCCCTTCACATCCAACGAATAGGGTTACCTACCAACTAATGGTACGAATAACGCTATTCTAAAGGAAAGTAAAACAACACGAAAACGACCGTTCTGAGTAGGTAATAAGACTTTTAGTTGCTCGCTCTATCAAAATACTTTTGCACACCTCACACTTTTGTCAAAGTTAAAACACTTTTCAAAACGAAACATTTCCAAACACTTCGTATACATTCCAGCGTGAATCATTACGATGTCAAAGCGAAATGCCTTTTCAAAACATTTTTCAAACACACACACAGAAAGCAATTTTAAAAGATGAGCTAAAAGCTACTAAGAGCCCGTAGATAACTACGGATGAAAAGGGGTGCTAATACCTTCCCTTTTCATAACCTTCTCCCTTACTCAGTATCTAACGAAGGTCTTTTTCTGTTATTTTCACCTTCCCTTAATTGGATAAAAGAAAAGTCGGTGGTGACTCTTGCTATCCGCAACATTTGCGATAAAAAGCAAAACAAATTCCAAAATCAGTTCTCCCACCATATTACACCACCCAAGCTCAAACTAACAAGGATTTCCTAAATCAAAATAATCACACTAGTGAGCAAATCAAACAGTTAGTGAATAAATTAGATGCTCTATCCACCCACAACAAAATGCTTGAGACACAAATTTCATAAGTGTCCCAACAACAGGCACCTACTGCTGCAACTGCTTGTACATTTCCAGGTCAATCGCAGTCAAATCCAAAAGGGCATGCTCATGCTATTATATTCCGAAGTGGGACTGAATATGATGGACCAACTAATCCTAGACTTAAAAATCCAGCCATCTCCCAAAGCTCTAGAAAAACAACTAAGAAGGAAAGCGAACCAAAAGAAAATGAGAAGGTAGGTGATGGAGAGACAGTAGAAAAAGAAAACTCCTATGTGCCTCCGCCACCTTACAAACCACCAATCCCTTATCCTCAAATACTCACTCAATTAAGAAGTGCAGGGAAATTTAAGAAATTTGTTGAACTTCTGAAACAACTAAAAATCACATCATCGTTCACTAAATCTATCACTCATATGCCCTCGTACACTAAGTTTCTTAAAGAAATCTTATTTAACAAGAAAAAGGTAGAGGATAACGAGATAATTACACTCACTGCTGAGTGTAGCGCAGTCATTCAAAATAAAATGCCTCAGAAGCTAAAGGATCCCAAAAGCTTATCTATACCATGTAATATTGCTAAGTTTGTCATAGACAAAGCTCTATACGACTTAGACACTAGTATCAGTGTAATGCCCTTGTCCATATCCAAAAATCTTGATATGGGGGAATTAAGACCGACTAAGATGTCAGTACAACTAGCGAATCGTTCTGTCAAATACCCTGTAGGAATTCTTGAAAACATTCCGGTACGCATAGGTCAATTTTATATCCCTATAGATTTCATCATTATGGACATTAAAGAAGACAGTGTTACCTCTATAATACTGGGAAGGCCGTTTTTAGCCACTGCTGGAGCTATTATAGATGTTAAAAGAGGAAAGCTAACTTTTGAAGTTGGAGAAGAGAAAGTCGAATGTATCTTGACGCAATTCCTACAAGCCCTAGCTATAGATGATACGTGCTATCTGCTAGACGTCATAGACAGATGTGTCAAAGAGATGGAATCAAGAGAAGAAGCTCATTCCAAAATTATGAAGATTCTAATGCCCCTGATCTTCGAAGATGATAATTGGTGTCCCGAATATCGAGATGAAAATTTAAGTGAATGTCTAGCATTGACACCAAATCATATGCCTTGTCCGAAGAGACCCATTTGGAACTTAAAGTTTTACCCAAAACCCTAAGATACGAATTCCTAGATCATGAACTTAAAAGAACAGTGAGAAACTATTGCATGTTTTAAGAAAATATCCCTCCGCTTTAGGATATAACATTACTGATCTAAAATGAATAAGTCCTTCCATCTGCATGCATCGCATCATGCTGGAAGATGACTGCAAATCTTCTAGAGAACATCAGAGAATAATTAACACGATCGTGAGAACCATAGTAAAGGATGAAGTAACTAAACTTCTAAATACAGGAATCATATATCCAATCTCTGATAGTTAGTGGGTTAGTATAGTCCACTACGTACCCAAGAAAGGAGGAATCACAGTCACCACGAACAAAACTAGAGAACATATGCAGAAAGAGTCATGAGTGGAAACCGAATGTGCATTGACTATTGAAAGCTAAATAAAACAACTTCGAAAAGACCATTTCCCTCTACCCTTTATTGACCAAATGCTTGAGCAATTGGCTAAGCATTCTTACTATTGATATTTAGACGGTTATTCGGGATTCTTTCAAATTCCTATCCACCCTGATGACCAAGAAAATACTACAGTTACGTGTCCTCATGTTAGGTTTGCTTATCGGCGAATACCGTTCGGACTATGTAATGCGCTTGCAACATTCCAAAGATGTATGCTGTCCATGTTTTCCGATTTCATAGACTATATCATGTAATTCTTTATGGACGACTTCTATGTACATGGTCAAAGTTTTGAAGGATGTTTGTCAAACCTGGAAAAGGTACTGGAGAAATGCGTACAAGTAAAACTAGTGTTGAGCATGGAGAAATGCCATTTCATGGTAAAACAAGGAATTATACTTGAACACATCGTGTATGAAAAGGGGTTCGAAGTAGACAAAGATAAAATTGAAGTAATAGAAAACCTCCAGCCCCCTAAAAACCGTAAGAGAGATACGTAGTTTCTTAGGCCACGTTGGTTTCTATCGACGTTTTATAAAAGATTTATCGAAAATTTCTACACCTCTAACCAACCTCTTGATGAAAGAAGCTGAATTCATTTTCGATGATGATGACCTAAATGCATTTGAACGTTTAAAAATAGCTCTCATATTCGCACCTATTGTACAACTACCTGATTGGAGATTGTCATTCGAGATAATGTGCGACGCAAGCGATTATGTTTTAGGTGCAGTCCTAGGACAAAGAAGAGACAAAAAGCTCCATGCAATATACTATGCAAGTAGGACCTTGGACTCTGCACAGATAAATTACGCCACTACAAGAAAGGAGCTCTTGGCTGTCATTTTTACATTGGATAAATTCTGTTCCTATCTAGTAGGCGCAAAAATAATTATCTACATTGATCACGTAACTATTAGATACTTATTAGCCAAATAGGATGTCAAACCAAGATTATTGAGATGGATCTTACTCTTGCAAGAGTTTCATTTGGAAATCAAAGATAAACCAGGCTCTGAAAATCTTGAACCTGAAGAGATACCTATCAATGATGATTTTCCATATGAACACCTGATAGCCCAGATGGGATCTGAAAACTCCATTGAGGAATGCCCTGAATTTTGCAACATTAACGAGACAACTGAAGTAATGAAAGAAATATGTACTCAGATCTCAATGCCCTGTTATACTGACTATGTCAACTACTTAACAACGAGAGTTCTTCCACCCAATCTAACCTATCAGCAAAAAAAGAAATTCTTTCATGATCTCAAACACTATTATTGGGATAAGCCCTTACTATTGAAGCAGGCCCGATGGTATCTTTCATCGATGTGTTCCAGAGAGTGAAGTAGAGAACATAATTTCCCATTGTCATGAAGCCCCTTATGGTGGACATGTTAGCACTTAAAAGAACTGGGCAAAAATCCTACAAGCTGGCCTTTATTGGCCTAGTCTATGAAAAGATGTTTGACTGGTGTCTACGTGCTGGTAACATATCAAGGCACGATGAGATGCCTCAAAAAGGCATCCTAGAAGTAGAGATCTTTGACGTGTGGAGAATTGACTTATGGGACCTTTCCCATCTTTTTTTGGCAACAATTACATACTTATTGCAGTCGATTATGTATCTAAATGGATAGAGGTTGTAGCCTCTCCAACTAATGATGCACAAGTAGTGATTAGACTATTCAAAAATATATTTTTGTAACATTCGGTGTGCCGAGACTGGTCATCAGTGATGGTGGCTCTCATTTCATTTCCAAAATTTTCAATAAACTCTTAGCGAAGTATGGAGTCCGACACCGCGTAGCAACACCTTACCACCCACAAACAAGTGAGCAATTGGAAGTCTCTAACAAAGAGAATAAGCAAATACTTAAGAAAAATGTTGCCACATCTAGGAAAGATTGGTCGTCTAAGCTACATGAAGCATTGTGGGCATATAGAATAGTGTTCAAGACATCCATCGGAACTACACCTTTCAAACTAATCTATGGTAAGTCATGCCATCTACCAGTAGAGCTCGAGCATAAAGCTTACTGGGCTATAAAAACCCTGAATCTAAGTTACAAAGCTTCTAGAGAAAAGAGAATTCTAGACATCCATGAATTAGAAGAGCTTAGGCTAGATGCATACGAAAAGGCAGTGATCCATTTATTGTAAATGGGCAGCGTTTGAAGCACTACCATTGTATCGAAAACAAAGATCACTCAGCTAGTCTGAAACTCATACAGCTTCCGGCTGAGTCACCGCACTAACTTTTCGATTTTAAAATAGGTCGAGCTTCTGACGTTAGACAAAGCGCTTTGTGGGAGACAACCCACCATTTTCTTTAAAAAATTTACTTCCTAAAAGTTTTTAATTTATTTTTATTAAAATTTTTTTCTTAAAATTTTATAAAATAAAACTATTCTTTTCTTCTTCTTATTTTATATTTTTAGGCATTAGGGCGATGCTAATTTAAAACTATTTTTATTTACATACATGATTTACACTTCTTCTTCACTAATTTTAGATATGGATTTTTCTGATAGTATGCTTGTTGCCTTCGTGAGCGATGATCAGCAAAGGCTCTATGGGATGCTTGTTCAGAGAGAGATGTATCCCACCATTAATGTGCATGATCCCACATTGTCCTAATTGGGTATTGTTCGCGTTAAAAAGTGACGCGCTAGGGAATCGAATCTGAATTCGGATCCTCTGGCTCGAAATGATTTACTCTTTTGATTTGTTTATAAAGATGCCGCGAGCATCAAGCTTTATTATTTTCAACACAAGAAATTATGATTATGAAAAAGGGGAAAGCTGTTACCCTTAATCGATTTTGATATGCATTACGACTAAGCAAACTAGGCGTAACGCATTGGGAGATTCCGGGCAAGGGGGTTTGTTATATAAAGGGAATAGATGGAGCACCCTAAATATATATGGTTATCCATAGCTTTATATATGAATATGTTTGATATGTTTGTGTGTTTTAATTGCTATTTCTATGATTGGGAAAGTTTCTCCTTTGGGATTTTAAGAAAGGTAGATTATGTGGTATCCTAATGTTTGTTATTATTGTGCTCGCAAAGATCTTTGGATCTTCTGCATACATATCCCTTAATGGGAATCAGAGCATTTGTAGCTCGGATCTAAAGGGATCTATGGTTTGTTTGGTTTGAGGGAGAAAGAAATTTGCTCGGCAAGGATGAGACCTTGTGCCTACGTATTCTCAAAAGGATGTTGAGAAAGTCAGAGCAATCGTAGTTCCCACTTATGCTAGTGGAAGCAACGGGATGTTATTAAGAGACAGAGACGAATGTCATCTTAATGAAAAAATGTATCTAATCTATTTCATCACATACATTTTGAAAGGTTGATTGATTGAAATCTTTCATCGTAAGTTATAGGTGTTTTGCTTGAGTGTACAAGGGTTACCACTTACATGTTTAAGAAAGATGTTTGAAAAATGATTGAATCTTTTAATTGTAAGCATTGAGTGTTTTGCTTGAGTGTACAAGCGTTACCACTTATGATTAAGAGATGCTTTTGTTTTAAAAGAGTTTGAAAAGTTTTTGATTGCATATGATGTGATAGATGAGATACTTCTTCCATAGAGATGATAAATGTCTAAATCTCTAGGAGAAATTGGTTGGATTTGGGGGATGCTTTTAAGAAGCCCGTGGGTCCTTGTGTAAGCCCAAGAGGAGGCATTCTGAGGGTCATCGAGGGTCATCGAGGGTCCTTGTATAAAGCTCAATAGGAAGCTAGAAGGTATGGCTGGCTTTGGCTTTAAGAGGGATTTCACCGGGAACCCATCCTTTTAGGATTTAAGACCAATTTCACCGGGAAATTATACTCTCTGGGTTCTATCTTAGCGCGGGTGATTCTTTGTATTGGAAGCCCAATAGGAGGTTGTTAAGAGATTTCCTGGTCTCTTTCTTTGTTTGATGCCCAAGAGAAGGCTAAACTCAATGAGGAGTTCTTTTGAACTAAGCCCAAGAGGAGGCTGACTCAACAGGGGAGTGCTGTCTTATATGAAGCCTAAGCGGAGGCTAAACTCAGATTAATGAGTTTTCTTATATGAAGCCTAAGAGGAGTCTGAACTCAGATGAAATGAGTTACCTTGTACAAAGCCCAAGAGGAGGCTAATACTGCGGGGAACCTACTGGTTAGACTAGTTGTTATGTTATAACTAGACAGTTGTATAAACAAGTGTGTGTGTGTGATATGTATTCACAGGAGTTTATGAAGGAAATATAAACATATGCGTGATGTTTATTTACAAGAGTTTATGAAGAAAATATAAACAAGTGTCTGTGGAAAGAACGTTTAAAATGAACTGTAACTTGATTATTTACAAGTTTGAATGTGTACGAGAAAGTAAATATGTACACAAACGGGTATTTATGTACAAGGAGATGTGGATGTACATAGGATGGTTGGGACTTACACCATAAGGGAGGCCCATTGGTTTAAAAGCAGTTTCATCGGTTAAGAAATTCAAGGAAAAACGAATTCGGTTTTATCGTCAAATCGGATCGATCATGGAAAAAGATGTAAGTTTGATGAAAAGTTTTGAAGAATGTTCTTGAAAGTGTTTTTTGAAAGATGAGATTTACTTACAAGAAGTTTGGAGAAGAATCGGGCTTCGAAAGTTTGAAAAAATCACCTTTTAAAGTGTTTTGAAAAGTACTCAAAAGTACCGTTTTCGGCTCGATAAAAATATAATCGGATGAAAGTTTTTCTGAAATTTTTTTGTACTATCATAAAATAGATATATTAATTGACAAGTGTACAAAAAATCACCTCAAAATGAGGAGTTTTGATTGGGTTTTGAAAAAGTCAAAGTTTGAAAAAATATGGATAGAAAAACAAAAAGTTTGGCAAAAATAGTCCCAAGGCTACTCGAACCCGGGACCATTGGGCAAGGCATGGCATGGAAGACTTAAGAGTGAGCTGGCAACCGCTGGGGCGGCAATACATCCGTGTATTGAAATCAAACAATGAAATTATATTTTAAAACGGATATTTGAATTTGAAAAAACGCGCGCAGCTTCTTCTTCCTCCTCCAATCTTCAATCAGCCATGGATTCTTCATTTCTCCATGAAATTGCTCGATGTAAACATCAAACTTGATCATTTCAAGCCCAGGAACATGATGATGTCATTTAATTTCATTTATTTTAAGCCTAACATGATTAAATTTCTCAAGAACACGAAGAACCCTAAATCTGAAAATCCTAATTGAAATCGTGTATGGTTGATGAATTGAGCAATTGATTGAGGGTTATTGATCAGTGATAGTGCAGAAACAAAATGGCCAAGAGCTTTTTGAATTGAAAGCAAGGAATCATGGAGTTTGAAGTTCGTGTTCTTACCTGTTCAAGCTGAGATCGAAATTGATGATGGTGTGTTTCCAGTTGTGTTTTAATGATTCCTATAGCACCAACGGCCTTCAAGGATCATGTGAGGATGGTCTGCTCACTCTGAAATTGCTTGGATTGTTCTGACCAAGTCCACCTGCATAAGCTTCAAAGTAAAACTCGAATTTTATGTTAGAGCTGTTACAGGTTGAAGTTAATGCTCTGCATCATCCATATGGAGTATGTTGATGATGTTTGAGTGAAAAAATCACAACTTGCTCGAGCCAAACATTGAATTCGACAATTAAGGCAGTTTTGGGCAAGCTTGAAATTTTGAAATGCAACTTTGAGTTTTAGTGTTTCTTAGATTGATTTTAAGTTTCAAACCAATTCTATTAGATGTTTATGACATGTTAGACACTAAATAACTCATGTTTCTTCACAAGTTTTCAAAAATACAAGTTTTCTCAAAATACACTATGTTACTTGAAAATTAAGAAAGTAGTGAGAAAGCTTGTTTTGGCATAGCTTTGGTTTAGTTTCAAATGGCCAACATGACCTATATTTATAGGTCACAAGTTCTGAATGATAAGTGAAAGAGAATGGCTTTGGTATTTACAAGTTGCCTTAGAGGGCAAGAAAGTCATTTTTTGTAATAAATGCAAAAGGAAGCTTCCTTTTAACCATGGTTAATTATTCAAATTGATCTTATCCCATCATAATTACTCTGCATCTGATTTTTTATCAGCTCTATCTCACTTTGCAAGGTGGCATGGCTTCTAGAAGAAGAAACTCAAAAATGACCTATAATCTTGAAAGTTGTACTTGAAAATCAAGGATTTTGGAGCTCTATGTTTCAAAATCAAAAGTATAGCTAGGCTCCATGGATTTGAGAGTTCTTGGACATTTTGGAAAGCTTGTTTCAAGGGCTACAACTTTCATGTTTTGAGTTTTTCCCAATTCCAAGTGGAACTATGTGAAAAAATGCCATGAAGTTTGGAAAAAGTGTGAAATTTTAACACTTGAAAAATTTTCTAAGTGTTGAAAATTTTGACTTTTTGTTGACCTTTCCAAATTTCTTGATTTTTTATGATCATGATGGATCATTTGAAGTATTTTGCTGATTGAAAAAGTTTTGTCTTGAAAAAGTTGACCAAAAGTCAAAGTTTGACTTTTCAGTGTAGATGAAATTTCATCAGATGATTTAGAAATTGACTGATGAAATATGTGAACTTCTGTGATGTTCTGAATCCAGAAATTAGGTCAACATGTTGTATTGAGGATATGAAGATCAATATCCAATCAAAAAAGACATTCATTGATCAGAAAATCAGAGATTGCTCATCCTCGATGAAAACCCTAATTGGTCGATCCTTGATAGATCATGAGGAAAATTTGATATCTGAAGATCAGAGGTTGATGATTTGATCAAGATAGATCAAATGAGGTGAATGAAGCTCAAACCCTAATTGATTGCCTCTTAAATTAGATGAAAAATTGATGAAACCCTAATTTTGACCAGTGGAAACCACACCCGATTAATTCTGATCTGAATTGTTAGTGATGCAGTAATGCAAATGTAAGGTGGTATATTAGGTCAAACATTAGGGTATGACAGGTATTAGGGAGAGTGTCCGCTATATGTTTAACCAGATTGGTTGGGATTATTTTGTTCATCATCAGCAACCTAGCTACCGCAACCTAACACTGAAGTTTCTTTGTTCCTTGCACTACAACCCTGATATTGGTTTAGGGTTCGCTAGAGGAGTGGTTTCTTTCAGACTGTTTGGTTTTACTCACAGGTTCACCACCTATGAACTTGCTGCTCTATTGGATTTCCTTGTTAGTGCAATGTTGTTATTGAGATTCCAGAGGACCTTTTTATGGACAGCTAACTTGACTATTTTTGGGGAGAGATATCTGATCTGCGACAGGAGATCTCTATTCCTAGACACTCATCAAAGATTCATAACCCTGCCATTAGGTATTTCCACATGCTTCTAGCGTTTACACTATTTGGAAAACCTCAGAATGATACCTCAATGTCTAAGGAAGAGTTGTTTATAATGTTTTGTGTATTTCAGTCCAGACCGATAGTTGGTGCATCATTTATGCTTGCTCGTCTCCAGGGTATTGCCTTATTTCTAAGAGAGCCATTGTCCCGTTTGAACCCTTCTGGTGATTTTATTCCGCTTGACCTATCTCTTTTTTTAATGTTGGCATGATCAAATATTTAGAGCCGAATAAGTTTCATTTATTGATACATCACAAGCCGATCTACCACTTCACACTACATGACATTGTGAGATCCAGTGTGTGTGACATGAAGAATTTGATTTATGACTTGGAAGGAGTGGATGTGAATAATATTGAGGAAGAAGAATCCGATCAGTTGACACCGCCCCATTTATGACCCTTCAGTAGGATTGGAAGATTCTGACCCTGAGATGGTCTAGATGATCGATGCTTGTCCTGTGACACCACCTTTACTTGACTACCATCCAGCTTGGGACCCACCTACAGCTCCTGCTGCCGTCGTTATCCACATTCCTTAGAATGATTACTGTGATGCTATCGATGCTCTCACGACGTAGATTGCTGCTATTCGTGCTGATATTACTACCCTCTGCAGAGATTTTTATGGTTTCATGGATTTAGTTACGGTGAATTTAGATCACCTTTTCCAGCACTATAATTCTAGTGGTGGCTGATTTTTGTTCTTAAAACATTGAGGGCTCTATTTTTCCTAAGTGTAGGGGAAGGGTGTTTATTTAGGATTTCCCATTTTTCATTAGTATTTTATTTATTTTCTAGCTAGAAATTAATTCTAGATTTATTTGTTTCTACTGGTCATTTATTTTCCAGAATATTGTTTTTTTATTTCATTCAATATTTTTAATATCAATATTTATTTTTCATTGTTTGTGTTGTCAGTATTTATTTCTCATTATGTTCTGCTATATTATATATTATGATGCTATTGTGTTATTTTGTTCACTAAAATAAGTATGCATGTTGATTTAGTAGATCAAGTTTAATAATTAAGCTTTCTATTATACACTTAGTTGTCACTTCATTGTCTCCTTGCATGCTCAAATTATTATTCCCCTAGACAATGAAATGACACATTCATGCCATGCCACGGTCAAACAAGCAAGGAATCGCATGCATAGCTTACAAACGGACCGTTGCAGGCACGATATTCCCTTGGAATTCAAGCCTATAACGACCGTTACAGGGCCATGTGTGGCACCCATCATGAAGAAAAATGTAATGATCGTTACACCTTCTTTCTCTCCACCCCACATGTTATACATCCGTTCAACACTTTGTCTCCTTATTCAAATTTTCATTCACACCATTTCAAACCTCCCACCCGTTTCACTTTCATTCCACACTCATAAACACCATTTTAAAAACCATTCAACACATCCATTCATCTTCTCTTCCACCATTAAACCTTTTTTCTATATAAACTTTTGAAGAGAAGTTCACCATATACCAACTTTCTTCAATACCTCTTTTATCACTAAAATTATATCATTTCCAACACCTTGCTCAAATGGCCAGAAGAGCTCCGGAAGAAAGAGAGGATATAGACCTCACTGGTATGGTATTAAGAAATGGAGTCGCCGGACCCCGACAAGAGCAACTTTACCGGAACTTTCATCAGAGAGGTATACTTCCAACAAAGTATATCAATACTGATTATTTACATGACTTGGGATTGATTGAGAGTGTGCAATTTATGCTTAAAAAATATGGTGTGAACCATACTTCCACTCTGAATCTACCAACTTACGAATCCCTCATGTTGGAGTTCTTGAGTTCTTTTTCCTACCACACACATCCTACTCCTGAAGCCGACCAGTATCTAATTGGCGCATCAACTTTTAGATTATTCAATACGGAGTACACAATGAACCAGGAGACTCTGAGACAGGTACTCCACTTTAACCATGGCGAGGGTGTGGAATATAGAATTCTGACTGATGAGGATTGGACGGAAAGATCGTTCCTAATTTGGGAACACTTAAGTGGTAGTCCTGTTAATGAATGGGCTGAGCTTTTATCCACCCACATCCACAACCTGTGCATCCGCTATTTCTATAGTGTTCTAGCCAATACAGTGTTTGGGAGAGCAAACAATAACAAGGTAAACACTAGGGAAATGTATTTTCTGCATTGCACCTTTACTCCCGGTGTTCGTATAAATGATGCTTTGTTCCTTCTCAACCACATCCAGTCTCTCTTATCAAGAAACGCAAGCACATCACCTTTTTGTATAGGAGGAATAGTTATTGCTATTGCCCACTATCTGAATTTGCAAGACATGTTGAAACATCTGCCTTATTGGCAAGCTGAGTTTCTAGATATTTAGTACTGTTAGTATAACCATATTGTCAAAGCAATAAGGGATGGAAGGGAACAAGGTCGTTCCAGGTATTATTCTACCAAATTTGGATATCACAAGAATTGACGTCGCTGCAAATTGGCGTTATGATCTTCAAGCACCAGCCCCTAGAGTACATGTGCAAAATAATCAAGCAGGTGTAGGTAATGCAGCACTAGAGGTGAATCAACAAGCGCCCCACCTAGATGTCCAGCCACAGGAAGAACAAGAAGAAAATGATCCTCAACCATCCACAATTGGAGCTATTTATGCATCACTTTTACGTCAAGATCAGCATCAGCAAGAACTGATGTAGATTATGCAAGAGCTGCAATGCGATCAATGCGATAAAGCCTATTGGAACCACCACGACATTTTTGATCTGACTGATGAAATGCGCCACTTGTCATTCCGTGTTAAAGGCCTGCATGCTTATGTTTATAACACTTGTGAGGAACCTCCTAGACCCAGAGGAGGTGGATTAAGGACACGCGGTGGAGGAAGGGCACGAGGAGAAGCATCCAGCAGTAGAAACATCAGAAATAATGAAGAGTGATTCTTGTATTCTTGTTTTCTTGTTTTTCTTGTTTTTGTTTCCCGTTTGTTTTCTTTTCTCACTTTTTATTGTCGCATTGGGGACAATGCTCAGTTTAAGTGTAGGGGAGGAAACCTTTATTTTAATTTCCTAGTAAGTCAGCTTTGAACTTAAGTTATTTCCCTTTCCATTTTATGTTATTTCCCTTTCCATTTCAATAAAAAGTTTTCTTATCAGATTGATTTCAATTGAGAAATCATTTCCGTAAGTTATTCGTACTTCCATACCTTTCTTGAACCATAACAAAAACATTTTTACTTGATGCATTAGCTCGGTACATTCGAAAAGTATATAGGTTGCTCACAATTAGGCTACATTAGAACTTTTAGAAAGATTCGACAAAAATAATACCGCCTTGACACCTAAATCTTCCAAACTATGCGAGATCAGTTTAAGTACTTATGATACTGAAACCTTATGTTTTAGTTTTGGATCAACCCTGAGTAGTTTATACTAGCAGTCATCACTATATTATTCATAAACTATGTAGGAAGCCGATGAATATAAGTGAATGGTCCTAATTAAATTTTTAAGCACCATGATAGGGAAAGCGCTAATAAAGTTAGGTGACCCTTACCAGGTCATTTAATCCAAAAGTTGCGGAACCTACAAAAATTAATGTAACAACCAGTTGTAAGCCGGTTCAGTGGTATCTGGTGCTGAACTTGGTATGGCAGACTACTGTTCAATCCCCACGACTTATAATCTGGGAAAGAAAAAGGGTTACCAACCTGTGTACTAGAACCCCGTGCATAAATGACCAGAATGACTAACCGGTTACTCCACTATATGCGTGCGAAAGATAAAGGGCTTAATGTGATTGCACTAGAATGAAAACGGTTGATTTCGAACGAAAAGAATTAGGTTGAGTTATGATAAATGATTCGGACTGGTTTGCATAGGGTGGAGGATTTTGATCATATTCCATAGTTTCGTGTCATTTCTGTATCATTAGTGTTAGAGCCTAGTTTCATCTTTCTAATGTAGTGCCCCTCAACCACGTACGATTCGATTCGTGTCGTGGGATTGTGTCAAAGACCTTGCATTAAATGATTTTTATTTGCTTGAGGACAAGCAAAGGTTCAAGTGTAGGGGAGTTTGATAACACGAAAATGTATCGTATATTTGAATCAATTTTTACATGAATTTTATCCGCATTTAATTTAATTAAATTACTCTTTATTCGTATTATGCAGGTATTTTCTATGTTTTTAGGAATTTAATATTTATAAGGCATGTACGAAGAAAGTCGCAAAAAATGGAGCGAATCGAGCTTAAAATCCACGAAAAAGAGCAAAGTATGCAAGTATGTGGTGTATGGAAAAATAGGGGTGTATGAGAAGTAAAGGTTTTAGAAAAAAAATAAATTAAAAGCATCAATGCCCATCCCAATACACGCATGCCACAAGTCCAACAGGGGTGACGGTCGTCACACCCTCCTCCATGCAAGCCCTAACGGCCGCTATAGCTTAGGAAGCATGGCTTCCTCACGAAGCAAGCCGTGACAGTCATCACGCTCCCTCCAACAAACCATAGCGATCACTATGGAGGCAATTTCGCAGGAGAAAATCTCTCGTTTCTCTTATTTTCAAGCCAGCCTCAACTCTATAAATAGGTAGCGATAATCCTCATTTTGCACGCTTTCTTTTTCCTCCTACCTTGTCGTTACTCTGCTTAAATTTCTAGTGACTATTCTTAAGTTCTATTTATTTTTCCTTTACCGATTTCAGTTTCAGTTATTTTTATTTCGTTTCTGCTTCTATTTTCTCGTAGCAATTTCCACATCGGGGATTGCTATGAACTTTTGTTGGTTACAACCTTACGTTAGAACCGAGCTTTTATATTCCTTCTCGCATTTAATTTTCAGAGCAATCAAAGGCAGATCTCACCGACCTGTGGGAGACACTTGATGTTTAACCAAATATTCCGCAATTTTATTTTTCACGTTTAATTTTATTGTTTTTATTTATTATTGTCAAATTGTCTGAAATGCTTGGGTTTAATTTATTTTATGTTATTTATATATGTTGCGCCATTATTAAATTTTATAACATGCTAGGCTAAACTAGTTTATTGGTATGTAAGGTCATATAGCCCACGGAGTTTAGCAACGTCATTTGAACTATTCTTTTTAGAAGAACATTTTGCGGTTTCAATTACTAATTTTAAATATCAACTATTTTATTACAAGAGTAAAATACAAATGGAAGTTAGGATCAATAAAACGAGAGTTTGAGATAATAACTGAACAATTGTAATTGTGCATTAACTTAAAATGCAGCGAGAGTGCTTTTAAGTTAATTAGATCTTATTTGTTTTCAAAAACTATTTTTAAATTTTAAATGATACAACGAGAGTGCTCACTTAGGTTTAATTATAGGATCTGAATCAATAAACACAAAGTTTGAGAAGAGGGTTTTCAAACAAATATTTTCTACTGGAGACTGTTTTAATAATTTGAGTTAATTCAATGAGTTTCTAAATCCCCGAAGTCCGACCATTACATACCGATATCTCCACTTGAACCTAAACTAGATTATATCCAGTTAGGTTCCCTAAAACCCCAAATCAAATACATTATTAGCCTTAGATTTATGTAGTAACCTAAGATAGCGATAGCTCAATATTTAGTCTCTTGGGATTTGATAATATTTAAAGCTACATGTGATAGGACCGTATACTTGCGATCTAGATTTTTTAAGACACATGTAACATGGTGGGAGAACTGACTTGTTTGTTTTTCATTTTATCTCAAATGTGCGGATAGCAAGAGTCGCCACCGAATTTTCTTTTATCCAATAAAGGGAAGGTGAAAAAACAGGAAAAGACCTTTGTTAGATTCTGAGTAAGGGAGGTAGTTATGAAAGGGAAGGTATTAGCACGCTTTCTATTCATAGTTATCTACGAGCTCTTAATTGCTTAGCTCACTTTAATTTTTTTTTGTGTGTGCTTTTGAAAGATATTTTACTTTGGCTTCGTAATGATTCTCGATGGAATATATACGAAGTGTTCAGAAATGTTTGTTTGGAAAATGTTTAACTTTGTAATGATTCTCGCTGGAATGTATACAAAGTGTTTTTTTGAAAAGATTTTGAAAACAAGTGTGAGGTGTGAAAAGTGATTTTGATTGATTGGAGCAAGCAATAGAGTCTTATTACCTACTCATAATGGTCGTTTCTTGTTATTTTCCTTCTCCTTTAGGGTAAGGCTATCCATACCATTAGTAGGTAGGTAACTTTATCCATTGGATGTGACGGGACAATCGTAGGGTCATCGTATGGTCACTGAAGGCAATATGTAAAGATACCTTTAGCAATTCAAAGAGACGATCATCACTTATTCGTAGGCAATAACCGAGAGACGATATCATATATTCATAGGAAACATCGAGGGTCGTCAAGGGACTATGATCTTTGTGATGATTTAACTGAGGGACTTTGCTAATGGTACCCCTACATTCGAGGGACATGACCATTGTATTCGAAAGGCAATAAGAGAGGATACCCTAAGGGGGGTGCATGTGTGAAAGAGTGTGTTGAGTTTAGATACGTTATCTTGAGATTAGAAGTGATCTAAGGTTGATTTTAATCTTGCCATACAAACCCTAGTTAGCATTACATCTAACAATGTATATTTGCAGGAAAGTAAAGGTGCGGAAAGTAAAGTCCTGCACTATTACATGGCTGTGGGGCAGATACATAATAGGAGGTGTGAAAAGTAAAGACAGAAAGTAACTACGTTATTACAAAAATATCCTTGCGACCTATACATCAATTTCTAGAATTTAAATATGAAATAGTAAACAAATAATCAGAATAATAAGAAAAACGTTAGTGAAAATGTTTTTTTGGAAATTAGTAAAAATGTTTTTAGTGTTAGTAAACCTAATTACAAGAAAGAAAACATTTTTTGGAATTTTGTGGATTGATTTTAGTGTAGAAAAATAATTAAAGTCTAATTTTATGGTTAATTAAACAGTTAATTAAAATAAAAGGGAAAAAATATTGTTTGCATAAAATATTAAATAAGTAATTTATTTACCTAATTCTGAAAATAAAAATATTTTTATGATTTTTTGTTGTGTTTTAGAAAATATTTTGAAAGAATTAAAATAAATGGAAAAGAAATTGAAATGAAATTAGAAAAAAACATGAAAATATGTTAGTTTTTGCAAGTGTTAAAAATAATTGGGGTAGTCAGGGATCAAACTCCTGCCCCTGAGGTCACCAGCACGCTTCCCTGCTATTCGCGGTAAAAAGTGACGAGCGAGGGAATCGAATTGGAATTCGAATCTCCGGATCAAAATGATTTTTCTCTTTTGATTTGTTTGTTTTAAAAGATGCCGCGAGCACCAAGCTTTATTGTTTCCAAACAAGAAAAGAATATGGAAAAGGGGAAAGCTGAAATACCCTAAAATATGATATGCAATCATTCGCGTTAAAAGTGTGTAGGCAATCGAATCGAATTCGGATCCTCGCTTGATTTACTCTTTTGATTTGTTTATAAAGATGCATGAGCATCAAGCTTTATTATTTTCAACACAAGAATATATGATTCAATGATTATGAAAAGGGAAAACATTAATACCCTCAATTGATTTTGATATGCGTAACGACTAGCGCAAACTAGGCATAACGCATTGGGAGATTCGGGTAAGGGGTTTGTTATATAAAGGGAATAGATGGAGCACCCTAAATATATATAGTTATCTATGGCTTTATATATGAATATGTTTGATATGTTTGTGTGTTTTAATTGTTATTTCTATGATTGGGAAAGTTTCTCCTTTGGGATTTTAAGAAAGATAGATTATGTGGGACCCTAGTATTTGTTATTATTATGCTCGCAAAGATCTTTGGATCTTCTGCATACATATCCTAGTGGGAATCAGAGCATTTGTAGCTCGGATCTAGAGGGATCTATGATCTGTTTGGTCTGAGAGAGAAAGAAATTTGCTCGGCAAGGATGAGACCTTGTGCCTACGTATTCTCAAAAGGATGTTGAGAAAGTCAGAGCAATCGCAGTTCCCACTTATGCTAGTGGAAGCAACGGGATGTTAGTAAGAGAAGGACAAATGTCATCTTAATGAAAAAATGTATCTAATCTATTTCATCACATACATTTTGAAAAGTTTGACTGATTAAAATCTTTCATCGTAAGTTATAGGTGTTTTGCTTGAGTGTACAAGCGTTACCACTTACATGTTTAAGAAAGATGTTTGAAAAAGATGATTGAATCTTTTAATTGTAAGCATTGGGTGTTTTGCTTGAGTGTACAAGCGTTACCACTTACGATTAAGAGATGTTTTTGTTTGAAAAAGAGTTTGAAAAGTTTTTGATTGTATGTGATGTGATAGATGAGATACTTCTTCCATAGAGATGATAAACGTCTAAATCTCAAGGAGAAATTGATTGGATTAAAGGGATGCTTTTAAAAAGCCCAGGGGTCCTTGTATTTTAAGCCCAAGAGAAGGCATTCCGAGGGTCATCGAGGGTCCTTGTATGAAGCTCAAGAGGAAGCTATAGGGTATGGCTGGCTTTTGTTTTTAAAAGGGATTTCACCGGGAAACCATCCTTTTGGAATTAAGAGCAACTTCACCGGGAAATTATACTCTCATGGTTCTATCCTAACGTGGGTGATTCTTTGTATTGGAAGCCCAATAGGAGGCTGTTAAGAGATTTTCTGGTCTCTTTCATTGTATGATGCCAAGAAGGCTAAACTCAATGAGGAGTTCTTTTGAGCGAAGCCCAGAGACTTAGGGGTGTTGTCTTATATGAAGCCTAAGCGGAGGCTGAACTAAGATGAAATGAGTTACCTTGTACAAAGCCCAAGAGGAGGCTAACTCTGCAGGGATGAGTTATCTTGTATAAAGCCCAAGAAGAGGCTATAACTGTGGGGAACCTATTGGTTAGACTAGTTGTTATGTTATAACTAGACAGTTATATAAACAAGTGTGTGTGTGATATGTATTCATAGGAGTTTATGAAGGAAATATAAACAGATGCATGATGTTTATTTACAAGAGTTTATGAAGGAAATATAAACAAGTGTCTGTGAAACGGACGTTTTAAAAACCAGCGTAACTTGATTATTTACAAGTTTGATTTGTGTACAAGGAAGTAAATATGTACACGAGCTAGTATTTATGTACAGAGGAGATGTGGATGTACATAGGAGGGTTGGGACTTACACCATAAGGGTGGCCCATTGGTTTAAAAGCAGTTTCACCAGGAATAATGCTCCTTTCAATACCAATGGTATTGATTATATACTGAAGTGAAAAACAAACGATCAAAGTTTGTCTGTACTTGAGTATTTACAAAAGTATCTGTATTATGTACAGGTAAAAATTTGTATGTATATGAAAAGAATTTGATATGTACAAGAAAAATATGTACAGAAAAAAAAATGTTGGGACTTACACCGTAAGGGAGGCCCATGATCGGTTAAGAAATCTGAGAGAAAACGAATTCGGTTTTATCGTTTAATCGGATCGATCATGGAAAAAGATGTAAGTTTGATGAAAAGTTTTGAAGAATGTTTTTGAAAGTGTTTTTGAAATGTGAAATTTAGTTGTGAGAAGTTTTGAAAAGAATCGGGCTTCGAAAGTTTGAAAAAATCACATTTAAAGGTGTTTTGAAAAGTACTCAAAAGTACCGTTTTCTGCTCGATAAAAATATAATCGGATGAAGTTTTTTTCTAAAATTTTTTTCACTATCATAAAATAGATACATTAATTGACAAGTGTACAAAAAATCACCTCAAAATGAGGAGTTTTGAATGGGTTTTGAAAAAGTCAAAGTTTGAAAAAAAACATGAATGAAAAATTAAAAAATTTGGCAAAAAGGTCCCAAGGCTACTCGAACCCGGGACCTCAAGGCAAGGCATGGTATAAGTGACTTAAGAGTGACCTGGCAACCGCTGGGGCGGCAATACATCCGTGTATTGTGATTAAACCAACTAAATATATTTTAAACTAAATATTTGAATTTAAAAAAAACGTGCGTAGCCTTGTTCTTCTTCCCCGATCCTTCATCAGCCATGGATTTCTTGTTTCTCAATGAAAATACATGATGTAAACATCAAACTTGACCGAAATTTAACAAGGAACACGATGACTGTGGTTAATTTCATTTATTTTGTTTAACATGATTGATTTTCGAGCGTGAAGAACCCTAAAACTGAAAATCTGAATTGAAATCGTGTATGGTGAGTGATTTGATCAATTGATTGAGGGTTAATGATCGTGGATAGTGCAAAAACAAAATGGCCAAGATTTTTTTTGACTGGAATCAAAGAATCATGGAGTTCGAAGTTGGTGTTCTTACCTGTTGAAGCTGGAATCGAATTCTGTGTTTGATTGTTTCCAGTTGTGATTTTGTGATTGCTTGAGCACCAACGGACCTTATGGAAGGTGTAAGGATGGTCCTCGCTTCACTTGAATCATTTTGACCAAGTCAACCTGCACAAGCTCAAAGGGAAACTTCGAATTCTGGGTTAGAGCTGTTATAGATCAAGAATGATGGTCTGCATCATCCATATGAAGTATGGTGATGATGTTTGAGTCAAAAAATCTCAACTATGTGAAAAAATGCCATGAAGTTTGGAAAAAGTACAAAATTTTAACACTTGAAATTTTTTCTAAGTGTTAGAAATTTTGACTTTTTGTTGACTTTTCCAAATTTCTTGATTTTTATGATCATGATGGATCATTTGAAGTATTTTGATGATGGAAAAGATTTGTCTTGAAAAGTTGACCAAAAGTCAAAGTTTGACTTTTACTGCGAGATGAAATTTCATCGGATGTTTGAAAATTGGTGATGAATCGTGAACTTCGTGATGTTTTGAATCCGTTAGGTCAACATGTTGTATCTAAGATATGAAGATCAATCTACAATCAAAAGTCATTCATTGATCGAAAATCGAGATTACTCATGCTCGACCAAAGCCCAATTGGTCGATCCTTGATAGATCAATGAGAAAGGTTGGATATCCGGATCGAGGTTGATGATTTGATCAAGATAGATCAAATGAGGTGAGTAATACTCAAACCCTAATTGCTTGCCTCTTGAATCAGATGAAAATTTGGTGAAACCCTAATTTTGACCTGTGAAAGCTACACCGATTAATTACATTACAGGCATTAGTGATGCAATGATGCAAATGTGAGGTGGCATATTAGGTCAAAAATTGGGGTATGACAGATGCCCCTATTTAAGTTTCTTTAACCTGAGATATGAAGATGAATATCTTCGTTTTGATAGGTGTGAAGAGACTTAAATATCAGAATACGCAAATTTTGGACCTAAGATACCAAAAATGCGAATGATGCAAAATGATTGTAAAAGTTTCACCCAGATGATATCAAAGAAATGACATGGTGGGGAAAAATTTGTGAGGATGACTCGATCTATTTAAGAAAAGAGGATCCTGTTTGTTGGGAAACATGCAATATGTCTCGCTGGGGAAAAAGAGATTCACAAGACATGTGAATATCTGTTTCGCTTTGGGAAATGAAGAGATTACCTTCTGTCAGCCTTGCGACAATGTTTAAGGTAAGGAAGATGATACTACCAATTATCAGCCTTGTGATAGTTCATGGTAATGAATTCTAAAGATATTACCAATTATCAGCGAAGTGATAACTATAACAAGGTAAATCTTTGAAAAAATTCTGAGTATTCAGCCTCGTGAATAACAGACAAATGATGAAAACAGATCTCAAATGAGTTTCTGAAGATATTACCAATTATCAGCGAAGTGATAACTATAACAAGGTAAATCCTGAGATATATTCGAGTATTCACCTTGTGAATAACGTTAATGATGAAAACAGATCTCAAATGAGTTCCTATTTTCACGGATACAATCTTGCCGAGGATCTCTCTCTTGAGAAGATGCGGGCATTTTGATTGAAAGACACAGGTTTTCTTTTAGACAGAAAGACAACTGTGGAAATTTTTGAACTGTGATGATTTGAATTTGGTTGAGAAGAACAATTGTTTTATGACAAGTCGCAAGATGAAAAGGAAACAAACAGCCTAGATGTCGAGGCTATTGCTTATTGTTTTGTTGGTTAAAGACGAGGTTCTATCCAGGAATGAACTGGAAAAAAAGGTCAATCAAGACTTTGTTCCCAATGAGGAATGATCTCAGCTGGGGGATATGGTAGAGAAAAGATGTATTTCTCTGCTTGGGGATAATCTGCTGGAGAGATGACACATCCACATGAGCAAATGTAATCTAAACCAGTGATATGGAAGCAAACATTGAGGAATGCAGAAATGCATTAATGATGTTATTATGTATGAATGTTATGAATGTCATATGCATGCTAACAATACTTGACAAGACAATAAAGAGGACATTTAGGAAAAGGACTACGTCACAGTTCGAACAAATACTTAGCAAAATCTGCAGCAATGGCGTAGATGTTACTATTGATGAACATGAGTTGCATGCTTTAAACTTTCTGAAAAAGGCATTTCATTGGCAACCTTGTTGGGAATTCTTTTTGAATAAGAATGCCATCTTTTGATGATCTCTGCTGAGGAGAAGGAGACTTCTGTAGCAGTTGTTTTATTTTTCAGAGATCGAAACACTCATGGAGAAAACTATTGAAATTCTTTTAGTGTTCATAGTTTTAAAGGAAAATTTTGCTTTTATTTCAAAAATTTGACGTAAAAATTCATTTAAAACCTTTTTTAGTTTCAAAAAGTGATTTTCACAATAAAAGCGTTATTTTGCAAAACTGAATAAAGCAAGAATTGCAAACAATTGGGCACAAGGCTCAAATTTTATTGATAGAATGGTAATCAGCCAAAGGCGTGATTCCATGAGCTATTTACAAAAGTTGGAAATGATAATTTATTGGGAAAGGGCTACATTGAAAGCAATAACCACTATTATCCCTAACAACTTTGAATTCCAACTGTGCTTGTTGCTTCAGAAGAGTTAATTGAAGATCCGTTGATGAAAGATTCTTTAGATTGACGAAGTACGGACTGATTCAGTTACTTTGTCATTTTTTTTTGTATCCTTATTTTTGCCTAGATCGCCTTTTCAGGTTTTCAATCTATCAGGATAATTTCTGTTTATTGTCTCTAATTTTTGCTGGACCGCCCGGTTTTCATCCAGCTCTTTTTGCCTAAGCCGCTCTTTTCGGTTTTCGACTTACCGTGTTCTTTTGTTTTTTAGACAAAGTATTTCTTGATCGCATCGGCATTCACGGGATGCGGAGTTCATCACCGTCCATGGTTATGAGAGTCATAGCCCGGAAAAGCTTCTTTGACGATGTATGGGCCTTCGTAATTAGGAGTCCATTTGCCCTAGAATCGGTTGAAAAGGCGAATCTTTTTAAGCACGAGGTCACCTTCTCGGAATTCACGAGGTCGGACCTTTTTGTCAAAGGCTTTCTTCATCCTTCTTTGATATAGCTGTCCATGACACAGAGCGGTCAGACGCTTTTCTTCGATTAAGTTCAACTGGTCGTATCTGCTTTGACACCATTCGACCTCAGATAACTTAGTTTCCATGAGAACTCTCATCGATGGAATCTCAAATTCTATGGGGAACACTGCTTCCATGCCGTATACTAGAGAAAAAAGAGTTGCCCCTGTTGAAGTGCGTACTGAAGTACGATACCCATGCAGAGCAAATGACAGCATTTCATGTCAGTCTTTGTAGGTGATGACCATTTTCTGGACGATCTTCTTGATGTTCTTGTTGGCAGATTCAACGGCGCCGTACATCTTTGGCCGGTAAGGAGATGAGTTATGATGCTCGATCTTGAATTCCTCACACAGTTCTTTCATCATCTTGTTGTTCAAGTTTGGTCCATTGTCTGTAATGATCTTGCTTGGAACTCCATATCGGCAAATGAGGTTATTCTTGATGAACCTCACAACCACTTGTCTTGTGACGTTGGCGTAAGATGCTGCTTCGACCCATTTGGTGAAGTAATCAATAGCTACCAGAATGAAGCGATGTCCGTTGGACGCTTTTGGTTCGATCATCCCAATCATGTCAATGCCCCACATGGAGAAAGGCCATGGATAAGAGAGAACGTTGAGTAGAGTTAGTGGCACATGGATCTTATTTGCGTAGATCTGGCACTTGTGACATCTTTTGACGTGTTTACAGCAATCGGATTCCATTGTTATCCAATAGTATCCTGCTCTCAAGACTTTTGGACATTGCATGTCCATTTGAATGGGTTCAAAGGACCCTTCATGCACTTCATGGATGATCGTATGCGCTTCTTGTGCGTCGGCATCGGCGAGAACCATGTCGAAGTTTCTTTTGTATAGTACATCTTCATTCAGGAAGAAATTTCTAGAAAGCCTCCTTAGAGTTTTCCTATCTTTGTACGATGCCCCGAGTGGGTACTCTCGTGTTTGAAGGAAACGCTTGATGTCGTGAAACCACGGTTTATCATCGAAGGCTTGATTCGAATACATATCGAGTCTTTCAAGGCGTCACGGATCTTAGGCATATCATTCCAATTATTGACTTTGAACATGGAAGATAGAGTAGCCAAGGCGTCTGCCATTCGATTCTGATCTCGAGGAATATGATGCAGTTCAACTTTGTTGAAGAAAGTCAACAAACGTCTTGCATAATCTCTGTAGGGAATCAAACCCAGATGATGAGTTTCATACTTGTCTTTGATTTGGTTGATCACAATGGCTGAATCTCCATATATGTCAAGGATCTTGATCCTAAAGTCGATGGCTTCTTCGATACCCATGATACAAGTTTCATATTCTGCTACGTTGTTGGTGCAATCGAATAGCAATCTGGCGGAAAACGGGATATGAGATCCTTCGGGAGTGATGATGACTGCCCCAATTCCATTGCCAAAACTGTTAACTGCTCCATCGAAAATTAAGCCCCATCTAGATTCTGGATCTAGACCTTCTCCGGGCAGCGGTTCGTCACAATCTTTCATTTTTAAGTACATAACATCCTCGTCCGGGAAGTCAAACTTGAGAGATTGGTATTCATTGAGCGGCTGATAAGCCATGTGATCGGCGAGAATGCTTCCTTTGACTGCTTTTGAGCATGGTCTTGGATGTCATATTCGGATAACGCATCGCCATCGAGCAATTCTTCTGTTAAGCGGGCTTTTCAAAGGCGTGCTTGATTGGATCCATTTTGGAGATTAACCAAGTCGTGTGATTGATCATGTCTTGGCGGAGGCGTTTTGAAGCCCACACCAAGCGCAACACGTTTTCTCGAGCATGGGTAACAAGTTTCACAATCGTGAACTTTTACTCGGTAGTAAATGGCATGCTCCTTCTTACGGTTTCATCTTGCTGTCCAAGTCGCAGCCCATGGAATCTTCTAGCACGGTGGGTACATCATTAATGTCTTCCTTTGTTGGAGGAATCAATATCGGTGGTTACGGGTATTCCTTGATCTTGTCAAGCGCTTTTTGGCAATCTTACATCCACACAACCTCTTGATTTTGCGGAGAAGCTTGAATATCGGCCTGGTAGTAGTCATTTGAGATAAATAACGGAGATGTAATTCAACCGTCCAAAATCCTCTTACTTGCTTTTCCGTATGTGGCGTAGGCATTTCTTGAATAGCCTTGACTTTGTCAGGGTCAACTTCAATACCTCTTTGAGTGACCATGAAACCTAAGAGTTTTCGGATTTTACCCCAAAGGTGCATTTGTTAGGATTGGTGAGAAATTTCCTTAGTCATTGAAACAACTTCAAGAGATATTCTATATGCTCTTCTTGATTATCGACTTTGCTATCATGTAGTCTCGTAGACTTGATCTCTTTGTGCATCATGTCATGAAAGAGAGTAGTCATCGCCCTTTGGTAAGTTGCGCCTGCATTCTTTAATCCAAATGGCATTACTTTGTAGCAAAACGTGCCCCATGGCGTGATGAAGGATGTCTTCTCCATGTCTTCGGGAGCCATTCTGATCTGATTGTAGCCAGAGAAACCGTCCATGGAGGAAAAGACGTTGAATTTTGCAGTGCTATCCACTAGCATATCAATATGCGGTAATGGGAAATCATCTTTTGGGCTTGCTTTGTTCAAGTCCCGGTAGTCAACACACATTCTGACCTTACCGTCTTTCTTGGAGACAGGCACTATGTTGGCTAGCCATTGAGGATATTCAGTGGCGAGGAAACTGCGTCGGTGCTTTTGGACTTCCTTTTTGATTTTTTCGGCCATTTTAGGGTGAACTCTTCTTAGTTTTTGTTTAACTGGTGGACACTCCGGTCTTAATGGCAAGTGATGCTCCACGATGTTGGTGTCTAAACCTGGCATGTCCTGGTAGGACCAAGCAAATACATCGACGTATTCTTTGAGAAGACTTATCGGTTTGCTCTTGGCGTTCTTTGTCGGTGAAGCTCGATATTTACTTCTTTTGTCTTCCTCGAACCCAAGTTAAGCGCTTCCAAGGCTCTTTGTGAGGTTGAATGATTCTTTCCTCGTGCTTAAGTAGTCGAGAAATCTCATCAGGATCTCTTCTTCAACTTCTTCTCGGCGACTTCACGAGTTTCAAAGTTGGGAGAGCATAGAGCTATTGCTTTCAATGGATTTGTCCATCTGTTTAATCTGCATATTTGATTTATATTTGATTAATTAACTTTTTTTCATTTTTTTTTGAAAAGTTAATGTGAAAGTGTATGCAGATTATATATATATTTTTTTGAAGATTTTTACTGTGTTTTTTTTAGGATTATCATTTCCAAGAAAGGGTAAAAATAAAAAACAAACACAAAGTGTGGAATCAAAACAACGCGTTTTATTTATGATTCACAATATGAAACAGGGCCCTAAAATACAAACTCATTTGTCTTGGGCAAGACAAAGAGAAATTATTTAAAAGCTAAGCCCTATAAAACATCTCTTCACTTTGGGCGAAGCGAGAGTTCAAACAAAAGCAAAGTAAACTACTTAGAACTATGAACATTAGTCCGAACTTCAACAGGCTTCCAGTAGTGGCGAACTCCTTGAAAGTCGAGGTACTCTGGTAGTTTTCCATTTGGTTTAACCCTTGAGTAGACTTTGGTCGTTGGCCGAGCAGGCTTTGAAGACTCTGGATGACGGACCTTGCCTTTTGTGCTGCTGAAGCAATCTTCTTCTGCTTGATGAACAGATCGGGAAGCATGGGATACATCATAGGTACTTCCTATTGGCATTTGCGTCAAATTCTGGGGATGCACCCTCCAATCTTCAGAGTGAAGAGACTCATTGTCGGCGACACTTTCCAATTCGTATCCCGAGTCATACCCATGATCTTCGGTAATTACGTTAATGTAGTGGTAATCGAGATCTGTTTTAACAAATTCCACGGGCGCATTAAAGCAGAGATCTTCATTTGGAACCTCAATCGGTTGGTGCGATCGGGAAGATGGGTACACTTCTTCCAGTTGACTAGGGTACTCAAAAAAATCACCCCATCCAGTGGGCTGGATGTCTTCAATTCTGATTTTTGAGCTTTCCGGCGCGGTGTATTTCACCATGTAGTCAAACTTGCCACTTGGTTCTCCCAAGGTGTCCCAAATTTCATAAGAATTAGATGGATTTTCATTCTGTTGTATGGATATGCCCTTGAATTGATCAGTTGGAGGATAGTACGGTGTGTACGATTCTTCCTGAGACACATATTCAGGGCTGTTTAAATAAGTGCTCCACTCTTCAGATCCAGAGAGATCATCTTCATCACCTTCAATGGTAATGACGTTTACTTCTTGAAGAACAGGGTTTAAGAAACCCCCATTGTGGAATACTTCTCTGATTGGACGAAGTGCTTCATCCCTTTGCTTGTGTTTGGGAAATACGGTTGCGAACCCGAGTCCGGCTTTTGTCTCGTTGTTGACAGGTTTGATTACTTGTCCCCAACCTTCAGCATTGCCATCTTTCACTAGTTGTGCCGCTTCTTTATAAGAAGAGATAGATGATCTGCTTTTGCTAGTAGATTCATCTTCTAACGGATGTCCTAGGAGATGCGTCCCTTCAACGTCGTTGGCTGTGATGAAAGAAAAACTGGACAAATGGCTTATGAGCAAAGCTTGTTCACCGATGATGGTTACTAGCTTCCCATTTACTGTGAATTTCAGCTTCTGATGGAGAGTGGATGTCACTGCTCCTGCCTCGTGGATCCATGGTCTTCCTAGTAGACAACTATAAGCAGCTGGCACATCCATGACATGGAAAGTAATTTGGAAGGTATGTGGACCGGTCGTCATCGGGAGATCAACTTCCCCAATAACTGACTTTCTTGACCCGTCAAATGCTCTTACCACTATGTCATTGAACTTCATCGGTGTTCCTTTGTAAGCCAAACGAGCGAGAGTCGTTTTCGGCATTACGTTTAGAGATGAACCGGTATCTACTAATACGTTGGACAGAGAATCTGATTGACAAATCATCGAGATATGCAAAGCCAGATTGTGGTCTTTCCCTTCTTTTAGAAGTTGCTCATCACTGAAACTTAGATTATTGCAAGCTGTTATATTGGCCACAATACCTCCAAACTGGTTTGTAGTCACATCGTGATCTACATAAGCTTGATCTAGTACTTTCATGAAAGCTTCTCGATGAGCTTCGGAGTTCAAAAGTAAAGATAATATTGAAATCTTGGAGGGAGTCTGCATCAGCTGATCCACGACTCGGTACTCGCTTTTCATGATTAATTTTAGTATCTCATCAAAATCTGTGTTGACGTTGGTTTTATCAGGAGGACCAACATTTGTGCTCGGATTGACAGCGGGAATCATTGCGGGATTCTCGGGAGATATGTTAATTAGATTTTGTCTAATAACAGGAACTGCATGCGATCTTGGTAGGAACAGAGTGTGTACTCGTCCACTTCGTGTTACTCGTCCTATCTCAGTTATGTTGACATTAGCTGGAAGAGTTGGCATGGGTTTCTCCTTCCCATTCTCTATCACAGTTGCATTGTATTGATAGGGAATCGCTTTGGTAGAACTGTATGAAACAGGACCGGGTAGACAAACCACCAAAGGAGACCCTTGAACGTTTGAACCGTTATATTCAATCTCCACATGCTTGGGTACATTGAAACAGGGGATAATAACGTTTACTTCGGGATTTTCCGAGTTGATATCTGAGACTAAAAGCTCAGGCGGAAAATGCCCTATTGTATTTACGTCATAGTCATCTCTATTCCTGTAGATCTGTATGTCACCAATGTTTAGCAATCGTTGAATGTCTGCTCTTATGGTGGGACACCCTCGAAGATCCTTGAAGCAAATGCTGCAAGCTGCGTAATTGTGTTTAGTGAAGACGCCCATTGTACTTTACGTATCATGGAGATGCACCAAGTTTCCTCTGATCAGATTCACATCTGTGACGAGATACCAATCTGTATTTCTTAGTATCAGATTCATCGTATGTCTACTATGACTGGGAAGTGGATTTGCTTGCACGTTTGGATTTGTATTTCTAAAGGAAAGAAGATTAGACCTTACTAATCTTTGTACTTCAGCTTTTAACGCTATGCAATGCTCAAGATCATGGCCCGGTGCCCCTTGATGAAAAGGGAAAGATACATCCGCTTTGTACCACCACGACAATTTTTCTGGCACTGGAGGTGGTGACCTTGTCTGTACAAGATTCCTTTCTATTAATGTCGGGTATAGTTTTGTGTACGTCATTGGAATTGGGTCGAATTGCGAGACCCGAGGCGCACGGTTTTGATTGTTAAACTGCTGCTGAGCCTGTTGACAAGGCTGTTGAGTTTGTTAAATTTGTTGGAACTGCGGAGCAATTCCTGTATTTGGACTTGTGTTAACAGCGGGTGTTATGGCAGCTACCTGTCGCTGTTGACTGAAATTCTTTCACGGTTTCCCTCGGGATACCGTTCCTATGTCATGTTCCTTTTTCTTTGGAAAACTGGTTCCAACCTTCCTTGTTCCACTGGAAGATCCTGCCTCTTTGGATAAGCGTCCTGTTCGAACTCCTTCCTCTAGCCTCATTCCCACGCTTACCATCTCGGTGAAATCTCCGGGAGCGCTAGCGATCATTCGTTCGTAGTAGAATGAGCCAAGAGTGTTTAAGAAAACCTTGGTCATCTCCTTCTCTTCTAATGGTGGGTTGACTTGGGCAGCAATTTCCCTCCATCGTTGAGCGTATTCTTTGAATGTCTCTCTTTCCTTTTGAGAAATAGAGCGGAGTTGATCCTGATATGGGGTCATATCCAAGTTGAACTTATATTGTTGTACGAAGGCTTCACCTAAGTCATTGAATGTTTGAATACTCGCGCTGTCTAGTCCCATGTACCACTTCAGTGCGGCACCTGTGAGACTATCTTGGAAGTAGTGGATTAACAACTGGTGATTGTCGTTGTACGTGGACATTTTCCTGGCATACATTGTAAGATGACTTTGTGGACAGGAATTTCCTTTGTACTTTTCAAAATCAGGGACTTTGAATTTTGCAGGTATCCTCACGCGAGGAACTAAGCATAGATCATGGGCGTTCTTCCCAAACAATTCCTTTCCACGAATTGCTTTGATCTCAAGCTGCATTTTGAGGAGTTGTTCTTGGAGATTCTCCATCGGACCACGAGAATTCGTGTTATCGCTTGGAATATGGTGAACTTCTTCGTCTACGGTAGTGTGCACTACGGAAGCTGAGTTCGTCATGATCGGTTGAGACACCGCCATAGTTACTTGTGGAAGAGTTATTCCACGTTGCGGATTAAGTGTTGAGTTTTGCTGCAAAGTAGGTACTTCAAGCGTGGTTGTTTGCACTTGAGGAGTCGGTTGACGAAATCCGATGCCGAAATTGAAAGGCACGCCCCATGGATAGCCTTCTGGCATACTGAAGGGTGAACTACTGGCTGCAACAGTTGAAACTGGAGTAGTAGTGTCCTCTGAAATTGCTGCTTGATTTTGACTGCTCGATGCCGCTTGCTGACTTTGCGCTGCTGCCAATGAACTTACTAGAGAAGTGAGTCTCTCCACTTCTTCTTGCAGTGTTGTTACTGTGCTACGAAGCTCAACATTTTCTTGCTCAAATCCTTCCATTACTTTCCTTCTTTTTGAACGTGTATTGTATGTTCGAGTAGGCTGTGGACGTGGTCGAGAAACTCTATGACGCGACAGCTTGGCGATCTTTTTTCTATTTGGAAAAAATTCCAAAAGATCAGACTCTAGACAATAGACTTGATATGCAAAGTATGATGCATGATTGTAAATGCAAAGAGAAAGGAATTTCCAAAGAATTTACGCTAAAAGAGAAATTTCTAGCGAATATTTGGATGGAAAACATACATTTTATTGATTATTGAAAACAGATTACAACAATTTTGTTTTTGAGCATTGCTCACAAAAATGATAAAATAAATGATAAAATCTACAAACTAAACTAATTAATCGTCCTCGTCGGATGAAGATCCAATGGCTAGATGTAGCTTCAACTTCAGGATTTCTTTCCCATAGTGAGCTTTTAGTTCAGCTTTCTCGGATTTTAGCTTGCTAATGACTTTCTTCCACTCGTCGGGAGCAGGATCGCTGGTTGTCATTTCCTCAAGCTTTCTTTTCCTTTCTTTGATGTATCTCTTGATCGTGTTATATTTTTGGCGAATCTTCTCATCTTTCTCCATGAGCCATTCATCCTGGAAGTAAAACGTCTTTTCATGATCTTTGACCTGCTTCTTAAGCTTCTCATTTTCGAGATCAGTCTTAAGGAACTTGTCTTCCAAAGCTTCTTTCTCAAGCCTCATCTTGGCCAAAGCTTCTTGGTATTCTCCCATAGTTTCGACGGGAAAAATTGTTGATTTGGAAGCTGCTGAGAACATGGGTTCCTCATAAGCGTAAGGCATTCGAAATTCCTTCACTCTTTTCTTTACCCAAGAAGTGTAGATTTCCATGGCTACACAGTTCCTTGCATTACCTTTTCCTTTCCTTCGGATGTGATGCCAAGCTCTGATCATCCTAGCTTTCAAACCTTGGGAATCCTCTCCTTCGTGATAGAAATAGCTCTCTACTGTAAATCCAAGAGGTTTACTAGAGTTTGTGTATCCGAGTTGACGTCTCGCCAAGAATGGGTTGTAGTTGATTCCTCCTTTTGTACCGATAAGAGGTACGTTGACAAATTCTCCACAGCTTTCAATGATTTCCATCTCATTGTCTGCTAAGGTATACCAATGGATATCGTCGTTTGTAAGAGACATGAGTCTTCTTGACCAATGCCAATCGTCTTTGTTTTCGAGGAAGATAGGAGATTTAGGCAAGTGTGAGACAATCCATTTGAAAAACAGAGGTACACAACACACGATAGTTTCATCTCCTTGACGATTCCTATGATGAATGGAGAAATTCGTGTCACCAAGCAAACTGGGAACAGGATTTCCAATCAGAAAGATCCTTATGGCGTTGATATCAACGAAACTTGGGACGTTGGGAAACAACACCAATCCATAGATGAGTAAAGCTAAAATAGCTTCAAAGGCTACCATACTACAGGCTTCAGAAAATTTAAGAGCCTTCTCCATTAGAAACTTTGAAGTTAGTCCTAAGAGTTTTCCTTTGGTAGTTAGGTTTTTGTCTATCTCATATTTCTTTAAGTGAGTCATCGTGGCGATGACTGGTGACTTAGGAATGGCTTCCAAACCATTGAAAGGTACTTTGTCCGATACTGAGATACCTAGTATGTGCGCATACTCTTCCAAAGTAGGCATCAATTGATAGTCAGGGAAAGTAAAACAGCGATAGACTGGATCGTAAAACTGAACGAAAGTTTTGAGAAGTCCTTCATCGACATTAGTGTTCAGAAGAGTCAAAAGAGTTCCATAGCGTTTTCTGAAATCCGAGGGATCTTCTCCCAAGGATGCTAACTCTTTTAACTTCCCTACGTCAGGAATCCTAAAACTGTATCTTTTGGTGAATCTTCCTCTGACGTCCATCACTCTAACCTAAAATATTTTACAAAGAAAAATCTCTAAATTCTTTGGAAATGGGAAGAGAAAGGAAATTTTTGAATGAATGCATGAATGCTACAAATATAGTTAGTAGTTATACACACGGTCAAGCGTTCGAAGTCACGAGCATGAGGCCAACGATAAGAATCAAACGTGGGTAAGTTCTAAGGGCTTATTCATCTTGTGAAACGGGTTCTACTGATAATACAGGCTCAACACTTCTCTTTGAAATATTTTCGGATTTGTTGAATACTCAAGTCCAATAATATTTTCAAGAAAACTCTTTGATCGTAGTCTCGCATGACAATTATTCTAGGCTTACGCCGAATAATTTACACTACATCCTAAATGGCGGGATGGGTTATGTGTTCTACATCCACCACATAAGTTCTCTTGAAAGCAAAATGTCTTCGCAAATACTTGCTAAACACAAATACTCCAAAACAACCTCCAGAGAGAGGGATCTCAAATTAACTCCGTAAGTCTTGAGACTTCTCACAAGTTAATAGGACTATACCCCACCTAGATCTTAAAATGTTTCTTAAATCCGGGTTAGGATTTCTTTCCATCGATGAAATCGCGAAAACACACAATAAAGAAAAACAAACATATGCACAATATGAAAGCTTAACCCCTTTTATTTTCTTTTTGAAAACAAAAAAAACTTGGTGCTCTTGAGCAGAGTCACATTTTTTTTGAAAATCAAAATTTTGACGTACTCCCCAACAGAGTCGCCATTTTTCCTGTTCGAGTTAAAAGTGACGCTAGGAATCGAATCAATTGGATCCTCCGCTCAAACGATTTACTCTTTTGATTTGTTTATAAAGATGCCACGAGCATCAAGCTTTATTATTTTCAACGCAAGAAAAGATGATTCAATGATTATGAAAAAGGGGAAAGCTGTTAATACCCTCAATTGATTTTGATATGCGTAACGACTACCGCAAACTAGACGCAACGCATTGGGGAGATTCCGGGTAAGGGGTTTGTTATATAAAGGGAATAGATGGAGCACCCTAAATATATAAAGTTATCTATAGCTTTATATATGAATATGTTTGATATGTTTGTGTGTTTTAATTGCTATTTCTATGATTGGGAAAGTTTCTCCTTTGGGATTTTAAGAAAGATAGATTATGTGGGACCCTAGTATTTGTTATTATTGTGCTCGCAAAGATCTTTGGATCTTCTGCATACATATCCCCTAGTGGGAATCAGAGCATTTGCAGCTCGGATCAACAGGGATCTATGGTGTTTGGTCTGAGAGAGAAAGAAATTTGCTCGGCAAGGATGAGACCTTGTGCCTCGTATTCTCAAAGGATGTTGAGAAAGTCGAGCAATCGTAGTTCCCACTTATGCTAGTGGAAGCAACGGGATGTTAGTAAGAGACAGACAAATGTCATCTTAATGAAAAAATGTATCTAATCTATTTCATCACATACATTTTGAAAAGTTTGACTGATTAAAATCTTTCATCGTAAGTTATAGGTGTTTTGCTTGAGTGTACAAACGTTACCACTTACATGTTTAAGAAAGATGTTTGAAAAAGATGATTGAATCTTTTAATTGTAAGCATTGGGTGTTTTGCTTGAGTGTACAAGCGTTACCACTTACGATTAAGAGATGTTTTTGTTTGAAAAAGAGTTTGAAAAGTTTTTGATTGTATGTGATGTGATAGATGAGATACTTCTTCCATAGAGATGATAAACGTCTAAATCTCTAGGAGAAATTGATTGGATTAAGGGGATGCTTTTAAAAAGCCCATGGGTCCTTGTATTGTAAGCCCAAGAGAAGGCACTCCGAGGGTCATCGAGGGTCCTTGTATGAAGCTCAAGAGGAAGCTATAGGGTATGGCTGGCTTTTGTTTTTAAAAGGGATTTCACCGGGAAACCATCCTTTTGGAATTAAGAGCAACTTCACCGGGAAATTATACTCTCATGGTTCTATCCTAACGTGGGTGATTCTTTGTATTGGAAGCCCAATAGGAGGCTGTTAAGAGATTTTCTGGTCTCTTTCATTGTATGATGCCCAAGAGAAGGCTAAACTCAATGAGGAGTTCTTTTGAACGAAGCCCAAGAGGAGGCTGACTTAACAGGGGAGTGTTGTCTTATATGAAGCCTAAGCGGAGGCTGAACTCAGATGAAATGAGTTACCTTGTACAAAGCCCAAGAGGAGGCTAACTCTGCAGGGATGAGTTATCTTGTATAAAACCCAAGAAGAGGCTATAACTGTGGGGAACCTATTGGTTAGACTAGTTGTTATTTTATAACTAGACAGTTATATAAACAAGTGTGTGTGTGATATGTATTCACAGGAGTTTATGAAGGAAATATAAACAGATGCATGGTGTTTATTTACAAGAGCTTATGAAGGAAATATAAACAAGTGTCTGTGAAACGGACGTTTTAAAAATGAGCGTAACTTGATTATTTACAAGTTTGATTTGTGTACAAGGAAGTAAATATGTACACGAACGAGTATTTATGTACAGAGGAGATGTGGATGTACATAGGAGGGTTGGGACTTACACCATAAGGGTGGCCCATTGGTTTAAAAGCAGTTTCACCGGGAATAATGCTCCTTTCAATACCAATGGTATTCAGTGTATATACAAGCGAAGTGAAAAACAAACGATCAAAGTTTGTCTGTACTTGAGTATTTACAAAAGTATCTGTATTATGTACAGGTAAAAATTTGTATGTATATGAAAAGAATTTGATATGTACAAGAAAAATATGTACAGAAAAAAAAATGTTGGAACTTACACCGTAAGGGAGGCCCATGATCGGTTAAGAAATCCGAGAGAAAACGAATTCGGTTTTATCGTTTAATCGGATCGATCATGGAAAAAGATGTAAGTTTGATGAAAAGTTTTGAAGAATGTTTTTGAAAGTATTTTTGAAATGTGAAATTTACTTGTGAGAAGTTTTGAAAACAATCGGGCTTCAAAAGTTTGAAAAAATCACCTTTAAAGGTGTTTTGAAAAGTACTCAAAAGTACCGTTTTCGGCTCGATAAAAATATAATCGGATGGAGTTTTTTTCTGAAAATTTTTGCACTATCATAAAATAGATACATTAATTGACAAGTGTACAAAAAATCACCTCAAAATGAGGAGTTTTGATTGAGTTTTGAAAAAGTCAAAGTTTGAAAAAAAACATGAATGAAAAATTAAAAAGTTTGGCAAAAAGGTCCTAAGGCTACTCGAACCCGGGACCTCAAGGCAAGGCATGGTATAAGTGACTTAAGAGTGACCTGGCAACCGCTGGGGCGGCAATACATCCGTGTATTGTGATTAAACCAACTAAATATATTTTAAACTGAATATTTAAATTTAAAAAAAACGCGCGTAGCCTTGTTCTTCTTCCCCGATCCTTCATCAGCCATGGATTTCTTGTTTCTCAATGAAAATACATGATGTAAACATCAAACTTGACCGAAATTTAACAAGGAACACGATGACAGTGGTTAATTTCATTTATTTTTGGTTTAACATGATTGATTTTCTAGAAAACGTGAAGAACCCTAAAACTGAAAATCTGAATTGAAATCGTGTATGATGAGTGATTTGATCAATTGATTGAGGGTTAATGATCGTGGATAGTGCAGAAACAAAATGGCCAAGAGTTTTTTTGACTGGAATCAAAGAATCATGGAGTTCGAAGTTGGTGTTCTTACCTGTTGAAGCTGGAATCGAATTCTGTGTTTGAGTGTTTCCAGTTATGATTTTGTGATTGCTTGAGCACCAACGGACCTTATGGAAGGTGTAAGGATGGTCTGCTCACTTCAAATCAGCTTGAATCGTTCTGACCAAGTCAACCTGCACAAGCTCAAAGGAAACTTGATTCGGGTTAGAGTTTACGGATCAAGAATGATGGTCTGCATCATCCATATGAAGTATGGTGATGATGTTTGAGTCAAAAAATCTCAACTATGTGAAAAAATGCCATGAAGTTTGGAAAAAGTACAAAATTTTAACACTTGAAAATTTTTCTAAGTTTTAGAAATTTTGACTTTTTGTTGACTTTTCCAAATTTCTTGATTTTTTATGATCATGATGGATCATTTGAAGTATTTTGATGATGGAAAAAGTTTTGTCTTGAAAAAGTTGACCAAAAGTCAAAGTTTGACTTTTCTATGCGATGAAATTTCATCGATGTTTGAAATTGATGAATGTGAACTCGTGATGTTTTGAATCCAGAAATTAGGTCAACATGTTGTATCTAAGATATGAAGATCAATCTCCAATCAAAAAAGTCATTCATTGATCAGAAAATCAGAGATTACTCATGCTCGACCAAAGCCCTAATTGGTCGATCCTTGATAGATCAATGAGAAAGGTTGGATATCTGAGGATCAGAGGTTGATGATTTGATCAAGATAGATTAAATGAGGTGAGTAATACTCAAACCCTAATTGCTTGCCTCTTGAATCAGATGAAAATTTGGTGAAACCCTAATTTTGACCTGTGAAAGCTACACCCGATTAATTCTGTTCTGAACTGTTAGTGATGCAATGATGCAAATGTGAGGTGGCATATTAGGTCAAAAATTGGGGTATGACAGCGACTAGCGTGAACTAGACGCAACTCATTTAGGAGACACTAGGGTAAAGGGTTGGTTATATAAAGGGAAGATATTAGCACCCTATATATCTATAGTTTTCTATAGGAACTTTTTTATGTATATTTTGTATGTTCGTGTGTTTTATTTACTATGCTATTTCTGAAAAGTTTCTCCTTTGGGATTTAAGAAAGGTAGGTTAGGCAGGAACCTAAGTTTATTTATTATTATTATGCTCATAAGGATCATTGGGATCCTATGCATACATATCCTCTAATGGAAATCAAAGCATCTGTAGCTCGGATCTAAGGGAATTAGTGTTTGTTTGGTTTGAGGGAGAAAAAAGTATGCTCGCCAAGGGTGAGACCTTATGCCTATGTATTCTCAAAAGGAGGCTAAGAAAGTCAGAGCAATCGTAGTTCCCACTTATGTGCTAGTGGAAGCAATAATGATTTTATTAAGAGACAAAGACAAATGTCATCTTAATGAAAAATGTATCTAATCTATTTCATCACATGCATTTTTGAAAAGCTGATTGATTAAATCTTTCATTGTAAGCATTTGGTGTTTTGCTTGAGTGTACAAGCGTTGCCACTTACAAGTTAAGAAAAATGTTTTGTTTGAAAAAGTGTTTGTTTTGACAAAGTATTGATTTGAAAATTTTTAATTTATATGTGATGCTATAGATGAGATACTTCTTCCATAGAGATGATACATGTCTAAATCTCTAGGAGAAATTGATTATTGATTAGGGGGATACTTTTAAGAAGCCTATGGGTCCTTGTATTGTAAGAACAAGAGGAGGCTATCCGAGGGACATCAAGGGTCCTTTTATTATGATCCCAAAAGGAGGCATTCCGAGGGACATCGAGGGTCCTTGTATGAAGCCCAAGAGGAGGCTATAAGGTATGACTGGCTTGGCTTTAAGAGTGATTTCACCGGGAAACCATACTCTTAGGATTCAAGAGTGATTTCACCGGGAAATCATACTCTTAGGGTTCTATCCTAGCGAAGGTGATTCTTTGTATTAGAAGCCTAATAGGAGGCTATTAGAGATTTCCAAGTCTCTTTCTTGTATGATGCCCAAGATAAGGCTAAACTCAACGAGGGAGTTCTTTTGTACAAAGCCCAAGGGGAGGCTAACTCAACAGGGGAGTTATTTTGTACGAAGCCCAAGAGGAGGCTAACTCAGCAAGTGAGTTATCTTGTACAAATCCCAAGAGGAGGCTATGGGGAACCTAGTTTTTATACTAGTTGTAATGACATAAATAAACACGAACAAGTATATATGACAAAGCGTGTGTGTGTGCATTCACAAGATTTTATGAAGGAAATATATAAACAAGTGTAAAAAACAAGCCATTAAAGCTAGTGAACTTGGATATATACAAATGAGTGTGAAAGCAAATATATAAACAAGTGTTTAAAAACAAGCGGATAAGCTAGTATACTTGGATATATATAAAGGAGTGAGACTTACACCTTAAGGGAGGCCCACTGGTTTAAGAGCAGTTTCACTAGGAATAATGCTCCTCTTAATACTAGTGGAATTGGTGTATAAGCAAGTGGAATAAAACTAGCGAACGATTCTAGTTATACTTGGATATTTGTAAAGATAATTGAATATGTACAAAGAAATGAATATGTACACAAAAGGGGTGGATATGTAAAAGGAAATAAATATGTACATAAAAATGGTTGGGACTTACACCGTGAGGGAGGCCCGTGATCAATTTGATTTTGAGTTTGAAAGAATTTCGAGGAAAAAACCTAGTTCGGTTTGAATTTTCAAAGATTAATCGAATCGATCATGGAAAAGAGGTGTGTGAGTTTAAAATGTTTTGAAATGATTTTGAAAAGTGAAAGATATTCACAAAAGGTTTTGAAAAATATTAGGTTTGAAAATTGGAAAGAAAACATTTTTTGAAAAGTATTTAAAAACGTCTATTTTTAACCTAATAAAAATATATCGAAAGAAAATATTTTTGGTTTTTTTTTGACATAATCATAAAATAGATATATTAAATGACAAGTGCTTAAAAAATCATCTCAAATGAGAAGTTTTGATTGGTTTTTGAAAATGTTGAAGTTTGTTGAAAAACTTAAAAAAACAAGTGATAAAAATAATGTTTTGGTCCTAAGGAGGTTTGAACTCAGGACCTGACTTTCAAAGGTGAAAAGATTAACCACTGGGCCACATGCGTGGCTTGTTAATATCATGCTTATATTGAATTATATTTGAAAATGAGTTTGGAAAATGGTTTGGAAAAATGGTTGAAAAATGAAGAAAAGTGAGAAGTTTGGAAAATAAAAGGTCTGGGTGGGGTTTGAACCCCAGATCTTGGGCAAGGAAAGAATTAAGAGTGCGCTAGCTGCCACTGGGGTGGCTATACATCCGTTCACTTATTCCACTTCATTTAATTATATTATAAACAAAATATTTGAATTTTTCAAAAACTCAAAAAACGCGCGCATGATCTTCATCTTCTTCCTCCATCCTTGATTTCGTATCTCTCTCATTTCTTAATTAATTTACACGATGTAAAAATCAAACTTGCTTGAAATTTAACCAGGAACATGATGGTGATGTTTAATTGTATTTATTTTAAGCATAAGATCATTAAATTCACATGAAATCAGATGAACCCTAATTCTAAGAATTGATCATGAAATCGTGTATGGACCATGATTCAAGCAATTGATTGAGGGTTAATAATCAGTATAAGTGAAAAAACAAAATGGCCAAGCAATATTTGAACTGGATTTCAGAAATCATAAAGTTCAAAGTTGAGCAACTTACCTTTTCAAGTTAAAATCGAATTCTTCGAAGGAGGTGTTCCAAAAGTTGTTTGATGATTCCTATAGCACTACTGGACCATATGGAAGGTGTATGAATGCTCGGCTTGCTTAGAGATAGCCTGGATCAGTCTGCCCAAGTCCAACTGCAGTTGCTTGGAGTGTGATTCAATTTTGGTGATTTTATTGCTTCAGATTATGTATGAGTGTTTAGATCATTCATATGAAGTATATGGATGATGTTTGAAGTGAAAAATTGGAAGATGCATGAGTGGATTGAGAGATGTATGGTTAAGGCTTAATTTGTGCATATATGGTGGTTGATGAGTGATTCTGAGTTTGGCTTCTTTTTATGATGGATTGAAGTTTCAAACAACTTCTAAATGATGTTTAGAAAGTGTTTGAAGCATTGGTTTTCTCAAATATTGCAAGAATTGAGAGTGGCTATTCTTGCCTCTTTGAAAACCAATTACTTACAATTCAAGAAAGAAAGAGAAAACATGTTCTTTAAGATGTTTTGGTGTGATTTTTAATGGAAGAAGGACCTCTATTTATAGGCCATGAGTTCTGAATGGAAAGGCAAGGATTGACTTGAAATAATTTGCAAGTTGGCTTAAGAGGTAAGAAAGAATCTTTCACATTTAATGCACATGGTTAACTTCTTTAACCATGGTTAAAAATCTCACTTGGTCCAATCCTTCTCTCAATCATTGCCATCTGATATTTGCAAGTTATAACTTATCTCTCAATGATGACAAGGCTTCTAGAAGAGAAAGTTGCAAAAATAACTTGTAATTTTGGTGAAAAATGACCTAAAATCATGGTTATGGACCAATATGTTTCAATTTCAAAACCCTAACTAGAAAAGTGTTTTTGCTAGTTCTTGGACATTTTGGAAAGCTTAGAACAAGATGTACAACTTTCATGTTTTGACTTTTTGTTGACTTTTTCACACATTTTTATTTTTTATGATCATGATGGAGAATTTGAAATGATTTGATGATTGGAAAAATTTGAATTTCAAAAAGTTGACCAAAAGTCAAAGTTTGACTGATCTGAATAGTTGAATTTTTGTCAGATGATTTAGAATTTCTCTGATGATCAGTCATGATTTTTGAAATGTTTTGAACCAAGAAATTAGGTCAAGGTATTGCCTTGATGATTTTGAGATCATTATCTAAGCAATTAGGTCATTTATTGAGCAAAAAGTCAATGATACACCATCCTCGATCAAAACCGTAATTAGTCGATTCAAGATAGATATTGAGGAAATGATAAAAATTTGAAGATCAAATGTTGATGATTGATGAAGATAGATCAATTGAGGTGAGTGGAGACTCAAACCCTAATTTTGAACAGATGAAAATTTTGATCAAAACCCTAACTTGGCTTAAGGAGCACATACACGATCTAACTTGTTGTGAAATTGATAGTGATGCAATGAGTGCACATGTGAATGATATTAGATTGTATCTTAGGACAAAATTGGGGTGTGACACCTGCCATCTGAGCTATGGTGTTTTGGTGTTAGTAAATGAAACAAAATCAATATATAATAAAAAAAATTAAATTGAAAAAGGCACGCGCTGGGGGTCATCTTCCCTGATTCAAATTTCTCAGGACTATACCGACGGACATTTCGTTGCTAAAGCCTATAGCGACGACTTCGTCCGTCACTATAACACCTGCAAATTTGGAAAATTTATTTCAAGCAATATAAATTCATGGTGAGAGCAGAAATCGATTACAATCAAGCCCCTGATCACGAATATGTCTTTGGTTTGGTCCAATTTTGTCTATTTTGAATAACCCCAATTTGGAGCTTTGAAAGCCTAACAACGGTGTAGCTCGATCCCTGGATCTAAAATCAAATCGGACCACCCAGATAGCTTACAAACATCATTCTAAGAATGAGCAAACAATCGAAACATGTTAAATATGCATATATGATCAAAATCAATACTGAAAAATGTAAGTGCAAACTGTGTTCTTGTTTTTGAGTTTCAAGATGTTTTTATCGATGGTGATGGCCTGGGTAGCTTCAAAAAACACCAAGGCATTGATTGGAATACTTTGAATTATTTGAAACGATGCAAAACGTTGGTTGTTACTTCCTTGTGACACACATTTTTTTGAGCTTTGCTTAGGGTTTCTTAAGTAGAATTGTTTGTGTTCTTGTGGTTTGAATCTCTTGTATATATATAGAGCATGAGAATTAGGTTAAAACTTGAATGAAAAATATATTCTTTTAATGAAGAATATTTGATTGGAAGATCTTTTCAAAACTTCCCAATTTCAGCTCAATCTTGCCTTAATGTCTCTTGTACGAATTTGACAGCTTGTGATGAGTTATCTTGGACCTCAAGTCATGCAAATACCAAGTCCGCAAGCCTTGCCTCTTTGTTTTGTATTTTATTTTAATTAATTTTGAATTTTAGTGATTTAATTAAAAAGTAAATCAAATAAATAGAAAAGTGGCGTGTAATTGGACTTAGGAGTCATGGATAACCTTGAGAATAAGTTTGGATCACAAAAACTTAGGCCTATTTGGAGAAAATTTGATTTTGCTAAGTATTTCTCTTCATGCACTTCTTTAAAAATACCAAACTTTCACAACTCGTATCTTACTAAATTTTCAACAATTTGAAGTGTTTTTGGACTTTTTTGAAAGCTCAAGATGTCCTCTAAACACGCTTTTTGGTTTCATCTTCATTGAATTTTCCATGTTCATGTACACTTCTTTCCAAAAAGATGACTTTTTGTTGACTTTTAGAAGGACCTATAATGTCTTGATCCATAACTCTCAAATGAAGCATTTTTGACCAAGGCTTGTGAGACATGAAGTTGTATAGAATTGAATTCTCTTTAAAATAGGCTTTGCTGGAAAAATTTCTAATAAAGTATGTGTAATTTATGCCTGGTCAAAATTCTGTTGACTTTTTGTCCAAAAACCCAAATTTGGAAACTTTGACTTTTGATCAAATCTTGAGTTTTCTTGATGAATCAGGACCAATCCTTGATCAAATGATGAATGTGACTTCAACATATTGATGTTGACCAAAAATGATGAAGTTTGACTATATGTTGACCACATTTGACTTTTTGTCTAATACAACTAATTTTCAACCATCTAAGCAATTGACTGATCAAACTTGAGATTTGAGGCTTGAAACTTGACATGGTGATCCCTTGAGACATATGAGGATGTATGATGACGACTTGGTGCAATAGAAACCATCGTTGACTTGAGAAAATCAAAACCCTAATTTGGGTTGATTGCTTAGGAGAGGGTTTATCTAGTCAACCCTTGAGAAATTCTTGAGTATGGAGATGTGAATTGTTTTGAAAAATAGGAGGGAAAATTTTGGGGTATAACAACACACAAAGTCGCAATCAATTTGTGTATAATTTAGTGACACTTATCAACTCATTTTGTTGTAATCCTTTGCATAAACCTCAACTTGTATGCGTATTTGTACATATTGAGTATAATTATGTTTTTGTGTAAATATTGTATCGTTTGATGGTTTTTCATCTCTTTAGTAGGTATTCATTCATTTTGGAGCATTGAGTAATAAAGAGTTGAAGTCATAACTTCAAATAGGGGATTTTGAACAATCCATCAAAGAATAAGGCTCAAATTAAAGAATAGGACATCATTAATTTCATTAATATTTAGTCACTATTATATATAGCATTGAATAAGCTTTACAACACTTCAGACCCTGCATAAATCAGAGTTACGGTTCTCAAGTTATGGAGGAAACAAAATATGATTTTTTTCTCATGACAATAGAGTGTGCCTAACGAGCTTGGTTCTGCTAAGAAAAATCTGCGATTTTCAGACTTATTAAATAGGACAAAAAACAAATATTTAGGTTATGGGTTGGGTAGTTTTGAGTCCAAAGACCATCAACTTCATTTTTTGGTAGAGAGAGGCTTAGAAACAACATTTGGAGGTTGCAATCGATTGATCTAGAGTCGAATTTCTCATCGATTGGTGTTGACAAACCATTAAATGTTTGACTCCTCTTCTTCTCTTTGGGTTTTTGTAGAAATGGATGGTTCAAATCCAGATTTAGGATGAACATCTATTAGGTTTAGATTCTAGATATAGATGTAGGCTTGAAATTCATGGGGTATTAGAACTTAATGCCTTCATGTTGTTTGTGTTGCGCTGAGAGATCATCGATGCAAGTAATATGGTTGTTGTCTCACTCTATGTTACAGATAACCTCTATGTGAGAGATATTTCATAATGTTGATGAGTAATTTAGGTTGCATACAAATAAGTAGTAAGCTTAAGCATTTGATAGGGTAAATGAAATGTAAACCTGAGAGTTCTCTACTCTCCGAAGAATGAATTCTTTTTTTTTAATAACTTTAATTCTCACATTTACCTTTTACACAAACCAACTAAATTCAACCCCAAACTCATAAACGCGAGACTTGTCGAATGATAATTCAGTTGCACTAATCTCAATGGATTTAGTAGCACTAATTTTGCTTAGCGCGCTCTGCTGTCTTACGCCAGTAAATTATTTTTGTTTCACCTGGCCTTCCTTTTTCCCACTTTCACTAAGGATTTAGAGTAGTAAATAATAATAATATTATTTTCAAAAAAAATTGTTTGTTGTTTGTCGTCTAATTTTGATTCGGTAGCTTAAGGTCGCATTTGGTGATTTTTCGAACTTGAGTGTATTAACTTGCGGATGTATGTTAATGATATTCTTTTAAAGTTGGTACACGTCAGATACTCATTTATAGCTTTATAGCATAATATGTTTAGGTAACTTTTCGTTTGTACAAAATTTATGCCATTCATTCTTTTACATTTCTTGCTTACTGATTTAATCACTTTAGTCCCTTTTTACCTCAAATATGAGGAAGCTTTCCATTTTTCATATATGTTGGAGGCAATAATGCTTTTTCCAACTAGATTTCATTATGTTTAATCTTTTGTTTGTGTTGATTACATGAAAGCATGAAAAGGATCAATGAATTTTTGTTTCATTTTGAGCATAACTACCTAACCAAATAATCAATATACGTTGTGAGTGTGTGAACATTTGTTAACCCCTTTGAGCCTTTTTGTCATATCCATATTGTAGTTGAACTTGATGCTTGTCTATGAGTATTTAGTTCTCTTTGTCTATGGATTTTGGTTCTTTTTTATTTCTTGAACCCTTAACCTTGTGTTGTTGTACGAATTTTTAACCTATATTTTTGTGGATCATATCACAGCAGAATAAACAATCAAACCAGAACATACAATTTGCATTTGTGATATAGTCATCATAATAATGATAATTGTATCATAATAACAATAAAAATTGTATTAAGAACAAAAAATTGTATATTACATTAAAACCAAAATGTCACAATTAAAATAACCTCTAGCTTACACATTACAAAACTTCACGTAGATGTATCTTGATGTTTTGGTTTCATGTCTCTAGGTGTCTTGTCTCTTGGTGTTTTATCTCTTGGTGTCCTGTCTCTTGGTGTCTTGACATATAAATACCTATGATTTCAAAAAATCATACTTACATTAGTAAAATTACGTAAAAATTATAACATACAATTAATATATTATGAATTAATAATAATATACTTGCTTGTTAATTTTCCCATATGCCTTCTTCACGATCGATTCGAATATCATGCATAACATCTACATCAACTCCATCATATTAGGTATGAACTTGTGTTGTGTAAGAAGGAGATGACGAATTATCAATACTTTCATTAGTAAGAGAAATGTGTTTTCCTTGTAGAATGATTGACAATTTCCCCGATATTTCAGAAGATTCGGTCACATAGAAAACTTATTTGGATTAAGAAGCCATGATGAATGATTCAGTCATAGATTCCCTTCCAAGGTCAAACCGTGTGAATTATCAGTCATCAATATGTACACCATTACTATTATTGGGAATCCACTTGCATTTAAATAAAGGAACATTGAAAATAACATAATCAATCTCCCAAATATTCTCTATAACACAATAGAAAGTGGTAGTTGCCAATATGTGATTCTTATCTTTCTAATTAGATTCAACTTCCATAGGTCAAACACATCCAAAGTATCTACTACCATTACATTATCCTTGGATATTAAAAGAAAGGGTTAACTTCATCCAATATATAGAATATAATCTACATCTCCCATTGACATAACATTCCTCATATAATCAACCAATAGTGTAGCTTCCGTGATTCTTATGAGGGTTTACCGGTGCATTGTTTGTTGGCTATTCGGTGACCTGCGGTTGCGACCTGTTTTTCGTCAACCTGTAGATATTCACTCATACGCATCCAACCATTAGACATCGTTGATCAACATGATGAGAATTGACGATTCAAAAATAATAGTTCTTGTAGCTTATCTTTCAACCATCAAAGATTCAGGTCGGTGATAATTCTTTGTATATCCTTTAAACATCTTAATATATTTCTCTATTAGATACATACACATTAAATAAAATCGACCATAAAATCTGATTTCTATTACTAGATGAACAAGCAAGTGAACCATAATGTCAAAAAATGATAAGGAAAGTAAATCTCCAACTGACACAATATTACGACAACCTCATCTTCTAATTCATTTAATTTTTTGAAATCAAGAACTTTATTACATATGGCATTGAAGAATAATCATAATCTAGTTATAATTACTCTCACATTTTTGGTAGGATCCCATAGATAGCCATTTGTAGAAGTTGTTGCATCAATACATGACAATCATGAGATTCAAAACCAATTAACTTGAGATCTTTGATTGATACAAGTTTCTTGATGTTTGATGAGTAACCTAGAGACACTTTTATACCATGCAAGCACTCGCAAAAAAAATTATTTTCCTTTTTAAAATTTCTTTATGATATGATATTTTCAAAAAATTTAAGTCCATGTTATATTTTGTTGAGATTAAATTATCTGATTCGACAAGTTTTATACTTATATAATTTTATTCTAATGACCGGTCTATTCAACTGAGTTATCCGGTTTTGTCATGCGGTTCGACCAGTAACTCAGTGGTTCGACCAATAAACCAATGACCCAATACCTTTATCGATTTGATGTATAAATATTCAAATTAAAAATAATAACTTTCTATTAATATTAATATCATAAAAATTGTCTAAAATAGTAAATTTAAAGTAGTATATAATTGCAAAATAAAAATGATAGATTATGCTTGAAATAAATAAATAATTAATAAATAAAAAATAATATTAAAATAAATTAAATATCAACTAATAATAAATCAACACACAATAAGTTATATGAATAAAAACATACTAAAAATTAGGATATATACAGGTTTGGTTTGAATTAATTTTGACTTAAACAATCCAAACTATCCACCCGCTGTTAATGTGGTGTATCGACGTTAATATTGTTTTTATATTAGGATTTTTTTAATAGTTATTTGATAATTTTGTTTTTTTGCTTTTTTGTTTTTTGCTGTTCTAAATTACATTTGTGATATTTATTTAGAGTGAAACAAGAATTTAATTTTATATATTATTTTGGGTTTTTGTTTTGAGAAATTTTTTTGGATAAACTTTCTTAAGAACTAAATGTGATGTCAAATCAAAACAGTTAACAAAGTCAAGGAGAGATTTAAGGGACTATTTTTGAGAGCCGTTCAAATAATCAAATATTAACCATTGGTGATTTACTCCAAAAAGAAAAGTATAAAAACAAGTGCAACTTTTTTAACTCTTGACTCTCTAACCCTATCAAGTATAGTGAGAAAAAAAAACCTAATAGCAACTACTACTATTATTTCAAATAGCAAGCAAAGCTTGAAGAAGATGGAGAAACATGTGACTATGATTGCTACAAATAAGACAGCAAAGGTAAGGAAACAAATACATATTCACTATGATATTGCCTTTTCCATTCTTTCAAAATTATCTATTAAACCTTTGAAACGTTTTGAAAGTGTATGCAAGTCATGGTCTCTCTTATCTGATAACCACTATTTCATGAACCACTACCGCAAGAATTTCTTAACAAAGTATCATTCTTATTATGAGGATGCATCTTTCCTCTCGTTTAAACGTTTCAATACCAGTCATAAATTTGAGTTATATTCTCTTTACGATGAGGGAACCGCGAGTAATGTCAAAATAGATTGGCCATATGGTGAATGTCGTAGTAGAATTGTAAGTTGTGGTAGCGTTGATGGAATTCTTTGTTTATCTATTATATTAGAAAATGATATTATATTGTGCAATCCATCTACCAAGGATTTTAAGGTTGTTCCTCTAGATTGTAATCTTCACCAATGTTATCAAAGAAGCTATATTCATTATGGATTTGGTTATGACCGTGTAGAAGATGATTATAAAGTGATGTGCATTTATCACCTTGACAATGAGGCAATGGAAGACGAATATCTTGATCCCTTTATATGGAAAATATTTAGTTTGAGAAATAACTCTTGGAAAAAGCTTGATGTTGATACGGACTATAATCCTAGTTTTTGGAGCCGTGAACAGCTTTACATAAATGGCTTCTCTCATTGGGTGTGTGCATTTGAAGAACGTAGCAATAAAACATATGTATTGTCATTTGATTGGCATCAGGAGATTTTCACTAGAACACCGATACCTTTTGACATATATGATATTCTTGATTTTCTTGATAGGCGGACAAAATTGGTGCTAATAAATGGGTCTATTGCTTTGATATTAAATTCCATAACAATGTCTGCATTTCACACTTTTATCTTGGGTGAATTGGGTGTAAAAGAATCATGGACTAAAGTCTTCACTATAGAATATTCACCTCATCTTGCGTATCCAATTGGAATGGGAAAAAAGAGTGACATGTTGTTTAGAAAAAAAGACGGAGGACAAGTTTGGTTCGATTTAATTACTCAAAAGATTACGGATCTTAGCATTACAAACAAATATTGTTCAGATATTGTAATTCATAAAGAAAACCCTATCAACCTTCTTGCATTTGAAGGGAAAAGTATTTAATGTTTTTCTTATTATTTCTTTCAAGAGAATATTATCAAGTATAGTTTCTAACATATTTTAAAGGTGTGTTTAAATTTTGAATTTGCTAATTTGTATTTGAAGTTCAGTTGTGTTTGAAATTATGTATCATTGATGCAAATTAAGTTTGTTGTTATAAATCCTACAAAAGATTAACATATGGTAAATGTTGATAACAAAATCATCAAACTTTCATGAACTTACTCACTCCTTCAGCAACATTGATTTTTTCCATTTACACTTCTTCTCCAAGGCACTTCAGCATAGCACCTCTCAAAACAGGAATAAGTTTTAAAGACTTGTTCATTGTATTGTTCTTGTCAGAGGGATAAATTTGAAGGTGCTGCATCCACCAAGATGAAAACTTTTATCACATCTATTACCATCCCCTCTCTTGTTGTAATAACCTGGATAATCTTCTTTCTTGAAATCACTACATTCCTTCAATTTCAGAAAGTTTTGCTCTGCAAGCTTCTTTATGTTCCAATCAGTATAGGGATGTGCAGTTTTGTGATTCACATGAATTTCACCATTAGCCCGAATCATACTACTTGCATTCTTAAAGAAACTACACACAAGATGTTTATGCATCCTATAAATTCAGAAACCACACAATTGAGTTTTAAGAGTTTTTCATCTACTTGTTACAATTTTAAAAAGCACAGTTAAAGAGGTTAAAGAGCACTAACTTGATCAATGACTGGTTATCTTCCCCCTTCCCATGAAAGCATCCACGACGGAAGTTAAATACAACACGATCAAAGCTCTTTATATTTAAATGTGAATGAAATTTTATTTATTATTTAATTAATTAAATATGGATTCACATAAATAATTATTAATTAATTATATTATAGTCAATTTTAAATAAATATTAATTATTGATAAATTATTTAATTAGATTTTGTGTGTGAATGGACCGTGATGGATTTGACCGTTCAGCTAAGCTCAATGAGAGGTCCCTGTTCTCAGCCGTTTATCAATTTAAGCGTTGTCCTATTAAACAATTAACTCCGTCTAAAATTCTAAACGACACAGAGGGTAGTAATCCTTTCATACACTCGGACATCAAATTCTATAATCATAAAAGATACATCGACAATCTCTAAAATTTTATAGGTACACCGTTCATATAATTTGTCTACCAATTCAATTTATATCTATTAATTACTATCAGAGTCATATAAATATATATTTTATAGTTATTAATCGAATTATATGAATTTAATTGGTGTATAGAGTCATATAGATATATATTTTATAGTTATTAATTGAATTGAATTATATGAATTGAATTGGTTTATAGCTTATATATGATTTGAGTCAGGCAAGTTAAATAATTAAAGTTAAATAATTAAACCTGATACACTAATTTTATACGATTCATATTGAAGGTTGATTGTGGATTTTCTTTTGAAACATGATTAATTTTTTATATATTGTATAACTATGGTTTTCCTCTAACTATTTGTCAATTTGGATGAATTAAATTATATTAAAATTATTCTTCTAGATATTTTTTTGTCGTAGAGATTTCTAAATAGCATAACATGTCAGAATTTTTTAACCCACCCTATAACCTCCTACACACCACGCAAAATTTCTTAAATACTCCTCAAAGTCGGAAGTATATTTCTGATGCGCACCACTATCTGATAAAATATACACTAAACTAAGAAATTTACTTTCGATTTTGTACTGAAATTGGAATTCCGATTTTAATCATAACAGAATCCTGAAACTTCATTGTATTGGTTAACATAGACATGCATATAATTCATAACATAAACTTAGCAAATACATTTAATAGTTAAACATAAATCAAACATTACAAATCAATATCCGGGTGGACATTGCAACATCCTCATAATATCATCGACGGTTCTTGATAAAGTCACATCTAGCTCGATTGTAACTTTCTCCTGAAAACTTTCAGAAGTAGACCACATAGCCCGTAAATCAGCGTTGTTCTTCAATTCACGGTTCATGAACTAAAGATTCCCTTCATTGTAAATCGATGGCGCGCGGTACTCGATCTTCTCTACCTTTCGACCGTTGCCAAAAGCTATAAGCTCCTGTAATGTTTCACGCACATCTTCAATAGGGGTGTACACAATGATCTTGAATTCGTGAGATGATGTGATGCTGGGAAAATGGACATCTCCAACAACTCATTTGATGTTCAATTTTATGCCCATATCTGGTTTTTTGTGTTGTGGTAGAGAAAAATATAAGAGAAGTATTTTTTATAATAGTTGGATGTAAACTTGGACCATATATAAATCTTATCATTGTGTAGTGATAAAACCGGAAGTAAAGTTTCGGTTTTTAACTTAACCAAAACTGAAAGTAAACTTCTGGTAAATGGTCTCGGATTGAAAAACCATAAACAGAACATAAACAACAAAAATGCACAATGGAAATTCACAAAAATGCACAAAAATTATTATGACTATAATTGCATAATAATATGTAAACACATAACAGTTATCATGCACAATGGAAATTCACCCGGAATCCACATGTTACAAATAAAGTATAACAATCACCAATCAATATATATATATATATATATATATATATATATATATATATATATATATATATATATAAACAGACGATGCAATGCAAAGAGACCGACACAACGGCTCTATGCAATGCATGAGGTACCTTGTCACAAAAATTCTCATTGGAATTAGATCATCGCTTACACCCTTTCGGGCCCACAAATGATCTCCGATCACTTAATGCAATAAAAAAACTCAGTTTATCTGAACATTGGGTCCTGCATGGATTTCCTATAAAAAGGGTCCAACCAACGAATCATGGCCTCGTAAGAACCACCGATCATTCTGTATGGCATCTCATTTGTGAGATCCAAAAACAACAAATCGCTCACACTCCACAAGGGCACACGATTGTTCTGCAACCAACAATGCAATAACCGTTACGGGCTATCTGAACATTGGGCCGTTCACAATGCATATGACATGTCAAGACATATGACATTAGGCCATACACAAGCATAACTCAACAATGCGAATTACCTTTCTCGTACTCAACCTGTATGTTAAATAAAACCATGCATATAACAAACATCTACTAGGATTCACGCCGAAATGCTACCCACAACATTCATCAAAGCATACATTGATATCAAAATCAAACAATGTATTTTTCCTCCATAATGCCACAAACAATTTTTTCACAATTGCTAACAACATATAAATAGCACACAAGATCCACATTTATATAGCAATTGTCCAAACAACCAAAAATACAACAATCACACGGTTCCTAAACGGTAAAACAAACGAAACGCGAACAATTTCCAAAACCACACCTAAATAAAACCCTCTAATGTTCCTCAAACCTATACTACTAGAAAGAATATTTAATTATCCTTCCAACTCTTCGAACGGGGACCAAAACGGAGTTACAGATCAAAAGTTATGAATTTTTCAAGTTTCCAAAATTCTGTCATACAGTGTGTAATCGATTTAAACCAAACTGCAATCGATTCCACAAAGCTCCAGGGGCCAAAAATCATATTTTCGAAGCAATGCAATCGATTTACACCAAACAACAATTGATTGCTTGCTGTAGTAGAAGCCAAAAACAAGATTTTTCATGTTCTAAACCCAATTTCAACCTAATTTTAAAACCCCAAACCTCTTGTATCAATAACCAAACATTCCACATAATCACCCGACTATACTACGCGATTCACACAACATTTCAACCGCAAAATCATCGATTCCCATCAAATCTACAACTTTGTTCAAAAATGGAAACTTCACATTTTCAACAAAATAAACCACACAAACACATACACATACACAAGTATAACATAATCGAGATTCACACCCTTACTCGACTATTACGAAGATTGGAAGTGAATTTTGAGCGAAACCTAACTTTTCTTCTCTTTTGCTCTCTTTCTCTTCTCTTACTTTCTTCTTCTTTTCTTTTCTCTCTTTTTCTTTCTTTTCTCTTTTTCCCTCTATGTCATAAATATCTTATGATATAGTTTCTAAAAATGCCCATTTTTCCCTTACTCTCAAATATTGCCCAAACGCGCTAAAACATAAGCAACGATAAAATACATCGGGAAAATAACATTTATCAATAAAATAATATAAAAATACAAATAATCAAATAAAATTCGATTAAATAAAAACAGACAAAAATCAGGGTGTTACACTCTCCTCACTCGAGGTAAACCTCGTTTGTCAATCACAAGCTCGAGAAAGAGTAGGGGAAATCTTCCCCGTGAGTTTGTAAGCAAATTCATGGGCATAAAGACCTCACTCAGTACACATATATAATGGTCGATAATTGGCAAAATATGCCATTTCCCAGTGAGTTTGTAGCAACATGCGAACAAAATGTTGTTGGCACAAGCACGAACGAGATATTTGCCCCTCCGTCGAGCAAACTCTTTCTGCAACACGAGCTCGCGCCCGTTCTCCTTATTCCTTTGCTCCACACAAATTGACCTTAAGTCATTAATCCTTCGTCTATGAGCAACAATTTAAAGGGCTCTTATTTTGGACTGGGCCTACGCCAGACCCACCATTGAGTAGGCCCAATCCAACGCAAGCATCCCATGTTTAGATAGCCGTTGGGGAACATTTCCCACATGCCCACTAAGGGCACGTGGCCAATAGTCCTATCCATCATCTTGCCCTCTGAGAATAACGGGTCCTCCACTTTCCTTATATCTCGGGGCAGTTGACCTAGGATGGGGACCATGTGTCGTTCCCGCCACACACATAGATCCTGGAAGTCTCTTTTGGGCCTGGACCTAGGGCTCGGAAAAGATATCTTAGCCCAGCGTTTGGGGCAGCAAATACCCTTTTTCACTAGAGGATCATGTATTCATTCATTCACTCTCTCACTCTCTACTTGCATTTCGCTCTGAATTTTCCTTTCACATCGAAGTGTCTTGCAGGTACCCCACATTTTTCACACATTAAAAGCCTAGCAGAGTTACAGACCATTAACGATCATCTGGTTTAGATAAATTAATTTATAATGATAATTATATATTTATCCAAAGTATAACTAAAAAATATCAAAAAATTTGCTCTGTATGTGACCATTCTAATATTAAATTGGTGTTTTTTTTATAAGATAATGTTTAAAATATTAAAATTAATCGGTGTTCTCAGATATATAAATTGTTATTTTTTATTTATTGATCTTATTTTTTAAAAAAATTATAGAAACAATGTTAATTGGTATATGATATATTAATAAAAAAATTATTTTTTATTTTTTAAATATTAACTTAATTCTAGAAACACTAAGTTTTATATTTGAGTGATAATATATATTGCATATTGTTTTAGTATTACATATAATAGTTTGAATAAATCTATAATTATAATTATAATTATAATAATAATGATTATTTGTTACCAACAATTCGGTATATTAAAAGACTTCATAAATAGAATAGAAACAAAATTATTATATTTGATAATCAAATTTTTTAAGTTGATTGCTATTGCTTTTGGTAATAAAATATATTAAGAAAAACTGTTTTCATTAAAAAATAGTAATAACGCTAAAAAAAAAAAATTGTATTTCTTCTAAATATGAAGTTTTACAATTGGATTTTTTTATATCTTGATATTTTATGTACAAAATTGTTAAATCTTTCCCTATTTATTAAAAATTAACTTAAACGTTATCAACAATTTCTTAATACTAATGATTAAATTTATAACTAATTATAATAAATAACATAATTATATTTTGGTAAAAAAGTGGGTTAACTATTAAAAATATTTGGATGAGATTGTAAAATTAGAGATTTTGAATTTGAATTCATTTATAAATATATAATAGTGTTAAAATTTTTTGAGAAAGTTATGTAGTCTATTATAATTCTGATTTATTTGAGAAATTAATCTTGATAATTGTACTAATAGAATGTTCGATTTCTAACAGAATAAAAGTTTTACTAGAAAATTAAATCATTCCTTTTATTTTTATTAAAAAAAATATGTGATTTAATTCACATAAATAGTATTATTTTTGTTTTATTTTATTCACCATTTGTTTTTACCAAAAGAGGCATAATCTTAATTGAATTTCAATATAACACGAGGATATAGTAAAATGTCATAATTGACTTCCTAATGTGAAATTTAAAATTTCTATATGCTTATAATGTACGGCCCAAAGATGAAGAGATTTTGACCAAAAAATAAAGTATATAAGGCCATATCCAAAAAAATTCTGAAAGAGCAAGAACTGGCCTTAAAACACCGGAGAAAGAGAGAAAAGAGGGAAAGAAGAATTTGAGGTTAGTAGTATTCTCTTTTTGTTTTATGAAAATGCAAGAATTTGAGGTTAGTAGTATTCTCTTTTTGTTTTATGAAAATACAGTTGCATTGCTTGATTAAACTAGAAATTATCGCAGGAATGGAAATTTACAGAATTATATCGCAGGAATGGAAATTTACAATGTCACAATGACTTTTGTTTATTTGGTTTCACTCTTCATTTTTTCTTCTAGGTTGTCTTAGGTAATATATTGTATTTGGTTAATCAAAATTAATTTAAAAAATAGTCAAGAGCATGATAAAAGTCTCTTCCCTTTTAACAAGAAGTCATAAGTCACGTGTTCGAAATTTGAGCATACTTATTTTTAAAATAAACACTAATTTTAAAAAATATAAAACAAACAATTTTAAACAAAACAAACAATTTTTATTCTGATAAAAAAATTAAACTCTAAATCATAAGGGTGAATTTGTTTCATAATTTAAAATTCTTTAAAATGATATTTCTAAATTATTATTTTGGAAAATATTATGTGTTTGGTAAAAATTTAGATTTCGAAGAATAGTTCTAATTAAAATTATATTCTTTAAAATGATATTTGTAAATTATTATTTTGGAAAATATTATGTATTTGGTACAAATTTAGATTTAGAAGAATAGTTCTAAAATTGGTTTACTTTTAATTATAAAATATAAATAATAATAATAAATATAAATGATAGTGGAAAGTTATTGTTGGTTGAAATTATTTTCATAAGAATATTGTATGCCAACCATTTATGTCTTATAATATGAATAGAAAAAATATGTATAAATAACATTCCTACAAATAATTTTTTTTATAATTATTGTATAAAATTTAAATAAAAATTTTAAATCAAACAAGGGAATATTGCATTTCCAAAAACAAATGTACCATAAATGTTAAAATAGTAATTTTATAAATAAAAAAACTATATCATAGTTAGTTTTATATGTTAAATTCAAATACAGTTAGTTTTTGTTCTTAATCAATTTATTTAAATAATTTTCTATTTTTATGAAAAATGGTAAATTTTTTATTAATATTATAAATATATATATAATAGTTAGTTTTATACGTTAAATTCAAATACAGTTAGTTTTTGTTCTTAATCAATTTATTTAAATAATTTCTATTTTTATGAAAAATGGTAAATTTTTTATTAATATTATAAATATATACTAAAATAATAAATTTTTGGATATTTTAATATTTATTATTATTTTTATACTTATCTTTGTCGATTCGTTCCGAGAGACAATTTTTTTTTACATCTATTAAATAATTAATGTATTTAGTCTATAAACAAACCAAATATATTGGTTATCCAAATAACTTTAATTATGAATTGTGTCTCATATACAAGAGCAAAGGTAGTATTAACTACTGTATTATGTTCTCTCGAAAATTTCACCTATTTTAAATGATATTAATATTTCTTTTAAATCTAATAAATAAAAACATCTAATTTAACACTAAAAGATACTCCCAACTAACGAGCTAATTATGTAAATTAAAATATAAATTCAAATTTCTACCACATATGTGAACAAAATCCTTTGGGATCTTCTCATTCTTTTTGTTTTCTTAATTTCTTCTAGTTCTGGATCATTCTCATATTATCACAGTCTCTTTTTATTATAAAATTATTTTATTTTGAACAGATGTAAGATTAAACAAAGTAGAGAGTTAGAAGCAATGTTTTAAGAATTGGTGGTCGGTCGATGTACTACATTGTTGATGCAATATATAAGAACATAGAAAAATTTAATTAAAATAAAATTATGACTATAAAATTATTAAAATTTAAATAAAAATGTCAATTTTACAATCATTATTTTATAATTATCAAAATTAGAATTATATAATTATTATTTTGTATTCAAAATCATCTTAATTAAGTAGAAGTCTTTATATATTTTAAAAAATAAATAATAAATCTTAAACCTTTAGCAAAAATCATGTAAAATAAACCATAAATGATAAATGTAAAGTAAGAATTTAACATTAAAATTGAATAGTGATAACAATAATGCAAGCAAAAATAGTAAATTCAACATTAATAATTAAATTAAATAAAAAAAATTATGTGTATAATAAGGATGAAAATTAGATATGAGGTTAAATAAGTTTTTGGTTCCTATAAATATCTCAAATTTCGTTTTTAGTCCTCTAAAATTTTCTTCGTTCTCTTAATAATTTAAATTTAAATTTTTAGTCTCTCCCACTATTTAGCGACGATTTTTACGACGGTTTTAGCGATGGTTTTTTATTTAGCGACGACTTTTACGACGGTTTTAACCACGGTTTTTTTATTTAGCGACGGAATTAGAGACTATTTTAGCTACCATTTTGCTATGAGAGACCAAAAATTAAAATTAAATTTTTTAGAAAAACTATTCTTTAAAAAAAAATTTTAGAAGAACTAAAAACGAAATTTAAAATATTAAATAAAATCTAGTACTATATATATGGCTTCGGACATTGTAATCTAAATAAAGCGAACTATAGCTCTACTCTATTGTAGCCGAAGGTAATTTGAGTGAATTTCGTGAATAAATATTTTTTGTATTTTTTCTTCTATGATCTATATTCGTATTCGCGTGTTTGTTGTAACCCTTAGCAATATTTATATTAACTTTACATGTATGTGCCTTAACTATTAACTCCAATTTAATGTGCAGCAAACTTCACGAGATTCCAAAGAATTATATGCTTGCTTGAATAAAGATGGATGGAAAAAATTCTATACAAATAACAAAAACTGCTTCTGATGCTTATGATGATGACGGACGTGCCAAAAGGACTGGTAAACTTCTCTATAATAACAACTGCTTCTCATAACCAATTCTTTTTCTTATAGTTGAATTTGAATACTCAAGTGTTATTACTGCCATAAATTCTGCAGGAAATCTGAAGAGTGCCGTGGCTCATATCATCACAGCTGTTATTGGCTCCGGTGTTTTGTCGCTGGCATGGAGTATTGCTCAGTTAGGATGGATTGGAGGGCCAATTGCCTTGCTCTGTTGCGCATCGGCTACATGTGTTTCTTCATTCCTTTTGTCAGATTGTTACAGAAATCCTGACCCTGTAACTGGGAAAAGAAACTACTCTTACATTGATGCTGTTAGAGTCAATCTTGGTAAGAAACACATTCAACTTTTCATTATGTGCTTGTGAAATCACTCTAGACTTCTCATGAATTACTACTGTTACAATTATGACGTTGAATCGTGTTTAATGGTGGTTCAGGTATGAAAAGGACATATTTAGCTGGTTTCCTTCAATTCTTGAGCTTGTATGGGACTTGCGTTGCCTATGTAATTACCACAGCAACTAGTATGAGGTAATTACAACCGTTACCTTGTGTGTTTTTTTTTTGGCCAACAAGAAGAGAAGGACACATGTTTATCATACTCATTATTACAGGGCTATTTTGAGATCAAATTGTTATCACGAAGAAGGACACGATGCTCCTTGTAGTTTTGGTGGCAATTTGTATATGTTGCTGTTTGGAATTGTTCAGATTGTAATGTCATTCATACCGGATCTCCATAACATGACTTGGCTTTCAGTTGTTGCCGCAATAATGTCATTTTCATATGCCATCATTGGACTAGGACTTGGCATTGCAACAGTCATTCGTAAGGCTCATCTTCACTCGATTTCTGTAAATTTAAGATTATGTTTATTTGTTATCTTCAAGCCTCTTGGGTTGCTTTTGTAGAAAATGGAAGAATTATGGGAAGTGTGACAGGAAAACCAACTGCTAAAGTTGCTGACAAAATCTGGTTAATCTTTCAGGCAATTGGTGACATTAGCTTTTCCTATCCATACACGATGCTCCTTCTTGAGATACAGGTACCTTCAACATTTCATATTCAAATTTGATGAGAAGAGGTTGATAGTTTTAACGAAGATATATTTGAAGTTGATTACTTAAATTAATTTTTGTATTTTGTTGAGCAAAGGACACTCTGGAGTCTCCTCCATCAGAAAATAAAACCATGAAAAAGGCTTCAATGATTTCAATCTCCATTACAACATTCTTTTACATATGTTGTGGATGCTTTGGATTTGCGGCTTTTGGAAATGCTGCACCTGGAAATCTATTGACAGGGTTTGGATTTTATGAGCCTTTCTGGCTCATTAACATTGCCAATATTTGCATTATAATTCATTTGGTTGGAGGATATCAGGTACTTCTCTTACCTGTTTATAATACTGCAAAAATTGATGAAACAATTCCATTAATACAGTTTATTTATTTATATGGTTTTCTCAACAGATATACAGTCAACCAATATTTAATACCGCTGATAGATGGTTTTCAAAGAAATACCCCAACAGTGGCTTTGTGAATAATTTCCACAGAGTGAAACTTCCTTTATTACCTGCTTTTGAGGTAAATCTTTTTAGGTTTTGTTTTAGAACAACCTATGTGATTTCAACTACTGGAGTTGCAATTTTATTCCCTTACTTCAACCTAGTTCTGGGAGTATTAGGAGGCATAAATTTCTGGCCGTTGGCTATATATTTTCCAGTAGAGATGTACTTTGTACAGATGAAAATTGGAGCTTGGACTAGAAAATGGATTCTTCTCAGAATATTTAGCTTTGCTTGCTTTCTTGTAACAATGGTAGGATTAATTGGATCATTTCAAGGAATCGCTCGAGCAAAACTCAACGGAGGAGGAGGAGGAGGTCATTGACGTTGCTACTTACCACTTAATAATATAATGTAATAATACTAGTGTTTTCTGTGTTAGATAAAGATTAGCCTTGAAATGATACATGATGTATAACTCACTTCTAAGAAGCGAGTATAAATTTGGCCTTTGCTATCCAAAGTATTTTGTTTTACCTATGGTTGATAGATTTTAAAAACAGTTCACAATTGCAAAATGGTCACAATAAAATAATATTGGCAAAAAAACAGTTCACAATTGCAAAAATGGTCACAATAAAATAATATTGGCAAATGAAGATATCAATATTGTCATCACCATTTCTATATTAAAAAATAAATTGTAATTAATTTATATGCAATTAGTGTCGTCACATTTGTACCAATCAAAATTGTGAAATCTCTTACGCAACCGTTTAGTAAACAAAAAAATTTGTTCTTGATGGTTTGCATGGACATCCGTTTTCTGGGGTTTCAGTAGAGCATATTTTCATTCATTTTCACGGAGAGAATTTTAAACTAACAAGTAACAACAAAATGCCAGGCAATTATGACCTTATCAAAAACAAATAATTAGACCTAAATTGCTTTACTAAACCTAAAATAACAAAATATATTTTCAAAGATGATATTATTTTATTTTTATTTTTATGTAACAACTATTTAGGTGAGAGGTGTTATTAGAACATTTAATAGTATTTGATATCAAATAAAAAATATTATTTGAACACTCAATATTTAATATTTTATCGGTATATTAATTATAATTTTTTTTAATTTTTTTTATTTCATATATCTATATGAATTTCATTAATACAATGTTACATCAATAAATTGCAATCAACACCTTCTTAACATTTAAATTTAGATATTAGAGGATAAGTCGTTAACACTCTTGCACAAATCAAGAGTTGTAGATTTAGAATACAATTAGATAATAAGAACAATAAAAAGGAAACCGAGAAATAGTTGATAATATTTTTGGATTGCAAAATCAGTGATTATTTCTTTTATCCCAAAGGCATTAATAGGTAAGGATAGTACAATCATTCACCCCCTCATTGTTTGTCAACAAAAAAAATCCAATGCAAAGGAATCCTAAATTGACAAATTCTAGAATTTAGCTGGATGACGAAAAGGAAAAAAAAGTGAAGATCTACTTTATCCATTACAAAAACTATGAATTCTTAATTAATTTTATTCTAATTTAATCTCTTATAAAATTTAATCGGATCATTTTGTTAATATTTTTTTAAATTGATTTTTTTCCTATTTCTAAAGAGTAAAACTTAGATATAATTTTTTAAGTGTATTTTTTACTTTATGAAAATTGAAAAGTGTATTTAAATATTCTTTAAAGAATGAAAAAATAAGAGAAATTTATATATTTGTAAGAAAAAATTATATATTTATTATTTTTTCATTAAAAAGTAGTATGAACCACACTTAAAGAAGTCTATATAAGTTTTCTCCAATTTTAAACCGTGATTGAATTGCTTGGATTTCATTTTTTATTTTTTAAATAATAGATTATTTTTTATTTTTTAAAGAAAACAAAATCGGTTCTAGAAAAGCATTAAGCCCAGGACTTTGCAGTGATATTATATCCATGACCTTTTAACTTTCATATTTATCTATAAAGTTCAATAATTAATTCATACGCGATGATTTAGCATGTTTAACAAGTAACTTGTCATTTTAAAAATACAAACAATAATTAGTTTTAGCCAAACAACTTAAAATTAAAATAGAGGAACCAAAACTAAGTTTAAGCCTAAGTGAACCATTAACAAATCTATTATTCAAATTTTGTTTTGTTCTCTAAATGTAAGTGATTATTGTATTCAAGTGAAAATGGTGTGCTTTCTCTTGTGTGTTGTAAAATCAAAGAGAGCTTCTATATTGAAGTCACTTTAATCATCCAATAAAAAAAAAACCTAAGTCACATGAGCTTTATGGTACAATAAATTTACATTGGACCCTTTTTAAAATAAAGTTTTAATTATAGCATACCAGTCTCCATTCACTTAATAATAATTTACAAATTAATTTTTTTTTAAATATTTTTTAAACACGGATCATTCGTTCTTTTTTCTTCTTTCTTCTACCAACTCCAGAGGTCAGTGTTGTAGTTCAAAATCTAATCTCCCTAAATTTCATCGACGTGTTCCTCTTCAAACACCTTATTCTACGTCATCCTTCTCCTAATTGAAGAATTCCAAATTGCAATTCAAAACCCATAAGGTAAGTATGGATCAAAATCCATGACCAAAATATCCTAAATTGCATGCATTATGAAGCTCTGATTACATATTTTTCTTAAATCCGTATTTCTGTTTTTATGATGTTTTGGTCTAAACTAACCATGTTAATCGTTTCCTGAGGTTTATTAGAGCATGTATGGGCCATCGTTACAAGCTTTTCATGTCCAAATCGTGGTTTGCCATAGTTAGGGCATAGAACTTCTAAGCTTCGTATTTCTATTTGCAGGCACTTTCAGACCAAACCAACACCACCACTGAACTCGAAGGGGTTGCTTTAGGGGGTAGGCTTAATCTCTTGCATCGATTCTCTTTATTTTGCAGGTTTGGAATCTGACCTCGCCGGAGAAGACGAAGTTGACAACCCTGGACGGTGGTTCGAACGTTTGACCCCGATGACCTAGGCGTGGCGCTTTCTGATGGATCCATTCAAACTCCTTGGGGCCATGCAGTTTTTGTTTGAAAGTTAAAAATAGATACTCTGATAATCTATTAAAGTTATGGTCCTCTGATGAATTTGATACTCTGACCTGTTTATGTTTTTCAGCAGATGTTCTAACTCAGGTGTTAGAATAAAACGCTACACTGTGTTGAGCTGAAGATGAACTTAGAAGTTCTAAGAAAGAACTTTTGAAACACAACTTCTGACAGAAGCATACAAGTACAACTTCTAATAGAAGCATACAATTGCAAACTTCTGATAGAAGTAACTTCTGATAGAAGCATGCAAGTGCAAACTTCTGATAGAAGCATGCAAGCGCAACTTCTGATAGAGCATGCAACCTCAACTTCTGGGGCTCGATCCCTGCTGACCCTTTTTCTCATTTTTCTAACTTTTCTTATTTCCTTTTTTTTCTTTCTATTTTTCTTAATTTAATTTAATTTGATTTTCAAAATTAATTAAAACTTTTTCAAAATTCATAAAAAGATAATTTATTTTCTAGAAATTAGGGTTATTAACCTAAAACCTTTTTTTTACTAATTTCTAAAATATTTTCACTAACACATTTCTTATTATCCTGATTATTTATTTGTTATTCTACATTTAAAATTCTAGAAAGGATGTATAGGTCACACATTTTTTATTCTGTAATAGCGTAGATTTACATTTCTGCCTTTACTTTCCGCACTCCTATTATGTATCTGCCCCAAAGCCATGTAATAGCGTAGGATTTACATTTCCGTACTTTATTTTCCTGTACATATTTAACTGCTAGTTAATTAGGGTTTGCATGCTAAAGACTAAAATCAACCCTAGATCACTTCTAGTTTCAAGATAAATATCTGAATACAACACACTTTTCACACTTGCACACCCCTTAGGGTATCCTTTCTTGTTGCCTTTACGAATTTAATGGTCATGTCCCTCGAATGTAGGAATACCATTAGCAAAGACGCCTACGAATAATATCATCATAGTCTCTTCGATACAAAGATCATAGTCCATCGATGACCCTCAATGTTGCCTACGAATACATGATCTCGTCCCTCTATTGTTGCCTACGAAAAGTGATGATCGTCCCTACGAATTGCTAAAGGTATCCTTACATGTTGCCTTCTATGACCATACGATGACCCTTCAATTGTCCCTTCACATCAAAACAAATAAAGTTACCTACCAACTAATGGTATGGATAGCCTTATTCTAAAAGAGAAGGGAAAATAACATGGAAACGACCATTCTGAGTAGGTAATAAGACTCTGTTGCTTGCTCCAATCAAAATACTTTTCACACCTCACACTTTTCAAATACTTAAAAAAAACACTTTGTATACATTCCAGCATGAATCATTACAAAGTTAAACATCTTTACATTTCCAAACACTTCGTATACATTCCAACAAGAATCATTACGAAGTCAAAGCGAAATGCCTTTTCAAATACATTTTCAAACTACACAAACACAGAAAGCAATTTTTCAAAAGTGAGGCAAGCAACTAAGAGCCTGTAGATAACTACGGATGGAAACAGTGCTAATACCTTTCCTTTTCATAACTACCTCCCGTACTCAAAATCTAACGAAGGTATTTTCCCGTTCTTTTCACGTTCCCCTTGTTGGATAAAACAAAATTCGGTGGCGAATCTTGCTATCTGGAATATTTGCGATAAAAAGCAAAACAAACAAGTCAGTTCTCCCACTGTGTTACACCTTCTTTTCACACCCCTAGGATCATACACTTCGTAGGAAGCTATAATTTCACATTTTTGTTCTTAATTTTTAGCAATTGTTATGTGATAATTCCTTCGCAATTTTTTGATGATTTTTTGTGTAGATAATAATAGCCTGATTTATGACTTGTGACAATTTTCTCATATTTTTTTCATTAGTTTTAGTATTTAATCGAAATAATGCTTAATACATAATTAGAATTAGAGTTAGATCTTTACCACATTATTTTCGATTTCGTGCACTTGATTTTTGTTCCATGAGCATGATGGTAGTTTCTGATTTCTCGACATAATTTGGGTTGAATTTCATACCTTGTTATTGGCTAATTCATCTGGTGCTTTGTGTAATCTTTCGATGGAGGTCCCTTGCACTTAGAGATATTGGATTACTTCGTGTGACACATTTTTATATATTGTGCAAGACTATTATGTGATCATGCAGATATATATTGCTCGAAGTTTTCTGGAGTATTGTTAGCTCGCAGTGCTCTTCGGATTTGTTATCCGTGTGGTACTAGCAATATCCCTTCTGTTACTTTTACTTGTCATGTTTAGGATATGAGCGTTGGGCTCAAAGTCACTGTTTGAAGACCTGTAGGAGGAATTCCGCATTTACTTTCTAATTGTGTTTGTGTTTGCTTATTTTTTATTAATGGCTAATGTGTCACTCGGTTTAGAACCAAGAGAAAACGACTTTACCCCTGTGCATGTTCCCCTTAGGATTTTATTGCGTTATGTTGAAGGCTAATGTGTCACTCGGTTTAGAAAGAGTAAACGACTTTATCCCTTTGCATGATCCCCTTAGGATGTTATTTCTTTATATTAATGGCTAATGTGTCACTCGGTTTAGAACCGACAGCAAAATATTTTAGCCCTGTGCATGTTCCCTTTAGGATTTTATTGCTTTATGTTGACGGCTAATGTGTCACTCGGTTTAGAACTGAGAGCAAACAAATTTAGCCCTGTGCATGTTCCCCTTAGGATTTTTATTTCCTTATGTTGACGGCTATTGTGTCACTCGGTTTAGAACTGAGAGCAAACGACTTTGGCCCATTGCATGCTCCCCATGGGATTTGTGTGTTGCTTGCTGTTGCTGCGGTATAGCGACAAGCAAAGAGATGGTATTATATTTACCGAGTGATATATACCGGTTAGGTTATATCGTATCGTATCCACAGAGATTCGTTATTGATTCGTCGTTCGACAATTCTACCGTTAATGAGTTTGGGATTAAAAGAAATGAAAATAAAAGACAAAAAGTAAATGAACAAAAAGTATAAAGGATAGACAGCTTGTCTGTAACGAATGTAAACTACGCGTCACAGACTTAAATCTACCACCCATGTCATACTCGGCCTACGATACGCGTCCGTGTCATCACATACCTTTCACAACCGTGGTTATTTCTAACCCAAATTGAGAATCCTCCTAAATCATCTCAATAGCCATGTTTGGCCTATCTCAACAACACTGAAGTCAACTGCGTCACCTCCATAACCATCTCTAGCATACTTCACCAACGCAGAGGCATTAAGTTTGGATACTCTATAATGAATGTTAGATCTAAACCCATTTCTAGTATTCAGAAACTAACAGATAATCATCCTAGGTAAGAATCTAAGCAATCTATCTCTAGTAAAGCTCAAACCCCTAACATAGAGTAAAAACCCAAGATAACTACCAACACATATTTGTAAAGCAAACTTTATATAACATCAAGGGCAATAAATATACAGGAGTTATGAGTAGAAATACATACAAACCCAACAAAAGAGAAATACACAAAGAGGAGAAGAGATAAACCACAGATCTACACTGGTTGTCAAAGCCAATCGAAGAACAATCCACCTCCAATCATCCATGAGCAAGCCCTAATGTTGTTTTCTAAGCTAATCTAGACCAAAAAATGATGTTGATGGTGTTGGGACTCAAAAATAACCAACCCATAACCTAAAAATATGTTTTTAGCCCCTTTTAAAGAATTTTGAAGTCGCAGGGCGCGCTAAGCGCGGTCTGTGATGTTCAGCATCTTGTTTTTGTCATATCTTGAGAACCGTAACTCGGAATTGCGCCCGGTTTGAAGCGTTGGAAAAATTATTCAATACTCTATCTAACCATGAATAAATATCAAGCTTTTATGACTATTTGAAATATTGGAAACTCATTCTTTGCTTTATGTGTTCTCTTTTATTGCTCAAAATCGTGTGTTTGAAGCCGTGTCTTCGACACTTTATTACTCAATGCTCCAATTATGAATGAATACCTATAAAAGAGATGAAAAACTATCAAATGATACAATATTTACACAAAAAATCAATTATTCTATTATGTACACATTTATACAAAAAACGGGATTATTCAACTAAATATCAACAAAAGAACGGATAAGTACCACAAACTGTATATACAAAATAACTACATTTTTTTCACTTATCACTTGCGTGCTTCTGAGAAAGCACTTGTTTGTTTATCTCCTTTACATCCCTTGGTTTTACAACTAGACATTAGGATTTACTTCCTTAATATGTTAACATAGGTAAAGATTCCCTTACATCCGCAACCTTAGGTCCAATCTTTTCATGACAATATTAGGGGTAGAACTAGTTAGTTTCCCTTTCTTACTTTCTAGTTTCTTTTGCATCCTTGCATGTAATAAAACTAAAACTAGTTTTCTTTTCTTTTGAAAATCAAAACACTTAATAATGGTTCAAACTCCTTTTCAAAGGTAAAAACAACCAACCAAGACAAACGTTTTTCGCCTACGGGCGCTTTCTTTTCGTGTTTAAAACCTTTTTCATAAGTAAAAAACACAAAACCCACCAAAACCTGTGAGCCGAACTACGTCGTTCTGACTTTCCCATTGCACGAGGGAATATGTAGGCATCTTGTCATCGGGATCGATTGAGCAAAACTTTATAAATACTTATTTCTTTTCCCCGTGTTTTCTTTATTTTCCTTTCTTTCACATGCATTTCCCTTAGCGTAGCATTATATCGATTAAGCAGTAGATAGATAAAACACACCCATTAGACAGAAGATAGAAGTGGATACCGTAGAGTACTACGGGCGTGTGGGGTGCTGTTTACTGTGGAAAATGGTAAACAATTGCTGGTCCTCCCTAGGTCCTAAAACCAAGGGTTACTTGCATGATCGACTTGTTGATCTTATGACAGTGCTAAGATTTTATATATTGTACTGATTCTGCAGAAAAGACCTTGTCCAAGAAACAGTTTTCAGAGACCAAGAGAAACAACACAATGGATTTCCACACATACAGGATTTCGACAACCTACTAACCGACTGCAGGCGCTGGATAAACAAGACTCAACAGAACACTAATTGGTGACTCGTGACCAATTATTGACGTTGAAGTATTTAGTGAGGAAATCGTTCGAAATGAAACAGAATTAAACAAACAGTAAAGATAAACTTAAATGTAAATTAATTGCATTGAAAGTAAATACGGTGATTCACGTACATCAATGGCTTGAATGACTCTTTCTTCCTTTAGTGCGGAATTGGGCAGAGTTTCAACAAGTAATTTGAAGATACAAATGAACACCCTAAAATTCTAACAAACTGACTTATTTATAGTATTTTACAAGATAACTGTTAAGAGTAATCAATAGACGAGATTTAAACTAAAGACAACTGCTACACACGATTTTGCCATTCATTTAGCGCTTCGGACCCATGATCTTCTGAAATAACTGCCCATGATCTCCTCGTTCTGACTTTTTCCCGCTTCATGACTTCAGAAAGAACTAACTGCTTTTGGTTTTCGATATACTTTTACGGTGTAATAATATTTCCTAAGTCCCTTGGCCTACATCTTCGACGACATCTACCTTTCGACTAACGCCCTCATTCGACCCAAACTTATGTCGAATCGACCAACACACAATTTTGTCGATATGGTTTTATTTTCGACGCAGTTTATTCTGGCTATTTGGTCGATTGGGTTGGTTTTCTGACTCAGCTTCTCAACCGACATGTGTTTTCTGGTATTTCCAACTTGGCTTTGTAAAGCTTTTCCCAAAAATTGTCTTCATTTAAGATTGGTCCTTAACTTGTAGGGACATTTGCCTTTAAGCAGTGCCCTTAAACGCTTTTACAAATTTCCAGTTAACAGGTGTTAATACCTTCCCCTCGCGTAATAGACTCCTTTACCCTATCTCTCGGTTGCAAGACCGTGTCTTATCCCATATAGGTTTTTTCGATATGTTTACCTTTCTCCTTTTGCGAGATAAAAGACGCTCGATGGCGACTTCGTTGATTACACTCGATGATTTTGTCTAGTTCTTTCACTTATCTCTCTTTTACTCATAGAATGACCTCGAGATTAATAACTTGAATAAAAATATGGTCCCAGATAAAATATTACAGTGAAATTTGATCCCTAGCCGATATATTTTGTTGTTGTTAATTCTCCATACCATTGGTTTTGGTCATCTTCTGAATAATGCTAATCTTGTGCTGGAAAACTCAACTAAACTAAATAAAAACAAGTTTGGTGTGAGTTATCTGAAGCGTTGAATGATTGGATGATGACAAAATGTGATTACTCACAAATTTCTAATGTATATACAATTTTAATTTTCTTCAATTTCCCTTTTCCCTTAATATATGTTACACTAAGTGTTAATATACCAATTCAAGCCACGAAATCACACACACACACACATATATATATATATATATATATATATATTTATGGATGTCCATCTTAATTATTATTCTTTATATTTTCTCATTCCCTAGTTAATCGTTGTCGATAATGGGAGAAATCTTGTAACAAAATAACAGAATAGATGCAATAGAGAGAAATCGAAGAAGAAAAACATGAAAAATCTGTTATATTTTCTTATATGAACAGTATAAGATATGGCTATATATACATGTATATTGTGACCAATAATAACATGCTAGCTAAGCTATATGTTATATGTATACAAAACTGGAAAAATAAAATACATATTCACAAGCGTATTTTAATCTCCCCCCTTAAGATGGATCAAGGACGCTGCAAAGTCTCAACTTTATCATGATAGATGAAAAGGCTAGAGAGTGCAGGGGTTTGGTGAAAACATCTGCTAACTGGGTTGTAGTAGACACATGAAGCAAGTGAATGAGTTTGTAAGTGTTTTTCTCTCGAACCACATGACAATCCAACTCTATATGCTTGCTTCATTCAATGAAAACAAGGTTATGATATATATATATATATATATATATATATATATATATCAGAGGTGCTGTCAAAATACACATATGATAGCTAAGGAAAAGTAATCATGAAGTCATTGAACAAATATTGCACCCATTATAGTTCACACGTGAGAAAGACTAAAGCTCTATATTCAGCTTCAATGTAAGACCTTGAGACAATGTTTTGTTTCTTGGATTTCCAACAAAAAAGAAAGGATCCAAGAATAACACAAAATCCAGTAATAGATTTTCTGGTGGCGGGGCATGTAGCCCAATCAGAATCAGCAAAAACACAATTTTAAAGAGCTAGAAGCTGAAAAGTGGATACATTTAGCAGGAGAAGATTTAGAAATCTCAACACTTTGGCAGCAACTTGATAGTGTGGTACAAGAGGCTTAGTTACATATGGGCTTAAGTGTTGCACTGCAAATCAAATATCATCCCTAGTATTTGTCAAATAGATTAATACACCAATTAATCTCCTATATATGGTAGGGTGTGCTAAGAGTTAACCATCAGTAGGGGAGAGTTTCATATTAGGGTCAAAAGGAATAAAGGAAGGTTTGGTTGCAAGGAAACCTTTGTCCTCCAATAGTTTAAGGGTGTATTTTCTCTAGTTCATGAAAATACCTTTTGTTGACCTGGAAATCTCAAACCCCAAAAAGAATATGAGTTAACCAAGATCTTTTATCTTGAATTACAGATCAAGAATAGTCTTAACTTAATGAATTTCAGGCATATAATTTCCAACAATAACTATGTTATCCACATAAACCAGTATTGCAGTAAAATAATCGTTGTGGAATTTCAAATATAAAGAATGGTCAACTTGTGACTGCGAGTAGCCTAAAGTGATTAAGAAGAACGAGGATTTAGAGTACCAGTGACTGCTTGCCTGTTTCAGGCCATACAAGGATTTTTGCAATTTGCATACCTGAGAAGGGTTGAAAGTGGATATTCTAGGAGGAAGTGTCATATATACTTCTTCATGCAAGTCACCATGAAGATAAGCATTGTTTACATAAAATTGTTCAAGATGCCAATCTTTTATAGCAGCATTGGATAGAAGAACTCTCTCTGTTGTGATTTTGGCTACATATGATGATGTGTCAAAGTAGTCAATACCCTCCATTTGTGTGTAACCTTTAGATAGCGTCCTACCTTTATACCTTTCAATGGAGCCATCTGCTTTGTATTTTATCTTTTAAATCCACCTACACCCAATGGGAATGTTTCCTGGTGGAAGATCAACCACACTTCATGTTTGATTTTCTTCAAGAGCATGTATTTCAACATCCATAGTATGCTTCCATAAATTTATCTTAAATGGCTTGGTGGAATGGTTTTGGTTCAGTATTATAGGAAGCAAAAAAATAGAAAAGTTTATAAGAGGGTGAACAATGATCATAAGTAAGGACAAATGACAAGGGATATAACACTTTGGAGAGATGATTAGAAACAATATAATATCAGTGACAATCCTTTAAGTACTGGGGAGGATGAGAAGATCTGCAGGATTGTCTTGTGGGTAAAATATTGTTTTTTACAGAGTTTTGGATGAGAGTATTATGGTCATCTGTTTGATACATAGCATGAGGAGACTTAGAGGGTAAAGCATGTGAATGGTCTATGGAGTGATTCATATCAAAAGATACACCTTCAAGTAAACATTGACTACCAAAGATTTTAAAGCTCTGATACCATCTCGATAATGGCATAAATCTTATAACAAAATAACAGATAGATGCAATATAGAGAAACAAAGGCATCAAAGAAGAAGATGAAAATTTTGTTATATTTTCTTATCTGGATAGTACAAGATATGGCTATATATATACACATTTATGAGAAACAAGAACTATCTTTATTATTCGTTAGATTTAGTTAACGCTTATGATTTGTAATTTTATATAAAGAACACTTTACTTAATTTTTTCTATTGTGCTTGAAATTAAAATAATCATGAAAATATATTCTTACCAAAAATTTTTTAACTATTGATTACATTGTTATAATAAGAATATTGTGAAACGTATTTGTTATAATTAAAATGTATTTAATATTTTTATTTAAGATTAAAATTCTCTAAACTATATATATTTTTCAAGACTAAAAGAAAATACTAAGAGTCTGTTTGGTAAGACCGATTTATGAGTTTATGTCTTATAGCTTATAGCATATAGCTTATAAACTCATATAACATTTTTGACTTATTTGGTAACGGTCTTATAGCTTATAGCTTATTTTCCATAAGCTATTTCAAATAACATTTTAGCTTATAGTTTCTAGCTTATTCTTTTTTATTCTTTTTTTATCCTTATTATTTTACCAAAAATTCACTTTTATCCTCTATAATTTATTTTAATTTGAAATAAAATAATTATATATTAAATGTTTTTTAAGTCATTTTACATTTTTAAGTTAGTTGAATCGCTAATTTTACCAAACACTTCAATTAGCTTATTAGCTATCAGTCTCAACTATCAGCTATAACTAATAAGCTATTAGTCATCAACCATCAGCTACAAGCTAGCTTATCGGTCAACCGTTATTTTTACAAAACAAACCCTAAAATAAAACTTCTAAGAAATAATATTAAATTTAGAATAATAAGAAATATTAAATTTGTAATCATTTTTCGTTGTATTAATTAAAATTTTATTTAATTAAAATTATATTAAATAATTTTAAAAAAATCTTAATTCTTGCAAAATTAGATTTTTTTTGGGATAACGAGGTATTGAAAAAAAAACAAATAACCACGTTTCGGAGAAACTTACGCAAATAATTAGGTTTCGGAAAAGGTTAACATGCATGAGTCAAGTCATATGTCGCATGCCCCTATATTTTGTATGGAGGTGCCAAGTGAGATGGCGCCTAGGTGCAATATATTTTCCCTAAGCCATCTCAGATGTCGCCTAAGTATATTTAGGGGACAAATTATTTTTTTTTATAAATAAAAGACAATATTGAGACGATATTGCTACATAAAACTTCGATTTTAAATAATCATAACATGGTTACAAAATGTGAATAACAGTTACATATTTTTTATTGTTGCCTAGGGAGTCGATAACGATCAGTGGTTTCGAAACCGTGTCCTCGCCTAATTTGTGTTCTTATTTTATGTTCATCCTGTTGTGGTTGGGTTGATGCCCCCACGTAGACTATGCGATAAACGTCCATGAAATGAGTCATGTCAGGATCTCTAGATGTCCCGCTTTCATACAGTTGGTTACCCATGTTGTCATAGTTTGGTCATCTCGGTGGGGGGTTCCATGAGTGATCGATAGCACTAGTCATCTGAATAAGAGGGGTGGAAAGGAAATTGATCGTGTGGAGTTTGGTACCCAAATAGTTGTTGGGTGCTATGGTGATGTGATGATGGATGGTATGACAGGTCGGTTGGAGAATACTCTTCAGGTAAGCTAGTGTATGGGCAAAGGCGAGATGATGAGGGGCCCATACTGGTATTGAGTTTGATATAGGGGTTGGGTGTGGGGTATATGGGTGTGTTGGTATTGAGGTTGTGGTTGGGATTTGGTGTCTGTCGATTTGTATCGTTGTGGTGTTTGGTGAAAGATTGACGTGTGTTGGGTTTGTTGTTGGGGTTATTTTTGGATGGCGTCTACTTGTTGGTAGTGTTTTTGGGGATTTTAGGGTTGTGCCCATTATTATGTGCATGGGTCGAGCAAATATCTCGGGTCAGACACAAACATTAATGGATCAATGACCGATTTGTACCAATCAATATATTGATATATGTGTCATATATTATTCAGGGTGAGGAAATCTTGGAATTGTAAGATATGTTGGTGACGAATACTCCACATCTTACACCATTTTGGTGAGAAATATTTCCAATTCTTAAAACCCCATTTCATGTCGACCCTTTTGAGATGCTAAGGTGACAAAAAAGTTGGATCGACTGGTACTCCTTGATGCATATCAAACTGCATCTTGAAATTGTCGTCGTGGTGTATCTTGATGTTATTCCATGTACTTTCCGGGAATAACAAGCTTCCAAATAGTATCATAATATAATTTCTAGCCTTAATTATTTTAGCTTGCTCGGACGAATTTTCATCCAATGCAAGAGACACATAATGCGATTTGAGTTCGGTTAGTAAAATACCTTGGCCCCTAACAACAATAGTATCCACCATATCTTTACCCAAGATTTCTTCGCACAGAGAATTAGATTGTCCAGCCGACCTATTGACCGCCTTACCATTAATAGGGAGACCTATTTACATGTACATTTCCTTTAGGGTGACAGTACATTCACCTATTGGTAGATGAAACATATGTGTCTCGGGTCTCCACTTTTCCAACATTGCAAGTATAAATTTGGTGTCTATCATGCAGTCTGAGATGTTAATAAGGTGTACAAAATCGGAACGTTTTAGACGTGGGATGATCAATTGGTCGAGAGAAATGTAGTTGTATGAGTGGTATCTAAATCTTTTCGTATTCTACAACATAAATAAAACATGTAAACAAATATAAATAAAACCCGTGTAAATAAAATATGTATGGATAAATATAAATGAATATATCAAATGATTAAAACTTACAAAAGCAACAATATTTTCCTTTGTTCCTCTATAGGAATCACCCATTGTGATAAGAACCATATTTGAAATTGTATAAGAAAATGTAAGAGTTTGTATCAAATATAGAGATGAGTTGTGATGCTAAACAATTGTCGAAGGAGCCATATTTATAGGCGAATTTGTATAGAGGAGAATTAATAAGGTAGTTGGATGTTATATGCATGCAGGCTGCGTGTCACCCACAAGCTAAGTGGGATGGCACCTACTTGCAAAAATAGAGGATTCACCATTCAACATGGCATGGGGCTGTTAGCTGAAGATTTTGATATCTTGTGGTTCGAAGAAGGATCATGGAGCTCAAGATGAGATGATGTTAAAGTATTCAGGGGAACATAGTGAATGTCATAGTTCGGAAAGAAAAGAATTAGCCCTTCGAATGGATGTATTGAATTCTGGAGTGTCGAACGGAAATAATGGTGATATGTGTAAAACAAGCTTCGATCGGGCAATAGAATTGTATCAGAGGAAATGGGTTAGAAATCGAAGTGAGTGATACATTTGAAATTCAAAACGCGAGCGGGATAAAAGGGAGTTGAAACGCCAACAAGAAACGGTTCAAACGTGGAAGCAAGAGAAGCATGGTGTCATGTTCTAAACGTGGCAAGATCTTATGGGTCGACCGTTATGGTCGAGTTAGTATAAATAGAGTCTTAATGTTAGGATTTCGTGTGTCATATCTATTGTACTAAAATTCACCACATTCAAAATACCACATGGCTAGGGAAACGAATGCACGAATGATGTACGTATGATTGCACCAAAGCTTTATTATTCAACAATGTATCTTTACCCTTCCAGTTTAACTTTATCTTGCATTAATGCCTTTTAAGTTTCTTTACTTTCAAAGTCATTTCATTTAAATGTTTTTCTACCATCAAGTTCTTTACTTTTCCAAAACTTTTACATTAACGTTATTTCCTAAAGCTTTTATACATTTGTTTACATTCCTGCTTTTTTCGCAGCTTACTTTGAAAATCTTTTACACTTTAAGAGTTTATTGAATATTGCTGCATTTATATACTTTCTTGCCTTTTCGAATTTGAATATTCTTGTTTGTCCGAACCAAATATACATTATTTACTCGATCATATCACTAAGTAATCGAAACATACTTGAACCTATACAAAACATCCAAAAAACAAGTCTCAAATATGGATCTTTATCTTAAGTTTATACCAACGGCCGATACCCCATAGGATCAATCTAGTCGATCCCAAGTTACGGAGGGATTGAATAACATAACAGTTATAACGCTTATTCGATAGTTTGGAAGACTAGCGGTTGTTTCACCAAAAATCACTGTGAACAAAATGGCACGCCCAGTGGGACTGAGTTTGGCCGTTATAAATTAAGAAAATTATAACCATAATCATCATAAAAATTCTTTCTGAGTAAATAAAGTCATTGGTATATGAACCTTAGGAGTGGTAGAATAACTAAGAGAAACCAACCTTTACCCAGAAGAAATCGAAATAATAGAATGTCTAATAATCAACAAGGGGAACAAAATGCCCCACATGGAACAGGCACTAATGCGTCTGTTTCGACTGCAACGTCCAGTGCGATCCCTTCGAATGCACAATCAGTTGCATCTTCGACTAGTGATATAGCCACGAATGGAATAAGTGGCATGTCAACAAGCAATTCGATTTTGGGCAATACAGGAACCACTGGTTACCCTGGGGGATCCGTCCCACAAACAGGGACACAAGCCCATTTCGCCACCCCACTACAAACTAGACCACCTAGTTTCGAGGGTAATAGACCCAGAAACCCTCCTTATGGGATGCCAACATCTTTTATGGCAGGCTTGCAAACTTCGACCTCAAATGCATCACCCCAATTAGGATCTGGATCTGGGGTTAATCAATTTCCTACGAATAACCAAGGTCTGGGGGGTTATAGCGCCTTACCCACCCTAACCACATAAAACCAAATGGCTTTTAGGCAATTGATGGATGATAGTAACCATAACATGATAGGGGTATTAGCACAAACTATGCAAGAAATCTTCGCCCCAATAGTTCGGAACGTGATCGTGATTTAATAGAGAAAATGCAGAGCCAATATGAGGCGGTTAGCGAATTTGACACGACAAGACCTATGCAGTGATTTAGACCACTGCTTTGTTCCGAGGCGAATAAAGATATGATCGGATCGAGCCACGAGAGGAGTTGGGGAACTAGGGGCCGCTCGAAGGAAAGAGGGCGTTTGAAAGAACAACCTAGAGGAGTAGTTATGGTAGGTAGAAACCAAGATCTCGACCGCCATAGAATTCAAATGATAATATCTTGGCGAAAATAACCTAACCAGAAACCGATATTATTGTGGATTAGGAGGCCAAATTATGCTTCTCCCATAGCAGATTATGTGATGCATACCGACTTACCAAGGGACACAAGATCCCTAAGTTTACAAAGTTCATTGGAGATACTAACGAATCAACATTGAACACATAGCCGTGTATCTCACCAAGCGAGACATAACCAATAATGAGAACCTTAGGATTAAGTATTTCCCAAGTTCCCTCACGAAAAATGTTTTTACCTGGTTCACCATATTACCACCTGGATCCATAGATACTTGGGCCCTTTTGGAAAGATTGTTTCATGACCAATTCTACATGGGACAATCCAAGATAAGTCTCAAGGAACTAGCTAGTGTTAAGAGGAAGTTTACCGAACCCATAGACGAATACTTGAATAGGTTCGGACTATTGAAATCCGGATGTTTCACAAGGTCCCGAACATGAATTAGTCGAAATGGCACTGGTGCCTTGACTATTCGATTCGAAGAAATTAGATACGCAATACTTGAGAGATATGGCTCGGTTGGCGGATAGGGTTCGACAAGTCGAAGACTAAAGGCCGAGAAGGCGTGGCTTTCAAAAGTAATAAGAAAGAAAGAGTTTCTATGTCGAAACCGAGGAAGTCAAGACCGTCCCGATTCGAGGAGGTCAGTGGACCTAGCGAGTTAAAACAGCCCCACCCTACTCTTGTAAACTATTGGTTCCCACAAAAGGAAAGAAATTGTTGAAAATGAAAAACGACAAATTCCCAAAGAAAGTGTACACCTTTGACGTGACAAAGTTTGATGAGATTTTTGACCTGCTTGTCAAAGATGGTCAACTGATTGTGCCATCGAATGTTAAAATACCTCCTTTAGATCAAAGAAAGAAAAGAGGATTTTGTAAATATCATAGCTTCTTAGGCCACAAAACCTCACGTTGTTTTTTCGGGACTTAATTGAATGCAATCAAAGAAGGTAGACTAAAGTTTCGATAAGCCAAAGATGAAGGTAGACGAGGATCCTCCGATATTGCAGACACCAACTACTCCGAGCCTGCAGGCATGGGAGAAATAAATATGGTGGAAACAGACCAAGGGGTCAATACATTGAAAGATGAAAACACTGAGAATGAGAGTTGGAACTAATCGGAGTCAATAATGGAGTCACTGAAGACATCCACCAACAACGAGCCTTCGACTAAGCCATAGCTCATTGATTTCAAGGACATCCAGCACGAGGGCCGGAGAATCGTGGACGAAATTGATACAAAGCATCAAGGTCCGAGGCGCCAATTAGAAAAGGTCCAAATTACAAAGCAACTTTCCCGAGAAAGAGATGCGGGATACTTTGGGAGAACCCAAGGAAGATTCGACTATCCGTAAAATATTCGCGCCAGAGTGCAAAAATCCCAATCAAAGCAATCAAACCATCAGTTGGGGAGATGAGGATACAAAAGATGGAGAGGTAAGGACACAAGCCCAAGAAGGAAGTTTGGGACACTGGGGAGCCTAGTGGCAAATTCGACTACCCGGTGAAATACTCGCCCGAGAGTTCGAAAATACAACTCAAAGACATCGAACCGTCAGGTTGGGGAGATGAAGAAAAAGATGGAGAGGTGGATGTTAATATGGTGGACATGGAGAAACCTTGTTCTGATATGCAAGAAATGGAGAAATATCTTGAGAAGGAAAAATACAAAATGGAGGAAGGATATGCTGCAGATACCAGTTTAAAAAATTACCTCATGGTGTGCCACAAAGGCCGAGATGATGCTTTGCCCAGATGCAAGATCATCTCGCAACGAGGATTCTGCGAGTTCGAAGGAGCCAAAGGGCTCGAATCAAGGCCAATCGGCGCCAAGACAATCAATTGTTTAGATGCTATCCTCGACCTGGAGAGAGTGTGTTGGAATTCTTAGTACACTGCCATAAGGGGGCAACGAAGTGTTTGATTTGCCCAAGGTGTTCAGCAGCATATGACCAAAACATGGCAGGGGCATTCGAAACCATTCCTTTCGCGCCATGCTGGAATCACAAGGAGATGAGTCAGAAGAGTCAGCACCTCCACGGCAATCATAATCAAAGAAAGCCTGATAGTCCTTACCCCAAAGGTGTTCGAAGAGTGACATTCAGAATCCCTGCTGAAGTACCAAATGATAGATGGCTGCACGTCAAAACCAATAAGGGGAAAGATAACTGGAGAAGCAATGAGCGAAATGCGCCACGCCATGGTGTCGGAGACAGTTCAACAACAAAAGAAAAGAAGAGTTGAGGTGGAAAACTATAAAGGGAAGAAGCCCATGTCAAGATCCCAATGGCGAAGGCAACAACGTGTTCGAAAGGCGAGAAGGAAATGCCATTGAAGAGGTAGTTTCGACCAAGAAAGAGATGTCCAAAGACTAACAAACCAACGACAAGCAAGCAGCCCGAAAACAAACCTCTAGTTAGTAGGAGACTCTTTTGACACGAAACCGATGGATCAAAAGAATATACCCGGGCGAGGAAGATGAGGATATCTCGACAGATAACTCGAATCGAAGGAGAATCCTCACTCAACTTAAACCGCAACGTAGTGTCATACCTTCCTTCGGCAAGAAACCGAAATCAAGAACAGAAGAGGATGATACCATTGATATGATGAAACATAGGCCGGTTGCTATTATGTCATGGATAATGGCACCGTCAAGAGCGAATGCATTCTTGAACACCCCGCAATGAAGAATCATTTGAAGCCATTGTTCATTCGAGCAAAGGTTAATACCCATGGTGTGAATAAGGTCCCGGTAGATGGAGGCGCAGTTAATCTAATGCCTCATTTTATGTTAAAAAGTGGAATACAAGAAAGTGAGGTCAAACCGCATAACATGGTTCTATCAAATTATGAAGGAAAGTTGGTCAAACATTGGGAGTGGTGCAAGTGGAGTTAGCCGTTGGTTCGAGCAGCCCACCATGTTCATGGTAATCGCCAAGGCCAACTACAACCTGTTAGGAAGAGAATGGATTCATGGCGTAGGGCGCCCTTCGTCAATGCACCAAAGGTTAGTGCTATGGAGAGAAGGTGGGATAGTGGAGAACATTGAGGCGATCGAGTTACTTCATGACTACATCAACCTAGTCAACAAAAGAAACTATGACAAGTATCTAGCACGAATAGCCCTGTGCTCCAAATGAGGAGATGAACGAAGTCATAGATGCACAATATTATATGACCCTTCGCCATGATGGCATGTATTGGAATAGAAAAATAATTAAAGGAGAAAGGACTCAAGGTACTTGAGAAGACGGCCGAAGGCCGAGTTCGACAACATGCTCATGATCGAGTCCTCCTTCTTGAAAGGATTTCGGCCTACATGGTCGAGAACAAATGGATAGCAGCGAGGTGAAATAGAGTATAGTTGAAGAAAATAACATGAAAGGGCTGGTTCGAAAGACTCACCTGCAAGAAAATGAAATAGAACAAAGGTGGATGCCATATATGATAGAACCCCGGTTTCGAGAGGATCCTACAAACATAGGTGCTAAGATGTTGGCACAGACCAACTCAAGAGGTAAATTTGGGGATGATAACACAAAAGAATAACTTATATAAGTGCGACGGGTCCAAGTCTCAAGCAAGAGGTGATCGAAATCCTCAAGCAAAATAAAGATTGCTTGGGACTACGACGAAATGCCCGGTTTGAAGAGAGAGTTAGTAGAGCACGACTTCCAATTAAGGATGGCAAGAAGCCCATCAAGCAAACTCCTAGGAGGTTCGCGCTGCTCACGAAGATTAAAGGCGAGGTCGAAGGTTGCGCAAGTTCATCGAACCACGAGGTATGTCGAATGGTTAGCTAATATAGTGCCCATATTAAGAAAAATGGGTCCCCGAGAATATGCATAGACTTTAGGGATTTAAATACGGCAACCCCAAAGACCAATACTATGCCCGTAGCGTAAATGTTAATAGACTCGCTAGGTTCGAATACTTAAGCATGCTAGATGGATATTCGTTATAACCATTTTTATTGTCAAGAGGATGTTGCCAAGACAAAGATTTCGTTGTCCGTGAGCCTTAGGCACCTATGAGTGGGTAGTGATGCCTTTTGGCTTGAAAAATCTGGGCCACTTACCAACGAGCAATGGATTCCATTTTTCATGATTTTATTGAGACTTTTATGTGTGTATATTGATGACATAGTCATCAAGTCGCTCTTCGTAAACTCATCTGCACCATCTGAGCCAATCATTCGAAAGAATGAGAAAACATGGCTTGAAAATGAATCCCCTTAAATGTGCATTTTTTGTGCAGGCAGGAGACTTCCTGGGCTTTGTGGTTCATAAAAAGGGAATCGAAATCAACCAAAATAAGACAAAAGCCATCATGGAGACTAAAGCACCCACATCAAAAGAGAGTTGCCTCTGGGGAAGATAAATTTTCTTAGAAGATTCATCTCGAATCTAAGTGGAAAGACTCAAGCATTCTCTCCACTACTTCGCTTAAAACAAGGCCAAGCCTTCGAGTGGAGTCAAGTACATCAGGAGGCCTTCGATGAAATTAAAAGATACCTCTCTCAACCTCCTATCTTGTCTCCACCTTCGTGGGGAAAACCCATGAGACTGTACATATCTGCTTCTGAATTTACTATAGGTAGTATGTTAGCACAAGAAGATAGTAATGGCATCGAAAGAGCTATATACTATTTAAGTAGGGTGCTAAATGATGCAGAAACTAGATATAGTAACATAGAAAAGTTATGCCTATGCTTATATTTCTCTTGTATGAAACTTAAATATTATATAAAGCCTGTTGATGTTTATGTCTCCTCCCATTTCGATGTTATCAAACACATGCTGTCAAAACCAATTATGCATAGTAGAGTGGGTAAATGGGCTTTAGCCCTAACAGAATATTCTCTAACCTTCATGCCTTTGAGGGCTGTGAAAGGACAAGTAATTCCGACTTCATTGTGGATCACCAACGGTCGAAAAGACCATTATGGGTTATGTTGGGACGCAACCTTGGAAATTATACTTTGATGGTTCGACTCACAAAGAGGGTAGTGGTGTTGGGGTTCTTATAATTTCTCTGAAGGAATTCCAACAAAATTCAAGTATAAATTGATGGCCCTCGTTGCTCAAACAATGAAGTGAATACTGAAGCGCTTATTGTTGGACTTGAAGCTTTGTTGGAATTGGGGCAACTCAAGTCGAAATTAAAGGTGACTCGAGTTAGTGGTCAAACAAATAACAAAGGAATATAAATGCATAAAGGAAAATTTGATGACATACTTCGTCATAGCTAAGATTGATCAAAAATTCAATACATGAATATCCAACATATACCAAGAATAGAGAATCAAGAAGCAAATGACCTAGCTTTGGCTTCAGTTATAAAGTCTCTACAAAAACTTTAAAGAGTTGATCGAAATAAGAGGTAGGGTTATGGCTACCGGACTAACACCATCGATTTAGAAAATATCAAGTTAGGTTGTAGTGGTAAAGATAGATTCAAGTGTTAGCCATAAACACCATTTCGATGCGATTACGAAGCCCAATTGTAAGCTATCTAAAGGATCCAACCTTAAACGAGATAAAACGAAATATAGAGCATTATCATATGTCCTTATGGGAAATGAATTGTTCAAGAAGACCCAAGAAGGTGTATTGCTCAAATGCCTAGGAGAAAGTGAGGCGTATCTAGCATTATCGAAGTTCATAATGGGGCATGTGGGGCACATCAAGCGTGCCACAAGATGAAGTGGTTGCTATTCGATATGGTATGTCGCCTAGCATGCTCAAAGATTGTATAGACTTCGCTAAAGGATGTGAAGAATGTCGAAACATGCGATTCAACATGCTCCGCGAGTGAGCTGCATTCGATCATTAAACCATGGCCCTTTAGAGGATGGGCGTTAGATTTAATAGGAGAAATCAATCACCTCGCCTAAAGGTCAAGTACATCTTGGTAGGAATAGATTATTTTACTAAGTGGATCAAGCGATACCACTAGTAGTCGCAGATCAAGAAGCTATTATTGAATTCATACGAAACAAATAATCTATAGGTTCGGATTGCCGAAAGCATAACTACGCACCAAGGGTCCAGATTCAATGAGAAAAAGAGTTCGCTCAGAGATGGGATTTAGACTCGACATCAACACCATATTATGCTCAAGCAAATGGTCGGTCGAAGCGACCAACAAAGTAATAATTGGTTTGCTCAAAAACACATTGGTAAAAAGCCAAAGAATTGGCATAAAACTTTAGACCAAGTACTATGGGCTGAGAACATCTCCTAAAGAGGCTACCAATACTACACCTTTCCAACTAACATTTGGACATGATGCGCCTTGCTTGTAGAAATTCATCTATCGTCAATCCAAAGACAACATGAACTCCCTCGTCATTATATTGGGAAATGATGGTGAATGAGTTAGTTGAGTTAGAAGTCGACTACATGCATTGGAAATCCTAATGAGGCAAAAGGAAAGAGTGGCGGGGCATATAACAAAAGAGTAAAAGGTAAGACATTCAACGTTAATGATTTAGTATGGAAAGTCATATTGCCCATGGACAAAAAGAATAAAGCATTGGGTAAATGGTCACCTCATTGGGAAGGCCCTTTTGAATAGCAAAACGTTTTCGAGCAATGCATATGAAATAGAACGGCGATGATAAACGAATCCTAAAGGTAAATGGGAAATATTTAAAGAAGTATAAACCATGCCTACAGAGATTCGAATACTAACGTGTAGTCATAATATTATAATGAAGTGCCAAATGGTAACATAATTGCCAAAATGGCATTGTTCAAGCATTACGAATAAACATGTCAATCAAAATATAAGAGTTACAAAATAAACAAGATTCGAAATGGGATTGTTCCTCGGTCGAAGATATTCTTGAAAGACTCAAGTCTTTGTTGGGTAAAGCGCTGGCACCTTCGAGGATGGCAACTTCACCTTTGAGTTGCTCACCGCTTCTTTCAAAGAAGGCCTTTGTTAAGAAGTTCTTCAAATCGATTCTCAAAGGGGTTGGACTCGAGGCAATTTGTTCTTTGGCCTCTTTGATCTTAGCCAAGTTCTTGAATCTGTTTCTCCCGGAGGAGGATGGATTGAGATCGAACCTCATAGTCGCTTTTAGCTTAATATCGTGGCTTGCTCACTTCTTCGAAAGCTTCGAAGCATGTTCATAAGCAGCATCCATTGAAGCTCTTTTCTCTTGGACTTTATTTGCAGCAGATTCATCCTGGAGGAGGCATCCAGTCACATTATCCAACAAAGATAGAAGTTCGAACAGGATGGTACTAACTTCCAGAGAGCAGGTAGTGAGGTTAACTTGGTTCAGTAATCCCTTCATGATGAAACAGGCGGTACTATCTTGTTTAAGCACTTCGAATAGATCCACATCAAGGATTGTTTTTCTAATTCTATGAAGAAGTACAACCCTATCATCAGAAGGCATTGCATTAGAGGTCGAACCAGCACCAGTTGTAGAAAGTGGAACATCCCTTTGAGCCAATTTAGCCTTCATGTACCCAATAGGGTCATTTCTTTTCAAATTGGCTAATTCTTCTTCATTGTTAATGAGAAGACCGGAAGTTCCATACGTAATGGAGTAACATCCATTTCAAGTCCATTTGCTCATTAGTACGAAGACCATTACCGCCATTATTGACGCTCCCATCATCTTGTTCATCATCGACAAATCCACCACCTCAATGTCATCATTCGATCACCATCGCATCGGACCACCCTTTCACTCGAACCTTCTTGGCGTCTTCTCCTTCTTCATCCTCGGACCTTCCCTCGCTAGAATCTTCACTCTCTTGAGAGGCGGTGGTTCTTTCCTCTTCTGAGGTATTTGTTCACACTCTTGAGGATTCCGGAGGATTTTGGGTGAAGAGCCTCCGAGGCACTCAGCGTCTTCGCATTGTTGCATGGGTCTCCTTGAGAGGAGGCGGTGCCTTGATCATCGTGTCGATCGGAAGCTCCAGTTGGAGTGCCATGTTAGAAGAGCCTGCTTTGCCTTTGGATTATTCGAATCCCCATGAGGAGAAGAGTGAATCGGAGGGATGCATGGAGGAGGAGTCAAGTGGTTGGGATCCGGTCGAATCATCCTACATAGATAAAGAAAGATTAGAAACGGTAACTAAGGTACGAATAATCATTTTAAGAATTCAAGTAAACTCACATGGGTTATCCGTAGATATGTTATCGTTTATATGTTCCAACATTACGTTGGAGGTCGAAGGTGGAATTTTGTATTGGTGTGAGGGAGCAACATCTCTTGAGTCAAGTCCGAGACGCCGGTATCCTTTGGTACGCTTTTCTTCTTTCTTCTTCAAAGCCGTTGGAGAACTTTCTCCACTTTAAGAGTCCTCCCAATGGTGCTAGTTTTTCTTTTTGGAGTGGTTGGAGGAAGTTTACTGGAAATGGTACAAAACGCAATTTTAGACTTAAGTTACAAGAAAAAGAAAATATATCGACCTATTTCAAATACCGTGGTAAGTTTACCTTGAATCGGAGCGTTGTTATGGGTGGTGTGATTTGAGTAGTTGTTGGAGTAGGTGCGCGGTGTTCGTTGTTGTAGTTGCAGGATTGATTGTTGGAGTCACTTGGTACACCATCATTTGTCTCGTGGGATTGTTGAGAACTGCTTTCCGCCTTGGTCTTCGGCGCGTAGTCTTGATCCCGAGGTGGAAATCAAGCAATTAAAGCGAAAGTTAAAACAAAGAGAGTAACAAATATTTGGGATTTCCCAATCATTCGCACACGCGCCTCATTCGAAAGAATCGACATGGCGGAAAGGTCATAGCGAAGATGTCCCGGAAATTATGAATCGATGATCGAGCCCATGTCACAGCCTCGGATGGCTTTGGTTTCTTGTGGATTTATATTTGAGCATTTCACTGCAAATTAACCACCAAGGATATGGAGGAAACCAAGCCAGAGCCAATTCTGAAGTAGGTAGTTTTGGAAATCTAGGTGGATGCATTTCGAGTGCCAACCTATACCTATCTTCAGGTGACAACCCTGAAGGAAGTTGGAACTTAGAAATTTTTTCTTTAAATTTTTCCTCAAGGTTTGAGCTTTCGATATGTGGTTTGCGGCGTGAGATCATAAGTAGTTTCGAAATAAGTCTGAAAAGCTTTAATCTCTTGAGCATGGGTCAACATACCTTTCTTTTTATGTACCTGCACATCGAACGCATTGTCGCTTTAGCTTGAATGGTAAGAGTGTCAAACATATAAGATTGATAGAATTTAATCCACCAATCTAGAAAACTCTTTGAAGATAAGGGAGCTGGTTCGAAAGGGATTAAGTTGAATTGGGCGAACTCTTGATATTGTTCTTGTTGAAGCTTGGCATCTCTGGCTTTAAAAGTTCGACCAGAGGTAATGGCGCTTTGAGTTTGGAACAAGGGTTCAGGTATTAATTGACACAGACCAAATTGTCTCGAAACGAAGTTAGGTTGATAGGCAAATAAGAAGATCTGGTTCTTGGTCGGAGTGATTCTTGAGGAGATTAGTCTTGGTAATAAAAAGGCCTTCCAGATATCTTGGATTTCCTTGCATTTAGCAGCCTCCGAAAGAGACATAGTGAACCATGATGGTCCATGAGTTCTCGAAGCAAAAGGCGCCATAGTTTTGTTAAATTCATGTTGTTTGGAGAAAAGCATAATGTACTTTGAAAATAAAACCTGGAAATCGGCTTTGTCATCACTAGGAGTCAGTCTCCTCAGCCTCGTGCCCTCAACGGTTCGATCAACTATCTCTGGATCTTGCTCATTAATAGTATTTGCAGTGGAGAGCGAAGACTCGAACATAGCATTTAGCCATAACTGGAGCAACCAGAAGGGACCGGCTAACAAGATGTTCTTGGAAGTATGAGATTTCAAGCTCGAACAATGATCTCGTGCTCGTAAGGTCCACTAGCAGGAGTTCACTTAAGTTAATCCTCCTGTTCTCATGCAAATCTCTTGCTAGAGGAATGAACCTACTAGCTACCTGAAGTGACCTGCTGCAGAAAACGTATCTTGAGAGCCAAAGAGTAAGGAAGGCAATATGTTCAACATCGGAGACACTATCACCTTCTGTATGGTAATGACTAATGAATTTGGAGAAGCTGGCTAGTTTGATATCGAAATCAATAATACTTGAATGTTCCTCAAAGATCGAGAACATATGTTTCCCGGTGTTAGTCCGGATGGCGCTTATGTCGAAGAATGTGGGTGTGATCATCCCTCCGGGAGGTGGAAGGTATTATAGGTGCTATCCCGTAAATACAAGGATGCGAATAATGAGGATGACGTGTGAAGCCTGTTTGATAATTTCGGAGATTATAGATACCTAATTCCTCCCACGATGTGACTTCTTAACTTCCACTTTGGCAAACCAGTTCGATATGCTACATCAGCTGGACAGATCGAAATGGTTTAAAGTTGTTTTAACATAGTCCGTAATAAAAGGATCTTTTGGGATAATCATAGGAGTTTCTACTTCTTTGGAGCAATGAATCATTGACATTATCGGTTCCTACCCTAGGGGTTTCCATTGTATTGAATAAAGGTTTGAAATCATAACAAAGGAAATATGGTTCGTGTATCCTTAAGAATCTCAAAACCGTAAGAGGACCCATTAGGGCAAATCTCTTCCGAAGTTAGTAGGGATTAATACCGAGAGGAGTATAAGAGCTCTTGCTCTTTGGAGATTCCACGGGTATAAGTACAGATTGACCTTGGTGAGTGCCAACCTTGCTTTCCAAAATTGTTCCGTGTTCTTAGTCTTCTTCTTAGAAATCTTTTTACAGGATGTTGATGAAGACATTGTTGGGGTTTTGATTAAAGAGATTAGGGTTCTTTACGAAAGAGAGGAAAAGAAGATTCGAGTGTGGAAAAAGTGAAAAGACTAGAGTTTGTTTGGTTTTATAGTGAGGAAGTGGAAACACTCATCAACTAATGCCGGTTACGTGGGACGCGTGGGTTGGATACACGGTGAGGTGGCGTGAAGTCAGATTGGTAATAAGCATGATTAAGGGTGATCATTGCTCTTAATAAATGCACCATACCATGGTTCTTGTGAAAGCGGTTCGAAACCGGGGTCATCGTGATTGACATGATGGAAATCTTGTATGTGGTCATAATTGCTCGGGTCACATCAAAATTTGTGGATATATTTAAAATAAGTATTTCTTAAAAGGGATTCAAATACATATTTTAAAGGGGCATTTTGTTAGTGAAGATTTTGATATCTTGTGGTTCAAGAAGGATCATGGAGCTCAAGATGAGATGATGTTAAAGTATTCGGGAACATAGTGAATGTCATAGTTCGGAAGAAAAGAATTAGCCCTTCGAATGGATGTATTGAATTCGGAGTGTCGAGCGGAAATAATGGTGATATGTGTAAAACAAGCTCGATCGGGCAATAGAATTGTATCGAGGAAATGGGTTCAAATCGTGAGTGATACATTTGAAATTCAAACGCGGGATAAAAGGGAGTTGAAACGCAAAAGAAACGGTTCAAAACGTGGAAGCAAGAGAAGCATGGTGTCGCATGTTCTAAACGTGGCAAGATCTTATGGGTCGACCGTTATGGTCGAGTTAGTATAAATAGGAGTCTTAATGTTAGGATTTCGTGTGTCATATCTATTGTACTAAAATTCACCACATTCAAAATACCACATGGCTAGGGAAACGAATGCACGAATGATGTACGTATGATTGCACCAAAGCTTTATTATTCAACAATGTATCTTTATCCTTCCAGTTTAACTTTATCTTGCATTAATGCCTTTTAAGTTTCTTTACTTTCAAAGTCATTTCATTTAAATGTTTTTCTACCATCGCTGAAGTTCTTTACTTTTCCAAAACTTTTACATTAACGCTGTTATTTCCCAGAAAGCTTTTTATACATTTGTTTACATTCCTGCTTTTTACGTTTCGCGCAGTTACTTTGAAAATCTTTTACACTTTAAGAGTTTATTGAATATTGCTGCATTTATATACTTTCTTGCCTTTTCGAATTTGAATATTCTTGTTTGTCCGAACCAAATATACATTATTTACTCGATCATATCACTAAGTAATTGAAACATACTTGAACCTATACAAAACATCCAAAAAACAAGTCTCAAATATGGATCTTTATCTTAAGTTTATACCAACGGCCGATACCCCATAGGATCAATCTAGTCGATCCTGCAAGTTACCAGAGGGATTGAATAACATAACAGTTATAACGCTTATTCGATAGTTTGGAAGACTAGCGGTTGTTTCACCAGAAATCACTGTGAACAGGGGCAGGTTACGTGACATGCCTAAGGTGTAGTCATTCGAATAGTGTAGGTGGAAGCATAGGTGCAGGCTATGGTGCATGTAGGCTACGTGACAGACCTGCAAGAGAGGCGTCATCCCACTTGGCATCTAAGGCCAAAATTAAGTGGAGTCGCCATCCCACTTGGAGTATGGCTAGCCATGCAATTTTGTCTTATTCAAGTCAGCATGCACTTATTTATTCTCCTACACAAACCTTATGTTATCAACACTCAAACACTCAGACAAAATATCCTATGTACCATAATATGTTATCAATGCACATTTCGATGGTGAGATTCCCATTGTGATGATTCTGGGTTTTTATTTAGAAACAACATTAATATCCAATTTTATTTAAATAGAAGGGCAAATTTCTCATAATTTAAAAAATGACTAGAGGTCAAACTTGAACGAGGACCAGTGTCACATATCTTTTACCAACATCCAATTTTTAGTGGTGAGAACAAAGTAATGTTTTATAAGGTAGGGGTCCAAGATGACGAGGACCTTCAAAATATGTTTTCTAATCATGAGTATTTTGGGTACGAATCGATTAAGTTGTACATTGTGCTCCAGGAGCCTCGGTTGTCACAACCAATTGGTACAAAATAAAGTGTGTCCACCCAGAGAGTATGTTCAGGATTTTTGCATCGTACAAGATGATAAGTGATTATTGGGTGAATGGCTCTATGTCCACCCACACTTGTGTTATTTCTATTGAATCACAGGATGACAATAAAATAATTTATGATATAATATATCAAGAAATCTTACCTCTTGTCAGCAATGACCCGTCATTGAAGATGAAAACAATAATCTCTCACATCACTATAAAATAAAACTATACCCCATCATACAGGAAGGCATGGTTAGAAAAAACCAAGGCTATTGTAAGTGTATATGAAAACTGGGAGGATTCATACAAAGTACTATTATGCTACCTACATGCACTTCACATGTATGCTCCTAGAACTATTTATGTTATGGAATCAATGTTGGCATATGCCCCATACAATACTTATGTTAACAAAAATGGAATTTCCAGTTGTCTGTTTTTGGCTTTTCAACCTTGCATCACATGTTTTGCGTCCTGCAAACCTATTATTTAGATAGATGGAACGTGGTTGTACAAGAAATAGAAGGGCACACTACTGATGGCAGTTGAACAAGATGGAAACAATAACAAATTTCCAATTGCCTTTGCTCTAGTAGAGGGAGAGACAGGTGGTGGTTGAAGTTTTAAATGAAATATTTCAGATATAAATTATATAACTATTTTTGTTTGTTGAATATTTGTGTATTTTGTAACACCCCAATATTACTCAAGGTTTTATATGCAAAAATCAGAGTAAATTAAAATTTCATAAATCCAATACTGAGGCATCACACCTTCAAAACCAAATCACTTTAAACAGTTTGCTTTAAAGTATAAATCTCGGATACATAGCATCGTCGGAAAACATAAAGGGATCCATAAAATCAAAACATCTTCTTTATTAAACTTCCTTAACAAATCATATTTTCATAAAGTATGATTCTTATATAGAAAGGAAAACAACAAAAGAACAACAACAAGACAACATAATTATTCCTCCCGAGTGCTACGTATCAGAGCGACACTGACTCGACTAATAGCAGCTAAAAACTCCGTCTTCATAACCTGCACGTTACCAATATAAAGGTAACGGCAAAACAAGTAAAGGGTGAGATAATCCAAAACATATAATTAAAGGCATGATAATATATATATATATATATATATATATATATATATATATATATATATATATATATATATATATATATATATGGAATCATAAGGATATAAGTTAATAAGTGCATTCCAACACATATCCAAACCTCACTTACTTCGATCGTCATTCTAATGTGTATAATCTACACTATATTGCCATAACCTCATCGGCATACTTCATCATAACAACACATAAACTTCCATCACCACGAAATCATCACAAGTTAATACGCCACTAATCAACACGGAAATTATAAACAACAACATCAAACAGAAACATTAAACAATACTAATAACTTAATCAACATAAATAAAATTATCACAAATTGGCTAAAACCCATCGTCGCTTTTGGCATAAAAGCCCATCGTCACAAACATCGTCACATCATATTTGCATTAAGCATTTCATCAAAATTACATCATCACAAAACTCATCATTTATATTCATCGCCTAGTTATCATAAAACTATCAAGTTATATTCATTTCATGTTCATCATAAAGATCATCACCAAACAAAACATCATAAATCATCGCAATTCAACATCATTCATCAATTAAACACCCAACGCCAAACAACTCAAACATAAACATAACCGACTCCATGAGACACGACTATGTTATGCATGTGGTACCCGTCGCTTTGTCCATAATTAGGAACACTTGGCATAAAAGCCTCGTCGCTTGGCATAAAAGCCCATCGTCGCCAATGCAATGTATGTGACTCGACAATAAAACAACACAACACAAAAACATCATCATCGCTCATCAAAATTGGCATAAAGTCCACATCGCCATAATTTATCCAAAACAAGATAAATATATCATCGCATCATATTTGCATTATGCAAAACGTCACCAATAATTCATCATCATCAAAAATCATGCATTCACAAATCGGAAGCATTTATTAACAACATCAATATAATCATCACATCATCATGTACAAAGACATATATTATTGCATCGCAAATCATCAATTATTTATTAATTAATACGTCGTCGCAAACATTATGTTTAATCACACTACATCCTTACGAATTCATTCACTAAATTTCAAAAACGGAAAAATAGTCAAACACCTATAATCGTCGCGAAAGCCATTCCTAATAATCGGCATTAATCATAATCGTCAACGTCGCAATTGGATCGTCCATACGTGTCCTAAATCCACTAAAACGAAATCCGATTCAATTTAACCGTAATTAAGCCTATTTCAGGTTGTTCCGTAAAAACTCGTAATTTCGAAAAACTAACCTCACCATTACGTCCTACACGTCGAACTTAGCTAGCACGTCAATTTTCGTTGAATTCAGAGCAACTTGCTCCGTCGTCGAATTTACCGAAATCAGAAAATCGGAACATAATCGGGTTCTAAATTTAATCGGCTAACTTGTGTCCTAATTATATTTTATTAATACCAACTAGTGGTATATGGATTTAATGAAATGTGAAGAAATAGAAACAAACTGTAAAAATTATGCAGAAAGAAGTTATGCAGGAAAACAGAGAAACTGAAGCAGAAACGCAGACAGCAAAAATTTTCATTGCACACCCCTACCTCCTAAAGAGCGGACTCCCTAGATGAATTAAGGGGAGGAGACGGTTTCCTCAGGAAGGGGGATGGCCGCCCCACACATGGAGGTGGGCGCCTCCCCCATTGCAACACCCTCCATAATTTTTCATCTTCTTCCCTGCGTTTTTGCTGTTTTCTGGTTTTTCACAGTTTATTTTTTCTTCCATTTTCAATACTCCTAGTTTCTACAAGCTAACTCCTAATACACCCACAATCCATACTCCTATTCCAACTCTTCTAATCTATTTCAATCAAACAATCAACCAAAATCCTATAAATCAACTTATCAACTTTTCCCCAAAATCCAAAACATAAACATCAAAACCTAACAATATGAGATGGAGAATCAAACCCCTTACCTCTAGTGCTTGGATGATTCAAGATGATTCTACAACTCCAACCTCAAGCTTCTACTCATGCTTCTCTTGCTCTTGCTCTTCTCCTTCCAAAACCCTCACTTTTTCTCTCAAACACTAAGTTTGGCTTTGTGAGGAAAATGGAAAGAAAAGGAGGAAGAAATGGTTTTATATTTATGTTTTCTTACTAGCTAGGGGTGTAAAACCCAATTTTTCAAAATTAATCCTCACACCCTTAATTTATTTTTATAAATAACACACTAATATTATCCAATAATATTATTTACTCAAACAATTAAAACAATTCCGGGGAATTAAATATCGGTCTGAATAATATTTTACCGAACCGAACGAAACATCGCCAAATATATTAATAGATATAACTATTAATATAAATATTCTCGTCGCCAAATAAATATCGATCGGTAACTCGAAAATATTAATATAATATAATATTAATAAAACGGGCGTTACATATTTAAAGATGAAACATTCCAACAACAAATAATTGAGTACAATTGTATATTGTAGTGATGTGAGAGATTATAATTTTCACCATCAGTGAAGGATATTTTTGACGAGATGTAAGATTTCTTTACACATAAGATAATAACTAAATTTACGATGATCTTTTGATCGAGTAGAATTAATCCAAGGTGGAAATTGAACATATCACCCAACAATCATATCTCATCTTGTATGATAAGATGAGTCTAAAATCCCCAACACAATGGGCACAATCCTCAAGCCCCTAACAACAACCACAACAACAACTCCAACACACATCAACCTCCCACCAAATATCACGACGATACCGATCCACCAACACTCAACCCCATTCACTACTCAATACCAATACACTCATATGCCCCACACCCAACCCCAATCTGAACCTCAATACCAATACACCCACATGTCTCACACACAATTCTAGTACTTTGAAGAAAGACCATACATCCAATATCTCGATGTGGGCCCTTGATCATCTCACTCTAGTCCATATACATGCCTACTTGATATCTCGATGTGGGCCCCTCATCATCTCACCTTAGCCCATATCTAGGCCTACCTAAAGAATATGACTCAGTCAACCCAACTTAATTACCCACGACCATCACATCACTATAGTACTGAACAATCGTAATACCAAACTCAACAAGATGCATTTCCTTTTTACCCCCTTATTCAGATGACCAGTGTTATCGACCATCCATGGAACTCCATCCACCACCAATACGATCAAACTTTGAGGGCATGGATAACCAACTATTTCAAAGCGAATCTTTCGATTATGCTGATCTGAAGGATTTCATAGATCCCGAACGCAATGACTACATTGGGCCCTCGACCCAGCCACAATAGGAAATTCGTCAAAACGCACCACAAACTAGGAGGGGATGCGGGTGAGGAACCGAGAGTCGTTATAGAGTTCCAGAGAACAACTAAATAATATGTAACTTTTATTCTCATTATGTCATCGTTTAATTATTAATGAAAATCGAACTTACGCAAAATCCCTTCGCACTTGTCTTTTATTTAAAATAAAAATAAAAAATAAAATTGACCACCAAAAATACTTAGGCGCCATCTGAAATGGCTTAGGACAGTCACATTAAACTTATGCGTCATCTCACTTGGCGTATCCATTTTAAAATGAATGCATGCACCATGCCAATTGACATCTCCATTAATACATATTCTGAAACATGATTATTTGCGTAATTTTTTCCAAGACATAGTTATTTATGTATTTTTTTCAATAAATAATTATCTCTATAAAATATCTTGCATGTCAGATTTTATAGATATGTTTATAATTTATTTTAGTAAATAAATTGTTCAAGTCTTTCTTTTTAAAACCAAATACAAGACACCCATTATTTTAATAACAATTTAATCATTACAATGGAAATGAACAAATAAAAACTAACAATAATTACATACTCATTTTTTGAATTATCAATAATTTTAAAAGCAATAATTTTATGAACAATAAGTATCTGATAAAATTATCATTCTCGTAACCCAATACGAGTTAGATTGACCCCTTGTTAATTTTAAACAATAATTTAATTGGTTTAGAAAATCAAATTCTTTTATTTTTTAAAACTAGTCATAATTTAAGGAATGAGCTATGTGGTAAGTGTTAAATTTCACTTATTAAAATTTATTGCGGCGATTAAATAGTTATTAAAATATTTGAAGTTTAGTTTGATTTTAAAAGCGATTCTAGAACAATTTATTTATCTAAATAAATTATGAAAAAGTATAATTTTATAAAATATTAGATAATGCTTAATAAGTTTTGTTAAAATTAAAGTTTATTTTTAAAAAAAATTATATGATATTATTTTATTTAAAATATAATAGTTGGAAGATGACTAAACAATTTATGCTTCTGATTTTTTGTAAAATTAATATTTTTTCGGAGTTTTACTTTTGAATTTTTTTAGGTCTAGTTTGATAATTAAAATTTTAAAGTGAATATTATATAAATTTTAATTATATTTGATATTCATCTCCTAACTATATATTAAGTATATATTAAGACAAATATTTTAACAATAATACATATTTATATAGTTTTTAAATTATAGGGATGTTTCGTATGTTCTTCAAAATAATATAAACTTATTATTTTTCTATCATTCATGATACTTGATAAGTTTTTCGGGAACTATATAATAAACTTTTATTTTGCAATCCTTCAAGAATGTTTGAGAAGTTCTTCAGGAACTTATATAAATATTGTTTTGCTATCCTGAATTCAGGGATGATGCTTGATAAGTTCTTCAAGAACCTATATAAATATTATTTTGCTATCCTTCAGGGATAGATAAGTTCTTCAGGAATTATATAATTAATTTGTTTTGCTATTCTTCTGGGATATCTTTAACATTATTCATGCAATCCTTCTGGGATGCATGGAAATCATCACTGATTTTCTTTTTCATTTTCTAATCAATATATTTATAAAAAACACAGAGAGAATTTATTAAAAAAAAGGTATATTCTAAATCTCGGAGTTTCGTGTTGATAATGTGTTATAAAATTAATGAGAAAACAATGTAATAAAAGAGTAGAGACGGAGGAGAGAAAGAGAAGAGAAAAAATAAAATCGTATTATTCTCATTATTGGTGTAGATTTCATTTTTCGAATTATTAATAATTTTAAAAACAATTATTTTAAAAACAATAAGTATCTCGTAAAATTATCATTCTTGTAACTGAATATGAGCTAGATTGACCCCTTGTAAATTTAAACAATAATTTATTTGGTTTAGAAAATAGAAACATGTTTATGGGTTTTGGAGAAACATGTTTTCTTCGATCTTCTTTAATGTAATCATCTTTCAATTGAGTAATACATACAATATTTATCTTCATATATGGTTGTTGTATTACTTTTTCCATAAGTCAACCAACAAGTCTTTTGCCATGATTAGTTTCACATGTCTCTATGAAATAGTGTTACCAACATATGTAAACAAATAATTTGTGTGATATGCTATTATGAGGATCTGAAAAGTATTATGTTTATGCATAACATGTTAATTCAAATTTGGATACGAATAAAACAAACTCATGTCCATTTACCCCCAAAATAACGAAGTATATTTTTACTTTGTTCCAATGTCTTCGTGTAGGCTAAGAAATATATCTTGTTAATAGGTAATAGTACTTGATACATCATGGTATGTATAATTAGAAAGATAGGTCAGTGCTTGAATTAAACTGAGATATGGTACTTCAGGACCAATTAGTTTTTCATCCCCTTCTTGATATCTAAAAGGATCTATTATACATTCAATTATCTACCATAATAGAGGTAGACAATATACGAGATTTGTCCACGTATGAACATTTTAACATTTTTTTTATACATGAGATTTTTCCATATAGAAACGTTTTAACACTTTTTCTATATAACCTTCTTGGTGTACGCAAATTCTATTGTCTAAATTTTCATGTTGTAAGAACTTTGTATTTTCCAAGTCCTTCACATCAAACCATTTCTTTTAAACAATTTATGGCTTTTGGTAACTCTTCAGGAGCTTCAATAATATTTATGTCATCCACATGGATATCTATTATATCGAATTATTTTCCAAATATAAAAAACAAGGATATTTGGATTGATTTGTATATCTATTTCTTAGCAAATATTCACTAAGACGATTATACCACATGTGTCCATATTAGCTCATAAAGAGACTTGTTCAATTTTATGGAGTATCTTTCTCCAGATCCAAAATTAATGTCTCTAATATATTAAACCCTTTAGGAAGTTTCATGTAAATGTCACTATCAAGTGATTCGTATAAATAATATGTCACAACACCCATCATGTCCATATTAAGCCCTTCATGTGCTACAAGGCTAATCAAATATCAAAACAATTAATTGAATCCACTACAGGTGGATATGTTTCATCAAAATCAATCTTAGGTCTTTGTGAAAATCATTGAACAACAAATCAAACTTCATACCATTCTTATTTTACTCTTTCATAAAAACTCATTTATATCTCATTAATTTCACACCTCAAGATATCGAACTACAAGTCCAAAAAAGATTCGCTTTTAAAGCGAGTTTAATTATTCTTCAATTGAATCTGTTTATTTTGGCCAATTATCACGTTTTCTATAATCTTTCTATAATCTTAGATAGACTTTGATTCATGATCTGTTCATTTTGGTCAATTATCACTTTGTCTATAATCTTTGATAGACTTTGAATCATAATCTATTTATTTTGACCAATTCTCACTTTGCCTACAATCTTTGGTAGACTTTGTTTCATGATCATCGTTATCGTTTACCTTCTTTAGCTCTATATTGTTTACAAATACATTGCCAATGTAGACTTTATTTGATTATCTTAATTTCAGTTCCATTCTATTTCATCCAAGACAGAATTTATCGAGATCTCTTTATTTCATATTTCAAGTACTTGCTAGTTCTTCTGGAACTGAAAAATAAATTATGTCAAAGTACTCTTAGAATATTAATATCCTCACTTTAGTTATTTTTAACTTTAGTTTCTTATCTTAGTAGAGGACTTTTACCATTGGAACCGACTTTCATACCACGCTTCAGGCGCGACTAAACTTATTTGCAAGATTAGCTTATCCAATAGGAGAATCCACTTTGAGTGGAGTATTAACAGCTGATAATTTATTTCATAAACTTTGCAAATGAGTAATATTTTGAACTTTTGGTTCATAATATTTTGCACGAGTATCAAGACAACAATTTATTTTATCATTTGAACTTCTGGTTCACACTTTCAACTACTTATTCTTCCCCCTAATATTGAGAAAATTAATTTATCAATTGATAGTCAGCCTATTAGGATTCAAACAAGTATTCAATTATTGGATCAAGATACATCCTCAAACACGAGATTCATATAAAAAAGTATTTTCTCAATATTCTTTCAAAACTCATCTTAGCGTACTATATTGGAGCAATTGAATAATCACAACACATCCAAAATTTAACTTAGATGAGACGTATTAGGTTATTATCCTAATATAATTTTAAAGTTAAGAAGAGAATTAACATATACTATCTTGTTGGCTTAATGCGAATGAATATATTAATATTCATATTATGTGTTTCAAATATCTAATTTATAACTTATGATCTTACAAGTATCAACCATACAATTAACTTTAGACGTCTAAAGAATGGATCTTCACGTCAATTGTTTTTTTATGAGCATATGCTACAATATATTCAATATTAATTTTAATAATATATGTGATAATGATCAAGAAAGTTCTGAAAAATTCAGAATCTGAGATCTTAGTCTGAGAAGACAACTTCACAAACTTTTGGTTGTAGTGAGTAGACAATAAACATTTGCATAAAGAATGGGTATTCAAGTCCATTATTTTTTTTTGTATGAACATATATTACATGATGTTCAATATCAATTTTAATAATATATGTGATACTAATTTAGGCATTTCAAAAAAATCCAGAAAACAAGATCTTAGTCTAATTAGTTGAGAAAATAATTTCACAAACTTCTGGTTGTGAATAGACATATGCATGATTTTTAGCCGATGCAACAATTAATGTCAAAAAAAGCTCAATTTCTCAAAATTTCCTTTAGAAACACACAAATTTTATTGGATTAAAGAAACTTTTGGTTCTTCAAAACTAATTCTCGCATCGTAATACATTCGGGATGTTCCAACCGATTTTGCCAACATTCTTAAATTTGATTTGTAAACTTCTAATTTACAATTATATTTGTGATTTATGCTTGTTTAATTTGTCAAATTTGATTTGTAAACTTCTGGTTTACAATTATGATTTGTAAATTGATTATGCTTGTTTATAATATATAGTGAAAATATTATTGATGCAATCATTTTGCTAATATTTTAAAACATAATTGATGTAATCCTTCTAGGATTCATTAATATTATTTAGATCAAATTCTTTTGAGATTCGTTAATATTATAGATGCAACCTTCTGGGATGCCTTACAATCGAATTCTTCTGGGATCTTTTTGGGATTATTTAACATGATTGATTCCTTCTGAGATTCGTTAATATTATAGATACAATCTTTTTGAAATTGTTTAACATGATTGATGGACTTATTGTAGGATGCATAAAAACCATCGTTGATTTTCTGATCAATAGAGACAGAATATTGTATTAATAATAATATTAAATTTTAAGTTCTTCTGGAACTATAAATAATTTCATCAATCAAAATTAAAATATCATCATTTGTATAATTATTACTATGATATTATTCAATAACTCAATCACAAATCATTTTATTAATAAAAATAATATTTGCAATTCTTCAGTTATTTAGGAACTATAAAAGAAATGTATTATGTTGCTATCATTCAAGGATGCTTTATATGTTCTTTAGGAATTATAAAAAATATTGAATTTTTTTTTCCGATCCTTCGGGATTCTTCGTACGTTCTTCAGGAACTATATAAGAGATTCAATATTTTCCGTTCCTATAGGGATGCTTCGTATGTTCTTCAAAACAATATAAACATATTATTTTTCTATCATTCATGATACTTGATAAGTTCTTCGGGAACTATATAATAAACTCTTATTTTGCGATCCTTCAAAAATGTTTGATAAGTTACTTATATAAATATTGTTTTGCTATCCTGAATTCAGGGATGATGCTTGATAAGTTCTTCAAGAACCTATATAAATATTATTTTGCTATCCTTCAGGGATAGATAAGTTCTTCAGAAATTATATAATTAATTTGTTTTGCTATTCTTCCGGAATATCTTTAACAGTATTCATGCAATCCTTCTGGGATGCATGGAAATCATCATTGATTTTCCTTTTCATTTTCTAATGAATATATTTATAAAAAACACATAGAGAATTTATTAAAAAAAAAGGTATCTTCTAAATCTCGGAGTTTCGTGTTGATAACGTGTTATAAAATTAATGAGAAAGCAATCTAATAAAAGAGTAGAGACGGAGGAGAGAAAGAGAAGAAAAGAAATAAAATCGTATTATTCTCATTATTAATGTAGATTTCATTTTTTGAATTATCAATAATTTTAGAAACAATTATTTTAAAAACAATAAGTATCTCGTAAAATTATCATTCTTGTAACTGAATATGAGCTAGATTGACCCCTTGTAAATTTAAACAATAATTTATTCGGTTTAGAAAATCAAATAATTTTATTTTTTAAAAACTATTCATAATTTAACGAATGAGCTAGGTGGTTAGTGTTAAATTTCACTTATTAATATCTATTGCAGCGATTAAATAGTTATTTAAATATTAGAAGTTTAATTTGATTTTAAAAGAAATTCTAGAACAATTTATATACCTAACTAAATTATGAAAAAAATATAATTTTATAGAACATGAGATATAATGTTAAATAAGTTTTGGTTAAATTAAGTTAATTTAAAAAAATGAAATTATTTTATTTAAAATATAATAGTTGGAAGATGACTAAACAATTTATGCTTCTGATTTTTCGTAAAATTAATATTTTTTCAGAAGTTTTACTTTTGAGTTTTTTTTAGGTCTTGAAAAAAGTTTAGATAAATATAATTTTAAATTAAAATATTATATATATATTTTAATTATATTTGATATTCATATCCTAACTATATATTAAGTACATATAAGACAAATATTTTAACAATAATACATATTTATATAGTTTTCAAATTATAAGTTGTTGAGAGAATATATAGTTGAGATAATTACGGTAAAATATTTGATTTTTTGAAGGAAATTAGGAATTAGTTTTTTAGATAAACTAAAACCTCCATGCTATAAATATCTTTGGTTGAATAAAGATTTCGTTGAACTATAACTTTGCTTGGATAAAGATGAATGTGAAAAATTCTCTACAGATAATAACAACTGCTTCTGATGCTTATGATGATGACGGACGTGCCAAAAGGACTGGTAAACTTCTCTATAATAACAACTGCTTCTCATAACCAATTCTTTTTCTTATAGTTGAATTTGAATACTCAAGTGTTATTACTGCCATAAATTCTGCAGGAAATCTGAAGAGTGCCGTGGCTCATATCATCACAGCTGTTATTGGCTCCGGTGTTTTGTCGCTGGCATGGAGTATTGCTCAGTTAGGATGGATTGGAGGGCCAATTGCCTTGCTCTGTTGTGCAGCGGCTACATGTGTTTCTTCATTCCTTTTGTCTGATTGTTACAGAAATCCAGACCCTGTAACTGGGAAAAGAAACTACTCTTACATTGATGCTGTTAGAGCCAATCTTGGTAAGAACACATTCAACTTTTCATTATGTGCTTGTGAAATCAATCTAGACTTCTCATGAACTACTATAACAATTATAATCGTGTTTAATGGTGGTTCAGGTATGAAAAGGACATATTTAGCTGGTTTCCTTCAATTCTTGAGCTTGTATGGGACTTGCGTCGCCTATGTAATTACCACAGCAACCAGTATGAGGTACTTCAAAATGTGATAATTACAACCGTTACCATGTGTGTTTTTTTGGCATACAAGAGAATCTTACATGTTTATTCTACTCATTATTACAGGGCTATTATGAGATCAAATTGTTATCACAAAACAGGACACGGCACTCCTTGTAGTTATGGTGGTAATTTATATATGATGCTGTTTGGCCTTGTTCAGATTGCAATGTCATTCATACCGGATCTCCATAACATGACTTGGCTTTCGGTTGTTGCCGCAATAATGTCATTTTCATACTCATTCATTGGACTAGGACTTGGCATTGCAACAGTCATTCGTAAGACTCATCTTCATTCATATTCTGTCAGTTTAAGATTATGTTTATTTGTCATCTTCAAGCTTTTCATACGACTTGGTTTGCTTTTGCAGAAAACGGAAGAATTATGGGAAGTGTGACAGGAGTGCAAACTGCTAAAGTTGCTGACAAAATCTGGTTAATCTTCCAGGCAATTGGTGACATTAGCTTTTCCTATCCATACCCAATGCTCCTTCTTGAGATACAGGTACCTTTAGCATTTCATATTCAAATTTGACGAGTAAATGTTGATTTTTTAAGGAAGATAGATTTTTTTTATGTAATATAACACATACTAAATAATTTTTTTGTATTTTGTTGAACAAAGGACACTCTTGAGTCTCCTCCCTCAGAGAATCAAACCATGAAAAAGGCTTCAATGATTTCAATCTCCATTACAACATTCTTCTACCTGTCTGTGGATGCTTTGGATTTGCGGCTTTTGGAAATCTGCACGGAAATCTATTGACAGGGTTTGGATTTCTGAGCCTTTCGGCTTGTTGACATTGCCAATGTTTGCATTATCATTCATTTGATTGGAGGATATCGATGTATAGTCAACCAATATATAGTACCGATAGATGGTTTTCAAATAAGTACCCCAACAGTGGCTTTGTGAATGATTTTCACAGAGTGAGACTTCCTCTATTACCGCTTTTGAAGTAAATCTTCAGGTTCTGTTTTAGAACAGCCTACGTGATTTCAACCACTGGAGTTGCAATTTTATTCCTTACTTCAACCAAGTTCGGGAGTATTAGGAGGCATAAATTTCGGCCATTGGCTATATATTTCCAGTTGAGATGTACTTTGCTAAGAAAATTGGAGCTTGGACTAGAAAATGGATTGTTCTCGGGATATTTAGCTTTGTATGCTTTCTTATAACAATAGTGGGACTAATTGGATCATTTGAAGGAATCATACAGTGAAACTCAATGAAGAAGTCATTGACATTGTTACTTACCTCTTAACAATGATTATTTTAATTTAGGTGATATTTAGTTGGTATTTGGTATACTTAGTTTATGAAGATGTAAATTTTAGAGACTATTTCAATCAACGTTCTTAATTTTGACGTCCGATTTTTCTATTCACTAATAATTATGAATAGAAAAACAAAATATTTATATTCACACCGCCAGTTGTCACATCTACGTCAAATTAGACCTAAAACGCTATACTAATCTAAAAAAACAAAATACTTCTTGAGATTATATTACTTGTATTCTTATGTAAACACTATTTAGATATCAAAGAGTAAGATTAACACTCTTGCTCAAACCAAGAGATGTAGATTTAGAATACTACTCGATAATAAGAACAATAAATATAAAATAGAGAAATAGATGCAAAATCGGTGATTATTTCTTTCATACACTTCAAAAGAACAACGATTTTACCCATGCACAATATAGAATGCAATGCAGCAAATATAGAATGGTATCCTTGATGTCTTGTTATGCAAGTCAATAATAACTTTCTAGCGATGGGTTGAAAAGGAAGAAGTGATGTCTCATTCCAATGGAAGTTTTATCTCTTAACATATCGGTGAAGTGTTGAGTGTTTTCCAAAATCCATGAGTAATCTACGATAGTAACCAACGAGATCCAAGAAAGTAGAAACCTCACTATTGATTATGGTTTTGGGGGCCAATTACTAACAGCAGAAATTTTCTTTACTCAGTGATGAAATATTCTAAGTTGGAATTAGAAAAGTGTCATTAAGGTTCACTAGTACAAAAACAACAATATAATTTTTAAATTTACATCTGATTTATGAAAAAAGGGTGTAAATGAAAAATGCGGTGACAATTTTGTAAATATAGTGTCATTTGAAGAATTATCATGTGATAATATACCCCCTATTTTCAAAAAAATGGGTTTAAATAAAATATATTATTATAATCAAATCTCAATTACTCCCTTTAAACTAAATAACGGGTTTAAATAAGAAATAAGGTGGCAATTTTGTAAATTAAATGTAATTTTAAACATTATCATATGACAATATATCCCTTATTTAAAAAAATTTAAAAATATTATTTTTATATCTATATATAATTTTATAACTCAAGATATATAATCTATGTGATATATTAATAAATAATTTAAATATTATTAACAAATTAATGAGTGAATATTAATGAGTCTAAATTTAATTTATTACGTGAATATTAAATTTATTAGACAAATAAAATAATTTAATTAAAAACATAAAAAGACATAGAAGATACAATTCATAAACTCAGTTTTAACATAATTCTCATTCTAAACCCTTTTCAATGAAACTTTCGTTCTTCTTCACAATCCCAAATCTAGTTTCACCAAAAACAGAAGAATAAGGCCGCATCAGAATTTTTAACAAAACTCTCTTCGCAATCCAAACCCAGTTTCATCGCATTTCAAGTTCTAAACCCATAATCGATTCATTTTCACCAAAATCCTTTTCATTTTCGCTAAAACTCTTCGCGAATTTCACATTTCACCATCCCAGCTCACCACCTAGACGATTCATCAACACCGAAGCCCTTTTCATTTTCACCGAAACTCTTCTCAACGAAGCTGAAGAGGTGTGATTTTATACTTTGAGCGACATGCATCGGTAGCAGAAGAATTATGATTTTATACTTTGAGCGACATGCATTGGTAGCTGAAGAATTAGGGTGTTGTTTCAGAAATTAGTTCCTAACTTTTGTTTATTACTGTTTGGATGAGATTGTTGTTGGATCCAAATGACATTATTTGTTGCAACGGATTATTTCGGAGCATAATACTTTGGATAATTTGGTGTTGATTGATGCATATAGGCAAGGCGTGTTGTGTATCTATATCAGCTTGAAGAGTTGAGGGTGGAGCCGCTTTCGGCTTCTTCTGCTTCAAAGAGGACTGTCGTTCCTGCTTTGAATATGAGGCTTTGGTATGCACCTTAATTGGCGTTACCTGATGGGGTTATTTTGAAAGGCTCTACTCTTTTTGCTCTTAGGCCTAGTGATATGTCAAGTACAACTTCTTAGAAGGAAGGATCTTATTTGTCTTGGGTTTCTACAGCTTTTAAAGAACCTTATAGGTTTGCTGCTACAATGCTTATTGTAACACCCTTCTAAAATACCCCACGAATATTAATAAGTAGTTCAGAGTTAACATGCAATAAAGGGCATTACAATTAAAATAAAAGAAAATCTCATACAATTGTCATGCTTCACTGAAGAACTTCATTAAACTAACTAAACCAAAAGACAAGTTCTACACAGCGGAATTATTATCAAAAACGGATAAATTCGATCAATAATTATTCCCAAAATCAACTAAAGAAACACCAGAGTTTTAAATGTAACTCGCAACTAAACATTTCCTAGTGTTACAACTACCAGAGCATGACACTGACACGCGGATTAACTAAATGCATAGCTCAAGAGCCATCCTCACCAACTGCTAAGCAGCTAGGACTTTAATCTGAAATCATCAAAGTAAAGGTGAGATTTCATCACAATTAAAATTCATTATAAGTTCATCAAAAACAATAAAATATCATAAGACATCAGTCCACCCTATTTAGAATAATCAGATCTGCTTCATACATAAGTCATAAACATACATCATACACAAACAACAAACTATAACACTGGAATCCATCCTAACATGTTATAATCCAACAAATATAATGCAGACTCTATGCATGTGGTACCGACAGTGAACTAAATTCACACACTATTTCATTCCAACTCGGACACAGTGTTAATCCTCGATTCGCCCATACATCATTCGGACATGAATCCAGCGTCACCACCACTAATCAACTGGGCACGGGTATTGGCTGTTCAAGTCAAATTCCACCATAATGCATATGCATGCACATCATAAAGCATGCAACATTCAACGACGGAACATGATATCACAACAACATACCATGAATAAACAACACCGATAACAACATATGATATCAATACAATCATGAATAACAACAGGAAAACAACACATAAGCATCAATCCTCGTTCCACCTGTCAGAACAATCCTAACCAATTCACTCACCATTCCTAAAACTACCATAGTTTACAAATCAAAAAATTGGCTCTTTTCAAAATAAAATCCATTAAATAGCATTTTCTCCATTTTATAAAATAGGTTATTTAATTTAGAGAACACTGCCCAAAACGGCACTCAAAACGGAGTTACGGTTTAGAAAATACGAGTTTTTAAAGTTTAAAATATTTATCAAAATGACACAGTGGTAACCGGTTCCTCCCAGGGAGAACCCGATTCCCACAAATCTCAGGAATGTGCTCTCTGGTTTTTTGTATGGGGAACTCGGTTCCTCCAAACTGGGAATCGGTTCTTGCCAAAAATGTTCATTTTCTGTGTAAAATTTTCACTGGAAACCCGGTTCCTCCCAAGAAGTAACTGGTTCCCATAGACTCAGAATGACTACCTCCCTAGAATTTACTATGGGAACTCGGTTCCTCCAAACTGGGAATCGGTTCCCACGCGTTCTGTAGTAGAAAATACTTAGTTTGACAGCATCCTCCTTCCCAACTCAACACCCATTAATCCTTTACAAATCAACACATCCAATATCATAAAAATCATCCCAACAACATCAACATAGTGAGATTAAACACACTTCAACCACACCCAACAATCCTATAACATCAATTCATTCTAATTTCATGTAAATAGGCAATTTAGGGTCAAATCCTACAAACCTAGATAATCCTAAATTGGGATTTCTAACATATTAATCAACCCTATTGATTATCAAAACTCATAAGGCATAACAATCGGATAAAATCACTCCTTACCTTGTGAGAATTCGTCGGATTCTGACACCTTTGGCTTTTCCTCCTTCTTTTCCTCTTCTCACTTTTACGTAGAATGAAAACTTCCCAATTGGCTTCTCTTTTCCTTTTTTCCTTTTATTAATCTTATTACTCTAAAATAATAAAAATAAAACAAAATCAGTGATTATTTCCTTCATCTACTATTTAACTAAGAATGAAAGATGCTTAAGCACTCTCATTCTTACCCTTCCTTCAAAATAAAATTGTACTATCAAATGTCCTTTTTGGTAATTCAATAAATACATTAAACTATCCAAAGAAATTTCTCCAACATGCCAAGTGTCACTATACTTTGCAAAAATAAAAGGAGGGAAACATTTGTCTGTATAATAGGGGTTGCATAGGGTAATAATCAATATCATTTACTACAACTTTTTCTTTCATTATTATATTTCTCTCTCTGAAATTATTATCTGCATATCTCTCTCATCTTCGTTCTTTCTTCTTCTTCAAACCCGCTCGTCTCCATTTTCAATCATGTAGGACCTTTTGCTTCTCAAATGTTTTAGCATTTTACTATATATAACCTTCATTTTCAGTACACCGTCTTGTTTCTTTGTAACGGAAAGACCTATTACATTGATTTGGACATTAAACCACTGTATTTACAATGGTTTTTAGCCGTTCTTCGGTAACATCTAATGAGCTTGATTACGTTTTGGTTCTATCTATAATTTCCACTTTTCATTTCGTTTTTTAAGGGTTTGAAAAAAAAATGTTTTTGATGTTTTAGGGTTTTACTTTTTGATTGTTCTTCGACATCCTTCTAAAATATTGTTAGTTTTATCATTTTGGTGTTCAGCTGTTATTATACATGTTTTCTTGTTCATTTGTATGTGGTTTTATGTGGTTTGGGTATGCATTTTGTTGTTCATAGCCAATACTGGCTTTGTAAGGTATTGTGAGAAGCTTTTGGAAGAGATAATAAAGGCTTTGCAAGCACTCGAGACTGGAGAAAGAAAGGTAGACAGTGAAGAGGTAATATGGTGTTTTGGTGTTATGTTATCTACACTCAAACACTCAGACAAAATGTCATATGTACCATAATATGTTATCAATGCATATTTGAATGGTGAGATTGTCCTTGTGATGATTCTGGATTTTCATTTAGAAACACCAATAATATCCAATTTTGTTTAAATAGAAGGGCAAATTTCTCGTAATTTAAAAAATGACTAGAGGTCAAACTTGAACGAGGACCAATGTCCCATATCTTCTACCAACATCAAATTTTTAGTGGTGAAAACCAAGTAATGTTTTATAAGGTAGGGGTTCAAGATGACGACGTCCTTCAAAATATTTTTCTAATCATGAGTATTATGGGTACGACTCGATTAAGTTGTACATTATGCTCCAGGAGCCTCGGTTGTCACAACCAATTGGTACCAAATCAAGTGTGTCCACCCAGAGTGTATGTTCAAGCTTTTCACATCGTATAAGATGAGAAGTGATTATTGGGTGATAGGCTCTATGTCCACCCACACTTGTGTTAATTCACCTGAACCACATGATCACAATAAACTAAGTTATGATATGATATATCAAGAAATATTACCTCTTGTCAGCAACGACCCGTCATTGAAGATGAAAACAATAATCTCTTGCATCACTATAAAATACAACTATACCCATCATACAGGAAGGCATGGTTAGAAAAAACCAAGGCTATTGAAAGTGTATACGAAAACTAGGAGGATTCATACAAAGTACTACTGTGCTACTAGCTTGTACTTCGCACGTATGCTCCTAAAACTATTTATGTTATGGAATCAATGGTGGCGTGGCGTATGCCCCCATACAATACTTGTGTTAACGAAAATGGAATTTTCAGTCGACTATTTTGGGCTTTTCAACCTTGCATCACATATCCTGCGTCCTACAAACCTATTATTTAGATAGATGGAACATGGTTGTACGGGAAATACCAGGGCACACTACTGATGGCAGTTGCACAAGATGGCAACTAAAATATTTCCAATTTCCTTTGCTCTAGTCGAGTGAGATACGAGTGGTGGTTGAAGTTTCTTTCTCAAGAATCTCTGAACACATGGCTCCACAACCTGGTAGACATGCTTATATTCAGAGTGCTTACAATATCCATGTTAATGGTTGGCATGAACTCCCTTCAACGCATGTCTACTGTGTAAAAAATATCATTCAAAATTTCATGCGGGAGATCAAAGACAAGGCTCTTCAAAAAACAATTATGAGCACAGGGTATGCATTATCACAACCTTCGTTCAAACACTATCGCAACAAGATCAGATTGTCTAATCCAGATGAAGGTAGGTGGGTTGATAATCTTCTGGTGGAAAAATGGACAAGGTCATACGACAATGGTCAACGATGGGGTCACATGATAACAAATCTAATTGAATCAATGAACGGTGTCTATAAAGGCATGTGAAACCTCCCAGTATCCGCTTTGGTGAAATCAACATATTTTAGGATGACTTCATTGTTTGCAAAAAGAGGTGAAATATGGAAAGCATTGGTACAATCGGGACAACTATGAAGGGAAAACTTCATGAAATTTATTAAGGCAGTAGTGTCAAAGCCACCACTGATCGTGTTACATGATTCGACCGACATAACCATAACTTCATTGTCAAAGAGATACTCGACCATAATTGGGGGCTACTGTTGTACCCCAAAATTTACCCTCTTCTTTCCCGCGTTTTTCAGGCTTATAATCCCATTTGCATAAAAATACATGTAGTAGCATGCATAGCATTCATCATAGGGAGTATCAGATTTCAGGTATTCTGAATGACACCCAAAAAGAGCTCATTTCTCAATAAGGTGGATTTCGGGTTTCGGCACATTTTGGGCACCCCAGACGGCGTACCTCTCATCTCCTTGGGTATTTTCTGTTGATTTTCGATTGGCATTTCCCATCATGATTATCTACAACTTTCGTTTGGAAGCCAAGAACGGATTTTATGAGGGAGGCTCTCAAAGGAGTCATGTTCCCCGGCATATCAAGCTGACTTTAGTGCTGAACCGTGTGTTTTGGCTCACTGAAAAGGCTTTATTTTCTAGCTAGAATCTCGGAATTGAGCGGGACTAATTTCTAAAATTCCGTGTCAAGATTCTCTACAACTCTCATTTGCAACTCGAGAGCTAATTCTTCACCGATCGGTACCAGAATTTTATTCTCTGAGTTTGATTTTTGAGTTGAACTGCGCAATTTTAATCTGATACGCGAAGTTTGAAAAATCACATCTCACTCAATTTTCATCGAAACGGGACGGGGCCGGTGCCAAAAGTTCACAAATCTTGTGATTTCAGCTTTTCTTGAAATTGAATACTGAAATCACATGCAAATTCAATGTAGATTATGATTCTAGGATTCGTACTCTTGAATTCTTTGATTTGAATCGATTTTTGCCGCCTTATTTGTGTCGGAGTTTAGATTTTGGTTCATAGCATGCATATACACTTGTGCATTTGTTTTCTCTTTGTTCATAAGATACGAACTCATACATATTGCATTATCCGTCACATATTCATGCATTGGTGAGTATTTAGCTTGATCAATTTCATTGATTCATGATGATTTGAAGCATAACTTGCATTCAATATGTAGATATCCAAGCATTTAGTGCATTGTGCATGGACTTGTCACATGTGCACTCCATGTGTTTGTGTTAATGCATAAACTAGAATTGAATGAAAATTTTCCTCTATGTAGCAAACTTTGCATTTGAGCATTAGGTTTTATCGACATCGGTTCGCATTCCTTGCATGCTCATGCATTCCTTTGATATGAACATTGGAAATATCATTTTGATTTGCATTCCTTGCATGTTCATACATTTAACTTGTCATATGAACATTGGAATTATCATTTTGATTTGCATTCCTTGCATGTTCATACATTTAACTTGTCATATGAACATTGGAATTATCATTTTGATTTGCATTCCTTGCATGTTTATACATTTAACTTGTCATATGAACATTGGAATTATCATTTTGATTTGCATCCCTTGCATGTTCATACATTTAACTTGTCATATGAACATTGGAATTATCATTTTGATTTGCATTCCTCACATGTTCATTCATCACTTTGATATGAGCATTAGGTTTTATCATTCGATTTGCATTCCTCACATGTTCATTCATCACTTTGATATGAGCATTAGGTTTTATCGTTCGATTTGCATTCCTTGCATGTTCATTCGTTACCTTGCTATGAACATTGGTTTTATCGTTCGATTCGCCTTCCTTGCATGTTCATTCATTACCTTGCTATGAACATTGGTTTTATCGTTCGATTCGCATTCCTCACATATTCATGCATTACTTTGCTATGAACATTGGTTTTATCGTTCGATTCACATTCCTTGCATGTTCATTCATCACCTTGCTATGAACATTGGTTTTATCGCTCGATTCGCATTCCATGCATGTTCATTTAGCTATCCTTCACTGCTGGATTATGGCCTAACATTGTGGGTCGGACTGTTGCATGAAAACATCATAAACAGGGGGTTCGGATCAAAATCTGATTTTTCTGCAGGTTGCAGGTCGCGCTTAGCACGGTCCAGAGCGCGCTAAGCGCCAAATGTTCTGACTTTTTATGTTTCAGGTCGCGCTTAGCGCGGTATGTCGCGCTTAGCACGGTATGTCGCGCTTAGCGTGGTCCTCTGGTTTACTTTTTCTGATTTTTTCGATTCTGATGATGAACAGTAGTCACCTTAGCTATGCTTGGCTACTATTTGCACTCCATTTTATGCAGGGACACACGACGCATACATATGCGACTCGTTTCTTCGATATTCGCACATTTTCCCGTTATTTGCTTTTTGGGTCTGACTCCCTTCTTGCAGGTTTTGGTTGAGTTTGTACACCCACATGTACATCATTCCTATCTTGTTTTGCTTTCTTTATCCCGTTCTTGCAGGCATTGCCGCTTCGGATGCGTATTGACACGTATTCCGCTTGTTTCGATGCTTTGAGCGATTCTCACCAGTTTACTTTCATTGCATGACTGCAGTACTTGAAGTATTCCGGAGTATTTCATTATCTTGCGTTGCTCTTCGGATGCTATATCCGTTTGGTAGTTTCTACACTGCTTACCGCATTCTCTTACAGCTTTCCTAGATATCATGAGAAGTAGGGCTTTACAGCTTTCCTTTTTGCCATGATGGGGCTTCCGTAGCTGGAGCATGTTCAGGAACCCCTCTGGTTTATTTAAAGACCCGTTTAGGGAAAATCTACTTGTGATTTGTGCATATTTGCTTGTTTGTCTATTTTTTTCTCCAGGAGCTTGGTTAGGATTGATTCTTTAGCCTAGACATTAGGACCCCCATCCTTTGCATGTCAACATAGGTAGAGATTCCCTTGCATCCTAAACCATAGGTCCAACCTTCACTTTGCTAGTTTCTTTTGCATATTGCATGTAATAAAACTAAAACTTGCTTTTCCTTTTTTCTTTGAAAAAAAACACTTAATAATGGTTTAAACTCCTTTCTCAAGGTAAAAACAACCAACCAACATCAACTTTTTCGCCTTTGCGCGCTCCTTTTGCATTTGTGTTTAAAACCTTTTTCACAAGTAAAAAACACAAAACACACCAAAACAAGTGAGCCGAACTACGACGCTCTGACTTTCCCATTGCACGCGGGAATACGTAGGCATCTTGTCACGGGGCTCGATCGAGCAAACTTTGTAAATATTTCCTTCTTTTCCCCGTGGTTTCTTATTTTCTCTTTTCCTTTGCATGCATGATTAGCGATTAAGGCTAGATATAACACACCCTTAGCTAGAAATAGAAAGTGGATACCGTAGAGTACTACGGGCGTGTGGGGTGCTAATCCCTTCCCCTCGTGTAACTAACTCCCTTACCTAGATTCTCTCGATTTCACGGTTATAGGACCGCGATTTCTCCCCCAGGTTTACTCGATGTTTTCCTTTCTCCCTCGTGAGATGGCGACTCTATTTGATACCTAGTTATCATTGTCGGAGTTTCCGCCGGTGTTTTCAGCTGGCGACTCTGCTGGGGAACGTACAGACCTGTGTTGGTCCGATCAGGAGTTGATCCTAGCTTTCTCTTTCGTGTCTATTGGGTGTTTATCAGCTTTATCGCTTTATCATCCTTTGTATGCTTTGCATTGCATTCTATGTGGCATATTTACTGCTTTCATATATCTTGTATCTGGACTGCTGCTGTGTTGGTTTATCTCTTGATCTGGGTGGGTGTTACTTGAGGTAAAAGGCCAACTACCCCGGCCAGTGACACATAGGCGAGATGGATGTCCATGTCGAATCCCGCATCCCGTGGTGCGTGTGAGGAGGCATGGAGTATCGAATTCAGACGAGATTCGATTGACGGTGCTTTCGCCCTACACCCTGTTGTGTAGTCAGCAAAGTACTCGATAAAGGATCGTCGACTCTAACTATCATTAGGGATACCTTGTTGAGTCTAGAATTACCCTGTGAGTTGGGGCGGGATATCATTACTACAGGTACTGATGGTGACTGTTGGTGACTTGTTACTGCCGGTGACTTTGTTATTGATGGTGACTTGGTATTTTCTGGTATCTTCTGGTATTTTCTGGTATTTTCTGTGGGATTCCAGTTTGACGCCGGACCTTTGAACCTGTGACATTCAGATCCCATTCTATATGACATCTTGGTTGTGTGACAAGTTTCAGACTTTGTGATACTTATCTGAGAGTCCCGTACAGCAGTGGTTTCGATGAACAGGATACATGATTCAAAAACATTGCATTCATGAAAATTTTTAATTTTTGCATATTCTTAACATGCATATTTGTTATTTCCAGGATTTCTTACCTTTGGGTCTAGTTGTCGGGTTGTTTTGGAAGATGGATACTGAAAAGAAGAACAATCAGAGACGTCATCCGGTATACAAATTTCCCGCTCCTGCTCTTTAGAATCTCCTCTTGATGGCCAACAAGTCTCCACCTGAGAATATTCTCACGTTTACCCGGGATTATGGAAGGATTCTGACATGGTTGAAAGCTCCTTTGACCAATTATCAGAAGGATGGGCTCCAGGCCCTTTTCCAATTCTATGACCGTGAGTTGAGGTGCTTTGTATTTCCCGATTATTTGCTGATGCCCACATTGGAAGAGTATTCTAGTATCCTAGACATTCCTATCTTGCATCAAGCGCCTTTTCATGCCTCTATGGAGAGACCGACTGATGATCAGATTGCTGGGCTCTTCATTTGCAAAAATCTGTGGTATCCGCCAATGTCGCAAGCAAGGGTGTCGTGAAAGTCTTTCATTTGGGCTTTCTTCTTCGGGATGGTAATGCCAAATTTGTCAAGAAGGATCGGAAGGGTTTCAACGCCGTTTTAGCTTGTTGTATCTACGGGATGTGCTTATTCCCGAATGAATTTGTCGACATGAATGCCATCTCTATTTTCATCCAGCGGAATCCCATTTCAACTTTGTTGGGAGATGTTTATCATTCCATTCAAGCCCGGAGCTTCAAAGGGAAGGGTGGAATTGTGAATTGTTGTGCGCCATTGTTATACCATTGGTTTCAGGGTTTTCTTCCCCGAAACGGTGCTTTTGCTGACACTCGGCATACCATGAGATGGATTCCTAGATTGATGGGCCTCACATCTCACGACATCAATTGGAGTCGACGCGAGATGTCCAAGACCGAATGCGAGAAGCTTATTATCCGGTGCAGAGACTTTCCTAATGTCCCTCTCATGGGCATAAGGGGAGGTATCAATTACAATCTGACTCTTGCTCTGAGACAGTTGGGTTACGCTTTGTTGGGACCTCCCGATGTGAGTCTTGTGCGAGAAACCCTATATTATGATGTGCTCGATGCTACCGAGATGATGACTAGAGCTGTCCAAGCATGGAAGAGTATCCGTCTTGAAGGAGGTCAATATTTTGGTAAGAAAGATCCTACGGCCTATGCTTCTTACATCCAATGGATCAAAGACAAGAATAGTGATCGTCAGTGGCCCTCCCTTACCGGAGCAGCGACTTTTTATCCTTCAGAGTGAGTTCCAGATGTAGTTTCTAAAGGAGATTATGAGCGTGTACTTGCTCAGAATCGCCTTTTGCTTGAAGAAAAGGAGACATTGGCGGTGAATTGTCTTTTTGCAACTCAGACAAAGAACCAGTTGGCTCATGAGCTCAAGTATTTCAAAGGGAAGCATCTGACTCGACCAAGAAGAGGTCCAGAGTTGAAGATTTCTCCATTCCTATGGAAGAGCACCGAAAGGTTGTTATAGGTTTGGAAAAGACGTACAAGGCTCAAATCGAAGACTTGAAGAAGCAAATGCATAATCAGAAGTTGGAGTATGAGTCCCATATTCAAGAAACAGAAGCTCAATTGTCCTTTGCTGTTGGAGAATTGGAACGTCTCAAGATTCAGACGGTTGCACCAGAGGAAGAAGGGTTTCCTATGTCTAATGTCTAGACTTATGCTTTATTTGTCTTGTGCGGAAATCACCATCAGGCTTGTTGATGGGATTACTCCTTTTTATATGATTTGCAAAAATGATTGATTCAATTGCTTGTAATCTTCTTTGATCCAATGATATTATACTTTTCAGTATTCATTATCTTGCTAAAGCCTGAAACTTGAGTCAAAGTGTTAAGAAACCTGGAAATGTTCAAATATGCCATAACATGCATAACATGCATATCATTCATATCTGTACATACCATGCATAACAGGTTTTGTCCGGAGTTCTCATCCTCGGCTTCTGCTTTTATTTAGCAGAAAGATTGCAAACTTCCACCGTTACCGACTTGGAGCAACGAGAAATGACAGATGGAACAACTTCAGGCAGACATGGCCGCGATGAAAGCGCAGATGGAGGCGCAGATGACTCAATTCATGGAAGTCATCACCAACATGAATCAGGGTCAGCAAGAGCTGAGGTCTTTGGTTGAGAGGACTCGTTCGAGGATGGTCGATGCAATCCGTTTGACGATGCTTCTGTGGGTCAACCCCGTGTTGAAGTCAATAATGCTGATTTGGGTATCAATGACCCCCTTCGTGGTCCGGGTGTACACCTCACTGGTCGGTTTCTTCCTCCACCACCTACTCCACCTCAGGGATAGTTTTTCTTTGATGATGGGATGCAAGGGCATCGTATTCGGGGTCGTCCTCGTTCTCAGGGCGCAGATTTTGATCAGAATGATGAAGCTTACTTTGTGAATGGTAGTGAAGTTGACTTTCCCGCAGATGATCACAGATACTGTTTGCTTGAAGAGCGGTTGAAGGCTGTTGAGGGTCAGAAGTTGTCTGGGATGGATTTATCAGATTTAGGGTTGGCACCTCGAGTGAGGCTTCCTCCGAAGTTCAAAGTGCCAATATTTGACAAGTATAATGGGGCAACTTGTCCCAAAACTCATATCACTGCGTATTTCGCAAGATGGCGGTTTATACTAAAGATGAGAGGTTGTTGATGCACTTCTTCCAAGAGAGTCTGACCGGGGCATCGTTAGAATGGTATATGCATTTGGAACGAGGCCATATCAGGACATGGCGTGATCTTGTGAATGCCTTTCTTCAGCAGTATCAGTTTAACATTGATATGGCTCCGAATCGTACACAACTGCTGGGTTTGTCTCAGAAATCGGGGCAAACATTCAAACAGTATGCTCAGAAGTGGAGAGAACTTGCTGCTAGAGTTCAACCACCCATGGTCGAGCAGGAAATGATTGATATGTTCACCAGTACTCTATCTGGACATTATTGTGTTGCATGCAGTACCTCTCCAAGCTTCGCTGAGATGGTCTGATACGGTGAACGGATCGAGAGTGGGCTGAAGTCCGGTAAAATCCAACAAGTTGAAGGAAATTCTTCCGGTGCTAAGAAAGCATACAGCGGTTATCCCAAGAAGGAAAAGGGAGAAGCCAACGCTGTATATGGTAGTAGAGGCAAAGCTCAGGTCAATGCAGTGACCATATCCGCTTCTCAACCTCCAAATCAGCAAGCACCGCGTCAACAAAACCAGAGGCAACAAGAGAATCGTACTCCTAGGAGGTTCGATGCTATTCCTATGAGTTACTCAAATTTGTTTGTCCGCTTGAATGACCTTAAACTGGTCACTCCCAAGCCTGCATTTGCACCCCCTCCTCTGGATAAACGGCCCAGAAATTATGATGTCAATGCTAGCTGCGAGTTCCATTCCAGAACCTTGGGGCATAGTATTGAGAATTGTTATGCATTCAAATGCAAAGTGCAAGACCTCATTGATTCAAAGACCGTTGAATTAGAGGCTCGACCGCAAGTTGCTGGACCAAATGTTACATAGAACCCGATGTCGCGTCATGGGGTTGTTCAAGTTGTAATAGAAGATGGGGAGACCCTTAATCTGGTCATAGATGTTGATTTGGTGAAAACACCGCTGCCTTTTGTCAAGAAGTATTTGATTGAAAGAGATGTCTTTCCTGGTTGCGAAGCTGCTTGTGATAGGTGTGAACATTTCTCCAATGGTTGTGCAAACTTGAAAGCTGGTATTCAGGGTTTGATTGATGATGGTCAGCTACAGTTTGATCAGGGCCGAAAGGATGAGAGGGTTGAGACACGGGTTGTTTCTGTGATTACCATTCCTTATACTCCAATTGTGATATCTACACCAACAAAGTCTATTCCCCTAGCAATTACCAAGCCTGGTCCTTTGCCATATGAAAGTGATAAAGTTGTGTTGTGGCATTATGGATCGGATGTTTATTACCACGGGGTGAAACAGGAAGATGCCTCTTCCCCAACTGAGAAAGGTGATGTGTTGGATGTTGCTAATGCTGATAATATTGCTGGAAGTAGTGGTATGACCCGAAGCAGGCGGATTTTCTCTGACCCAACAATACAGCTCAAGGCAGATGCTGCTGCCAAAGCTAGAGGCAAGCAACCTATGAAACAACCGGACTTGCAAAATGCCCATCCTGATCTAGAGAAGGATATAGAGGAAATTATGAAGTTTATCTGCAGGAGTGACTTCCGTGTGATTGATCAGCTTGCTCAAACACCTGCGAAAATTTCTATTCTCTCTTTGCTTCGAGATTCTGAAGTGCACCGCAATGCCTTGATGAAGCTTTTGAGCACCGCGTTTGTGCCGCAAGAGATCTCGGTTGGGCAATTTGAAAATGTGTGTGCAAGCATATCAGCGAGCAACGGATTGGGTTTTACTGATTCTGATCTTCCGCCAGAGGGTCGGAAGCATAACAGAGCTTTGCATATTTCCATAGAGTGCCGGGGCACCACTTTGTCCCGAGTGTTGGTTGATACTAGTTCCTCGCTTAATGTGATCCCCAAATCCGCATTGATGAAGATTGACTATGGTGGTCTTGAACTCCGGCCTAGTGATCTGATTGTTAAAGCATTTGATGGTTCGAGACGATCTATTTTTGGAGAAGTGGATCTCCCCATCAAAATCGGCCCTCAGTTTTTTGTTACCACATTCTTCGTCATGGACATTCAACCTGCCTATTGTTGCCTCTTGGGCCGTCCATGGATCCATAGAGCTGGAGCGGTCACATCAACTCTTCACCAGAAGCTGAAGTACCCCGTTGAAGGGAAAACCATCACAGTCTGTGCTGAAGAAGAATACATTGTGAGCCATCTCGCGTCCTTCCGCTATGTTGAGGTCGATGGTGAGATTCATGAGACCCCGTTTCAAGGCTTTGAGACGGTGCACATGCTGAAAAACCCCTCAGCTGAAGGAGGCTAAGAAAGACGAACCCGAATCTTCCATGGCACCTTTGAAGGATGCGAAAGCTGTGGTCGATGTTGGACGCCCTGAAGGTTGGGGCCGTGTGGTGGAGGTAGCACCTAAGTTTAACAAGTTCGGGTTGGGTTTTTGACCCTATTCTGCGCCGTCGGATTCTGAAAGCACCTAACTTGGCTACTCCTGTGAGGTTCTCTAGTGCTGGCATCAGTTCCAGGCAAGCAAACGCCGTGGATGATTCTGAAAACGAGTTCGATATTGATAAGTGGATCCGTCCCAGTGTCCCTGGCATGGAACTCAACAACTGGACCTCGGAAGACTGCGTCCCAGTCACGATGGCCGAAGAGTGATTTTCTTTTGTTTCTGTTATCATGCAATAATTTCTGTGTTCTGCCCAAGGCACAGTGAATCATATGTAGGGCCACCTTGTTTGCATATGCAACATTTTTATCATGAAATAAAGAACGTCTTTTTCATTCAAATGTTTTGTTCTTTTTCTTTCAATTTTACATCACAATTTTAAAACGCAAAATGGCAATGCTTTATTTTTCTTTTATCATCTAAAAATCTAAAATAGGCATTAAAATCAACCATGCAGATATAATCCCACATTCCTAATGGGTCCCTTTGATAACGACTCTGCTATCACTCTTTATGACTTTGATAATCCGATCAACCAAGCCGAAGAAGAAGGTGAGGAAGATTGTGAACTCCCTAAAGAGATAGCAAGAATGTTAGAACAAGAGGAAAAGGTTATCCAACCGCATCAGGAAGAGATTGAGAAAGTGAATCTGGGCAATGCTGATGTGATCAGAGAGGTTAAAATCGGGCCGCTTTGGAAGACAGTGTGAAATAGAGATTGATCGAATTACTCCGAGAGTATTCTGATATCTTCGCTTGGTCTTATGAAGACATGCCTGGGTTGGATACCGATATTATGGTGCACAAGTTGCCTTTGAAAGAGGAATGCCCTCCTGTTAAGCAGAAACTTCAAAGAACTCATCCCGAGATGTCTAAGAAGATCAAAGAGGAAGTCCAGAAACAGCTTGATGCAGGCTTTTTGAAAGTCATTTCTTATCCCCCATGGGTTGCCAACATTGTTCCCGTGCCTAAGAAAGACGGCAAGGTTAGAATGTGTGTGGATTACAGGGATCTGAACAGAGCAAGTCCAAAGGATGATTTTCCTCTTCCCCATATTGACATATTGGTAGACAATACAGCTCATGCAAAAGCGTTTTCGTTCATGGATGGCTTTTCCGGGTATAATCAGATCAAGATGGCACCGGAAGACATGGCTAAAACAACTTTCATTACCCCATGGGGAACTTTCTGTTATAAGGTGATGCCTTTCGGATTGAAAAATGTCGGGGCAACTTACCAGCGTGCGATGGTAACTCAGGATGAAGAAGAACATCTGGTACACCTACAGAAGTTGTTTGATAGGTTGAGGAAATTCAAATTGAGGCTGAATGCGAACAAGTGTACGTTTGGTGTGCGATCTGGCAAGTTGTTAGGCTTTGTTGTAAGTGAAAGAGGTATCGAGGTTGATCCTGCTAAAGTAAAAGCAATTCAAGAAATGCCTGAACCAAGAACTGAAAAGGAGGTCTGTGGCTTTCTGGGGAGGTTAAATTACATCTCTAGATTCATCTCTCATATGACTGCCACATGCGAACCTATCTCCAAGTTGCTTAAAAAGGATCAGATGGTCAGGTGGAATGACGATTGTCAAGTCGCATTCGATAAGATAAAAGAGTATCTGCAGGAACCTCTGATTCTTATGCCTCCCGTGGAGGGCAGGCCGTTGATCATGTATTTGACAGTGCTCGAAAGCTCAATGGGGTGCGTGCTGGGCCAACATGACGAGTCTGGTCGAAAAGAGCATGCAATATACTACCTAAGCAAAAAATTTACCGACAGTGAAACAAAATATTCACTGCTCGAGAAAACTTGCTGTGCTTTAGCGTGGGCTGCTCGCCGACTAAGGCAGTATATGTTGACCCACACAACCTTGTTGATATCCAAGATGGATCCGATCAAGTACTTATTTGAGAAGCCAGCTTTGATAGGCCGGATTTCCAGGTGGCAAATGATTTTAACAGAATATGACATCCAGTATACTATGCAGAAAGCTATCAAGAGTAGTGTGTTGGCAGACTATGTTGCCCACCAACCAGTGGATGATTATCAGCCGATGAGGTTTGAGTTTCCTGATGAGGATATAATGTACATTCGGGATTGTAACATCCCAGGTCCAGACGAGGGACCCAAACTAGGATCCAAGTGGTCTTTGGTCTTTGATGGAGCCTCCAATGCATTAGGCAATGGTGTTGGTGCAGTAATCACTACTCCGGACGGTCATCATATCCCATTCACAGCTCGAATTTGCTTTGATTGTACCAATAACATGGATGAATATGAGGCTTGTATCTTTGGTATCGAGGCGGCAGTTGATTTGAGAATTAAGCATCTGAAAGTGTATGGAGACTCTGCACTTGTGATTTGCCAGATTAACGGAGATTGGGAGACTCGCCACCCAAATCTGATTCCTTACAGAGAGCACGTGATGAAGTTGATTCCTTACTTCGAGGAAATCACTTTCGATCACATCTCACGGGAAGAGAACAACTTAGCTGACGCTTTGGCCACTTTAGCGTCCATGTTTAAAGTCAAATGGGCTAATGAAGTGCCTTCGATAGCCATTCAGAGACTGAATGAGCCAACCTTTTGTTTCGAGATCGAAGCAGAGAAAGATTGTAATCCTTGGTTCTACGATGTCAAGCGATATCTCGAGACTCAAGAGTATCCTGAGGAAGCTTCTGTAACAGATAAGAAGTTCTTCCTCAACAACGGTGTGCTGTACCGTAGACATCATGACGGGCTATTGCTCAGGTGTGTTGGTAAAGATGAAGCTGCAAAGATCATCGAGGAAATGCATGAGGGCTCATTCGGCACTTATTCCAGTGGGCACACCATGGCCAAAAAGATCATGCGAGTGGGGATTTCTGGTCAACCATGGAGGTTGATTGTTTTAATCATGCCCGAGTTTGTTACAAATGCCAAGTGTATGCTGACAAGGTGCACGTGTGTCATACCCAAAATTTTCCCTCCTACTTCTCAAGATATTTCATACATCCATGCTCAAGGATTCCTCAAGGGTTGATCAGACAAACCTTCTCCTAGACAATCAACCCAAACCAGGGTTTGGTGATTCTCAGATCAAGATGGACTTCCAACATCTCCAATGTTCATCATGCCTCCTCATATGCTTCAAAGATTCTCCATGTCAAGTTTCAAGCCTCACAAGTCAAATTTCCTCAGACAATTGCTCAGATGGTTGAAAATCAGTTGTATTGGACAAAAAGTCAACTGTGGTCAACATCCTTATTTTGAAGTTACATTCATCATTTGATCAAGGGTTGATCATGATTCATCAAGAAAACTCAAGATTTGCTCAAAAGTCAAACTTTCTAAATTAGGGTTTCTTAGTGAAAAGTCAACCAAACTTTGACTGAGCATAACTTCTTCATACTTTCTCAGAAATTTTTCCACCACCTCTTGTTTTGAAGGAAATTCAATTCCCTACAACTTCATGTCTCACAAGAATGTTCAAAAAATGCTTCATTTGGAAGGTATAGATCAAAACATTACAGGTCCTTTTCAAAGTCAACAAAAAGTCAACTTTTTGTTTTGAAGATATATTGAGCATGGAAACTCCAATTGAGATGAAACCAAAGAGGTTGGTTAGAGGACTCTTAGAGCTTTCTAAAAAGTCCAAGAACACTAAAAAATGTGGAAAATTGAGCAAGATAAACCATTCACAAGTTGGGCAATTTTGAAGAAGTGCACAAAGAGAGATACTTGTAAAAATAAAAAAATTTGCAAATGGGCCTAGTTTTTCTTCATCCAAACTTGTTCCTTATACAATTAGAAATATCCAAGCCCAATGCCACGAATTTTAATCTTATTTTTCTATTTAATTTGGATTTTATTCATTTAAATACAAATTAAATTCAAAAATAAGGTATAAAATCAAAATTAATTGTAAAATTGATTTTTCTCTCTTCCTTGAGATCCAAGTAACCCAAGAAAGCTGGAAAATTTCGAAATTGGTCTTGATATGGCAAGAATTTGATTGAAATTGATCAAAAAAGATAAGATTTGATTTTGTACAAAATCAAATAATTTTTGCATTGATTGATGATTATTTCTTCCTCAAATCAGCTCCAATTCCATCCAATATAAATATACAAGGCATAGAACATGAATGAGAACAGAAAAATTGCTTGGAGAAACCCTAACCTAACTCAAAAAAACCGTGCCTCTCAAGCAACTAGCAGCCCTTGTTCCATCTTGTTTCAAATGTTTTTGAGGATCCAAACACGTTCCTTGATATCCCTGGAAGCATTCCAGACTTTTACATTGTCCAAAAGCATCAAGAATCACGAAATCCGAATTTGAACGAAGTTTGCAAGCTTTCTGGGTGGTTTGATTGAATTTCCATGGCCTAGAACACGAATCACCATTGCTAGGGTTTTCGGCCTCGATTTAGGGCTTCTTTAAAACGGATAAATTTGACCATAAGACCACCACCATCGTGTTTAGAATTCAATTTGCAATCGATTCATGTACTCACAACTAATTTATATTACGTGTATGAGATTTTGGAAAATGCAGGGACTATAGCGTCGCACTGAGGCCGACACAATATTTTCAAAAATTCAAAACGAAGAAGATAAAGCTTGGCGCGGGATTGGTGCAGTCAAGAGATGACACTTGTTTACAAACCAATCGCTCCGTTTCCATTACACGCGTGCACTCCAGCTCAGTTGGTCAAGGCGTGGGGATGTGAAGCTAAGGTCACCATTTTGATTCTTGAAGGGACCATTTATTTTTGCTTCTTTTACAAACTAACATATTTTTTCATATTTTCATATTTTCTATTTAATATTTTCTATGCATTTTATTTTTCTTTCATAATTTTTTATCATGCATTAAAAAACACCAAAAATATTTTTTCTTTTTGCATTATTTCCAGAAAATGTTTATTTAATTTATAAAATTAAAAATATTATTTTTGCATGCATATTTAATTTAATTGTTAAGACTGATAGCAGGGTTGAAACCCAATGAGGATTCATTGTCGCATTGCCATGCGTTTTAGTTTTCCTCTTATTTTTACTTTTGCAATTGCCTCATTTCAGGAATTGCTTCCTCTTGTACTTGCCTACTTACAGGCACACTTTCAATTAATAAAATGAGTTTTTTCTTGTCAGTTAATTTCTTGCATTTACTGATTTGTTTGTAAAAGACGTTCAAAGTTTCATGGTAAAATTTTGCATATGTAAACATTGTTGGTTTTACCGTGATCAGAAACTTTTGAGTGTTGCTTTAAGGCTTGAGTGATCTGGATGGCAGAAGCTCTTGTCATATCATGCCAGGGTCACTCCGCTAACGTTGTATTGCAGGATATCCAGTTGCGCTAGTGTGGAGATGGTTCAGGATTGTCCATGACATTTTCCCCAGCTTTATCCCCATTGGAGTCCCCACCACTTCCCAGCAGACGGTTGTCCCCAGCATGGGTCCGTCATATCCTTCCCATCGGAAATTCCCCAGCAGGTGTTCGCTAGAATTTCGAGTGTGTTATTCCCGCTTATCCCGTACAGAGGCAGTTTCTGAACCCTCGATTTTGGAATGATTATCCCTAGTGGGTTCGCTTCTCACTATATTCCCGATATGGATACCAGCGTATCTGGACCTCTCCCAGTAGAGTTGAGGTATTTTCCCCCTTTTGATCCCTCTGGAGTGTGAGTGGTGGTTGTCGCTTGACCACTCAGTTTCCTCAGCCGTCAGCATATCTTTGTCTCCCCAGCTAGAGTTGCAGTGGGTAATGGTGGAAGATCTTCTCCAGGTGCTTCCTTTATTCCCCAGCGGATCTCTGTCTAACTGATAGGTTTCCCATGGCATCACCTCCTCAACAGGCTCATCAAGCAGATTCAGTTTGCTCTGAGTGATTTTCAGGCATTCTTAAATGCTCTAATCCCCGGCTGAGTTCCTATTTCCTTCGCTTTATACATATATTTGTTGCACATGCATCATTACATCAACATTATTCCCTAGGAGAGTCACTCATCTCATAGGATTATAAGCCAGAAATGCAATTTTATCCCCAGCGATGTCGTGTTTTTCTTGGAATCCGTTGTGTCCCGGTTTCTTTCGGCACAGTATGTCCATCTTCTCCTGATTAGTGTTGAAGCCGCTCTTACCCTGGTGCAACACGTCTTCAGCTTCGAAGGCAAGCCCTACACTTGTCTTTCCCCCTCAGAGTACAACGTTCTGAGTTAGTAAAGTCTAATCGGCGTTTTCCGGTCTTTGCATCACAAATCCGCCCAATCAGTCAGCGTAATGTGGTTAGCCTGGTTTGCGTATCTAGTCTTATTTCCACTTGCATGCCAGTTCTCCCCTGGCATTGTGGGTCTTTCGAGTACAAGAATACTCTTGTTTTTGTCCTCCGCAAAGTCTAATAGGCATTTTCCGGTCTTTGCATCACAAATCCGCCCAATCAGTGGGCGTAATGTGGTTAGTCTGGTTTGCGTATCTAGTCTTCGCTTCCGCTTGCATGTCAGTTCTCCCCTAACATTGCGGATTGAATTGGGTAGAAGCCATTTCTTCTTCCGGGTCAGGAATACACCTGCACCGGGTTTCACAGAATTCAGCGTTTATTCTGTGTCCCTTCTTGTTGTGACCCAGTTGAGCTCTGGTGCAACATAGCCTTTCCTCAGCAGATTTCTGGAACTTAGAGCGTAAATTTTGAGTCCATTTCGGTATTCAATCACCTCATACCTTGTCGCCCGGAAGGCAGACGCCAACCTTGCTCTCAAGCTTGAGGATGATTCAATAGGGGCAGCTGTTGTACCCCAAAATTTACCCTCTTCTTTCCCGCATTTTTCAGGCTTATAATCCCATTTGCATAAAAATACATGTAGTAGCATGCATAGCATTCATCATAAGGAGTATCAGATTTCAGGTATTCTGAGTGACACCTAAAAAGAGCTTATTTCTCAATAAGGTGGATTTCGGGTTTCGGCGCATTTTGGGCACCCCAGAAGGCGTACCTCTCATCTCCTTGGGTATTTTCTATTGATTTTCGACTGGCATTTCCCATCATGATTATCTACAACTTTCGTTTGGAAGCGAGAACGGATTTTGTGAGGGAGGCTCTCAAAGGAGTCATGTTCTCCGGCATATCAAGCTGACTTTAGTGCTGAACCGTGTGTTTTGGCTCACTGAAAAGGCTTTATTTTCTAGCTAGAATCTCGGAATTGAGCAGGACTGATTTCTAAAATTCCGTGTCAAGATTCTCTACAACTCTCATTTGCAACTTGAGAGCTAATTCTTCACCGATCGGTACCATAATTTTATTCTCTGAGTTTGATTTTTGAGTTGAACTTAGCAATTTTAATCTGATACGCGAAGTTCGAAAAATCACATCTCACTCAATTTTCATCGAAACGGGAAGGGACCGGTGCCAAAAGTTCACAAATCTTGTTAGCTTCAAATGTCCCAAAGATACGCATGTGAAAATTTCGATCAGAAGATCCTCGTCTAAGGCATTTTCCCCACAGAGCGCGAATGAAATTCTGCACGTGTCAGTGGTCCAAAATTGATGCTGAAACTTCAAAAATTCCTATTTCCTTGACCATTCATCGGATCAAGCCGGTATTTTGATTCATGCAAGCAAAATTGCATTCCGGACACTTTTCGTTTACATTCCGACTCGAATTCCACACGGATTTGGCTGTTTTGGATTAATTACGAAAATTATTCGGAATATCATGATTAGCTTGTTGATTAAGGACCCAAAGCTATAAATAGATGTTCCTCTTCACAAATCACAACAACACAATCATTTGCTTAATTTTCCATTACCATACACACTCCAATTCTCAAAAATTCCAAAAATCATAAAAGCTCAAAAAGTTCAAACTCCAATTTTTCCCTCCAAGCAACCGCCACAGGCCGCCACCGGACCTCCGTGCACCACCGGCTTCTTTCACAGAGCGCGCTAAGCGCGACCTGCGATTCTTGATTTTTCTCTATTACAGCTTCTCCTATTTCAATCTACACCATCTTCTCCTTCTTCTACTGATATTTGACATGGAAGGAATGGTTTAATCTCGATTTTCTCCTCAAGTTCAAAGGATTTCTCTTCTTCTTCCCCAATTCTCCATTGGATTTCAAGCTTTTCTTCAGGGATTCAAGCCTAATTCTGAAGGTTATCCACAATTTCTCATTGATTTGGTATTTTCTTTGAAGAGCACAAGGAATTCCTCTTCAATTTGACTCAAACTTCAAGTGCAAGTAAGTGTTAGGTTCAAATAAGCACTTATTTTAAGTTGTTTCTGATTTTCATCTTTTCTTGAAATTGAATACTGAAATCATATGCAAATTCAATGTAGATTATGATTCTAGGATTCGTACTCTTGAATTCTTTGATTTGAATCGATTTTTGCCGCCTTATTTGTGTCGGAGTTTAGATTTTGGTTCATATCATGCATATACACTTGTACATTTGTTTTCTCTTTGTTCATAAGATACGAACTCATACATATTGCATTATCCGTCGCATATTCATGCATTGGTGAGTATTTAGCTTGATCAATTTCATTGATTCATGATGATTTGAAGCATAACTTGCATTCAACATGTAGATATCCAAGCATTTAGTGCATTGTGCATGGACTTGTCACATGTGCACTCCATGTGTTTGTGTTAATGCATAAACTAGAATTGAATGAAAATTTTCCTCTATGTAGAAAACTTTGCATTTGAGCATTAGGTTTTATCGACTTCGGTTCGCATTCCTTGCATGCTCATGCATTCCTTTGATATGAACATTGGAAATATCATTTTGATTTGCATTCCTTGCATGTTCATACATTTAACTTGTCATATGAACATTGGAATTATCATTTTGATTTGCATTTCTTGCATGTTCATACATTTAACTTGTCATATGAACATTGGAATTATCATTTTGATTTGCATCCCTTGCATGTTCATACATTTAACTTGTCATATGAACATTGGAATTATCATTTTGATTTGCATTCCTCACATGTTCATTCATCACTTTGATATGAGCATTAGGTTTTATCATTTGATTTGCATTCCTCACATGTTCATTCATCACTTTGATATGAGCATTAGGTTTTATCGTTCGATTTTCATTCCTTGCATGTTCATTCGTTACCTTGCTATGAACATTGGTTTTATCGTTCGATTCGCCTTCCTTGCATGTTCATTCATTACCTTGCTATGAACATTGGTTTTATCGTTCGATTCGCATTCCTCACATATTCATGCATTACTTCCCTATGAACATTGGTTTTATCGTTCGATTCACATTCCTTGCATGTTCGTTCATCACCTTGCTATGAACATTGGTTTTATCGCTCGATTCGCATTTCATGCATGTTCATTTAGCTATCCTTCACTGCTAGATTATGGCCTAACATTGTGGGTCGGACAGTTGCATGAAAACATCATAAACAGGGGGTTCAGATCAAAATCTGATTTTTCTGCAGGTTGCAGGTCGCGCTTAGCGCGGTCCAGAGCGTGCTAAGCGCCAAATGTTCTGACTTTTTATGTTGCAGGTCGCGCTTAGCGCGGTATGTCGCGCTTAGCACGGTCCTCTGGTTTACTTTTTCTGATTTTTCGATTCTGATGATGAACAGTAGTCACCTTAGCTATGCTTGGCTACTATTTGCACTCCATTTTATGTAGGGACACACGACGCATACATATGCGACTCGTTTCTTCGATATTCGCACATTTTCCCGTTATTTGCTTTTTGGGTCTAACTCCCTTCTTGCAGGTTTTGGTTGAGTTTGTACACCCACATGTACATCATTCCTATCTTGTTTTGCTTTCTTTATCCCGTTCTTGCAGGCATTGCCGCTTCGGATGCGTATTGACACGTATTCCGCTTGTTTCGATGCTTTGAGCGATTCTCACCAGTTTACTTTCATTGCATGACTGCAGTACTTGAAGTATTCCGGAGTATTTCATTATCTTGCGTTGCTCTTCGGATGCTATATCCGTTTGGTAGTTTCTACACTGCTTACCGCATTCTCTTACAGCTTTCCTAGATATCATGAGAAGTAGGGCTTTACAGCTTTCCTTTTTGCCATGATGGGGCTTCCGTAGCTGGAGCATGTTCAGGAACCCCTCTGGTTTATTTAAAGACCCGTTTAGGGAAAATCTACTTGTGATTTGTGCATATTTGCTTGTTTGTCTATTTTTTTCTCCAGGAGCTTGGTTAGGATTGATTCTTTAGCCTAGACATTAGGACCCCCATCCTTTGCATGTCAACATAGGTAGAGATTCTCTTGCATCCTAAACCATAGGTCCAACCTTCACTTTGCTAGTTTCTTTTGCATATTGCATGTAATAAAACTAAAACTTGCTTTTCCTTTTTTCTTTGAAAACAAAACACTTAATAATGGTTTAAACTTCTTTCTCAAGGTAAAAACAACCAACCAACATCAACTCTTTTCGCCTTTGCGCGCTCCTTTTACATTTGTGTTTAAAACCTTTTTCACAAGTAAAAAACACAAAACACACCAAAACAAGTGAGCCGAACTACAACGCTCTGACTTTCCCATTGCACGCGGGAATACGTAGGCATCTTGTCACAGGGCTCGATCGAGCAAACTTTGTAAATATTTCCTTCTTTTCCCCGTGGTTTCTTATTTTCTCTTTTCCTTTGCATGCATGATTAGAGATTAAGCCTAGATATAACACACCCTTAGCTAGAAATAGAAAGTGGATACCGTAGAGTACTACGGGCGTGTGGGGTGCTAATCCCTTCCCCTCGCGTAACTAACTCCCTTACCTAGATTCTCTCGATTTCACGGTTATAGGACCGCGATTTCTCCCCCAGGTTTACTCGATGTTTTCCTTTCTCCCTCGTGAGATAAAGGACGTTCGTTGGCGACTCTATTTGATACCTAGTTATCATTGTCGGAGGTTCTGCCGGTGTTTTCAGCTACAAAGACAAGAGTATTGAGTTTTACTACCATCTCATTGGTACGATTGTGGAAGGATCTAGGCCTTTCAAATGCCTTCCTCTTATGTCATTGCGGCATGTGTGTATGTTCATCAAGATGCATTACTACTTCTATCTCCTACTTACAAGGCCGAGACCTTGCTCAACGTATACAAAAATGGCTTCCCAGTGGTAAAAAAAACTTGATTATTGGCTTTCGTACGAAAGGAAAATAATTTGACACAAGGATCAAATACGAAGGAATAAAAATGTTCGTTCCAAAAGCAAATTTATTTTAACTGAAATGAACTTGTTTGACAAACTAGAAAGAAAGTGTGAGTTATGCCGTTAAGTATGCCACAATCGAAAAAATTGTCCCACTTGCGCCACTATCTCGACAACTTAAAAAACGTATTCACAATAATTTCCCTTTTTTTATATCTCATCGACATTTTTTCATTACGAACTGTTGTTACAACATACCAAACACAATCAAGACAAAAATGACATCATGACTAAAACAACATCATAAACAACAAATAAACCAACAACAATTATGCGACAACAAAATTACATCAACAACATATCTAATAAATTACAATCGCCAAAAAAATTTCATCAGATCTATGCATCATCACAATTATGTCTAAGTCTATTTTAACTTCCTCCAACCAACTTTGAGGTCTTCCAATTACAAATGAGGTGGTCGCCTTCTTCTCTGGATCCTTATAATTTGTTCCTCTGCTTCGATGTCCCCTTCTAACCATCACATCAACTCTTTCTTCAGTTTTTCCATGGGACATATGTGCCAAAATATCATTTTCATCGAAGGTTTGGCGGCTGAGAAATGATGTACTCATCTCTCGTGAAAATTATGGGAGATGTATGACGCAAAAAAACAGAGAGAAAATGCGAAGAGAATGTGAGAAGGTGTGCAGAACGATGTAGAAATATGTGTTTTATTTATAGAAAACAGAATTAATGTAGGAGTCATCTCAGATGGAGCCTCCTCCTATAAAGAGGGCGCCTCAGGCCAAATATCGAGTGGATGTGTCATCTCACTTAACTACTGCGTGTTAACGTTCTCTGAAATATGATTATTTGCGTAATTTATGCTGAAAGATGGTTATTTGTGTATTTTTTTTAATATATGATTATTGAAACAAAAAAATTTACAAAATTAATTTAATTTATAAAAATAATATTTTAACATTGTATTTCACATTTTATAGAGTTTTTTTACAATTTATTTTAGTTAATAAATTGTTCAAGTCTTTCTTTTTAAAACCAAACAAGTCACCCATTATTTTAATAATAATTTTTACAATGAAGATGAATAAATAAAAAGCTAACAATAATTACATTGTGTTATGAAATTAATGAGAAAGCAATGTAATAGAAGAGTAGAGACGAAGGAGGGAAAGAGAAGAGAGAAAATAAGATCGTATTATTCTCATTATTTGTGTAGATTTCAATTACAATGTGAGTCCTATTTATAAGATATATGTAATAAATAGAAAATCAATTGAAATCTCCTAATTGATGGACTTCTATAATCATTCCATTTATAACACTCCCACTTGGATGTCCACAAAGAATATGTCTCATTAAAACCTTACTAGAAAAACCCAGTGAAAAAAATTCTAGTGAATAAAAAAGAGTACAACATTTCTATGTGAGGGAGCTACCTCGTTACTATTCAATACAGATTATTACAAATAAGAAAGAAAATTATTGGGAGACAATAATCCAGTATTCATAATAGTCCAATTGGATGTTTGTTCAGGATATGCCTCGTAAAAACTTTACTATGGAAATGATTGGTTCTTTCCCTCAGCTGAACAATCATTTCTTCTATGATGAAAGTCAATCTTTTGCACTAAAAGCTCTATAAGATTACCAGATGAATAAATTTGTTGGAGCTTATATTACCACTTTTCCGAAGATCGTAAGTGGAAAAAAACTTTGGAGAAACATGTTTTCTTCGATCTTCTTTAATGTAATCATCTTTCAATTGAGTAATGCGTACAATATTTATCTTCATACATAGTTGTTGTATTACTTTTTCCATAAGTCAACCAACAAGTCTTTTGCCATGATTAGTTTCACATGTCTCCATGAAATAGTGTTACCAACATATGTAAACAAATAATTTGTGTGATATACTATTATGAGGATCTGAAAAGTATTATGTTTATGCATAACATGTTAATTCAAATTTGGATACGAATAAAACAAACTCATGTCCATTTACCCCCAAAATAACGAAATATATTTTTACTTTGTTCCAATGTCTTCGTGTAGGCTAAGAAATATATCTTGTTAATAGGTAATAGTACTTGATACATCATGGTATGTATAATTAGAAAGATAGGTCAGTGCTTGAATTAAACTGAGATATGGTACTTCAGGACCAATTAGTTTTTCATCCCCTTCTTGAGATCTAAAAGGATCTATTACACATTCAATTATCTACCATCATAGAGGTAGACAATATACGAGATTTGTCCACGTATGAACATTTTAACATATTTTCTATACATGAGATTTTTCCATATAGAAACGTTTTAACACTTTTTCTATATAACCCTCTTGGTGTACGCAAATTCTATTGTCTAAATTTTCATGTTGTAAGAACTTTGTATTTTACAAGTCCTTCACATCAAACCATTTCTTTTAAACAATTTATGGCTTTTGGTAACTCTTCAGGAGCTTCAATAATATTTATGTCATCCACATGGATATCTATTATATCGAATTATTTTCCAAATATAAAAAAACAAGGATATTTGGATTGATTTGTATATCTATTTCTTAGCAAATATTCACTAAAACGATTATACCACATGTGTCCATATTAACTCATAAAGAGACTTGTTCAATTTTATGGAGTATCTTTCTCCAGATCCAAAATTAGTGTCTCTAATATATTAAACCCTTTAGGAAGTTTCATTTAAATGTCACTATCAAGTGATTCGTATAAATAATATGTCACAACACCCATCATGTCCATATTAAGCCCTTCATGTGCTACAAGGTTAATTAAATATCAAAACAATTAATTGAATCCACTACAGATGGATATGTTTCATCAAAATCAATCTTAGGTCTTTGTGAAAATCATTGAACAACAAATCAAACTTCATACCATTCTTATTCTACTCTTTCATAAAAACTCATTTATATCTCATTAGTTTCACACCTCAAGATATCGAACTACAAGTCCAAAAAAGATTCGCTTTTAAAGCGAGTTTAATTATTCTTCAATTGAATTTGTTTATTTTGGCCAATTATCACGTTTTCTATAATCTTTCTATAATCTTAGATAGACTTTGATTCATGATCTGTTCATTTTGGTCAATTATCACTTTGTCTATAATCTTTGATGGACTTTGAATCATGATCGGTTCATTTTGACCAATTCTCACTTTGCCTACAATCTTTGGTAGACTTTGTTTCATGATAATCGTTATCATTTACCTTCTTTAGCGCTATATTGTTTACAAATACATTGCCAATGTAGACTTTATTTGGTTTTCTTAATTTCGGTTCCATTCTATTTCATCCAAGACAGAATTTATCGAGATCTCTTTATTTCATATTTCAAGTACTTGCTAGTTCTTCTGGAATTGAAAAATAAATTATGTCAAAGTACTCTTAGAATATTAATATCCTCACTTTAGTTATTTTTAACTTTAGTTTCTTATCTTAGTAGAGGACTTTTACCATTAGAACCGACTTTCATACCACGCTTCAGGCGCGACTAAACTTATTTGCAAGATTAGCTTATCCAATAGGAAAATCCACTTTGAGTGGAGTATTAACCGCTGATAATTTATTTCATAAACTTTGCAAATGAATAATATTTTGAACTTTTGGTTCATATTATTTTGCACGAGTATCAAGACAACAATTTATTTTATCATTTGAACTTTTGGTTCACACTTTCAGCTGCTTATTCTCCCCCCCTAATATTGAGAAAATTAATTTATCAATTGATAGTCAGCCTACTAGGCTTCAAACAAGTATTCAATTATTGGATCAAGATACATCCTCAAACACGGGATTCGTATAAAAAAGTATTTTCTCAATATTCTTTCAAAACTCATCTTAGCGTACTATATTGGAGCAATTGAATAATCACAACACATCCAAAATTTAACTTAGATGAGACGTATTAGGTTATTATCCTAAAATAATTTTAAAGTTAAGAAGAGAATTAACATATACTATCTTGTTGGATTAATGCGAATGAATATATTAATATTCATATTTTGTGTTTCAAATATCTAATTTATAACTTATGATCTGACAAGTATCAACCATACAATTAACTTTAGACGTCTAAAGAATGGATCTTCACGTCAATTGTTTTTTTATGAGCATATGCTACAATATATTCAATATTAATTTTAATAATATATGTGATAATGATCAAGAAAGTTCTGAAAAATTCAGAATCTGAGAAGACAACTTCACAAACTTCTGGTTGTAGTGAGTAGACAATAAACTTTTGCATAAAGAATGGGTATTCAAGTCCATTATTTTTGTTTGTATGAACATATATTACATGATGTTCAATATCAATTTTAATAATATATGTGATACTAATTTAGGCATTTCAAAAAAAATCCAGAAAACAAGATCTTAGTCTAATTAGTTGAGAAAATAATTTCACAAACTTCTGGTTGTGAATAGACATATGCATGATTTTTAGCCGATGCAACAATTAATGTCAAAAAAAGCTCAATTTCTCAAAATTTCCTTTAGAAACACACAAATTTTATTGGATTAAAGAAACTTCTGGTTCTTCAAAACTAATTCTCGCATCGTAATACATTCGGGATGTCCCAACCGATTTTGCCAACATTCTTAAATTTGATTTGTAAACTTCTAATTTACAATTATATTTGTGATTTATGCTTGTTTAATTTGTCAAATTTGATTCGTAAACTTCTGGTTTACAATTATGATTTGTAAATCGATTATGCTTGTTTATAATATATAGTGAAAATATTATTGATGCAATCATTTTGCTAATTTTTTAAAACATAATTGATGTAATCCTTCTAGGATTCATTAATATTATTTAGATCAAATCCTTTTGAGATTCGTTAATATTATAGATGCAACCTTCTGGGATGCGTTACAATCGAATCCTTCGGGGATCTTTTTGCGATTGTTTAACATGATTGATTCCTTCTGAGATTCGTTAATATTATATATACAATCTTTTTGAAATTGTTTAACATGATTGATGCACTTATTGTAGGATGCATAAAAACCATCGTTGATTTTCTGATCAATAGAGACAGAATATTGTATTAATAATAATATTAAATTTTAAGTTCTTCTGGAACTATAAATAATTTCATCAATCAAAATTAAAATATCATCATTTGTATAATTATTACTATGATATTATTCAATATCTCAATCACAAATCATTTTATTAATAAAAATAATATTTGCAATTCTTCAGTTATTTAGGAACTATAAAAGAAATGTATTATGTTGCTATCATTCAAGGATGTTTTATATGTTCTTCAGGAATTATAAAAAATATTGAATTTTTTTTCCGATCCTTCGGGGATTCTTTGTACGTTCTTCAGGAACTATATAAGAGATTCAATATTTTTCGTTCCTATAGGGATGCTTCGTATGTTCTTCAAAACAATATAAACTTATTATTTTTCTATCATTCATGATACTTGATAAGTTCTTCGGGAACTATATAATAAACTCTTATTTTGCAATCCTTCAAGAATGTTTGATAAGTTTTCCAGGAACTTATATAAATATTGTTTTGCTATCCTGATTTCAGGGATGATGCTTGATAAGTTCTTCAAGAACCTATATAAATATTATTTTGCTATCCTTCAGGGATAGATAAGTTCTTCAGGAATTATATAATTAATTTGTTTTGCTATTCTTCCAGAATATCTTTAACAGTATTCATGCAATCCTTCTGGGATGCATATAAATCATCACTGATTTTCTTTTTCAGTTTCTAATGAATATATTTATAAAAAACACATAGAGAATTTATTTAAAAAAAAGGTATCTTCTAAGTCTCGGAGTTTCGTGTTGATAACGTGTTATAAAATTAATGAGAAAGCAATATAATAAGAGAGTAGAGACGGAGGAGAGAAAGAGAAGAGAAAAAATAAAATCGTATTATTCTCATTATTGGTGTAGATTTCACTTTTTGAATTATCAATAATTTTAAAAACAATAATTTTAAAAACAATAAGTATCTCGTAAAATTATCATTCTTGTAACTGAATATGAGCTAGATTGACCCCTTGTAAATTTAAACAATAATTTATTCGGTTTAGAAAATCAAATTATTTTATTCTTTAAAAACTATTCATAATTTAACGGATGGGCTAGGTGGTTAGTGTTAAATTTCACTTATTAATATCTATTGCAGCGATTAAATAGTTATTTAAATATTAGAAGTTTAATTTGATTTTAAAAGAAATTCTAGAACAATTTATATACCTAAATAAATTATGAAAAAAATATAATTTTATAGAACATGAGATATAATGTTAAATAAGTTTTGGTTAACTTAAGTTAATTTAAAAAAATGATACTATTTTATTTAAAATATAATAGTTGGAAGATGACTAAACAATGTATGCTTCTGATTTTTAGTAAAATTAATATTTTTTCAGAAGTTTTACTTTTGAGTTTTCTTTAGGTCTTGAAAAAAGTTTAGATAAATATAATTTTAAATTAAAATATTATATATATATTTTAATTATATTTGATATTCATATCCTAACTATATATTAAGTACATATAAGACAAATATTTTAACAATAATACATATTTATATAGTTTTCAAATTATAAGTTGTTGAGAGAATATATAGTTGAGATAATTACGGTAAAATATTTGATTTTTGAAGGAAATTAGGAATTAGTTTTTTAGATAAACTAAAACCTCCATGCTATAAATATCTTTGGTTGAATAAAGATTTCGTTGAACTATAACTTTGCTTGGATAAAGATGAATGTGAAAAATTCTCTACAGATTATAACAACTGCTTCTGATGCTTATGATGATGACGGACGTGCCAAAAGGACTGGTAAACTTCTCTATAATAACAACTGCTTCTCATAACCAATTCTTTTTCTTATAGTTGAATTTGAATACTCAAGTGTTATTACTGCCATAAATTCTGCAGGAAATCTGAAGAGTGCCGTGGCTCATATCATCACAGCTGTTATTGGCTCCGGTGTTTTGTCGCTGGCATGGAGTATTGCTCAGTTAGGATGGATTGGAGGGCCAATTGCCTTGCTCTGTTGTGCAGCGGCTACATGTGTTTCTTCATTCCTTTTGTCTGATTGTTACAGAAATCCAGACCCTGTAACTGGGAAAAGAAACTACTCTTACATTGATGCTGTTAGAGCCAATCTTGGTAAGAACACATTCAACTTTTCATTATGTGCTTGTGAAATCAATCTAGACTTCTCATGAACTACTATAACTGTTGTGAATCGGATGCCTTGAAACAAATATATATAAGCTTGTAGGGAAAGAGAATGAAGAACACGATGAACACAAGGATTGGTTATTAACTGTTATTCTTTCCTTTATCTTAAAACCAAGATTACAATGATGAGAGACTAGTATGCTATTTATAATAAACCTAACATACTAAACTAATGGGCTTTTATCACAAATACCCATTACAAGCTAACTTAGGGTACAAGCTAACTTAACCAATTGGACATAACAAACAGGCCCAATTCGATGCTAACAACCCTAGCATCCTTCGACACAATAGAGTTCGACCCAATATCTCACAAATCTCCACCTTGGAACAAACTCTATTATCAACTAACGAATTAGTTTTCTTCATGCACTTTATCAACATACGGAAAAACTTGCAACTAGGCAATGTCTTGGTGATCATATCGTGACATTATGATCTGTCGAAACCTTCACTTGGACTTCCTTTCGATTACCCCTCGGAAATGCAACCTCACATCAATGTGCTTGGTTCGCTCATGATAGGCTGAATTCTTGACGGATGTATTGCACTTTGACTATCACATTTAATTGATAACTTCCCTTGAATTTTCGGTTCCTTAGCAAAACCTTCAAGCCACAATGCTTCTTTCACGCTTGTTAAAGCAATATATTCCGCTTGGTGGTTGATAATGCAACAACCTTCGTGTTGCTTTCCAACTAATAGCTGTACCAAACATAGTGAAAACATATCCGAAATAGATTTTTGGAATCCATACAACTGCATAATCAGTCGACATATCCTTCGATTCTTTGCTTTACCATCTTCACCAAAAGCTCCACCATAAATTAAGACTCGTTCGAGACCCATTTATGTACCTTAGAATCCACTTCAATGCTTGCCGTTTTTCCAGATTCGCCATGTACCGCCACAAGACTTCTGCATATGCTATGTCGGGTCTAGTACAAACCATAGCATACATCAAAGAACCTACTACATTAGCATATGGGATGCTATTCATATAAGTTCTTTCGACCTCGATCTTGGGACATTGATCAATACTCAACTTGAATTGAGGGTTTGTTGGAGTCACAGGCTTAATTCGACATACCAAACTTTTCGAGAATCTTTCGTAAATATGCCTCTTGAGATAAGCATAACATTGTTTTCTATCTCTTGAATGTCAATTCCAAGAATCTGAAGCTGCTCCTAGATCCTTCATTTCGAACTCCTTATTGAGTTCAGCCACCCTCAATACCTCTTCGACATTGTTACTTGCTATGAGAATATCATCAACATAAAGCAACAAAATAACAAATGAATTACGACGAAATCAAGTAAACACGTGGTCGAACCGACTAACGAAACTTATGCGTGTCATGAATTTGTCGAATCTCTTATTCCATCGAGGAGATTGTTTCATCCATATAAGGATCTATTCAACTTGCACACAAATCTTCCTTTCCTTTTCGCATACCCTTGGTTGCCTCATCGATTGTTTCATCTAGATCACCATACAAGAACGTCTTCACATCCATCTGTTCGTTCAAGATCGAATGTGCCACCATGGCAAGCAACATTCGAATGGACCTATGCTTCACAGGAGAAAACACATCATTGAAATCTATACCTTCTTTAGTGAAACCCTTGCAACCAACCTTGCCTTGTATCTTTTCGACGCCACTCCTTGATTCCTTCCTTAACTTTGAAAATCCATTTACATGACTAACTGGCTCTAGCTTTCTTGATCAATTCCCAAGTGTTGTTATCATGAAGAGACTTCATCTCATCATCCATGGCATTCACCATTCGGTCTTATTCGACTCCTCATAACTTCCTTATGGTCTCTTGGTTCTTCGTCCGAACCTCACTTGCGAGATTAAGGCATAAGCTATAAGATCGCATACCCAAACTTTGAGGTGGTTTGATGACTCTTCGTGTCCTATCTCTTGCCAATAGATAGTCATCAGCAGTTTCCTCAACTTCATCACATCATCGCTTCTTCGACTTTATCCGGGATATGCAATTCAATCAACATGCTCCACCTCAACAGAATATCTACTGTTCCACTCTTCGTCGATACTTGACCAATATCATCCGTTTTATTGAAAGCCATTTCACTTCATTGAAAACAACATCTCATTGGTGATAATCATACGTGACGACTCTAGGCACCATAGCCTATAAGCTTTGACTCCTCGGGGTATCCAGAACATGCATTTAAGAGCTCTAGGTTCGACCTTGTCTTGCCTAATGTGAGCATAGGCTACGCACCAAATACTCTCGGTTTGTCGAGATTTGGTGGATGTCGACCAAACTTCTTGGTGTCTTCATATCTAACGATCGAAGGACATCTTTATCGGATATGTTCTTTGTCAAACCTCAAAAACACCTTCTTTAAGCCAGACTAGTCAACATGCATCTAACTCTCTCAAGATGGTTCGATTAAACCTTTCAGCCAAACCATTTTGTTGTGGAGTGCTGCGATGTTTGTCTTGCAATACGGAGGCAGCACAAAATTTGTCGAATGCCTCATTGCAAAATTCAAGACCATTGTCTGTTCTCAACCTCTTGACCTTTCGCGGTTTGGTTTTCGACGAGTCTTCCAACCTTTGAAATTCTCAAAGTTTCATCCTTAGTCTTGAATGAATACCCATAACTTTCGGAATAGTCATCTACTATGGATAGAAAATACCTTGCTCACGAATGTGATGGACACCTTGCGGGCCCCAAAGATCATGGATGTAATCAAGGGATCCATGTGTTCTTTGTTTGCCTTTGTTGAACTTCACTCTACAAGATTTTCCAGTACAGGGTTCACAAAACTTGACTTTTCGACTTTGTCTCCACCAAGCAAATTTTGTTTCCCAATTCGACGGACCCTTTCACGACATGGCCTAATCTCATGTGCGGTTACATCTTCGACAGGTTTCGTGGATGCAACATTTGTCGAACCACTTACAACTTCCCACAAGGGTATACAAGCCTTGTTTCTTCACGCCTCTCAAGACTTCCTTGACCCTTCATGACTCTTAGGATACTTTTCTCTCCTTGAAAACATATCCTTTCTTGTCGAATTCACCAAGAGAAATCAAATTTCTCTTCAAATCGTACATACGACTTGATCAATAACCTTATTGACTCATCATGGAGTTTGAATCTCACGGATCCAATACGCAATCTTGCAAGCTTTGTTGTTTCCAATACTGGATCCACCATCTTGATCACATAATTCCTCGAACAAGTCTTTGTTTGGAGTCATGTGCCAAGTGCACCGAATCCATAATCCATTCCTTCGACAAGTTCTTGAAACCACAAGAACATCGGATGAGTCGAAATCATCTTGAACAATAGTTGCATTGCCATTATCCTTTCCTCCATGATCTTTCAGCGTTCGGGGCACACTTTTCTTGTGTGACCCTCCTTCTATGATAGCATCGAATACGGATGCTTCACCACTGTAAAACTTTTTTTACCTTTCTTCTTGTCGAACTTATTATCCTTTCGCAAGAATTTTCCTTTAACGGCAAACCTTCACCAACCGTCGAGGTTTATGCTCCTTCGTTCATTCAAGTCCTTGAATACAAGGTGATTGAACCTCTTCAAAGGTCGGGGACTCCTTCCATACAAGAGAGTTTCTTTGAAGTGGGCATGTGATCCGGGCAACGCGCACAACAGCTTGATCTTCATCATCAATCTTCACATCAATATTTTCAAGATCAAGAATCGACTTGTTGAACATATCCAACTCACCAACACTTTGTCTTCAATCATCTTGAATGAATACAAAGCTTGCTTGGTAGAGTCGATTCACCAACGATTTAGTCATGTACAAACTTTCAAGTTTCACCCATAACCCTACCGTCGTCTCCTTTGATACCGTCGAAGAACCTTATCACCAAGGCTCAACAAAATTGCGTTGTGGGCCTTCTCTGCCTTCTTCTGCCGTCAACTCTTCGTTCATGGTGACTCTCCCTCAACGCTTCAAATAACCTGTTGAACCTAGGGCTTTCATCTTCAAACGCCAGACCAAAATCGTTCACTCCGGTGAACTTTTCAATCTCATACTTTGTCGAAGGCATCTTCTCCACGCACCGCACCAATTTGTTGTGAATCGGATGCCTTGAAACAAATATATATAAGCTTGTAGGAAAGAGAATGAAGAACACGATGAACACAAGGATTGGTTATTAACTGTTATTCTTTCCTTTATCTTAAAACCAAGATTACAAGTATACAAGAATAACAAATAACCCTCTCACCCTAAATTAGGATTTGCAATATGCAATGATGAGAGACTAGTATGCTATTTATAATAAACCTAACATGCTAAACTAATGGGCTTTTATCACAAATACCCATTACAAGCTAACTTAGGTACAAGCTAACAACCAATTGGACATAACAAACAGGCCCAATTCGATGCTAACAACCCTAGCATCCTTCGACACAATAGAGTTCGACCCAATATCTCACAATAACAATTATAATCGTGTTTAATGGTGGTTCAGGTATGAAAAGGACATATTTAGCTGGTTTCCTTCAATTCTTGAGCTTGTATGGGACTTGCGTATGTAATTACCATGAGGTACTTCAAATGTGATAATTACAACCGTTACCATGTGTGTTTTTGGCATACAAGAGAATCTTACATGTTTATTCTACTCATTATTACAGGCTATTATGAGATCAAATTGTTATCACAAAAGCAGGACACGGCACTCCTTGTAGTTATGGTGGTAATTTATATATGATCTTTGTTTGTTGATTGCAATGTCATTCATACGGATCTCCATAACATGACTTGGCTTTCGGTTGTTGCCGCAATAATGTCATTTTCATACTCATTCATTGGACTAGGACTTGGCATTGCAACAGTCATTCGTAAGACTCATCTTCATTCATATTCAGGTTTAAGATTATGTTTATTTGTCATCTTCAAGCTTTTCATACGACTTGGTTTGCTTTTACGGAAGAATTATGGGAAGTGTGACGAGTGCAAATGCTAAAGTTCTTGACAAAATCTGGTTAATCTTCCGGCAATTGGTGACATTAGCTTTTCCTATCCATACCCAATGCTCCTTCTTGAGATATGGTACCTTTAGCATTTCATATTCAAATTTGACGAGTAAATGTTGATTTTTAAGGAAGATAGATTTTTTTATGTAATATAACACATACTAAATAATTTTTTGTATTTTGTTGAACAAAGGACACTCTTGAGTCTCCTCCTCGAGAGAATCAAACCATGAAAAAGGCTTCAATGATTTCAATCTCCATTACAACATTCTTCTACTGTCTTTGTGGATGCTTTGGATTTGCGGCTTTTGGAAATCTTGCACCGAAATCTATTGATGGGGTTTGGATTTTACGAGCCTTTCGGCTTGTTGACATTGCCAATGTTGGCATTATCATTCATTTGATTGGAGGATATCGGATGTATAGTCAACCAATATATAGTACCGATAGATGGTTTTCAAATAAGTACCCCAACGGTGGCTTTGTGAATGATTTTCACAGTGAGACTTCCTCTATTACTTTTGAAGTAAATCTTTAGTTCTTTTAGAACACCTCGTGATTTCAACCAGGTTGCAATTTTATTCCTTACTTCAACCAAGTTCGGGAGTATTAGGAGGCATAAATTTCGGCCATTGGCTATATATTTCCAGTTGAGATGTACTTTGCAGAAGAAAATTGGAGCTTGGACTAGAAAATGGATTGTTCTCGGATATTTAGCTTTGTATGCTTTCTAATAACAATAGTGGGACTAATTGGATCATTTGAAGGAATCATACAGAAACTCAATGAAGTCATTGACATTGTTACTTACCTCTTAACAATGATTATTTTAATTTAGGTGATATTTAGTTGGTATTTGGTATACTTAGTTTATGAAGATGTAAATTTTAGAGACTATTTCAATCAACGTTCTTAATTTTGACGTCCGATTTTTCTATTCACTAATAATTATGAATAGAAAAACAAAATATTTATATTCACACCGCCAGTTGTCACATCTACGTCAAATTAGACCTAAAACGCTATACTAATCTAAAAAAACAAAATACTTCTTCAGAGATTATATTACTTGTATTCTTATGTAAACACTATTTAGATATCAAAGAGTAAGATTAACACTCTTGCTCAAACCAAGAGATGTAGATTTAGAATACTACTCGATAATAAGAACAATAAATATAAAATAGAGAAATAGATGCAAAATCAGTGATTATTTCTTTCATACACTTCAAAAAGAACAACGATTTTACCCCATGCACAATATAGAATGCAATGCGCAAATATAGAATGGTATCCTTGATGTCTTGTTATGCAAGTCAATAATAACTTTCTAGCGATGGGTTGAAAAGGAAGAAGTGATGTCTCATTCCAATGGAAGTTTTATCTCTTAACATATCAGTGAAGTGTTGAGCTGTTTTTCCAAAATCCATGAGTAATCTACGATAGTAACCAACGAGATCCAAGAAAGTAGAAACCTCACTATTGATTATGGTTTTGGCGGGGGCAATTACTAACAAATTTGCTTTACTCAGTGATGAAATATTCTAAGTTGGAATTAGAAAAGTGTCATTAAGGTTCACTAGTACAAAAACAACAATATAATTTTTAAATTTACATCCGATTTATGAAAAAAGGGTGTAAATGAAAAATGCGGTGACAATTTTGTAAATAAGTGTCATTTGAAGAATTATCATGTGATAATATACCCCCTATTTTCAAAAAAATGGGTTTAAATAAAATATATTATTATAATCAAATCTTAATTACTCCCTTTAAACTAAATAATGGGTTTAAATAAGAAATAAGGTGGCAATATTGTAAATTAAATGTAATTTTAAACATTATCATATGACAATATATCCTTTATTTAAAAAAAATTATTTTTATCTTTTTATATAATTTTATAACTCAAAATATATAATCTATGTGATATATTAATAAATAATTTAAATATTATTAACAAATTAATGAGTGTAAATTTAATTTATTAAGTGAAATATTAAATTTATTAGAAAAATAAAATAATTTAATTAAAAACACAAAAAGACATAGAAGATACAATTCATAAACTCAGTTTTAACATAATTCTCATTCTAAACCCTTTTCAATGAAACTTTCGTTCTTCTTCACAATCCCAAATCTAGTTTCACCAAAAACAGAAGAATAAGGCCGCATCAGAATTTTTAACAAAACTCTCTTCGCAATCCAAACCCAGTTTCATCGCATTTCAAGTTCTAAACCCATAATCGATTCATTTTCACCAAAATCCTTTTCATTTTCGCCAAAACTCTTTGCGAATTTCACATTTCACCATCCCAGTTCACCACCTAGACGATTCATCACCACCGAAGCCCATTTCATTTTCGCCGAAACTCTTCTCAACGAAGCTGAAAAGGTGTGATTTTATACTTTGAGAGACATGCATTGGTAGCTGAAGAATTAGGGTGTTGTTTCAGAAATTAGTTCCTAACTTTTGTTTATTACTGTTTGGATGAGATTGTTGTTGGATCCAAATGACATTACTTGTTGCAACAGATTATTTCGGAGCATAATACTTTGGATAATTTGGTGTTGATTGATGCATATAGGCAAGGCGTGTTGTATATGAACCTATATCAGCTTGAAGAGTTGAGGGTGGAGCCGCTTTCGGCTTCTTCTGCTTCAAAGAGGACTGTCGTTCCTGCTTTGAATATGAGGCTTTGGTATGCACCTTAATTGGCGTTACCTGATGGGGTTGTTTTGAAAGGTTCTACCCCTTTTGCTCTTAGGCCTAGTGAGATGTCAAGTACAACTGCTTAGAAGGAAGGATCTGATTTGTCTTGGGTTTCTACAGCTTTTGAAGAACCTTATAGGTTTGCTGCTACAATGCTTATTGTAACACCCTTCTAAAATACCCCCCGAATATTAATAAGTAGTTCAGAGTTAACATGCAATAAAGGGCATTACAATTAAAATAAAAGAAAATCTCATACAATTGTCATGCTTCACCGAAGAACTTCATTAAAATAATTAAACCAAAAGACAAGTTCTACACAGCGGAATTATTATCAAAAACAGATAAATTCGATCAATAATTATTCCCAAAATCAACTAAAGAAAGAACAGAGTTTTAAATGTAACTCGCAACTAAACGTTCCCTAGTGTTACAACTACCAGAGCATGACACTGAGACGCGGATTAACTAAATGCATAGCTCAAGAGCCATCCTCACCAACTCCTAAGCAGCTAGGACTTCAATCTGAAATCATCAAAGTAAAGGTGAGATTTCATCACAATTAAAATTCATTATAAGTTCATCAAAAACAATAAAATATCATAAGACATCAGTCCACCCTATTCAGCATAATCAGATCTGCTCCATACACAAGTCATAAACATACATCATACACAAACAACAAACTATAACACTGGAATCCATCCTAACATGTTATAATCCAACAAATATAATGCAGACTCTATGCATGTGGTACTGACAGTGAACTAAATTCACACATTGTTCGATTCCAACTCAGACACAGGGTTAATCCTCGATTCGCCCATACATCATTCGAACACGGATCCAGCCTCACCATCACTAATCAACTGGGCACGGGTATTGGTTGTTCAAGTCAAATTCCACACAATGGGAATTAACTTCACCAGAATGCATATGCATGCACATCATAAGGCATGCATCATTCAACAACGGAACATGATATCGCAACAACATACCATGAATAAAGAACACCGACAACAGCACGTGATATCAATCCAATCATGAATAACAACAGGAAAACAGCACATAAGCATCAATCCTCGTTCCACCTGTCAGAACAATCCTAACCAGTTCACTCACCATTCCTAGAACTACCATAGGTTACAAATCGAAAAATCGGCTCTTTTCAAAATAGAATCCATTAAATAGAATTTTCTCCATTTTATAAAATAGGTTATTTAATATAGAGAACACTGCCCAAAATGGCACTCAAAACGGAGTTACGGTTTAGAAAATACGAGTTTTTAAAGTTTAAAACATTTTTCAAAATGACACGGTGGTAACCGGTTCCTCCCAGGGAGAACCTGATTCCCACATATCTCAGGAACGTGCTCTCTGGTTTTTTGTATGGGGAACTCGATTCTTCCAAACTGGGAACCGGTTCCTGCCAAAAATGTTCATTTCCTGTGTAAAATTTTTACTGGGAACCCGGTTCCTCCCTAGGAGTAACCGGTTCCCACAGACTCAGAATGACTCCCTCCCTGAAATTTACTATGGGAACTCGATTCCTCCAAACTGGAAACCGGTTCCCACGCGTTCTGTAGCAGAAAATACTTAGTTTGACAACATCCTCCTTCCCAACTCAACACCCATCATTCCTTTACAAATAAACACATCCAATATCACAAAAAGCATCCCAACAACAACAACATAGTGAGATTAAACACAATTCAACCACACCCAACAATCCTATAACATCAATTCATTCTAATTTCATGTAAATAGGCAATTTAGGGTCAAATCCTACAAACTTAGATAATCCTAAATTGGGATTTCTAACATGTTAATCAACCCTATTGATTATCAAATCTCATAAGGCATAACAATTAGATAAAATCACCCTTTACCTTGTGAGAATTCGTCGGATTCCGACATCTTTGGCTTTTCCTCCTTCTTTTTCTCTTCTCACTTTCACGTAGAATGAAAACTTCTCAATTGACTTCTCTTTTCCTTTTTCCTTTTATTCTTATTACTCTAAAATAATAAAAATAAAACAAATAGTGTGAGTAGAGTCTTCTACTCCTCACACTCCCACTTACACTTCACACCACCAACAATTTCACTTTTATATTTAATTAAATAATTTCAATAATTCAAAAACATCAATAATTAAATTTCTAACTAAATTAATAATTAAAAATTATTTAATAATCGAAATATTGGAGTGTCACATTTCTTAAGAGGAGAGGAGAACGTATTGCCTTGAGATGATTTCCTCTTGATGCTTTTTGCTCCCATCTGAGGTATATCTTTTACAATTGCTTTGGTCTATGATTTTTGATTCATTATTATAATTCATAGTTTTTACATTCATTCCTGACTGTTAAGAGTGTTTTTGTGATAGGCTAATGGATTGAAACTTGAAATAAATGTTAAGAATAAACTTCAGCTTAATATGTCGGTTTGCGGTCATAATTCCTTTCATGCATTGAAACCAAAAGAATGGATTTACCGACAGAATGGACAGCCAGGTTTGCACATAGATATATTTATTTTTAAGGTCAGTGTGACATCTTCATTTCAATGCTTAGAACATGGTCATGAAAAAAACCTTCAATTTCTTGTCATGACTATGACATGCAATACAAGATTTTGTGTTATTGTTGTGACTGTTGTGCTTTATAATGTGTGATTCATCTTTTGCAGATGGTGATGGTTGTTTTTGTTTACATTCACCATCATTCATTTGTTGTCTCTCATGAGTATTCCATTCGATGTGCTCTTTGTTGGAATAAAACTTAAATGCATTCAAAAGAAAGTTTAAAAGTTATTCTCTTGAGATTTGAAAAGCTCATTCCTTGGATCTATACCTCCTTGAAAATATCCCATATTTAATATTTAATATTTCTTATGTAGCAATTATATCTTTGAATCTTTGAGTCTCTATATATAGAACTCATTTGTATCATATTTTCTAAGACAGTTAAACATTTCAATATATAAACAAGTTCCAGTCCTCCAAAACACCACCTCTAGAAGTTTATCTTTATTGTTGTCTTGTTGCTGTCTTCAAATTAGCATCAGAGCAATGCCGAACATGATGAATCAGATGCCACTGTCACAACTATCGAAGTCAAATTATGAAAATTGGAGTATCCAGATGAATGCACTTCTTGGATCTCTAGATGTGTGGGAAGTAACAAATGAAGGGTTTGCAGAACCGACTAATACAATTGGGTACACAGCAGCCCAGAACAAGGTGTTGAAAGAGACGCATTCGAAAGATAAAACAGCATTGTACATGTTGTTTAGGGCTGTCGATGAATCAGTCTTTGAGAAGATTGCTGGTTCGACTACGTCGAAAGCAACGTGGGACACTCTTGAAAGAGCATTCATAGTAGATAGAGTCAAGCAAGTTCGCTTGCAAACTCTTCGAGGTGAACTAGAAAGAATGAAGATGAAGGAGACGGAGTCCGTGTCGGAATACATAACGCGTGTGTAAACGGTGGCAAACAAACTGAGTCGAAATGGAGAAGCATTGAATGATGCTCGTGTTGTCGAAATTTTTTTGAGATCTTTGACAGACAAGTTTGAGAATATAGTATGTGCAATAGAGGAATCGAAGGATCTTTCGAGAGTCACTGTCGAAGAAGTAGCAAGTTCTCTCAAGGCACACGAACAACACAAGTTGAAGAAGAAGGAAGAAGCATCTGATGACGCAGATCAAACCAAGGAAGTTGCCAAAGACGAAAGAGCATTGTTCTCTCAAAGCTTTTGTGGGAGAGGACGTGGCCGTGGAGGACATATGGTCGTCGAAGTTATCAAAACAACAACTTCGAAAGAGGACAATCAAGCCAACAAAATTGGCGTGGCAAAGAGTAGTCGAACAACTACACAAACATTGAATGTTACAAATGTAACATACAGGGGCACTATGAGAAGGACTATAATTCCTACAACTGCTACAACTGTGGAAAGATAGGACATCTTGCAAAAGATTGTCGTCTCAAAAGAAAAGTGGAAGAAACAACAAACTTTGCCCAACATACAGGTTCGAATGAAGGTTTTCTGCTGATGACTCAGAAGGGAATAGACGAAGAAAATGACACTATGTGGTATCTTGACTATGGAGCAAGTAACCATATGTGTGGTTACAAACACCTGTTTAGAGAGATTGCAAAGATTGAAGATGACCATGTATCCTTTGGAGATGCATCGAAGATAAAGGTCAAGGAAAAGGTACAATTAGTTATGTGCGTATGTGACTTGATAGGATCAATCCAAGATGTATACTATGTGCCAGATCTCAAAGTAAACATACTGAGTCTGGGACAATTAACTGAGAAGGGATATTCGATTCTCATGAAAGATCGAACGCTACACCTCAAAGATAAATCTGGACATTTGGTTGTTAAAGTCGAAATGGGGAAGAATCGAATGTACAAATTGAACTTGAGGAGACTTCGAGAGAAATTTCTACAGGTTAATGTCAAAGACGAAGTATCTCTATGGCATCTACGTTTTGGTCACTTAAATCATGCTGGGATAATGAGATTAACAAAAAAGAACATGGTACATGGACTTCCAGACATGGAATATGAAGGTTGATTCTGTGAAGATTGTGTTCTTAGCAAACAAACAAGAACCTCGTTTCAAAAGAAGGCAGACTATCGGGCTAAACACATTCTCGAATTAATTCACACTAACATATGTGGGCCAATTACCGAAATAATTTATTTCGTTCATTGATGACTTCTCAAGAAATACTTGGGTCTACTTCTTGAAAGAAAAAGTTGAAGCATTCGAAGTATTCAAAAGGTTCAAAGTGATGGTGGAGAAGGCAACTAATAGACACATCAAGGCCCTTCGATCCGATAGAGGAGGAGAGTATACTTCAACAATATTCATGAAGTACTGTGAAAAATAGGGGATCAGAAGATTTTTGACTGCAGCATACACACCTCAGCAAAATGGGTAGCTGAAAGGAAGAATCGAACAATCCTTGACATGGTTCGATCAATGCTTAAGAGCAAGAACATGTCGAAGGAATTTTGAGCAGAAGTTGTTCAATGTGTAATCTATGTACAAAATAGATGTCCACATTCGAAGCTAGGAGATCAAACACCTCAAGAAGCTTGGAGTGGTTAGAAGCCAACTGTGTCTCATTTCAAAGTCTTTGGTAGTGTTGCATATACACATGTACCAGATCAACGAAGAACGAAGCTTGAGGACAAGAGTCAGAAGTACATACTCATTGGGTATGATGAAAAGACAAAGGGATACAGGTTGTTCGATCCTGTAAACAAAAAAGTGATTGTAAGTAGAGACGTTCGTGGAACAAGTAAAAAGCAATGGTCGGAGAATCATTTGTTGTTGTGCCTACAAACACTTCGACAGATCATGAAAACTATGATAGTGAGAATGAATCATCACAACCCAGAATGCGAAGCTTACAAGATTTGTATGACAACACAGAAGAAGTGCATCTTGTATGTCGCCTCAAAACATTTTGAAAAGAAAAAATGGAAAAATGTCATAAACGAATAATTCAAGGCCATTTAACATAACAATACTTGGGAACTTGTTGAGTTACCAAATGGAAGTCAAACTATTGGTGTGAAGTGGGTATTCAAGAAGAAGATGAATGCTCAAGGAGAAATCGAAAGGTATAAGGCGCGACTTGTGGCGAAAGGCTACAAACAGAAAGAAGGAACTGATTATGATGAAGTATTTGCACTTGTTGCAAGAATGGAAACAATTCGACTGGTCATCTCTCAAGCTGCTCAATTCAAATGGAAGATATTTCAGATGGATGTCAGATCAAATTTTCTGAATGTTGTACTAGAAGAAGAAGTATATGTCGAAGTACCCCCAGGATACAGGAAAGTCGAAAACGAAGGAAAAGTGTTGAGATTGGAGAAGGCACTTTATGGGCTGAAGCAGGCACCACGAGCATGGAATACGCGCATTGACACATACTTCAAGGAGAAAGGTTTTCAGCAATGTCCTTATGAACATGCTCTGTACGTGAAGAAGAATAAAGAAGATATTATATTTGTTGCTCTTTATGTCGATGATCTAATCTTCATGGGCAACAATGATCCTTTTATTGAAGAATTCAAAAGCGAAATGACACGTGAGTTCGAGATGACAGACTTAGGCCTGATGAGATACTATCTTGACATAAAAATTCGACAAGAATAAACATGAATCTTCATCTCACAAGAAAAATATGCAAAAGACATCATGAAGAGGTTCAAAATGGATACCTGCAATCCAATTTCGACACCAATGGAACCAGGAACAAAGCTTTCGAAATTTGATGGGGGAGAGCGTGTCGAAGCAAGTAAATTTCGAAGCTTGGTAGGAAGTCTTCGATACTTGACTTGCACAAGACCAAATCTTTCGTTAAGTGTTGGCATTGCGAGTCGGTTTATGGAAGAACCAGTCCACACGCACTAGAAGGCATTGAAAAGAATCCTTCGATACGTCCAAGCAACTGTGTCACTTGGAATGTTTTACTCAAGAACAGAAGATTACAAGCTAACTGGCTACTCTGACAGTGATTGGTGTGGAGACATAGATGGTCGAAAGAGCACTTCAGGCTATGTGTTCTTCATGGGAAATACTGCTTTCACTTGGGTTTCGAGGAAGCAACCAATTGTAACCCTTTCGACATGTGAAGCAGAATATGTAGCAGCATCTTCGTGTGTATGTCATGCAATATGGCTTATAAGACTATTGAGCAAGATGGAGCAAAGACAAGAGGATGCCACAACAATCTTAGTCGACAATAAGTCAGCAATCGAACTAGCGAAGAATCCAATGAATCATGAAAGAAGCAAACACATTAATGTTTGATTCCATTTCATTCGAGAACATGTGAAGGAATGAAGTGTCGAACTAAAACATGTAGCAAGCAAGGACCAGGTTGCGGACATCTTCACAAAACCATTGTCGAAGGAGTTATTCGACAGAGGCAAAAGAATGCTGGGAATGATGGATCAAAGAAGCATTTAATTTTATGGAGGAGTTCTGTTGGAATAAAACTTAAATGCAGTCAAAAGAAAGTTTGAAAGTTATTCTCTTGAGATTTGAAAAGCTCATTCCTTGGATCTATACCTCCTTGAAAATATCCCGTATTTAATATTTAACATTTCCTATGTAGCAATTATATCTTTGAATCTTTGAGTCTCTATATATAGAACTCATTTGTATCATATTTCCTAAGACAGTTAAACATTTCAATATATAAACAAGTTGCAGTCCTCCAAAACACCACCTCTAAAAGTTTACCTTTATTGTTGTCTTGTTGTTGTCTTCACTTTTGGATCTTGAGAGTAAATGTGTGGTGGAAGAAAGTTTACATTTAGGTTTGCATTATGGAACACCTTCACTTAGAAATTCATTTGCAACACAAGCTGTAAAAACTGTCTCACCATGGGACAATTCCCCACTAACAGTAAATGGAGACTATTTACTTAGTAATGGAGAAAGGTATAGTTTATCTACCATGCCGGAGGAACTCGTAGACTTTGCAAAACAATCGCATCTGCACAACCGGAAGCAATACTATCATCAAGTACTGATAATAACATCGGGGAAGTTTGAATCTGTGTCTAGTTTGATTGAAGGAGTGATGAAAAGTTAGCCGCTACAAAAGCAAGTGTTGGTGACATTGTTTCCGGAATCAATGACTCATTTAATGCCTCTATTAGTAAGGGAGAAAATGTTTTCCGAAGCTCCGTGGATACAGTCACTAACTTTGTTGATTCTGTTGTTAAAAATGCTACTACATCTGTTGATAGTTCTTTTAGCAAGGCGTTTTCTACTGTTGATCAAACAGGGGGGTTAGCGAATAAGAAAATTACTGGCTTTTCTAGTGAGATAAATGGAGTTATAGATAAGGCGCATGGGTTGGTTATTGATGTGTTGTGCCACTCAATCGTTGCGGTGGAGAGTTCTATATCAACTAGGGCTTCCTATATTATTTACCTATATGGATCGGTCAAGGAGTTCCTTCCTGGAGAGATTAGGGATACAATTGGTGTATATGAAGATAAAGCGACACAATTCTTGAGGCCACTTGGATCTGGAACTCAACAGGTAATGTATTAATAGAGATTCAACACAATTTTTGCTCTCAATTCTCAATTTTGTTTAATCTTTCTGAAACTTGACTTGTATAAGAATTGTCAAATGATTCAAAAACATTTTCTATATGAGTGGCTCTTCTTTAGCTCTTGCATAAGAAGTTCTTTGTTTTAAATCATGTGTTGTTGTTCTTGATGTATGGTGTTTCATTTTAAAACTATTCTTAGTTTGCTAGCATGTTGATAAATTCTGACCCATAAGCAGATATACGCGGCTTTCTATTCATTGGAGAGGAGTCTCGACTTTGATCCAAACGATCCAATTATAGTAAATATAGTTAAATGTTTATTTATATTTAATAAAAATATAATAAACATATAATAACCTTTTTTTAAAATGTTATGTTTAATTAATACTACGTTTATTTTATTTTAATTAATACTAATCATAACAAACATATTTTATTTTAATAATATTCTCCTACTATTAAAATATATTTGTTTAAATATGTTAATTTTTATTTGTAAAAAAATATAACATATTTTGTTTTTTAAAATATTTTGATTATGATTCCATTTTTAAAATTAATAAATTTTTTATACATAACTATTATATTCATCATAATATTTTTTATTAATATATAATATTTTAATTTTCATTAAGATAAAGATATATACTATTTTATTAATATATTCTATTTTTTAAAAATAATATAAAATATATACCTTTTATTAATATATATATATATATATATATATATATATATATATATATATATATATATATATATATATATATATATATATATATATATATATATATATATATATATATATATATATATATATATATATAGGTGTCTATAAATATACACTATATTTATATAATATACATATAAATTTAGGGTGTCTATATTTTATAATTTACTAATTTATAATGTACATATTAATATATTAAACAAATTTTTTAATTTTTTATAACAATTTTTATTACTTTATTATTATTTTTATTATATATGTATATTATAAAAATATAGTGTTCTACATATTTATTATATATTTTTATAGATAATAATTTTTTTAATTTTTTTGTTTAAGTTTTTGTTTTCAAAGATATATTTTATTTTTATAAAACTGTTGTAACACCTCGTACATATATATATATATGTCTAGAATAATATACGGTAATGTTATTTATGGTACAAGAAACATCCAAATAGATGAAAAAGACAAGAAATTAAAACTGAATACATAACAAATCTCAAATTACAATGTATCCAAGAAATTTGTCTTCAACATCGTACGAAAGATACCATCTACAAAGAAATTAAAATATTTATTGCGTAGATTATGACCTTAACAATACTTTTTTGCTTTTTTATTTTTATTTTTTGAAAACATGTATTTAATCTTAAATAAAAAATCACTACAACTTAATATTAAAATATTTAATTTTATTAATACTACAATGTTATTATAAAATATATAATGTTAAAATTAAAATATTTATATACTAGTACAAATGATAACTCAGTACTAATAGTGTATGCAACAACAAAAATATAGTATAAAGTATATATACAAAATATAGTTAAGCTACCAATATTTTTTAACAGTTATGCTATCTTTACACTTCTTTTACATACACCTTATATTACACTCAAAATTTTAATAAAAGAAGATGTTGTTGCACAAATTTCAAAGCAAAATAAATTATTAAAAAATTGAAATTAATAGAATGTTTGTATGTAAATACGGTGTGGTGTAATAAAATGGTGTACACTTATCATTTCTTATTTTTTAATGCAGTAGAGAGAGATGTAATAATGAACAAAATATAGTTAAGCTACCAATATTTTTTATTGCAGTAGAGAGAGATTAAAAATGAGTAGTAGAGGTAGGAACTAGGTAGGTTAATTATAAGCACAAGTAGTAAATGAAAATGAAAAGCTTTGCTTGCTTTCTGACCAAGACATAAATACTACTAGTCATTCATTCTAGGTTATGGCGCATGCTTGCTAACTTCAGCATTATTACTACTTCTAATATAGAAGAGGTGTGTCTCACACGTTATCTCCTAAAATCTCCCCCACTACTTCATCATCAATGGCCAGAGGAAATTCCACCCTTCCCATCTGTTTCTTCAAGATTATTCTTCAAACTAATCTTCAAACAATTGTAAGCATTCCTTTTTAATTTACTACTACTATCTACACATATGCTGTGTTATATCTATTTTACCTTTTATTTTTTGAAAAAATATTCAAATGTTAAATATTTGTTTACAGAGAATACCAAATAAGTTTACAAGGAGTCACGGAGCTGGTCTACCAAATCCATTGTTGATGAAGCCTCCTGACGGCACTAAATGGAAAGTGTATTGGAAAAATATCAATGGTGAGATTTGGTTTCAAAAGGGTTGGAATATTTTCACCCAAAAATACTCTCTACAACATGGTTGTTTGGTGGTGTTTAAATATAAAGAAGGAACTTCAGAGTTAGATGTAATCATACTTGGCCAGAATGCATTAGAAATTGACTATGATGATTCTTCATGTGACAATCTTGATGATAGTGATGATGAATCAGTTGAGGTTTTGAATGTTGGTGATAGTGATGATGAATCAGTTGAGACTTTGAATGAATGGCTTAATAAGAAGAAGGCTAGACAGAAGTCACCATTAGTTTCTCCTAGACCACTTAAGAAAGTTAGAGGTATGTGTGTACTTAATTTTACTGTCTCTTCTTTTATTATACATATTCAAAATGAATTAACAAAACCTTGCATGCAGTTTGAGTATATTTTACTATTACTCAGTTGCATTCTATTGCATGATGCTACAACAAAAAAGCTAGAGTTAAAACCTGAAAACATCAAGCATCTTATGTAGTTTCTGTTTTACATTTCACATATATATGCAGGTGAGAACGAGATTAAGAAGACTAGTGGCAATAGAGCTCAAGAAGTAGCTGCAAAATTCATCTCAAGCAATCATTTTTTCACTATTCTCATAAAACCTAATCATCTCACAGATTATCTGCTGGTATGGTCTTTTTTTCACTATGTTATGTTGTGATCATAAATTATAATTATTGATAATACTACTATATACAATGCAGACTGTACCACATTTAAAAGAGATTATTGAGAATAAAGAGAAGTTTGTGATTCTGAAGATTGGGAAAATGTCGTGGAATGTGAAGTTGCTTCGTTTTAACAAGCATTCAAACTGTCGCTTTCTATCAGCTGGTTGGTCCTTATTTGCACGTGAAACTGGACTGCAACCAGGAGATGTTTGTGTCTTTGAACTGATGAACAAAGAGGATTTGGTTTTTAACGTTCATGTTTTCTCAAGGGAAAGTTAATCTATCTATTTCAAGTTGAACTAATTCTTTTCCATCAAATGGGGGGAAGAAACCTTAAGCTTTGTTTGTAATTGTGCTTTAATGGGTAATTTTATCTGTTACTTTGAGATACAATATTCCCACCGTTCCTTTATAATTTGTAAATATCAGTTAACGTTAATCAATTTGATCAATATTGAAAGTATTATTAATTTGCAAAACTGCATTACAAAAATTAAAAGCTCAAATAGGAATATGCAATTTTGGACTATATGGTAATTTCCATCTCAGGGAAATGTTTTAAAAATCGAAATTTTCAAAATTAAACCAAACCCAATAAAAAATCACAAATCAAACCAAATCAAACAGCAATTATGTTACAACCTAAACTTCAACCTATTATACCTTAAGCTTATGATTACGAACAATTTTCGCATCCTTACACATGGTTTTAGTTGCGGTCTTCTCAAATCTCTGATTGTATTATCGCGCCTTCTTTGCCGCATACATCTTTCCACTTCTACAATCAATACTCTCTTATGTTATTTCTTTTTTACCTTCTCATTTTTATGCAAATATTTCCTCTTCCAAATTTGTTTTTATCGCACATCTTCTTCTCTAATCTCTCATCTATTATGTTCTTTCTTTTTCATCTTCACTAATCTCTTATCTCTTCTACTTTTTTGATTTCATTATAAATTTTTTGATATTTTTTATGTTATTATTTTATGTTTATTATTCCACTTTGTTTTTATCGCACATCTTCTTCTCTAATATCTCATCTCTTATGTTCTTTTTTTTTCATCTTCACTAATCTCTCATTTCTTCTATTTTTTTATTTCATTATAATATTTTTGATATTTTTTATGTCATTGTCTTATGTTTATTATTTCACTTTTGTCTAAACTAATTTTTACATATTAAATGGGAAGTTGTTGCCCAAATATGACGAGTTTTGTGGTTATTTAGTGGTGTGTGAAAGAATAAATACAAAGTTGTGTTGTCATCTATATATGTATCTATGGCTCAATAAAATATTTGTAAAATACCGAACCGAATCAAACCGCATTAATTTGATTTGGTTTTGTTCGTTTTTTTTAAAAATCAATCGAACCAAACCAAATTACACATTTTTTCTTAAAGTTCATATGATTTTTATTATCAAAACCGCCCAAACCGCACTGCAAACACTCCTAGCTAAGTGATATTCATCGAGCGTACAGAAATATCGAAGTAGTAAAAAGATGTCGTTCTGCAAGACCCGTTCTAATTCTTGAGTTTTATTGAACCTATATTTAGCTAAAACGATTGAATACTTAGGTTTGAGTATGAGAAATAATTATGGACTTCTTAATTAAAAACAAGAGTATAAGACTTCAATTCCTGCCAACCAATTTTACTCACAAGTTATGTATCGATCAAAAAGAGAATTTCATTATTTAGAAAATTTTAAAATTAGTGGTAATGTCCATTTTTGCTGGCACATTATCGAGTTCTAACCACACGAATCATCTGTTTTCGTAGCATACACTACTACAAAAGTGTTTTTAAAGTCAGATGCGAAATACGTTTTACCTCGAATAATGAAATGAGGTATCGAAGAGCGTCATAAAAAGTTACCACTTAATACCTCGGCGAATTAAAAATTGAAGGATAAAGTTATATGCCAATGAGTTTGAACCCCCACCAAAAGCAAATTTTATTATTTTTAAAATTAACGTATCTTTTATCTCGATTTATCCAAATAGCCGTGGGGTGTGATTATTATTTTTAAAAAAACATTGTTACATTGTTTACCTAGAATATTACATTGTTTATCCAGAATATTAAAATTAAAGTAAAAATCAAATTCTCTAGGGATCTAGACAAAAATCAAATTCCCTTGATATTTAGACTTTATATCTTGAAATTATTGAATCTAGGTGAAGATCAAATATTGGGTGCAAGTTTATTCTCAACATATCTTGCATGCATTTGTTTTTGGTGGAAAAAAGGGTAAGTTAATTAATATCAACAATAAAAAATATTTTCGATACAAATAAAAATTTAATAAATCAAACCTTGAACCCGTATATATGATTTTTTGCTCTTGCTATCTGCCGTAGAGAACTTTTCCAAATATCTTTAGGTTTCAAGCACTTCATATGTTTCGTTTTAGTTAGATTTCGAATATCGTAAGAGAACTATTATAATGGATGTCACTTAGGTTTTACGCGGATCACTTGTGACAGATTCTTGAGCGTTGATAACCATTAAATAGATGACAAATATTTGTTAAGACATGTGCATATAGAATAAAAAAAATCTTTCACCTCGGTCATGACAAAACACTGAGGTAAAAAGCATATTTTTAAATTACATTGTTTTCACATAATATTAAAATTACATTGTATGCAACAAGATTTAGATGATATCGATATCTCATGAAAGATGATAGAGAGTTTTTATTTTCTGCACTTGCAATTCATCCAAGAGATATGAAATGAACGATGATAAATATTTCCACTTTTTCGGGCACTTTCAGAATATTAAGGATTAGGGAAAAATCTATTTAATGAATGTTTTTATAGTAAAATGTGATTATTATACCCCTTCGATTTATTTATAAAACCGAGGTATATTTCCATCTCCTTTTAATTATCACATAGGTTAAGATTAAATATCGAGGTGATAGTTATTATTCAATTATTTTAATATTACATTGTCTACACGGAATATTAAAATAAATTGTTTACAACAAATCTCTTCAATGATTTTTTTGTACTTGCAATCCATCATAATGTTGTTAATGCTTGGATGTCAGAACTTTGCATTCAATATATATTAATTGTTTATGCTATATATCATTATCATTGCTTTCACTAGCGTATACAATGTGCATGCTTTGAATGCATCCAACTTATAATAAGGTGTTTGTTCCAAAAGTTAGAAAATATTTTTTCTGCACTTACAACCATCAGTAAGAACTTTTAGGAAAAATTACTCAACGTGAACCTAAAAATATCATAGTTGTTTTATTCGAGTTACAACATTGGAAGGTTGTTCAAAACCTTCAATAACAACAACAACAACAACAACACCATTGTTAAATATTGATTGTATAGGTTGGGAAAAAATTGCTCAATGTAGTAGAATATTTTTTCAGTTTTGCAATCCATCCTAAAAAATGATACATACGGCGATGGGGCGACTACAAATAAGATAACATTAGGGTAAAATATGTTAACGAGTGTTTTTATAATAAAATCAGATTATTTTATCACTCGCTTATTAGTGAAACTGAAGAATTAGATCATTTATTTTACACTTGTAAGTAAATAAAAATATATATCACAGTAATCATGGCGTGCTTGGAATAATACCTTATCTTTTTTCAGGTTGACATGAAAATATCAACTTGAAAAACTTTTTTTTTTTGTAGTGACACTTTATGTGTTTAAAGATCTTTAAAAAAAAAGGAATTTCTCTATTGTCTATGAAACACTTTCTTAATTTCATAGTCAACTGTTTGAATTTCTAATTTAGATATCATTTATGCCCTTTCAACTCATAAACAACATCTATGTGTTCCTACTTTCGTAGCAAACATTTCATTTTAAAAACAAAAATTGCAAAACAAGTTTTGATTCTTGTTACAATTTACACTCAAGAAACCTGCACTAGATTTGTCGGCATGACAACCCTTAAGTCTCATACTCTAAATTTATCTCCTTAGAAATGGCAATCAGTAAAACAGCAAAAGCATGAATGAAATACATGATAAAAATAATGGATATTTACAACAACAAAATATTGTCTCTACATATGTCAACGTTGTTTATTGTGATAACGCTTCTACATGATAAAATTTCTATTTTGACTTTTCAACATATGGAAAAATATATTAAATTAACGGTAATATATTGAAACTACTATATTAAATCATTTCAATGACTAACAATAATATTTTTCACAGCTTTGTTATTCTTACACTAATCACTACTACGGAAAAGGGCTTTTAAAGCGCTTATTTTGGCCTTTAAAAGCGCTTAAAAGCGCTTTAATAGCTGGCGCTGGCGTAGGTAACAAAAGCGCTTCTAAAAGCGCTCTGGTAGACCCCCCCTTTAAGAGCGCTTTCCTGGAAAAAGCGCTCTGGTAGGACCCCCTATAAGAGCGCTTTCCTGGAAAAAGCGCTCTGGTAGACCACCCTTTAAGAGCGCTTTTCCCAAAAAGATAAAGCATAAAAATTAAAAAACGCGACATACAAGCGCTTTTGAAAAGCGCTCGGTAGGCCCCTATGAGGCGCTTTTGGAAAAGCGCCCGATAAACCCTATAAGAGCGCTTTTCCAAAAGCGCTTTTATCTTTTTTTTTAATTTTTATGCTTTTTATCTTCTTTACTAAGAAGCGCTTTAGTAGGTGGACCTTTAAGAGCTTTTAAAAGCTTGTCGTTTCTAAATGAGGTATTTTTATGTGACCTATAATTTAATCCTCCCATCGACCATAATGTTTTCGACCGTAATATTTTCGACACATAATATATTTTGACTGTAATATATTTTCGACGCTATTATTTCACCATCAAGAAGACAATATATATACTAATATAATACCATTATAATATCCAAAATTATATATATACATCATTACAAAATCAACAATATTATAGTTCAAATCGACACATCCTACATGAAAAATTGCTTAATATAAAATTGACACAATTCCTCTTTGATTTCTTCTAACTTTAGCTTAGTACGGAATTCGTCAAGGTACTATAAAACAAAACATAATATGAATGATATATTTAGGTAAATGTAATAAATTATATGAAATTATCTTAAGTTATAAATTTATACCGTGGTGGAATCTCTAATTGATTCGCGAATGATTTCTTTCATAAACCTCAATACAAAGTATCCATGATCAATACGGACACTACATAGAAAAACAAATAAGATTCTATATAAGTTGTCTTGTTTTACCAAGTAGCATAAATATTATAAGCAAATTTGTGAAAAGTAATGTACCGCACTTCGATCCGGTGATGTTGTTTGATTTAGTCCGGATACTGTGTGTCCGTTGACTACGGAATACTTGTATTGATCTAATTAACAAATATATAAAAGCATATGTTTAGATCAATCCCACAAATAAGTAAATATATAAATATACACGAATATATATTTAGAACGATCCCACTTACAAATCAACGATTTCCTTCATGGCCGGATAATTGGTCCATTCACCCCTTACAGAATTCAGATAATACACGACTTCCCTTAACGGGTTGATAGCAAGCAACGGTGTGCTCTATAAATTAAAACAATAGGTTATATGAAAATATTGCTATACACTAAAGAAAGAGATTAGATGAACCAAGATTATATTGAGAAACTAACCCTACCGGGTATTATATGAAGCAGACTTTGTATTGCCGGTGGACATGAATCTATCGACTAAGCGCTGTCTAACAGATTCCGGATCCGAAACAATTTCCATTCCGCTGCAATGGGCGGAAGACACGAACCGGAATCTGTTAGACAATGCAGTCCCGCGCAACACTCTGTCATACAACAACCTTAAATAAAAACATAATAAACATTAGATTATTTTCATTGAAAAGTGTAAATAAATTATATTGTGGGACTAATTAAATAATATATCGGATGAGTGAATATTACCGGATGTATGATTGCATATTACTGACGCCTAGTTGATCTTGGTTAAAAATCTCTTCCAAGTCATCAATTGCAATATGTGTCTTGAACTCAATACCGAAGACACTTTCATCCATATCGATTTCCCGTAAAGCACCATCCTTCATATAGGACATATCAACCATTGTTGCGAGTGTCGCCCGGTATCGAGGCACAAAAGCACCGCTTTTCTTGCCGCTTGCTCGGAGGACCACGGGTGGTGCGCTACGAACTCTTGCGTCACTTGTTGTGACTCGGCGGATGCCTAAAAATCATATAAGTTAGGTAAAATATAAAATCATGCATATTTTGATTCGATTATATATTAACACTTTAAATGTACCTCTTTTAGCGATGCAAGACTCCTCCTCAGTAAAATCCCTTTACCCTTAATTGCGGGTTTTATAGGAGCGTCTAAAATAAAATGTAAAACATAATTAATAAAAGGTTTAGAATTGACATTCGAAAACTAAATGATTCATAATCGTTTTCAATTTACCTCATCACTAATGGTAATGAGCTCCGGGGCCATGCAACAAACGATCCTATTGCATCTCGCAGCAATGTCGTCTCGAGACCATGTCGGTGGGTAGAATCGCATCACGATCTAATACAACATCCACCGATACTTTCGGTGTCCATCCGGGCGATGTGGTGAAGTAAATCTCCAAGTGTTGTGCACTTTTCCCTTGCCAACTAGTCGATAATTCGGTGACGATAAGTATAGTTGGCAAGATGAAATGCCCTAAACAAATAGAAAATATAAAGTCATTATCATTAATAAAATAGAACAGTTTGTAAGGAAAAAACTTATAATTACCTCGGAAATTTCTTTTGATAGTTGATACTAGCCTTATCACTAGTTTCTCTCACCGATGAAGTGTTGCACTTTTCTCTCATATACATATCTTTATCTCTTTGCAATTCGAGACACTGCTTGCAATTCCGCAACTTTTGCAACACTTCTTCATTGGTAAGATTTGATCTTCTCCTAGAACTCTTATAAAAGAGGTTGGAGTCACACCATGACCCTTACCCTCACCCGACCGGGATACTGGGAGCATCTAGTACTCTACTAAACGCTCTCCTCACCGGTGGATGCCGATTGCGACAAGGTCTCCTAATTCATTTACATTTAAATAATTATTAGTGGAGATAAAAATCATTTATATATTAAAAACATTTGATTTAATTAAAGACACGATTATACTTACACATTCGGTATAAACTCTCGAACATCGGGATCGACACGATTCTTGCCCACACGAGCTTCCTTCCACAACACATGTACAGAAGTGAAGCTTCCTCACTTTAGTCTCCTCTAACTATGCATTGACACAAACGATAAAATCGTCAATTAAAACATGCACATGTAGACAATTAATTAAAACGCATTTCTATTTACTTACAATTTTATCCTCTAAGCGTGCATATCCCAAACGCCCTTTTTTGTATGGATACGCGGGTTTGGATGCTCTCTCACTATTCGTGGCACTCTTTTTCTGAAAAGCTTCATCTCTTTGCTTTACAAACTCAGCCCAATCTGCTTCATCAATGAAGGTCGCATACTTTGTTGGCCGTCCCGGTGCCTCTTCAAGAAATTTTCCATCTTTATCCTTAAGATAGGTGTTTGTCAAAAAACTTTTCCACCCTCTATATCTTTTGCCGGCCAAACTAAGTATGTAGCTTTTACGTTCATCTGGTATCTCAAAAGTCCTCTGCAAAAAAACGTACGCATAGTGTGTTAGTATAAGTAATTTAAACAATTTATCGTCAAGATAATAACAACAATTAACCATATATGATATATACCTGAAGCTCTTCCCAAATCGCTTGTTTTTTCTCCTCCAATTCTAAATTTTTCTTTTTCGATTTCCAGGTAGCTACGGAGACCGGAATATGCATACGGACAAGTGTACCAATATAACTTGTCAACTTTGCAGAATTAGGACCAATTGGTTGTTTATCAGAATTCCATTCCAATCGGTATACTAATCCTTGGTCTCTATGTCGAATGATTCCCCTCATAATAGTGATGCCTCGTGCAACCTCTTTTGCTTCAGGATCAGGTGGAGCATTTGTATCCGAAGCAACTCTTTCTTGTGAGTTTTCTTGTGAGTTTTCGTGGGTTTCGGTGGAGCATCTCTATCGGAGCCATTGAACTGTATCAAACAAACTAAAGCACATTAGTACACTATTAATAAGCTAACAATCTATACAAGTCAAATGGAAGTCAAACCATGCATGTACAAGTAAATCGGAAACGAAATCGGTACAAATCAAAATAAGCGTAAAAAAAGAAAGTTATCGGAATTGAACGAAATTTACATGGCTATGGTAAAAGCGTCACGGACTCAAAAACAAAGTCGGTTTTCGAAATTCAGACCCTAAGCCCGACTTTTGATTACGGGCAGAAGCAAAACCGATAAAAAAATAGTCCCGAAATGTAAAGATAAGTGCATGAGCAGCTCCGGAATCGTCAAAATAGTATAGTTACATGTAAAGAAGTCAACAAGCGGATACATGGTTCAAAAGTTATGTACAAAGCGAGAATATGCACCAAATTGAATAAAGCAAATTAGTCGGACTATGTATACTATTACCTTTATCACTAACGTCTCTTTCTTTTCTTGGTAGGATTGTGTACTACGCGTCTCTTAACAATGCGGACGGTTGGATTGATCCAAATACCCTCATTATGATCATTTCTAATACAAGATTCATTCTCATTTTGATCGTTTCTTGTACAAGATTCAATGCCAACACCAATATCACCTTGATCTTCAATTTTTTCATCAACTATTTTGTTAGATAAAAGCACTATAGACCATTTCGTACTTGTCGGATCATTGACATAGAACACTTGTTTAGCTTGAGAGGCTAGAATGAAAGGCTCATCTTTGTACCCTACCCTATTGAGATCCACTTGCAAAATCGACTTATCCATTCGTGCGCCACTATTATTTTCAACCCACTTGCAACCAAATACAGGAATCAAACTTGCGTAATCAAACACCAAAATCGCTCGATAACCCCAAAATATGACAAATTTGCAAATTTGGTTTAAGTCATTCGCACTTGATATGTGCATAGCTACCAAGGTAACACCACTATTTTGCATAGTACTTTTATCATCCTTCTTTGGTATAAAATGTGTATCCATTAATTGCGTATGCGCTATAAGAAAGCACAATTACGGATGGACCATAGGCTAAACATCTCAACCTTTCATTCTTGAGCGGGATCGAGCGATACTTTGAATAAATATGATCTCTAAACCACGGTATGAAACTTGATTGTGCTCGTACTATCCGGTTCTCATTTCTATTTGGATTTAAATCTCGGAGAACAACTTTGTGCATTTCAACAAACGGCTCAACCTCAATCTCATTGTGCGAACATACAAGTGCACTTGATCCCGTTCGACCATTGATCTTCACAACTTTATTTCAATTAGCCTTTTTCCTTCTTTTTCGACAATATGAGATTTGGGAGTCCAATTGATTGAACATTTGACAAATATTCATACAAAACTCAACCGCTTCTTCAAGCGTATCGCTCGGCAATACAACCCTCGTCGACTTACATTTTTCGTACCCTTTTAATATTTTCATATAACGTTCAGGTACATCCATCTCATATAAGTGGTCCGCATTGTGTCTCTTTCACAAGATGAGCGACTAGATGAACCATTATGTCAAAAAGCGAGGGAGGAAAATACATTTCAAGATCACATAAAGTAACAACTATCTCATTTTGCAATGTTGGTAAGATCGCGGGATCGACCACCTACGCAAATAGACACGAAGAAGAAACACGCTTAGTTATTGCGCTTCTTACTTTTTCGGCGAGAATAGAACGTATACCTATTGGTAAAAATGTTCCATTATAACATGGCAATCATGCGTCTTCAAACTCTTTAACTTGAGGTCTTTCATGGACACAAGTCTTCTAATATCGAGTAGCCTGGAACTTTTACTTCAGAGGAACTTACACAATGTTTTCTTCTCCTTTCTAGATAGAGTGTAAACAGCAGGTGGCAGATATGTTCGTCTTCCTTTCGTCATGGGCCCCAATTCAGTTCTCATCCCCATGTTTACCATGTCATTCCTTATGTTAACGCCATCCTTAGACTTTCCTTGTATATTGAGTAGCGTACCTATAACGCTGTCAAATACATTTTTTTCAATATGCATAACATCCGAAATGTCTTACGTAACGACTTCAATATGGAAGTTCAAAGAAAATTGACTTCTTCTTCCACCCACCCTTGACAATTGAATGTGCAAAAGGCTTGCCAAACTGAGTGCTCACATCTTTCACCTTTTCAAAAATTTGATCACCTGACAAAAAAGGCGGGGCTGTACGATGTTCGGCCTCTCCATTGAATGCTTTTCTCCACCCACGGTAGTGATGATTAGAATTTAAGAATCTACGATGGCCGAGAAAGACATTCTTCTGACAAAGCGCCAATCGTGTCGTATCGGTTTCATCTTCACAAACAGGACGCCTTTTGACCCTTGTTGTTGCGGATAGATTTCGTATCTTTGGAAAATCATTAATTGTTCCAAACAACATCGCCCTCAAGTTGAAACTTTCTTTCCTATACCCATCGTAAACCTCCACACCTCTCTCCCACAAAAACTTTAAATCTTCGATTAAGGGTGCCAAGTATACGTCTATGTCATTCCCTGGTTGTTTAGGCCCAGAAATTAGCATAGATAACATCATGTACTTACGCTTCATACATAGCCACGGAGGTAAGTTATAAATCATAAGAATCACAGGCCATGTGCTATGCGAGATACTTTGAATACCATGCGGGTTCATTCCATCAGTAGACAATGACAACCGAAGGTTTCTTGCTTCTTTTCCAAATTCAGGATATTCAGTATCAACTTTACTCCATTGTGGTGAGTCTGCCGGATGTCGCAACTTTCCATCAATAATTCTTTCATCTGCATGCCAAGTCAAGTGTCTTGAATCGGTCTCACTACGATACATGCGTCTAAATCTCGGAATTATAGGAAAATACCATAAGACTTTAGCAGGAGACAACTTTTTCTTATATCGAGGGGCACCACATTTAGGACACTCATTCAACGCTGCATACTCGTTTCGAAACAAAACGCAATCGTTTGGACATGCATGTATCTTATCATAGCTCATTCCAATAGAAGACAACATCTTTTTGGCTTCATACGTTCGATTGGGAAGAACATTATCCTCTGGTAGCATATCTTTCATAAGGGCTAATAACTCTGTGAAACTTTTATCCGACCATCCATTATCCGACCATCCATTGTCCGCCTTTAAGTTGTACAACTTTAACACCGCAGACAATCTTGTGAATTTTGAACAACCAACATACAACGGTTTCTCTGCATCGCTTACCAACCTCTCAAACATTTTGGGACAATCCGCAAGATCTTCTTCAAGCGCTTCTGCAATCTCTTCGACTCGATCACAATCGTATGTGTCTGTGCAATCGTCGTTTGAAGCATACTTCCTATTACAACTCGACTCAGCATTCCCGGTACTTTTCTCACCATGCATTGTCCAACATGTATAACTTCTATCAATTCCAAACCGTAGTAAATGAGATCCCAACTGATTCCCGTCAACCTTACCCCGCATAAAGACCCAAGCAAGGACACGGCATTGAAGCGGGTCTTTGAGTGTAACCGCAAACTCAACAAATTCCATACCCTTTGTCGTACTCTTTCGACAATCGGTTTGAATTCATCCATGTCTTATCCATGTCTTAATTAAGCTAAACAAAAGCGGTCAAACTTTCACTCTTCACAAGTAACCCCATGGCGAATTCAATTCACAAAGTTAGTAAGTACCTCACTTAACGATAAACGAAATTGACATCATGAATATTCCACATGCATGTCGAAATAATGAGTATTACTTAATATAATCTAAAAGTAAAATATTATAATTTAATTACATTACTTTTCTTTCTTAATAATAAATAGATAAATATATGAAATTAAACTTGTAAGAAATCTCTTTTAAATAAAAAGATGTTTTAAGTTTGAACTTAATTTTTGATAGTCTTGTTTAAAATTTTTAAAGAATTTTGCTCTGTTGGTTGTGATCCTTCTCAATCCCAAAATCGAGAAAGTCAATGAATCAAATAGTAATTTTATTTTTAATATGGTTGTTTTAAAGTCATAGGTTTACTACAGGGTGTGGGCTCCCAAGCTAAACAACAATACATCATAAAGAAAACAAATAAAATGTACAAACATTTTGGTATTAGATGTGAAGCATAAACATATTTGAGTTTCACTAGACTCTACATGCAGGAGCAGGCATAATGAAAACAATTAAAATGTGTAGTTCATGAAGGTGGCAGATTTTTTTTTAAAACTTTACACTAGATGGTTTGAAGATCTATAACGCATACACGGGACAGAAGAACAAAGCAATTTAAAGAAAAGAATTGACTTAGTCATGCCTTTCTAAGAAGAAACTTTCCTCCAAACATGGGAGAAAATGGAAGCAGAGTAAGGGATAACAAAGTAAAACCAATAACCACACACAAAATATAAGTTTATGATATACTGTATTTCCAACCTACCAATCAAAACAACCCATGTCTAATTTATTTTAGATTCTTAAACTATACAAGCATCAAGCATAAATTTAATCCAAATCATCTGTTAAAGGATGTGACATCCTCATGGTCTTCACTTAATGGGTTTGTATCTTCTTTCTTAAGTTACTAGTCTACAAAATTCTCAACAAGAAATAAGGACTAAGCAAAAAGTCTATATACTGGAAAAAATAATGACTAATTAGTTGATTGAGTTGAATCAAATATAACTTATAAGTTGATAATTCAAAATCAGCTTATTTAGATAAACAGCATAATTGAGTTGAATGGAGTAATACCTGAAGATTTGAGAACTTGCCAAGCAAATCAGAACCATCAGACATAAGATAATTTCGCGCCCAAATGTCCCATTCTGCAGATTCAAACTCAACCAGAGACAGAGGGAATCTCGGTAGCACTTTCTCCTTCAAAGGCCTGCAATTACAATTACAAACTACTGCTTCATAAACCAAAGTAGCAAATAAAAACATGAATAGTAAAGGTTTTCTCTACGACGAAAACAAAACAAACATTACCCGGTGAAATTACACTGAGTGAACCCTAGAAATGAAGCAACTGCAATACACAACACGAGGGTGGACCTACGGGCCTGTTCGAAGGGGCTAACGGAGGAATCAGTTATAAAAGACTCGGCGCGGTCCACCAGGTCAGAGTAGAACGTGTCGGCGGAACTCGGTGGCGGGGAAATGGGGCTGAGTTGAAAGATAAGTCTGCAGGATTGGGAAATGAGTGCTTCAGCATACCCCTTGAAATTAAAATAGGAATGGAAATCAACATCTACATTAGAATAAATATTGAAATTTACCTCAGTTCATATCACAGATACATGCTTCAAAATCTCCTTCGTCTTCTCTCGACTTCTTCTTTGTTAGAGTTGTGGGAGTTTCTGCAGATTCGAAGGATGAGGAATTAGGGATTATGAAACGCGTTAGTATAATTTTGTTTTTAAAAATTTTAATTTTAAAAAGGCTATGAAAGCGCTTTTGAAAAGCGCCTTAGTAGATGTAGCTATACCAGCGCTTTTAAGGGTAAAGCGCTCTTGTACCCCACCCCCTACCAGAGCGCTTTTGAAAAGCGCTCTCATACCCCCCCTTACCAAAGCGCTTTTCAAAAGCGCTCTCATACCCCCCCCTTACCAAAGCGCTTTCCAAAAGCGCTCTCATACCCCCCTTACCAGAGCGCTTTTTAAAAGCGCTTTCATACCCCCCCCCACTATAAGAGCGCTTTTTTAGCGTGTTTTTTAATTTTGTCTTTAGCGAAGCCTATGCCAGCGCTTTTCCTAAAAGCGCTTTCGTAGGGGTGCTGCTAAAAGCCAAATTTGGTATAGTGAATTTTCTACACTAATACATACATGGTATATATTGTTCACCGTATTTATACGATGAACATTGTTTTTTATTAAAATAATATTAAATGGTGACAGTATCCGTGAATACTGCCAATGAATAGTAACTATGAACAATATTCGTGAATAATAGATGAACAATGATTTTTAGTAAAACAAAGTTGTTTAATGAAGTGTAAGAAATTGGTTACTAAAAGGATTTTGATTAATAAACATTCTGATATTAAAAATATGTTTTAGTAGTAAAATAAAATTGGTTAATGAAATATAAAAAGTTGGTTAATAAACTGCCTAGATTTTTAATAGTTATAAAGTTGGTTAATGAAATGTAAAAAGTTAGTTAATAAAATTATGAAATTGATTAATCACATAATTTAATTTTCATACTTTCTCAATCTTTAAAAAAAGTAATTAATTTTTTTAAATAATTATTATTATAATATTTCACCATTCACTATATAGGTGAACAGTGAAATACAATTTAAGTATAGAGAAATGGTGTAAGAATATCATTTTTTCTCTATTTTTAAACTGCTATAGTAAATTAACGGTGACATTTCAACACCAATGAAAAATTAATGGTAATATTTTATAAATTTATAAATAGGTTATTAATTTTACTATAATTTTCATTCAGAACTACTCCAATTTTATATTGTAACACCCCATACATATATGTCTAGAATAATATGCGGTAATGTTAATTATGGTACAAGAAACATACAACTAGATGAAAAAGACAAGAATTTAAAACCGAATACAATACAAATCTTAATCATAATGTATCCAAGAAGCTTGTCTTCAATATTGCATAGCGGAAAGATAAGATCTGATGGGGTCTTCCTGCCTTTGCTCATCTGCAGTCTTCGAAATCGATCATCTAACAATTCTACCACTTATAACCTGTTTCTAAAAAATAATAAGAGGATTGGGGTGAGATAACTAAATCTTACACTATGAAAATGTTTTTTTTCTAGAAAAGCGCTTTCATAGGTGCCTACAGAATGTGTAACCCCCTGTTTTAATTAATATTATATTATATTAATATTTTCGAGTTACCGATCGATATTTATTTTGCGACGAGAATAAATATATTAATCGATATATATGATAATATATTTGGCGAAGTTTCGTTCGGTCCGATTTTTATTCCGTTCGGTTCGGTAAAATATTATTCGGATCCGATATTTAATTTCCCGGAATTATTTAATTAATTGAATTAATAATATTAGTAAGTTAGGGGTGTGGGGAGCAATTGTTGAGGATTGAGTTTTCACCCTTGACTTACTAGTAGAAATACCTTTATAAACCATTTCTCCTCATTTTCCTTCCATTCAAAATACCAAAATCAAACATAGAAACTTGGAAGCTAGTAAGAAAACATAATTATAAAAACCACATTTCCTCATTTTCTTCCCATTTGAAAAACAAAAGCCAAGAATAGAAACTTGGAAGCTTGAGAGAAAGAGAGGGTTTGGAGAAGAAGAAGCGAAGGAACAAGAGCAAGCATGAGGTTGGGGTTTTGTTGGAGCATCTTGCAATCAACCAAGCTAGAGGTAAGGGGTTTGATTCTCCATCTCATATTGTTAGGTTTTGATGTTTATGTTTTGAATTTGGGGGAAAAGTTGATAAGTTGATTTATAGGGTTTTGGTTGATTGTTTAAGTGATATAGATTAGAAGAGTTGGAATGGGAGTAGGGATTATGAGGTTGATGATGATTAGAATCAATGGGAATGGGAAAAGTGAAATTTTCACACGCCTCCATCAACACGGGCCGTGTTGATTAACACGGGTGCCCGTGTTGACCTCTTGAATAAGAAATATTGATGTCAGGTCCATCAACACGAGACGTGTTGATTCACTGACTTTGGTGTTTTTGCGTTTTCTAGTGGCTTTTCAACACGGGCCGTGTTGATTAACACGGGGGCCCGTGTTGATATATCTGTAGCCTCCCATATTCTGATTTTTTTTGCACTTCTTTTGCCCCGATTATGTTCCGATTTCCCGATTCTGGTAAAATCGACGATGGAGTGAGTTGCTCCGAATTCAACGAAAATTGACGTGCTAGCTAAGTTTGACGTGTAGAACGTAGTGGTGAGGTTAGTTTTTGGAAATTACGAGTTTTTACGAGATGACCCGAAATAGGCCAATTTACGGTAAAATTGAATCGGATTGTGTTTTAGTAGATTTAAGGCACGTATGGACAATCTGATTTCGATGTTGACGATTATGATTAGTGCCGGTTATTAGGAATGACTTTCGCGATGATTATTGAATTTTTGACTATTTTTCCGTTTTTAGAATTTGGTGAATTAAGCGATAATGATGCGGTGTAAATAAACATAATGTTTGCGACGGTGTATTTATTAATGAATACTTGTTGATATGCAATGCGATGATATATGTCTTTGTACATGATGATGTGATGATTATATTGATGTTGTTAATAAATGCTTCCGATTTGTGAATGCATGACTTTTGATGATGATGAATTATATGTGACGTTTTGCATAATGCAAATATGATGCGAAGATATATTTATCTTGATTTGGATAAATTATGGCGATGTGGGCTTTATGCCAATTTTGATAAGCGATGATGATGTTTGTGTGTTGTGTTGTTTTATTGTCGAGTCACATACATTGCATTGGCGACGATGGACTTTTATGCCAAGCGACGAGGCTTTTATGCCAAGTGTTCCTATTTATGGACAAAGCGACGGGTGCCACATGCATAACATAGTCGTGTCTCATGGAGTCGGTTATATTTATGTTTGAGTTGTTTGGCGTTGGGTTTAAATTAAATTGACGATGTTAAATTGCGATGATATATGATGCTTTGTTTGGTGATGATCTTTATGATGAACATGAAATGAATATTGTAACACTCCAATTCTACCCCGGTAATTATTATGAAAATCAGAGTTATAAAATTCTTTTCAACAACCAATTGGAGTATTACAATTCAACTAAAACAACAACACGCTAACACAGATACATAACACCTAAACTCGGATGAAACGAAACAACATGAATCAACTTTATTAATATTAAGCAGCGGAACTAAAGTAATCAACTTGGATGTCATAGCATATTTTCAACTTAAAACAATTTAAAGTCAACAATTACTTTTCATATATCAACATAGTTATTCAACAACAAAATCAAAATAGCAAAACAACTAGCGTTCATCCCCCCGAGTGTTACGTATTAGAGCGACAACCCGACTCGAACTAACAGCAACTAAACCTCTGTTCTTCATTACCTGCACGTTACCCACGTAGAGGCAACATCACAACAGAAGGGGTGAGATATCTAACAATCTAATAAATCGTATGATAAATAATATATTAGAATTCAGATAAGGTAAATCAATGCTTCAGTAATTATTCATACAACCAGCAAACAACTTAATAATAACAAGAAGACACTTTATTTAATCAACGTAACAACTTAAATCAACACAATCTAATAATAACAACAACTTATAACAACCTCAACTTATAACAACAACAACTTATAACAACAACTTATGACAACGACAACTTATAGCAACAACAACTTATAACAACAACAACTCATAACAACAGCACATCGACAATCAACAAATAACGAATAATACCAACAACTTTAACACGCGACCCAATATGCGACTCAACTATGCAAATGCATGTGGTACCATTTGGAGCAAAACTCCCAACGTAAAATATGCCAGGTTATCGAGGCATTAACAAGGCATAAGCCTTCAACATGGTGCCATCAAGGCCAAGGCATAAGCCTTCAACTTTCAACGTGGTGCCAATCCAGGCCAACTTAATAATGCAATGTATGCTATGCGACCTCAACTTAAACAACAAATACACAACAATGCGACAACAACAACATCATACAATAACAACTTAAAATATGCATCAATGGAATCAACTTAGATCAACACTGGTCATTCGACCTACAACTCAAACATGTCCATAAATTGGGACGATTCAACTTAGTCAACATTGACCATAGGCCTACAACTTCATCAACTGCAAAAACAACTTATCAACGTTGGTCATACGACCTACAACTTCATCAACGTATCAACAACAATAATAGTTTATCAATAAAATTAATACGAGCAAACAACAACCAATTTCATCACAATCTGCAATTTCGCAATTTATTAACAACATCAATATCAGCAAACAACGACAATTCAACGGAAACAACACAACACAGTTTATCACCTGCAAATTCACAATTTACGGCAACATATAACACATAAAAACAACCAAAATAAACTACAAACAAACCACGTACTTGTTCGGACTATTTTCGATACCGACAACTCTTGTATATAAAATAATATTTATGAAAATAATTGGATAATGGTCTGACTCAAGTAATAGCAAAACAACTCTAAAGGATCAAATACATTTACCTTTAATTCTACGGCTTAGTAGATATAATTTTAAACAACTCAAAAATAACGTTGACAACTCTAAACATGTCCGAATTATCCAAAACAATTAAAATATGACTCTTAATAACTCAAAACAACACCTAAAAATTTTATTGACAACTTTAACAACTCTATTAAAATTCAAAATAACTTATATTAATTAATTATCTCAAAATAATTATCTCTAATTAAAACTCTTAAAAATTATTATTATTACAATTATTATTTTAAAATACTATATGTATTGGAGTATTAGTAAACTTGAACGGGATTTCAATTTAAAGCATCAGTGCCAAAAATCAATTACTACAGTAACATGATGTCATTCCATTGTTATAGTTCATGCTACAATAGACCGAAACCTCAAATTATTATCGAACAAATATCATCTCTTAACATACACATGGATGCTATGTTATGTACCTTGGAAAGAATGTGACGTTAGAGTATCTTATTAAACCAAAGGATTATATAGAAATTGAAGTCATATATATTATGGGTTATATACCAAATCGCTATCAAATACCACTACAGTGTCACATATAAATTATATTAGAATCTCAATCATCTCTCAATTTCCCTAATATATCAATTTCAAACACAATTAATCAACACATATTAAAGATTATTCATAAAAACTTAACAGTGTCAAAACTATGAAAATTACGGATTTCAATCTAAACATGTTTCTCACCAAATAGAACAACCACAAATGCATAATAAATTTCCTATTATCCTAATTTCCACATACTACTCATCATACAACCCATTAGAAAGTCAGAACCTCACCCTTACCTTGGATTGAAGGTCGCTCTACGGAGTTTCGGTCGAATTTCGGTTTGGCTTTCGGTCTACAATTTTCTCGCACGACAGTTTTTCTCCCAAGCCTATTCCTCTTTTTCTTCCTCTTTTCACGTATATTATTCTGTTCCCTTTTCTTCTCCTTGTTTTCTAACAACCTCTCCAAAAACCTAATTTCTTATTATTTATAATAACTAATAATTATATTTCTCTTATTGGGTCTATTTCTTACCCAACAAATTATTTTAATTTTATTACTATTATTAATAGTCAACTAATATTATTATTATTATTAATCTATCGGCTAATAAAAATTAATCCAATTAACGCCTCTTATAATAATTCCGATAATTCTCATCTTCGACTAATTCCAATAAATAATTTCTTTTATAATTTAATTAAATAATTAATTAAATTTATGGGCGTTACAAATATAACTTAATAATTTCATGATAACTATACGATGAATATAAATGATGAGTTTTGCGATGATTTAACTTGATGAAATGCTTAATGCAAATACGGTGTGATGATGTTTGTGACGATGGGCTTTTATGCCAAAAGCGACGATGGGCTTTAGCCAATTTGTGATGACTTGTTTATGTTGCTTATGTTATTAGCATTATTTAATGTTGTTGGTTGATGTTGTTGTTTAAGACTGCCGTGTTAATTAGTGATGTATTAACTTGTGACGATTTCGTGGTGAGGAACGTTTATGTGGTGTGACGGTTTATGTCAATAAGGTTATGGAGACAAAAGTGTAGATTATACACATTAGAATGGCGATCAAAGTAAGTGAGATTTAGATAGGTGTTGGAATGCACCCACTAACCTATATATTTTATAATTCCAAAACTATATATATACTTATCATGCCTGTAATTATATGTTTTGGAGTATATCACCCTTTACTTTATTCGCCGTTACCTTTATATTGGTAACGGGCAGGTTATGAAGACGGAGATTATAACTGCTATTAGTTGAGTCGGTGTCGCTCTGATACGTAGCACTCGGGGGGAATATTTATGTTGTCTTGTTGTTTTTCTTTTGTTGTTCTTCCTTTTGTAAATAAGAATCATACTTTATGAAAACATGATTTGATGAGGAAGTTTTATAATGAAGATGTTTTCATCTTTATGAATCAATTTATGATTTCCGACGATGCTATGTATCCGAGATTTATACTTTAAAGGAAACTGTTTAAAGTGATTTGTTTTTGAAGGTGTGATGCCTCAGTATTGAATTTATGAAATTTTAAATTACTTTGATGATTTTTGCCTATTAAACCTTGGGTAATATTGGGGTGTTACAGAATGCAATAAAGGCATTCTAAATTAGGCCTATGAAAGCGCTTTTCCAGAAAAAAAGCGCTTTCTTAGGCCTACCTATGAGAGCGCTTTTTGGTGAAAAGCGCTTTCAAAGGTAGGCCTACGAAAGCGCTTTTAACCAAAAAGCGCTTTCATAGGTTTAGGGTTTAGTGGGTTCCCCTATCTTACGGGTTCACTCGGTTCTACAGGGTACATGCAATAGATTCACCTAGAATCTGGGTTTGTGCCTCATTGCTAGGTACAAGTACATACAAGGATAGCACCACCAATGGAAGTTCCATAACTAACCAAAGATGTGTTAACACAAACAACAAAACACAATATGCAGACCCACACCCTTATGCGAGGAATCAAGGAGTTATACCTATCTATCAAGGATACCATAACTACACCCTCGGTGAGTCCTCGTGTACCTCATCGTCAAGAGACTTGCACAGGCAAACTGCTAGACAATGGATCTGTCCTAATTGGAGTACATCCCCGACGTGTTCCAACCATGACCTTGCCTATAGAGCATCACGATCTCGTCTCCGTCTAACGCAAGTGATATGGGCCCTAACTACACATGTTTAAACACACCATCTTGAACGTACATGCCCACCAGGAGAAAGCCTAATGACTTTGTCTACTTGATGTCACTAGATGGTAAGTAATTTCGATAACATAGCCTACGTGGCGTCACACACTTACCAATATCAAGCATACAGATGTGTTCCCATTGGGAAACGCTTCAAGACCGTCACTAGTACATTGCCTTTGGTAGCTCAGGTGAGTATAAGAGAAGTGAAACATCAAGGCATAACAGCCACATAATGGTGAGAAAAGGATTTACCACCTGATAGCCTGCTTCTACTCCGATTCAAGCATATATATCAAAACCACAAAGGCACGCATCAAAGTCAAACAAGCGTCAAGATCAACCATCGGATTGTTCAACCGGAACGATCGGGAAAAAAATTTCACAAAGCCATGTAATGCATACTTTTAGACCGGAAAACATAATACTAATATTATTCCATTTATATCTATTCTTCACATACAATTAGATCGAGTCCTGATTGTAACACATACAAAATGCAACTGAATTAGACAACTCTTTTGGGAGTATTATTTTCCACTCTTTCAACACCCAAATATGCATGACATTATTAAAGAATCAATATAGGAAAATGGTTCCAAAGTTTGGAACCATCCTGCACTTAAGGAAAATAATCTGGTTCTGCCTAGGAGAGCGCGCTGAGCGGGTTCACGCCGCTGAGCGGGATCCTGTGAAATAGGATTTTTCAACCTACAGTAGGGCGCGCTGAGCGCGGCCCTGACCGCTGAGCACGGTCTATGTTCTACATAAAAATCAGAACGCAACGAGTTCTGTTCTGGGGACCCAAACGCCAATTAGTCACTTCTAAACAACTACCCACAATAACAGAACAAGAGAAATGGAATTATAAGGCAGTGATTATCATCAGGATCATACATGCATGCATCAAGGTATCTCACTAACCATTGTTCCCAAGTTCATACAAATCACAAAACCCCAATTCCTACCCTAATTTTCTAACTAATGGAACTCACCTTAGGTTAATGGAGGTTTGGATGATGTTCTTGCTGCTATTGATATGACCACTTTAGTACTGACTGTTGTTGGAGTGCGAAAATAGAAGAATGATAATGAACCTTGAGCTCTCTTCTTTCTCTCTCACTAATTCCTACCAACAAATCTGATTTGTGTTAGGTCATACCACTAAACATGGTCTTATAACCCATGCAAGAGTGTATAATGTCCAAAATGTCTCTTAACTAAACCACATTTACAAGTATGCCATCTTGTCTAATTCCAACTAGTCTAGTTACTTTCTCTTCATAACTTTCACATATAATTGTGCAAATATTCTCTTACTAATAGAATAGGGATGTTACATATATTATTGATTTTATCTCATTTTAATTTTTTTCTTCTTCACATTTATTTGTCAATGGATCCCAATCATCATAATTCTTGGTCTAATTTTATGCAAAATGTTGATAGTCTTTCTTCTACTCCAAATCAACAAAGCAAGTCATCTTTTGGAAATGAACCTTTTATCTCAAATCCACACCATAACCCAAAATTTCGAAACTCTCCATTTATCCTAAATCCACAAAACAATCCATACTTTGGAAATTTCTCATATCATACAACACCTTATCCATATCAATATAAACAATTTACACCTTAATCAACTAACTCCATTATGCCTCATGGAGCTCAAATAGGTATTAGTGGTGTACAATTAAATAATCAAGAAACTCCACTATAACTCCTACAATTTACATCTCAATAAACTAACTCCACTATTAGCCTTGGTGAAGAAGTTGCATCCGCACCGGTTGTGAAGATGCATAAACAAAGGTTTCAACAAAAAGAGAAGGAAGTTCTCATTCAGTCATGGTTCAACGTTTCAAAGGAATCAATTGTTGGGGTTGATAAAAAAGGAGATACTTTTTGGAAGAGGATTGAAGAAGCTTACAATGAGAATAGTGACATCAATTACAAAGAGAGGAAATCGATGCAACTAAATATCAATGGCACAAAATTAATTAATATGTTCAAAAGTTTGTTGGATGTTGCAAACAAGTTGTGTCTACTCAGCAAAGTGGGAGTTCCGAGAGTAATATCATGCAAGATGCATATAAAATATATTTTCAAGATATAGGTGAAAAGTTTACATTTGAGGATTCATGGAGATTATTGAACAATGAACCTAAATGGCTTGCAAGTTCATCAGAAGCTTCTAAAAAAGAACACATAATTAAGCTTCAAAAGCATATTATTAATCTTCTAATCCACCAACACCTACAAGCAGCGAATACAATCCACCATCACTACTTTGTCATGTCGTCTGATCGGTCAACAGGAGGCTAAAAATAAGGATAAAAGAAAAGCTTATGGAAATTTCTGTTACTCACAATGTCAAATATGATTCTTTGAAAGATGAATTAAAAAAATTAATTTGATGTCAATGTTTGCACAGGACTATGCATGCATTGAGGGTGAAAAAGTCGAGATAGAGAGAAAATTGGTTGATGCAAAGATTAAGACATGTATTCTTTGGAGTAGCGGGTTCAAACAATGATATTAATGTGTTAAACCAATCTAATTTCTTCAATGATCTTCTGCAAGAATGAGCTCCCGGGGTTTATTTTACAATTAATTATACTAAATACAACAAAGACTATTATCTATCAGATGATATCTATTCTGAATGGGCCACATTTGTGAAAAGTATCCCGATGCCACAAGGGGATAAGAGAAAATTGTTTGCCCGACATCTAGAAGGGGAAATAAAGGATATTGAACGAGCTTTTGTAGTTCTCCAAGCCCGAGTTGCGGTCATACGTAACCCGACACGATCTTGGCACTTAGACATACTTCAACGCATAATGAGTACATGCATCATATTACACAACATGGTTGTTAAAGATGAACGTGACACATATGGTGGAAAGTTTGATCTTACTTATGATCATTTGAGTAATGAGGCGACGATATTGTTGAACGATTCTAATATTGACTAACAAGAGTTCTTACGTAGAAGATTAGATATTCGTGATAACAAATTCAAAGACAACTTCAATAAGACTTGATAGAACATATATGGCAACATTATGGGCACGAGAATAACAACAATTAAAAATGTTTTAAATATATCATTTTCTTGGATTTTGTATTAGTAGTTTATTTTAACATTTATGTTTTTTACTGTACCTTTTAATAAATTATTTGTGTTATGTATTGTATTTTGTAATATATATTTATTTTATTTTGATTTATTTTAAATGTATAGTTTTTTAATGTATTTTAATCAATTTGGATTAAATTGTTTAAATTATATTTTTAAAAAATATAAATGTGGAGTATATTGTGAGATTTAATATGATCTATTTTAGAATTTTTGATGAGTTTTATAGAAATTTGAAAAATATAATTGAGTTGTTTAAAATATGAGAAAATATAATATAAAAAATTGAGTGGTCCCATTTAAAGAACTTAAACAGAGATAATGGATGTTGGTGTTCTAAGAAAAATAAAAGGACATCCTATTACAAAAAAAATAAAGTGAAAGTACACTCACTATAAAAAATACTCTCAATTGCGACGTGATTCTCACATCACAACTTAAGAAAGCATGTCACAAGCCAAAATTAGTGACATGTTCAATCATGTAGCTGGAGCACAAGTGGAAAACTTGTTGCAACTTGAAATACATGTCACAAAGTTGTGACGTGTATTTCATGTCGCAACATACATGCACATATATCAGAACTCTTTGTATGCAGGTTATTCCGTTATACTCGATTAAGAGTGGATTTCCTCCAAATGCAGCCGTTACTCTGCCTTTTTTCTCAAGACAAGAGTTCATCTAAAGCATTGATTTATCTGGAGCTTGGTTTTTTTGTCTGGTTATTTGTTGTTTATGTGGTAATCCAAAGGATGAGATATGGTATTGGCTCTTGATGTCAAGTACTAATCTTTTCACCTGGTTAGATATTTCTTTACCCTTACCTTTTACTTTATGCACTAAGGTTAGCCTCTTCATCTCCTCACCATTCTTTAATTTTCAAAATCTTCCCTCTTTTTCAAAAGACTCTTGTTTTCAAAACTCGAAACGCTTTCATAAAAAATTTGGACTTAGGTCCATGCATTTTCAAATTCTTTTCTTAATAAACTTTCAATCAATTTAATAATACTTTGACTTTCCTGTTCATAAGACTAAAAAACATCTAACCTCATTCAAAAAAAAATTTAGCTCTTTTTGTAGCTTTTCTAAACTAACATTTTTTTTCTAAAATCAACCCACACACAACTTTAGTTTTTTAGCCGAACTACTTGGTTTTGATATCAACATTGCACATTGTTGGTATGTAGGCCTGGAACTCAATGGAATTTATATCAAACCAAAAATCATAAAAAAATACTTCTTTTCTCCCCCACCATCCATTTTGTACATATACACTTTTTTAGCACACATATACAAATTTTCAAAAAGATTCCTGCGGAGTATCGTAGATGCTTTAGGTGCCCAACACCTTCCCTTTGCATAACTAACCCCCGGTCCCAGATCTCTAATTTTTTTTTAGGATTTTATTATCTCTTTTTCCTAGTCCTTTGGATAAAATAAATCGCAGTGGCAACTCTTTTGTTACTTTTTTTTAGTTAAGCCAATTCAATGGCTTATACTCGCAGTTTTTGCCGCTACAAAAAAGTGGCGACTCTACTGGGGATGTTTGACCTATTGCTGGACCATCTCTAAGTGGTTTGACCCTATTATTGTTTATTTGTATATATGTGCTATATTTTTATATATATTGTATGCTTGTTTGTCTGGATGTTTTTCTGGTTTTCAGGGATGCTTGGTGATCTTCTTTTTGAGTCCTATACCCGGACTCGGGAAAACTTAAGATAGGATGGACGGTATATTCATGTTAACTTTTAGGGAGTAATTCCAAAGAAGGAGACATGAGATCCCCTACTCAGTGGAGACCTCCTTGACTGTGGTACTTTTTTATCGAGCGATCGGGAAGACATAACCACTTTCGACATGAGAGTCCCTAAATCTGAGCAACTGTAGAACCCTTAACCCATCCTGGCCTTTTTAGGGGTAGAGTGAGGACTATTACGGAGTTATTCAGAAGTAGTTGCTATGAGATACTGCACTCAGACGAGTTTCACCTGAAGGTATTGCTAATTACCGAGTACATCGGGAAGTTGGTAGTATTGGATGGAAGAATGAAAACTCTGGGGATTCCTTTTAGAACCTTGATCTACAGGTGACAAAGCCTAGAATACCTTGTGGGTAGTACATTTTGACTCCATGCTCGTGACGTCGAACCTATGGACCCCCTTGTTTCTGATATTTGTGTGTGCTTGTTGCATCATGCATTCATGCACACATACACATTTATTTCAAGCAGTTGTTTATGGAACTTAAAATTGACATTTGCAAATATATCAGGTATACTTTTGACCATGGATTATGGACAAAGGAGGACTCCGAAATACAGTTTCAAGGAACCTAAGATTGAGGGACTGATGAGCTTGATTGATAAGATTGAGAGTCTAGAGGATTTCTAGAAGAAGTATGGGACTATTATACCTTTGATGAAGACAAATATGAAGGATGGTTTGCTTTTCACCTTGGTCCAGTTCTATGATCCATTGTACCATTGCTTCACTTTTCCTAACTATCAATTAGTTCCTACCTTGGTGGAGTATTCTTATTTGTTTGGTCGACCTATTACTGGTGTTGTTCCTTTTATTGGTTTGGAGGAGGAGCCTAAGTATCATGAGATTGCTGCTATTACCCATCTGAAGAGGTCTGTAATACGTTGAACTAACTTTGAGATTTTTGTATCGCAGATGTGCGGATAGCAAGAGTCGCCACCGACTTTTCTTTTATCCAATTAAGGGAAGGTGAAAAGAACAGGAAAAGACCTTCGTTAGATTCTGAGTAAGGGGAGAAGGTTATGAAAAGGGAAGGTATCAGCACCCCTTTTCATCTGTAGTTATCTACGGGCTCTTAGTTGCTTCTAGCTCACTTTTAAAATTGCTTTCTGTGTGTTTGACAAAAAATGTTTTTGAAAAGGCATTTCGCTTTGACTTTGTAATGATTCATGTAGGAATGTATACAAAGTGTTCGGAAATGTTTCGTTTTGAAAAGAGTTTGAACTTTGACAAAAAGTGTGTGGTGTGAAAAGTATTTTGTTTGAGCAAGCAACTAAAAGTCTTATTACCTACTCAGAATGGTCGTTTTCGTGTTATTTTACGTTCCTTTAGAATAGCGCTATCCATACCATTAGTTGGTAGGTAACCCTATTCGTTGGATGTAAGCGGGACATTCGAAGCGACATCGTATGGTCATAGAAGGCAACTTGTAGGTAGTATCCTAGCACATTTGAAGGGACTATCATCATTTTTCATAGGCGACAATCGAGGGTCAAGATCATGTATTCGTAGGCGACATCGTGGGTCTATAATCTTTGTATCGAAGGGACTATGATGATTTGTTTGAAGGCAACGGTGCTAGAATACCTCTACGTTCGAGGGACTTGACCATTTGTATTCGTAAGGCAACGAGAGAGAATTACCCTAAGGGGGTGCATGTGTGAAAAGAGTGTGTCAAATTCAGATATGTGTTATCTTGGAATTATGAGTGATCTATGTCCAATTTTATCTTGCCATACACGCCTAGTTACTAGCAGTTTATAGGGTGCGGAAAGTAAATTGCGGAAATGTAAAATGCGGAAAGATAAAGTCCTACGCTATTACATGGCTTTGGGGCAGATACATAATGAGAGTGCGGAAAATAAAAGTCCTAATTAAACTATTACATCCCATAGGCAGTTACATAATTGAAAAAGAAAAGCAAGAAAAATCGTCCGAAACGGTATAACCTGTGAACAGATACAAAATCGGAAAATACGAGAAAATTGCATAAGAGAAAAATGTTAGTAAAAATAAGTATTTTTGAATGAGAAAACGTTTTTGTGTTAGTAATGACATTAATATGATAAGATAAATTTTTGGTAATTTTTGGAGTTGATTTGATAATTTAAAAACAATTAAAAGTCATTTAAATGATTAATTAGAAATTAAATTAAATATGCATGCAAAAATAATAATTTTATATTAAAAATTAAATAAACATTGGTCATGACCAGGTTCGAACCAAGGACCTTTGAGAGAATCTCCCTATACACGCGCCTTTACCACTGAGCCACAGTGCACTTGGTGTTTGGAAATTGCAAAGGTGTGAATATAAAGGAATACGTGTCCTGAGTTTGAATTCAAAACACAGTCAGCCGTGGGCCCCAGATTATAACGCGAGTGCCAATTGAAACACGCCATTGTGCCACGCCAGGGTCAGACGTTCAACGCCGGAGTCCACGCCGGAGCTAGGGCTCCGGTCATCTTCTCCGATTGCCCATTAACCTGCAAAATGCATCATTCAAAGTGAAACAAAAGCCCAGATCGACTAATTCGATCCTTACGAGCACAATGGTGCCATCCTTTTCCCCTGAAACGGCCTGGAACTCGTGTTTCGAAACTCACAGCTCTAAAAGCCCTAGTAATGGCAATCTGGGATTTCTACGTGGAAACTCACATGTAATGCATCAAATACACTCTAATGCATATCCTGAACTCAAATAAACACATGAAAACGATTAGCAATGCATGGAATATAGAAATCAAAATTGAGAAAAGTTCAAACCGGTGAGAGCTAGATGGCACGATTCAGAGTGATTTGGATTCGAGTAAGAGTTGGTTTTGATTGCTGGGATATCAAGGAACACGTTTGAGTGCTTAGAACACCTTGAAACTTGTGGAAAACAAAATTTAAAATTTCCAACTTTGAGAAAATTTTGAGAATTTTAGGGTTGCTTGAATGGGCTAGGGTTTCCGTCCTTGGCTTTGTGCAAATAGCTGAGTATTTATAGAGTGAGGAATGAGAGCAAAGAGAGTGAAAAAAGATCTTGTCTTGAATGCAAAATAATTTTCTTTTCAAATAAAATCAAATCTTTGAAAATTTGATTTTCTCTTCCATATGCAAGCTAGCACGAATTTGGAAAGTTATGTGGGTTATCTTGGACCTCAAGTTTGATAAAAATCCAATCCATTTGAAAATATATCTTGTTTTCATATTTTATATAATTTAAATTTGAATTAAAAGCTTTTAAATTCAAAAATAAATCAATAAAATAGAATGTGGTCATGGCAAGGCATCAATAGGTCACAAATAATATTATAATCAAGTGTGGATCATAAAATTATAGGCCCATTTGGAAAAAATTGGATTTTGACAAATATCTCCTTTTGTGCAATTGTTCAAAAATGCCCAACTTCTGTAAGGTGTATTTTGCTCAATTTTCCACATTTTTGAGTGTTCTTGGACTTGTTTGAAAGCTCTAAGTGTCCTCTAACCAACCTCTTAGGTTTCATCTCAATTGGAGTTTCCATGCTCAATAAATCTTCAAAACAAAAAGTTGACTTTTTGTTGACTTTGAAAAGGACCTGTAATGTTTTGATCCATACCTTCCAAATGAAGCATTTTTTGAACATTCTCTTGAGACATGAAGTTGTAGAGAATTGAATTTCCTTCAAAATCAGAGGTGTTGGAAAAATTTCTGAGAAAGTATGAAGAAGTTATGCTCAGTCAAAGTTCAATTGACTTTTCACTGAAAAACCCTAATTTGGAAAGTTTGACTTTTGTGCAAATCTTGAGTTTTCTTGATGAATCATGCTCAACCCTTGATAAAATGATGAATGTGACTTCAAAATGAGGATGTTGACCAAAAAGAAGGAATTTTGACTGTATGTTGACCACAGTTGACTTTTTGTCCAATACAACTGATTTTCAACCATCTGAGCAATTGTCTGAGGAAACTTGACTTGTGTGGCTTGAAACTTGACATGGAGAATATTTGAAGCATATGAGGAGGCATGATGACCATTGGAGATGTTGGAAGTCCATCTTGATCTGAGAATTATCAAACCCTAGTTTGGGTTGATTGTCTAGGAGAGGGTTTGTCTGATCAACCCTTGAGGAATCCTTGAGTATGGATGTATGAAATGTTTTGAGAAGTAGGAGGGAAAACTTTTGGGGTATGACAAGGTCTGAGATTGAAGATAACATGACTACCAAGGGGTGTATCAGAGGATTACCAGCTATATTTCCTTTGAAGAAAGCTCGTTATTTTGCTGATATGAGGAGTATGGAGGCTTTTGAAGCCATCTTTGCCTTGCTTGCTTATGGTTTGTTCTTGTTCCCCAATGTTGATAACTTTGTTGACGTTAATGCTATCAGGATCTTCACGATTGGGAATCCAATTCCCACACTTCTTGCTGAGACTTACTATTCTATTCATCTTCAAAAATTTCATCGAGAAGGAGAGATTATCTATGGTACTCCATTGATATACCATTGGTTTACTTCTCATTTACCTACAGGTGATGCTTTTTGGGATCCTAGGAGGGGATCTCTCTGGAAACTGAAGATCATGGCTCTCACTCATTTAGATATTGTGTGGTATTGTCAGGTTTATTACGATGTAGAGATTATCGATAATTGTGGTAGCTTTCCTAACGTGCCTCTTCTTGGTACAAAGGGATGTATTAGCTACAATCCAGTTCTAGCGCGTCGTCAACTTGGTTATCCGATAAGGGATAAACCAAAGAGTATTCATGTGAGTGGTTTCTTTCTTAAAGAGGTTGAAGACCACAGTGCAGCTACAAAGGATATAGAGAAAGCTTGGCGTCATATTCATTGGAAAGGAAAAGAGAATCTAGGGCAGAGGTGAGTTGTTTATTTGGAGCCTTATCTTCTATGGGTTCAAGCAAGGGCAATTGAGTTGAAGATGTCGTATTCTTGAGAGGAGCCTCTTGCTGATATGTTCTTGGCTACTACTCAGGGTTCATATGACATAGAGGATCTTCAGTTTGCTTTGGTTCGGATGCAACAACAAAAGGAAGCTTGGAAGAATAAGTATCATACCTTGAAGATGTCTCATGCAGTAGGGTTGAATTAAAAGGATGATCTGATTGAAATTCTTGAGAGTCGTGTTGTGGAGTTGATGGAGAAGCAAGAGGATTTACTTTCTACCAATGTTCACCCAGTTCTTAGTGCTCCTGTTCATTCTCATACTTCTCGCGAGTCTGGTGCTTGGAAAGCTTATGTTGACAGGTACGTATTGGAGAACGAACAAGTGAAGGAAGAGATTAGGAAGCTCAAGAGGAAGAGGTCATCTGAAGAAGGGTCTTTTACGGATTTGATTCTTCAGGACTTGTAGTTTTATTTTGTTTCCTCTCTTGTACTTGGGATCATTGAAACTTGTATTGAAGAGTTGTAATCCTCAAAATATTTTATTAATGATATGAGTTTATGTCAGTATTTCAAATGTGTTATACTTTGATATTCGTAAATTAAATTTGTCTTTATTAAGTTCCTTTAACAATAAAAATAATTATGATAAAATAAATCATATGCATTACATGTCATGCATCATGACACACATTCTTGAATTTTCATACTTTCCCAGGTGTCTTATCTATTTCTTTGCTTCATTCAGTCTTCAAGTTTTTGCATCGGTATAACACTCAAGCCAACTCCAGGAAGAAGATGGAAAATTTAGAGCAATAGAATCGCGAGATAAGCGAAGAGGTTATATCCCTAAGGATCGGTATGGCCAATTTGACTGCTATGGTGGAACAAATGGTGGCTGCTTAGAATCAGCCATTACCTCCTCTGCCTTCTCCTCGTATCATTCCACCTCAACACACAACTATTATCTCTGAGATTCAAGATGCTTATGTTTCCGCTGTGCCATTGGTTTCTACTGTCTAACACCGTATGCCTCCTAATTATCCTTGGGGAATGCCAAAGAATTTTATGCCTGAAGTTTACAACCCTGCTGCTCAAGTGACTTCCTTGGCTCAACCCGTTGTTGTTTCTGCACCTCTTGTGGTGCATTCTACTCCATTTTGCAACAAAGAATTTGACAATCCACTTCCTCCTCCGAGTGAAAAATTAGACTTCTATGATTGAATGGATGGTTTCCAGGAACAGTTTGACAAGATGTAGAAAGAGCTAAAAGCCCTCAAAGGGAAAGAGCTTTTTGGGGAAAATGTCAATGATTTGTGCTTAGTTCCCAATGTGAAAGTGCCTGCTAAATTCAAAGTTCTAGAGTTTGAGAAGTAGAAGGGAAATTCTTGTCCTCGTGACCATTTGATGATGTATTTGAGAAGGATGTCCACTTATACTGAAGATCAATGTCTGCTCATTCATTTCTTTCAACATAGTTTAACTGGTGCAGCTTTGAGATGGTACATGAATCTAGACAGTAGTGACATCCATACCTTCAATGATTTGGGTGAAGCTTTTGTGAAGCATTACAATTACAATATTTACATGGCACCCAACCGTGATCAGCTAAGAGCAATGGATCAAAAAGATAAGGAATCATTCAAAGAGTACGCTCAGTGTTGGCGTGAACTTGTTGCGCAGGTTATACTTCCACTAAGTGAGCCAGAGATGACCAAAGTTTTCCTAAAGACTTTGGGTCCTTTCTATTATAGGAAGATGGTGGCCAGTGCGCCTAATAATTTTGCGAAAATGGCAAGCATGGGAGTCTGTCTGGAAGAGGTTGTCCAAGAGGGACGATTATCGAAAGAAGAAGGATCGAGTGGGGATAGGAAGCCATCTTTTGGATTCTCCAAAAAGAAAGAAGAAGTTAATGTTGTTGTTTAGGAAAGGAAAACCAGACCTCCTAACAAACATCCTCAGAACCAACAAGTTGCTGTTGTTCCCCCTGCTATGGCTACAACTCCAACTACTATCCCTTATAACAAAGCATCTCAACAAGGGCAAGGCCCAAAGAGAGAACCGCTTGATACCATTCTGATGACTTATGCAGAGTTGTATCCAACATTGATTCAGAGGCACTTAGTGCAACCAAGAGCACCTCCAGCTATCCCAAATCCTTTGCCACAATATTACAAGGCTGATCAGACTTGCGCATACCACCAAGGAGCTCCAGGGCACAATATTGAGAATTGTTATTCATTGAAGTCAGAGGTGCAAAAGATGGTCAGATCAGGTATTTTGTCTTTCAAATACATGGGTCCTAATATGCAAGGGAATCTGTTGCCCAAACATGGAAATGTTGTGAATATGATTGACGGAGAAATCAGGGTTTATGATGTGAATTCGATCATTGGAGATCTTGTGAAGATGTATGTTGCTCTCTGTAAAGTTGGTTATTACACTCATGATCATGCTGCTTGTAATGTGTACAGGAAGGATACTCGTGGTTGTGATAAGATAAAGAGTGATCTTCAAGATATGATGGACAGGAAACTTATTCCGGTTATCAGGTTGAAGGATGAGCCTGAGGTAAAAGTGAATTATGTCTATGGTCCGCCTAGAGAAATTCAAATCTGTGATGTGAACGAAACTAATGATAATCTGGTGAATTTGCATGCCGAGTTCAATTTCATTGAAGGGCAAGAGGTGCACCAATATAGTGAATGCTTAGTATGTAGCACAAATCATCGTGGTTGTGATGTTGTAAAAATAGATATTCAGCGTCTTTTAGACAATGGCGTCATTTGATGAATCTGATGATGAATACATTTCTGCTGATGAGTCTTTCTCCGCTGATGAGTCTGGTGAAAAAGCATATGTAAATGTTATTGTGCCACATTTTGATATTCCCACTCCTGTGGAAGTGACCTATTACAGTAGGCCTCTAGTTACTCATTTGGTTATTAGCTTACTTGGACATGTCCCGTATAGTTCCAAAAAGGTTGTACCATACAAGTATAATGCCATCATTCTAGAAGGAGATGTGTAGATTCCAATTCAGTTGTTACCTCAAGTAGGAAATATTGATGATGCTAGTCGAATGACCAGAAGTGGTCGTGTATTTGCTCCTGTATTTCTGAAGATGATTAGTGATGGAAAGAAGATTGTCGAAACTAGTGTTGAACCCAAGAAGTTTGAAGGGCTGACTAGTGGGGTAACCCAAGAGAAAGAAATGGATGATTTTTTGAAGATTATCAAGATGAGCGATTACAAGATCGTTGAGCAATTGCTGCAGACACCGTCAAAGATTTCAATTTTGGCTCTGTTAATGAATTCTTTAACTCATAGAGAGTCTCTAATTAAGGTTTTAGATCAGGCATTTGTTGATTATGATGTGCCTTTGGAAACTTTTAATAGTGTAGTGGGAAATATCACAGTTTGCAATAATCTGAGTTTCAATGATGAAGAGTTTCCCACTGAGGGAAGGAATCACAATATGGCTTTGCACATTTCCATGAATTACAAGAATGATGCATTGTCCAATGTGCTTATTGATAATGGCTCTGCATTGAATGTTATTCCCAAGAGTACCCTTTCAAAGCTTAAATATCAAGGTCTTCTGATGCGTCCTAGTGGTATCATTATGAAGGGGTTTGATGGTTCTTGTAAATTTATTGTTGGGGAAGTGGATTTGCCCATTCACATTGGCCCACATCTGTTTCAGATTACCTTCCAGGTAATGGATATATTTCCTTCTTATAGCTGTTTGATTGGACGACCGTGGATTCATGAGGCTGGTGTTGTGACTTCGACCCTCCATCAGAAATTGAAGTTTGTCTGTGAAGGTGTTGTGATTATTGTGGAAGGAGAACAAGCTATGCTAGTTTCTCATTTATCCTCCTTTTCTATAGTATAATTTGATGAATCCGCTGTTGGAACGTAGTTCCAACCTTTGTCTATTGATAGTGGTTTAGAAAGGTCCTAGTAATGTTTGGGGACAGGTTATTGAGCCAAAGGTGAATAAGAATGGTTTTGGATTAGGTTTTTCCACGAAGATCAAAAGAGAAATGATGAAGTCAGGACCTGTTGCTGCCAAATATCCAAATGTTTTCCGAAGTGCTGGTTATCTTGATCATATTGTTCCAGGAGTCAATGCCATTGTGGAAGATGGACCAAAGCAGGAAATGCCCAACATTGTGACGCATGGAACCAGAGTTTGTAATTAGATTGCTATTGACATCCCTACTTGCATTCACGTGTCTAAGTAATTCACTTTTGCTTGTTTAAATTTTCAAATAATGATCTTATCACTCTGCCCAAGGTGAAAGTGATGATGTATGGGCAAAATCTGTTTGGTTTGAAATTTAAGATCATTAATAAAAGTTTGTTTTTCATTCCAAATTGTGTCTTTTATTTTTTTCTTTTTCTTGAAAAAATGGTAAGAAAAAAACCTTTAATACAAATAATAATTGAATTGAATCTGCATAATCATTTGTCACATGTGTTAGTTTCTAAAATCAATCATAACCATATGTGTAGATTAATTCATAACATTGTTAAAAACAATGATCCTACGCCCTCTTCCAACTTTGAACATCCTGTATATGTAGCCGAAGAAGAGGAATTTGATGAGATCCTTGAAGACGTTTCTCGGTTGCTTGAGCGCGAGGAAAACATCATTCAGCCATACAAAGAGTCGTTGGAAGTCATTAACTTGGGCTCTGTGAAGATGTGAAAGAAGTAAAGATTGGAGCATTGCTACATTCTGAGGTGAAGATTCATTTGATTGAGATGCTGAAAGAGTATGTGGAGATCTTTGCTTGGTCGTATCAAGATATGCTAGGGTTAGATACTGATATCGTGGAGCATCATTTACCGTTAAAACCTGAGTGCCTGCCAATCAAGCAGAAGTTAAGAAGAACTTATCCTGATATGGAAATAAAGATTAAAGAGGAGGTTTTAAAGTAGATTGATGCAGGTTTCCTTGTGACATCAGTCTATCCTCAGTGGATTGCCAATATTGTGCTAGTACTAAAGAAAGATCGAAAAGTTGCATGTGTGTTGATTACCGAGATCTAAACAAGTCTAGTCTGAAAGATGATTTTCCTTTTCCACATTGATATGTTGGTGGAAATTATTGCAAAATGCAAAGTGTTCTCGTTCATGGATGGATTTTACGGATACAATCAAATTAGGATGGCTCTTGAGGACATGGAAAAAACAACATTTATCACACCCTAGGGAATATTATGTTACAGAGTGATGCCCTTCGGGTTGAAGAACGCTGGTCCAATGTACTAGAGAGCCATGATGACCCTATTCCATGATATGACGCATAAAGAAATTTAAGTGTATGTTGATGATATGATTGCTAAGTCCCAAACTGAGGAAGGTCATTTGGAAGACTTGTTGAAACTATTTCAGCATTTGAGGAAGTATCGCCTTCGTCTGAATCCTAATAAATGTATATTCGGTGTTCAATCTTGAAAACTGTTGGGTTTCGTTGTCAGCCAAAAAGGAATTGAATTTGATCCTAATAAATTTAGGCCAATTCAAGAGATGCCAGCGCCAAGAACTGAAAAGCAAGTCAGGGGTTTCCTCAGACGTTTGAAGAAAAATATCTTTAAGCTGTTGAAGAAAGATTAAGGTTACGTATGGACAGATGATTGCCAAAATGCATTTGAAAGTATCAAAGAGTATTTTCTTGAGACTCCTATCATGTTTCCTCCAGTTGAAGGAAGACCATTGGTTCCATATCTGACTGTGTTGGAAAGCTCCATGGGTTGAATTTTGGAACAGCAAGATGAAACAGGAAGTAAAGAATATGCCATTTATTACTTGAGCAAGAAGTTCATTGAATGTGAGTCCCGGTACTCTATGTTGGAAAAGACTTATTGTGTTTTATCCTGGACTGTGAAGCGTCTGCGAAAATACATGTTGAATCATAATACTTGGTTGATCTCTCAAATGGATATGATCAAGTACATCTTTGAAAAGCCTGCTCTTATAGGAAGAATTGCTCGTTGGTAGATGTTGTTATCTGAATATGATATTGAATACCGCACCCAGAAATCTATTAAAAGCAATGTACTGGCAGAATACCTAGCTCACCATCCGGTTGAGGATAATCAATCTGTTGAATTTGAATTTTCCGATGAGGATGTAATGTATTTGAAAATGAAAGATTGTGACGAACCTTTACCAGAAGAAGGTCCAGATCCAGAGTCCCGATGGGGAATGGTGTTTGATGGAGCTGTGAATTCTTGTGGAAAAGGAATTGGTGTTGTGATCATCACTCCTCAAGGAACTCATATTCCTTTCACAACAAGATTGATGTTTGACTATACAAATAATATGGCAGAATATGAAGTTTGTATCATTAGTCTTGAAGATGCCACCGACCTCAGAATCAAAATTCTTTATGTGTACGGTGATTCAACTTTAGTAATAAATCAGATTAAAGGAGATTGGGAGACTCGACACCCTGGCTTAATCCCTTACAAAGATTATGCAAGGAGACTTTTGACTTTGTTCAATAAAGCGGATCTTCACCACATCCCAGGGGATGAAAATCAGATGGCAGATGACTTGGAAACTTTAGCTTCTATGTATAAAGTGAACCGGTGGAATGATGTATCTCAGATCACCATTGAACGCCTTGAGATGCCAACTTATATATTCATCATGGAGGTGGAAAAGGATGATAAACCCTGGTATCATGACATTAAGAACTTCCCGATGACTCGAGAGTATTTGGTTGTTGCGAGAAGTAAATAAAGAAAGACCTTGAGGAGATTGGTTGGTAGTTTCTTTCAATGAAGGTGTGTTATACAAAAGAAATCATGACATGGTCTTGCTCAGATGTGTGGATAGACATGAAGCGGGCATGTTGATGCATGAGATTCATGAGGGTTCTTTTGGTACCCATGCCAACAGACACTCTATGGCTAAGAAGATGCTAAGGGCAGGATATTATTGGTTGAAAATGTAACTTGATTGTTACAAATTTCCGAAGAAGTTCCATAAGTGTCAAATTTATGCTAATAAGATTCATGTGCCTCCTACACTTCTCAATGTTATTTCTTCCCCATGGCCTTTCTCTATGTGGGGTATTGACATGATTGGAATGATTGAACCCAAGGATTCTAATGGACATCGTTTCATTTTGGTAGCAATTGATTACTTCACCAAATGGGTTGAAGCGACTTCTTATGCCAATGTTACCAAGCAAGTGGTGGTTCGATTCATTAGGAACAATCTCATTTGTCGGTATGGTGTTCCTAGCATGATCATCATTGACAACGGCTCAAATTTGAATAATAAGATGATGGCATAACTTTGTGAATAATTCAAGATTGTTCATCACAACTCTTCACCTTACAGACCCAAGATGAATAGAGCAGTTGAAGCTGAAAACAAGAATATCAAGAAGATCATCCAGAAGATGGCCGTCACCTACATATACTGGCATGAAATGTTGTCATTTGCTTTACATGGATACCGCACTTCGGCACACACTTCAATAGGGGCGACCCCTTTCTCTCTTGTTTATGGGATGGAAGCAGTACTGCCCGTTGAAGTTGAGATCCCATCTTTGCGGGTGATAATGGCACCCTAATTATTTGATGCCGAATGGATTCAGAGTCGGTTTGACCAGTTTAATTTGATTGAAGAGAAGATAATGACTGCTTTATGTCATGGTCAATTATACCAGAAAAGAATCAAGAAAGCTTTTGATAAAAGGTCAAATCTTGTGTATTTAGAGAAGTGGACCTCATGCTTAGAAAGATCATTTCTTTAAACTCTGATTCCAGAGGCAAGTGGACTTCCAATTATGAAGGCCCATGTGTTGTCAAGAAAGCCTTCTATGGCGGTGCATTGATTCTTGAAACTATGGATGTCGAAGAGTTCCCACGTCCTCTGAATTCTGATGTAGTCAAGAAATACTCTGCCTACATGAATAAAAGAACAACTCGCTAAGTTGAAAACCCAAAAGGGCGACTTAAGCAAAAAAGAGCATCTCGATAGACTGAAAACACGAAAGGGCGGTCTAGGAAAAAATTAGAGACAAAAACAGAATAAATCTCCCTGTAGGCTGAAAACCCGCAAGGGATGTCTAGGAAAAATTTAGGGACTTATATGGAAAATAACTACATCAGACAAGAATTGATCATAGAAGCAACAATCTGCATGGATTATCTTCATACCTCAACTGAAGACTACAATACAGGAGTTCAAAGTTGTTACGGAGAATAGTGTTCATTGTTCTTCGATGTACCTTTTCCATGTATTTACCATTTTTCAAAACTTTGTAATCATCTATAGATTCATGCTATTGGTAGACTACCGTTCTATCAATAAAATTTGAGCCTTTATCCAATTCATTGGCAATCTTATTTCTATTCACTTTATAAAAATATTCTTTTATTATTGAAAATGCATTTCAAAACAAACAGATTTGTTAGAACATACTTGCGAAAATTTTACAATTTAAGTGTATTTACTTCAGATGTGAAGCAAAGGGATAAGATGGCATTGTCCTAATAACAAACAAGATTGATAATGTTGAAGTTGGTACCATCAGGACCTCTATAACATTTTTCGTTCGAATATGAGATATAAGTACAAAGCGGATTATTCCCATAGAATGTCCCATTTTTCCCCAGAAGAGTTGGTAAGAGTAGCGCTCTGATAAGACATGGTGACAACCCCATGGGATGCCTCTGTCAGAAGAAACCTGGGAGTGTTTACGATATGCCTGCACCTTCTTTTGAAATTTAATGTGGTAAAGAGCTACCATTTGGTTGATGGTTTGTGAAGACTTCATTTTTTCCGAGTGTTGTCCATGCATTAGTCAACCTCCCATGTTGTTCCTCAATAAAATATCCATATGCATCTCATGTACATTCATTCATACATTGTGCATAGCTTAACTTCATTTTCATATGTTGATAACAAGAGTATGTTTCATCTTTCCAATAGAATGTAAGCTTTAAGCAGAAAATTTTCATCTTTTCGCTTTCCCCATAGAGTTATCCCTCGTGGAAGAATAGGTCCTCGACCCTCTTTGTAAGCCTCTGTGATTGTTCAGATCACCCTTCCCTAGCTTGATAGTGGTTTGAACTCTGGTCTCCAAGCGACATTATTACCTTGTTCTTCCTAGACTTTGAGTTCTAATTGGAAAGCACAGTTAGGTAAAGATGAACTCATCTCTCTGACAAAAGAGAATCCAAGATAATTCACACGCATTCTCCAGCAGTATTGTTATAATCTTTTCCTAACAACAGGTGATAGTCTCTTCCCGCAAGCGGTTGGTTTTCCCCAGCAAGTCTGTTAATGCCAATTTGGCCTCCTCTCGACAACCCAACGAGGAATCTCTCGCCATGGATTGACCGTATTTCTCTAGCAAGTTAAAGACCTGTTATGGAAACACCAGATAACTGATACATAAGCTCATTATTGGTTGATTCCCATAGCTATGTGCAACAAGATTTGTTGTTCCGATAGATGGCGGTCATGTCTTTATAGAAGGTAGTTTATCAAAGATTTATGTTCCGATGAATGTCAACCTTGTCTTTATGGAAGGTAGTTTATCGAAGATTTCTATTCTGATGAATGACAACCTTGTCTTTATGGAAGATAGTTTATCAAAGATTTCAGTTACGATGAATGGCAACCTTGTCTTTATGGAAGGTAGTTTATCGAAGATTTATGTTCCGATGAATGACGGACTTGTCTTTATGGAAGGTAGTTTATCGAAGATTTTTGTTCCGATGAATGGCAACCTTGTCTTTATGAAAGGTAGTTTATCAAAGATTTGTTCCGATGAATGGCAACCTTGTCTTTATGGAAGGTAGTTTATCAAAGATTTGTTCTGATGAATGACAACCTTGTATTTATGGAAGGTAGTTTATCGAAGATTTGTTGTTCCGATAAATGGAAACCTTGTCTTTTTGGAAGGTAATTTATCAAAGATTTATTGTTCCGATGAATGGCAACCTTGTCTTTATGAAAGGTAATTTATCGAAGATTTGTTGTCCTGATGAATGTCAGCCTTATCTTTATGGAAGGTATTTTGTCAAAGATATTTTGTTCCGGTGGATGGAAATCTCGTCATTATGGGAGATAGTTCATCGTTGATTTGTTGAATACTCCAATGGGAAGAATTTTAGCTCACTGATTGTATGATTGCTTTGTTCTCTTTTTCCAGGTGAAGTATCATGATTAAAAAAAAAGAGGATTTCCAGTCGTCTTTCGTGAAGTGCCAGAGCTCTTTGGAAAGTCAGTCTATAGTTGATGTTGTCTTCTTACCACCTTTTGGTTAGAAACAATATTTTTGGTGTTTATTTGGGGTTGTGTTAGCTGAAGATTTTGATATCTTGTGATTCGAAGAAGGATCATGGAGCTCGAGATGAGATGATGTTAAAGTATTCAGGGGAACATAGTGAATGTCATAGTTTGGAAAGAAAAGAATTAGCCCTTGAATGGATGTATTGAGTTCGGGTCGTCGAAAAAATAATGGTGATATGTGTAAAACAAGCTTCGATCGGGAAATAGAATTGCATCGGAGGAAATGGGTTGAAATCGAGTGAGTGATACATTTGAAATTCAAAAGCAGCGGGATAAAGGGAGTTGAAAGCTGAAGAAGCAGTTCGGCAGTGGAAGCAAGAGAAGCATGGTGTCTGCATGTTCTAAGCGTGGCAAGATCTTATGGGTCATACCGTTATGGTCGAATTAGTATAAATAGGAGTCTTAATGTTAGGATTTGGTGTCATATCTATTGTACTAAAATTCAGTCACATTCAAAATACCACATGGCTAGGAAGCGATGAATGATATATATGATTGCACCAAAGCTTTATTATTCAACAATGTATCTTTATCCTTCGGTCTAACTTTATCTTGCATCAATGTCTTTTAAGTTTCTTTACTTTCAAAGTCATTTCATTTAAATGTTTTTCTACCATCAAGTTCTTTACTTTTCCAAAACTTTTACATTAATTTTATTTCCCGAAAGCTTTTATACATTTGTTTACATTCTCTTTTACGTTTGTGATTACTTTGAAAATCTTTTACACTTTAAGAGTTTATTTGAATATTCTGCATTTATATACTTTCTTGCCATTTCAATTTGAATGTTCTTGTTTGTTCGAACCAAATATACATTATTTACTTGATCATATCACTAAGTAATCGAGACGCGTACTTGAACCTATCTGAAACATCCAAAAACAAGTCTCAAATATGGATCTCTATCTTAAGTTCATACCAGGGTCGATACCCCATAGGATCAATCTAGTCGATCCTGCAAGTTACGAGAGGATTGAATAACATAACAGTTATAACGCTTATTCAATAGTTTGGAAGACTAGCGGTTGTTTCACGAAATCACTTGTGAACAAAATGGCACGCCCGATGGGGAGAGTTTGGCGTTATAAATTAAGAAAATTATGACCATAATTATTATAAAAATTCTTTACGAGTAAACAAAGTTCATTGGTATATGAACCTTAGGAGTGGTAGAATAACTAATAGTAACCAACCTTTACCCAGAAGAAATCGAAATAATAGAATGTCTAATCCAAATAATCAACAAGGGAACAAAATACCCCACATGGAGCAGGCACTAATAAATGCATTTTTTGCAACGTCGGTGCGATCCCTTGAATGCATCGGTTGCATCTTCGACTAATAATATAGCCACGAATGGAACAAGTGGCATGTCAACAAACAATTCGATCTTGGGCAATACAGGAACCACTGGTTACCCTGGGGGATCCGTCCTACAACCAGGGACACAAGCCCATTTCGCCACCCCACTACAAACTAGACCACCTAGTTTCGAGGGTAATAGACCGAAACCCTTCTTATGGGATGCCAACATCTTTTATGGCGCTTGCAAACTTGACGTCAAATGCATCACCCCAATTAGGATGCGGATGCGGGTTAATCAATTTCTTCGAATAACCAAGGTGCGGGGGTTATAGCGCCTTACCCACCTTAACCATAGAAAACCAAATGGCTTTTAGGCAATTGATGGATGATAGTAACCATAACATGATAGGAGTATTAGCACAAACATGCAAGAAATCTTTGCCCCAATAGTTCGAACGTGATCGTGAATAGAGAAAATGCGAGATAATATGAGTCGAATAGCAGATTTCTTTGCTCCAGAGGCGTAGACGAACCGGTGTGGTTCAAGCGACCTATCATCGAACAAGCCATTGACCCACCCTATAGGCCGTTAGAAAGAATTTGACACGAGGGCAAGGGCACAAGAGGAAATGCCCGGTGATTCGAGAAGAACCACTTAGGGAGTTGTAGAACCGATGGCGAGGATCGAAAGATATGATGCTCCGGTGATTCGAGAGGAACCACGGAGGGAGTTGGGGAACCGGGGCCGGCTCGAAAGGTAAGAGGCCCAGTTTCGAGAAGAACAACCTAGAGGAGTAGTTATGGTAGGTAGAAACCAAGATCTTGATGCGGTGGTCCATAGAATTGAAATGATAATATCTTGGCGTAAAATAACCTAACCACCATGATAGAGAATAATGGCCCAAAGCGGTATTAATTTAGGAGGCCAAATTATGCTTCTCCCATAGCGATTATGTGATGCATACGGACTTACCAAGGGACACAAGATCCCTAAGTTTACAAAGTTATGGAGATACTAACGAATCAACATTGAACACATAGCAGTATCTCACGAGCGGAGACATAGCCAATAATGAGAACCTTAGGATTAAGTATTTCCAGTTCCTCACGAAAAATGCTTTCACAGTTCACCACATTACCACACGGATCCATAGATACGGACCCTTTTAGAAAGATTGTTCCATGAACAATTCTACATGGGACAATCCAAGATAAGTCGGAACTAGCTAGTGTTAAGAGGAAGTTCTTGAACCCATAGCGAATACTTGAATAGGTTCGGACTATTGAAATCCAGGATGTTTCACAGTGGTCCCGAACATGAATTAGTCGAAATGGCGGTGGCCTTGACTATTCGATTCGAAAGAAATTAGATCGCAATACTTGAGAGATATGGCTCGGTTGGCGGATAGGGTTCGACAAGTCGAAAGACTAAAGGCCGAGAAGGCCGGGCTTTCAAAAGTAATAAGAAAGAAAGAATTTCCTATGTCGAAACCGAAGTCGAAGTGTCCCGATTTTGAGGAGGTCGAAGTGGACCTAGCGAGTTAAACAGGCCCACCCTACTCTTGTAAACTGTTGGTTCCCACAAAGGAAAGAAATTGTTGAAAATGAAAAAAGCGACAAATTCCCAAAGAAGGTGTACACCTTTGATGTGACAAAGTGTGATGAGATTTTTGACACCTTGTCAAAGATGGTCAACCGATTGTGCCATCGAATGTTAAAATACCTCCTTTAGATCAAAGAAAGAAAAGAGGATTTTGTAAATATCATAGTTTCTTAGGCCACAAAACCTCACGGTGTTTTCTTTTCGGGACTTAATTGAATGCAATCAAAGAAGACTAAAGTTTCTTGATAAGCCAAAGATGAAGGTGAGCGGATCCTCGGATATTGCAGACACCAACTACTCCGAGCCTGCGGGCATGGGAGAAATAAATATGGTGGAAGCAGACCAAGGGTCAATACATTGAAAGATGAAAACACGAGAATGAGAGTTGGGGTGATCGGGTCAACAATGGAGTCATGAAGACATCCACCAACAACGAGGTTTCGACTAAGCTAGCGAGTCATTGGTTTCGAAGGACATCCAGCTCTGAGGGCCGGAGAGTCGGGGACGGTGGTGCAGACTCTTGAAGGTCAGGCGCCAATTAGAAAAGGTCCAAATTGCAAAGCAACTTTCCCAGAAAAGAGATGCAGGATACTTTGGGAGAACCCGGTGGAAGATTCGACTATCTGGTAAAATATTCGCACGAGAGGTGCAAAATCCCAATCAAGCCATCAAACCATCGGGTTGGAGAGATGAGGATACAAAAGATAGAGAGGTAGAAGGACCTGAGCCCAAGAAGGAAGTTTGGGACACTGGGGAGCCTAGTGGCAAATTCGACTACTGGTGAAATACTACGCAGAGAGTTCGAAAATACAACTCAAAGACATCGAACCGCGGGTTGGGGAGATGAAAAAGATGGAGAGGTGGATGTTAATATGGTGGACATGGAGAAACCTTGTTACGAGATGCAAGAAATGGAGAAATATCTTGAGAAGGAGAAATACAAAATGGAGGAAGGATATCTGCGATACCGGTTTAAAAATTACCTCATGGTGTGCCACAAAAAAGCGAGATGATGCTTTGCCCCGATGCGTCATACGAGGATTGCTGCGAGTTCAAAGGAGCCAAAGGGCTCGAGCGCAGCGGCGCCAAGACAATCAATTGTTTAGATGCTATCCTCGACACGGAGAGAGTGTGTTGGAATTCTTAGTCTGCTGCCATAAAGGGGCAGCGAAGTGTTTGATTTGCCCAAGGTGTTCGTATGACCAAAACATGGCGGGGCATTGAAACCATTCCTTCGCGCCATCTTTGGAATCACAAGGAGATGGGTCGGAAGAGTCGGCACCTCCACGGCAATCATAATCAAAGAAAGCGATAGTCCTTACCCCAAAGGTGCTCGAAGTAACATTGAGAATCCTATTTGAAGTACCAAGCGATAGATGGCTGCGTCAAAACCAATAAGGGAAAGATAATTGGATAAGCAATGAGCGAAATCGCGTCACGCCATGGTGTATAGGAGCAGTTCAACAACAAAAGAAAAGAAGAGTTGAGGTGGAAAACTATAAAGGAAGAATCCCATGTCAAGATCCCAATGGCGAAGGCAACGTGTTCGAAAGGTGAGAAGGAAATCTTGGCGATTGAAGAGGTAGTTTCGACCAAAGAAAGAGATGTCCACACTAACAAACCAACGACAAGCAAGCAGCGAAAATAAACCTCCGTTAGTAGGAGACTTTTGCGACACAAAACCGGATGAATCAAAAGAATATACTCGGGGCGAGAGGAAGATGAGGATATCTTGACGAGATAACTTTGAATCGGAAGAATCCTCACTCAACCTAAACGCAGCGTGGTGTGCATACTACTTACGAGTTTGGGAAAGAAACCGAAATCGAAGAACAGGAAGAGGATGATACCATTGATATGATGAAACATAGGCCGGTTGCTATTATGTCATGGATAATGGCGCCGAAAGAGCGAATGCATTCTTGAACACCGAGCCAACAATGAAGAATCATTTGAAGCCATTGTTCATTCGAGCAAGGTTAATGCCCATGGTGTGAATAAGGTCTGGTAAATGGAGGCGCATTAATCTAATGCCTCATTTATGTTAAAAAGGGAATACAAGAAAGTGATGTCAAACCGCATAACATGGTTCTATCAAATTATGAAGTGAAAGTTGGTCAAACATTGGGAGTGGTGCAAGTGGAGTTAACCGTTGGTTCAAGCTGCAGCCCACCATGTTCATAGTAATCAAAGCCAGGCCAACTACAACCTCTTTGTTAGGAAGAGAATGGATTCATGGCGTAGGGCGGTTCCTTCGTCAATGCACCAAAGGTTAGTGCTATGGAGAGAAGATGGGATAGTGGAGAACATCGAGGCAGATCAGAGTTACTTCATGACTACAGTCAACCTAGTCAACAAAAGAAACTATGACAAGTATCTAGCACGAATAGCCCTTGTGCTCCAAATGAGGAGATGAGCGAAGCGAGATGCACAATATTATATGACCCTTCGCCATGATGGCATGTATTGGGATAGAAAAATAATTAAAGGAGGCGAAGGACTCGAAGGTACTTGAGAAGGCGGAAGGTGGGAGTTCGACAACGGTGCTCATGTGAGTCCTCCTTCTTGAAAGGATTTCGCCTACATGGTGAGAACAAATGGATAGCGACTTGAGGTGAAATAGGCATATAGTTGAAGAAAATAACATGAAAGGGCTGGTTGAAAGACTCACCTGAAGAAAATGAAATAGAACAAAGGCTAGATGCCATATATGATCTGAGAACCCACAGGCTTGAGAAGGATCCTACAAACATAGGTGCTAAGATGTTGGCACAGGATCAACTCGAAGAGGTAAATTTGGGCGATGACAACACAAAAAGAATAACCTATATAAGTGCCATACTGGGTCCAAGTCTCAAGCAAGAGGTGATTGAAATCCTCAAGCAAAATAAAGATTGCTTGGCGTGGGACTACGACGAAATGCAGGTTTGAAAAGAGAGTTAATAGAGCACGGACTTCCAATTAAGGATGGCAAGAAGCCCATCAAGCAAACTCCTAGGAGGTTCGCGATGCTCACGAAGATTAAAGCGAGGTCGAAAGGTTCTTTGCGTTGCAAGTTCATCGAACCACAAGGTATGTCGAATGGTTAGCTAATATAGTGCTGTTATTAAGAAAAATGGTTCCACGAGAATATGCATAGACTTTAGGGATTTAAATAAACCCCAAAGACCAATACTCTATGCTGTGAAATGTTAATAGACTACTGCTGGGGTTCGAATCTTAAGCATGCTAGATGGATATTCGGTTATAACGATTTTATTCTTGAAGAGGATGTTGCCAAGACACATTTCGTTGTCCGGAGCCTTAGGCACCTATGAGTGGGTAGTGATGCCTTTTGGCTTGAAAAATCTTGGGGCCACTTACCAGCGAGCAATGGATTCCATTTTCACGATTTTATTGAGACTTTTATGCGGTGTATATTGATGACATAGTCATCAAGTCATCTCTTGAAACTCATCACCATCAGCCAATCATTCGAAAGAATGAGAAAACATGGCAAAATGAATCCTTAAATGTGCATTTTTGTGCGGGCGGAGACTTCACAGGCTTTGTGGTTCATAAAAGGAATCGAAATCAACCAAAATAAGACAAAAGCCATCATGGAGACTAAAGCACCCACATCAAAAGAGAGTTGCGGTCTCTGCTGGGAAGATAAATTTTCTTAGAAGATTCATCTCGAATCTAAGTGGAAAGACTCAAGCATTCTCTCCACTACTTCGCTTAAAATAAGGCCAAGCCTTGGTGGAGTCAAGTACATCGGGAGGCCTTGACGAAATTAAAGATACCTCTCTCCCTCTATCTTGTCTCCACCTTCATGGGAAAGCCCATGAGGCTGTACATATCTGCGAATTTACTATAGGTAGTATGTTAGCACAAGAAGATAGTAATGGCATCGAAAGAGCTATATACTATTTAAGTAGGGTGCTAAATGATCACGAAACTAGATATAGTAACATAGAAAAGTTATGCCTATGTTTATACTTCTCTTGTATGAAACTTAAATATTATATAAAGCTGTTGATGTTTATGTCTCATCTCATTTCGATGTTATCAAACACATCTTGTCAAAACCAATTATGCATAGTAGAGTGGGTAAATGGGCTTTAGCCCTAACGAATATTCTTTAACCTTCATGCCTTTGAGGCTGTGAAAGGCCAAGTAATTGCTGATTTCATTGTGGATCACTCACTGGTCGAAAAGACCATTATGGGTTATGTTGGGACGCAACCTTGGAAATTATACTTTGATGGTTCGACTCACAAAGAGGGTAGTGGTGTTGGAGTTCTTATAATTTCTCCTGAAGGAATTCCAACAAAATTCAAGTATAAATTGGATGGCCCTCGTTGCTCAAACAATGAAGCGAATCTGAAGCGCTTATTGTTGGACTTGAAGCTTTGTTGGAATTGGGGCAACTAAAGTCGAAATTAAAGGTTACTCGAGTTAGTGGTCAAACAAATAACAAAGGAATATAAATGCATAAAGGAAAATTTGATGACATACTTAGTCATAGCTAGATTGATCAAAAATTCGAATACATGAATATCCAACATATACCAAGAATAGAGAATCAAGAAGCAAATGACCTATACAGTTGGCTTGGTTATAAAGTCTCTACAAAAACTTTAAAGAGTTGATCGAAATAAGAGGTAGGGTTATGGCTACCGGACTAACACCATCAGTTAGAAAATATTAAGTTAGGTTGTAGTGGTAAAGATAGATTCGAAGTGTTAGCCATAAACACCGTATCGGATGATTAGCGAAGCCCATTGTAAGCTATCTAAAGGATCCAACCTTAAGCGTAGATAGAAAAGCGAAATATAGAGCATTATCATATGTCCTTATGGGAAATGAATTGTTCAAAAAGACCCAAGAAGGTGTATTGCTCAAATGCCTAGGAGAAAGTGAGCGTACCTAGCATTATCGAAGTTCATAATGGGGCATGTGGGGCACATCAAGCGAGCCACAAGATGAAGTGGTTGCTATTCGATATGGTATGTCTTGGCCTAGCATGCTCAAAGATTGCATAGACTTCGCTAAAGGATGTGAAGAATGTCGAAACATGCGAGGATTCAACATGCTCCTGCGGTGGTGCATTCGATCATTAAACCATGGCCCTTTAGAGGATGGGCGTTAGATTTAATAGGAGAAATCAATCACCTCGTCTAAAGTTCGAAGTACATCTTGGTAGGAATAGATTATTTTACTAAGTGGATCGAGCGATACCACTAGTAGTGCAGATCAAGAAGCTATTAGTTCGGATTGCGAAAGCATAACTACGGACCAAGGTGCATATTCTTATTAGAAAGATGCAAGAGTTCGCTCAGGAGATGGGATTTAGACTATTGACATCAACACCATATTATGCTCCAGCAAATGGTCAGGTCGAAGCAGCCAACAAAGTAATAATTGGTTTGATCAAAAAACACATTGGTAAAAGCCAAAGAATTGGCATAAAACTTTAGACCAAGTACTATGGGCTGTAGAACATCTCCTAAAGAAGCTACCAATACTACACCTTTCCAACTAACATTTGGCCATGATGCAGTCTTGCCTGTAGAAATTCATCTACAGTTAGTTCGAATCCAAAGACAACATGAACTCCCCTCGTCATTATATTGGGAAATGATGGTGAATGAGTTAGTTGAGTTGGACGAAGTCAGACTACATGCATTGGAAATCCTAATAAGGCAAAAGGAAAGAGTGGCGGGGCATATAACAAAAGAGTAAAAGTAAGACATTCAACGTTAATGACTTAGTATGGAAAGTCATATTGCCCATGGACAAAAAGAATAAAGCATTGGGTAAATGGTCACCTCATTGGGAAGGCCCTTTTCGAATAGCAAAAACGTTTTCGAACAATGCGTATGAAATAGAAGAACTGGATGGTAAACGAATCCTAAAGGTAAATGGGAAGTATTTAAAGAAGTATAAACCATGCTGCGGAAGATTCGAATACTAACGACGTAGTCAAATATTATAATGAAATGCCAAAATGGTAACATAATTGCCAAAATGGCATTGTTCAAGCGATCTGAATAAACATTTAATCAAAATATAAGAGTTACAAAATAATCAAGATTCAAAAATGGGGATTGTTCCTCGGCGGTCGAAGATATTCTTGAAAGACTCAAGTCTTTGTTGGGTAAAGCGCTTGGCACCTTGAGGATGGCAACTTCACCTTTGAGTTGCTCGGGTTTCTGTTCAACAAGGCCCTTGTTAAGAAGTTCTTGAATCGATTCCCAAAGGTGTTGGACTCGTAGGCAATTTGTTGCTTTGGGCCTCTTTGATCTTAGCACGAAGTTCTTGAATCTGTTTCTCCCGGAGGAGGATGGATTGAGATCGAAGCTCATAGTCGACTCTAGCTTGCTTAATATCGTGGCTTGCTCTTGACTTCTTCGAAAGCTTGAAGCATGTTCATAAGCGGCATCCATTGAAGCTCTTTTCTCTTGGACTTTATTTGCAGAAGATTCATCACGGAGGAGGCATCCGGTCACATTATCCAACAAAGGCAAATTTCGAGCAGGATGGTACTAACTTCCGGAGAGCGGTAGTGAGGTCAACTTGGTTCGATAATCCCTTCATGATGAAGCAGTGGTACTATCTTGTTTAAGCACTTGAATAGATCCACATCAAGGATTGTTTTCTAATTCTATGAAGAAGTACAACCCTATCATTAGAGGCATTGCATTAGAGGTCGAACCGGCACCGGTTGTAGAAAGTGGAATATCCCTTTGAGCCAACTTAGCCTTCATGTACCCAATAGGGTCATTTCTTTTCAAATTGGCTAATTCTTCTTCATTTGTTTGTGAGAAGACCGGAAGTTCCATACGTAATGGAGTAACATCCATTTCAAGTCCATTTGCTCATTAGTGCGAAGACCATCACCGTCATTATTGACGTTTCCATCATCTTGTCCATCATCGATCAAATCCACCACCTCGATGTCATCATTCGATCACCATCGACATCGAGACCACATCCTTTCGCGAACCTTCTTGAGCGTCTTCTCCTTCTTCATCCTCAGACCTTCCCTCGCTAGAATCTTCACTCTCTTGAGAGGCAGTGGTTCTTTCCTCTTCAGTTTGAGGTATTTGTTCACACTCTTGAGGGATTCCTGGAGGGGATTTTGGGTGAAGAGCCTCTGGAGGCACTTCTGTAGCGTCTTCAGGCATTATTGCATTGGTCTCCTTGAGAGGAGGCGAAGTGCCTTGATCATCAGGTCGATCAGAAGCTCCAGTTGAGAGTGCCATGTTAGAAGAGCCTCTATTTTGCACTGGATTATTCGAATCCCCATGAGGAGAAGAGTGAATCGGAGCGGATGCTTGCGGAGGAGGAGTCGAAGTGGTTGGGATCTGGGTCAAATCATCCTACATAGATAAAGAAAGATTAGAAACTGATAACTAAGGTACGAATAATCATTTTAAGAATTCGAAGTAAACTCACCTGTGGGTTATCCGTAGATATGTTACTGTCTATATGTTCCAACATTACGTTGGAGGTCGAAGGTGGAATTTTGGATTGGTGTGAGGGCAACATCTCTTGAATCAAGTCCGAGCGTCGGTATCCTTTAGTACGTTTTTTTTTCTTCTTCAAAGCCGTTGGAGAACTTTCTCCGACTTTGAGAGTCCTCCCAATGGTGCTAGTTTTTCTCTTTTTGGAGTAGTTGGAGGAAGTTTACTCGAAATGGTACAAAGCATAATTTAGACTTAAGTTCTGAAAAAATCAGACCTATTTGAAATACCGGGATAATTTACCTTGAATCGGAGCAGTTGTTGTGGGTGGTGTGATTTGAGTAGTTGTTGGAGTGGGTGCAGGTGTTCGTTGTTGTAGTTGCGAGGATTGATTGTTGGAGTCACTTGGCACACCATCATTTGTCTCTTGGGATGGTTGAGAACAGTTTCCTTCCTTGGTCTTCGATGCGGTAGTCTTGATCAGGTGGAAATCGAAGCAATTAAAGCGAAAAGTTAAAACAAAGCAATAAATATTTGGGATTTCCCACATTCGCACTCGCCCTCATTCGAAAGAATCGACATGGCGGAAAGGTCATAGCGAAGATGTCTGGGAAATTATGAAGCGATGTCGAGCCCATGTCACGGTCTCGATGGCTTTGGTTTCTTGTGGGATTTATATTTGAGCATTTACAAATTAACCACCAAGGATATGGAGGAAACCAAGCGAGCCAATTAAAGTAGGTAGTTTTGGAAATCTAGGTGGATGCATTTGGTGCCAACCTATACCTATCCTCGGTGTGACACGAAGGAAGTTTGAACTTAGAAATTTTTCTTGAAATTTTTCCCTCAAGGTTTGAGTCGCTCGATATCTGATGGTTTGCGGCGTGGGATCATAAGTAGTTTGAAGTAAGTCTGAAAAGCTTTAATCTCTTGGCGTGGGTCAACATACCTTTCTTTTATGTACACATCGAGCAGCTCGGTTTAGCTTGAATGGTAAGAGTGTCAAACATATAAGATTGATAGAATTTAATCCACCAATCTAGAAAACTCTTTGAAGATAAGGAGCTGGTTCGAAAGGATTAAGTTGAATTGGGCAAACTCTTGATATTGTTCTTGTTGAAGCTTGGCATCTCGGCTTTAAAAGTTCGACCGGAGGTAATGGCGCTTTGAGTTTGGAACAAGGGTTCGGTATTAATTGACCAGACCAAATTGTCTCGAAGCGAAGTTAGGTTGATAGGCAAATAAGAGGATCGGTTCTTGGTCGGAGTAATTCTTGAGGAGATTAGTCTTGGTAATAAAAGGCCTTCCGATATCTTGGATTTCCTTGCTTTTAGCACCTCCGAAGAGACATAGTGAACCATGATGGTCCATGAGTCCTCGAAGCAAAAGGCGCCATAGTTTCTTTAAATTCATCTTGTTTGGAGAAGCATAATGTACTTTGAAAATGAAACCTAGAAATCGGCCTTGTCATCACTAGAGTCTCCTCGACCTCGTGCCCTCAACGTTTCGATCAACTATCTACGGATCTTGCTCATTAATAGTATCTGCGGTGGAGGCGAAGACTCGAACATAGCATTTAGCCATAATGGAGCAACGGAAGGGACCAGCTAACAAGATGTTCTTGGAGGTATGAGATTTCAAGCTCGAAACGGTGATCTCGGGCTCTCATAAAGGTCAACTAGTAGGAGTTCACTTAAGTTAATCCTCCTTCTCATGCAAATCTCTTGCTAGAGGAATGAACCTACTAGCTACAGTGACTGCTGCTGACGTATCTTGATAGCCAAAGAGTAAGGAAGGCAATGTGTTCAACATCGGAACACTATCACCTTCGTATGGTAATGACTAATGAATTTGGAGAAGCTGCTAGTTTGATATCGAAATCTATAATACTTGAATGTTCCTCGACATCGAGAACATATGTTTCCCCTTGGTGTTAGTCCGTTGATGGCGATTATGTCGAAGAGTGTGGGTGTGATCATCCCTCGGGAGGTGGAAGGTATTATAGGTGTTATCCAATACGGGGATGCGAATAACGGAGGATGGTATGTGAAGCTGGTTTGGATAATTTCAAAATTATAGATACCTAATTCCTCCCAGATGTGATTTCTTAACTTCCACTTTGGCGAACCAATTACGATATGCTACATCGGTTGGACGGGATCGAAATGGTTTAAAGTTGTTTTAACATAGTCCGAATGAAAGGATCTTTTGGGGTAGTCATAGGGTTTCTCGTCCTTTGGACAACAGGATCATTGACATTATCGGTTCTACCCTAGGGGTTTCCATTGTATTGAATAAAGGTTTGAAATCGTAACAAACAGGAAATATGGTTCGTGTATCCTTAAGAATCTCAAAAACCGTAAGAGGACCCATTAGGGCAAATCTCTTTCCAGAAGCGTTAGTAGGGATTAATACCTGAGAGGAGTATAAGAGCTCTTGCTCTTTGGAGAATCCCTGGGGTATAAGTACAGATTGACCTTGGTGAGTGCCAACCTTGCTTTCCAAAATTGTTCCGGTGTTCTTATTCTTCTTCTTAGAAATATTTTTTACCTGGGGTGTTGATGAAGACATTGTTGGGGTTTTGATTAAAGAGATTAGGGTTCTTTACGAGAAAGAGAGGAAAAGAAGATTAGAGGTGTGGAAAAAGTGAAAAGACTAAAGTTTGTTTGGTTTTATAGTGAGGAAGTGGAAACACTCATCAACTAATGCCAAGTTACGTGGGAGACGTGGGTTGGATACACGGTGAGGTGGCGTGAAGTTAGTATTGGTAATAAGCATGATTAAGGGTGATCCTTGCTTTTAATAAATGCACCATACCGTAGTTCTTGTGTAAGCGGTTCGGAAACCGGGGTCATCGTGATTGACATAATGGAAATCTTATGCAGTCATAATTACTCGGGGTCACATCAAAATCTTGTGGATATATTTAAAATAAGTATTTCTTAAAAGGGATTCGAAATACATATTTTAAAGGGCATTTGTTAGTGAAGATTTTGATATCTTGTGATTGAAGAAGGATCATGGAGCTCGAGATGAGATGATGTTAAAGTATTCGGGAACATAGTGAATGTCATAGTTTGGAAAGAAAAAATTAGCCCTTGAATGGATGTATTGAGTTCGGAGTGTCGAGCGGAAATAATGGTGATATGTAAAACAAGCTTCGATCGGGCAATAGAATTGCATCGGAGGAAATGGGTTGAAATCGAGTGAGTGATACATTTGAAATTCAAAGCAGCGGGATAAAGGGAGTTGAAGCAGAAGAAGCAGTTCGGCGTGGAAGCAAGAGAAGCATGGTGTGCATGTTCTAAGCGTGGCAAGATCTTATGGGTCGAACCGTTATGGTCGAATTAGTATAAATAGGAGTCTTAATGTTAGGATTTGGTGTCATATCTATTGTACTAAAATTCAGTCACATTCAAAATACCACATAGCTAGGGAAGCGAATGCACGAATGATATACGTATGATTGCACCTAAGCTTTATTATTCAACAATGTATCTTTATCCTTCGTCTAACTTTATCTTGCATCAATGTCTTTTAAGTTTCTTTACTTTCAAAGTCATTTCATTTAAATGTTTTTCTACCATCGAAGTTCTTTACTTTTCCAAAACTTTTACATTAACGTTATTTCCCGACTTTTATACATTTGTTTACATTCTGTCTTTTACGTTTATGATTACTTTGAAAATCTTTTACACTTTAAGAGTTTATTTGAATATTGCTGCATTTATATACTTTCTTGCCATTTCGAATTTGAATGTTCTTGTTTGTTCGAACCAAATATACATTATTTACTTGATCATATCACTAAGTAATCGAGACGTACTTGAACCTATACGAAACATCCAAAAACAAGTCTCAAATATGGATCTCTATCTTAAGTTCATACCAGCGATACCCCATAGGATCAATCTAGTCGATCCTGCAAGTTACCAGAGGGATTGAATAACATAACAGTTATAACGCTTATTCAATAGTTTGGAAGACTAGCGGTTGTTTCACCAGAAATCACTGTGAACAGGTTGATGGTTTACTATCTTTAGAAAGTTGGTGTTACTTCCTTATTCTGCTAACTCCTTTGTGAGGAGATAATTTACCGTCTATCTAAGGATTGTTGTTGTTATTCCCTTTCTATTTCCTTGTCCTGTATTAAGTCAATAGTATTATAAAAAGCTGGTTTCCCATTCCCTAGTGGAGTCACTTTTTTTCTCTCCCATAAGATTGAGCTTCTTTCCCTAGTAGTTCGTCTTCTTGGATGAGTTGTCTTACTTGGCGTGTCTCCATTATCTTCGCTTCCCCCTGTGGAGATCGTCATATTACATTACATAACCATTAAGAATTGCAAGATATCTTAGGGCCAAAAATAGGTCTCATATTATATTAAAGTATCTTCTATCCCGTCGAGGCGAAGGTTCCCTTCTTATCTCTGGATAGAAGACACTTAAATAAGGGCAGATGTTGTACCCCAATTTCCCCCCCTAAGATTCACTTATGCTTCTTATCATTGAATGGCACAAAGATCACAATTTGAATCTACCTCTCTCTCTCATATCATTGGCTTTGACCTTAGGAGATCACCAAGCAACTTGTGTATGTGTTTATTCTTGTTTGTGATGATTGGTGTTTGACTAACAATAATGTGTGTATACTTCACTCTCTAAATGTTGTAGGTGAATGGTGCACAAGTCTCTTATTCAAAGAGTCAATAGGTTCATGTGTTTATTTCCATGCCTTATCTCCTCAATTATCAAGATTTTTGTGAAAGTATCATCTCTCATTGAAGATTTCTCTTGTCATCAATTATGGTATCTTATCTTGAGTATATGTTTCATGTTTGAAAGAGATCATCAAATTCAAAGAATTCACCATTCTATGGACATCTACCTTGAATTACGGTTTTGTGCTGCACCCCAAAATTTACTCTCTTAATTTAGACTTATGTTTCATCACAAACATCATATTGCATAGCATTCATACATTGTGATAGGATCAAAGTTCTTTGGTTCCCAAGTCCTCTATAAGCTATGGAGGTTGATGGTGTGAATATTTTGTTCTAAGGGATTCTCGGGCTCTCATGACTTTGTTATTTTTCAAGTCAAAAGGGTGTGTTATAGCTCAAGGCATCTCATTTGTCTCATTGATTTCCCAAGAGTTAAAGTTTTTCAAAGAATTGAAGAGGAATTCATTTGTGTCATCCATCTGATGAAATTAGGGTTTTGGCTCATTGTGAAGTTTGAAGCTTGGATAGGTAAATTCTTTGAAGTATCACCTTCCTATTATCATTTATGCTATCATGATTCAAATAATTTCTCAATGCATTCAAAGGATTTGAGGTTTTGAAGCTTGATTGCCTATCACCTACCACAAGGTGCAGAATTAGGGTTTTGGATATAATCAGGATTTCTTCAAATTTTTCACTCAAACTTGATTTCATGTTTTTCTATATGTTGTTGAGCATCCATGGTTAAAGGATTGAGGTTCAATTTTGATTGGAAGCAAGTCAATTGATCACAAGGGGCAAAATGGTTATTTTGGTCAAAATCAGTCAAAGTCAGGAGTTGACCAAGTGGACTTTTGGTCAACCATCAAATCAAATATCCTCTTTTCATATTCCATGATCAAATTCACCATTGAATCAAAGGAATTGAATAAATTTGGGTTAACTTGTTTTTGAAGTTATTTGAAGTTTGAAAATTTTCTAAGTATCCACCCTATAGAACTTGCCACGTCATAATTTTCTTAATTTTTATCCAATGGTTGCAGACCATACATTTTTGGAAAGCATGAGAAAAATGCTACAAGTTTGTCAATGTGTAAAATTTCTTAAAAATGCACCATTTGAAAGATAATTGGCTTAGAATTTTCAAGAATAAGACATGTAAAATGCCCAGCAAGCTTGCCTTCTCCTTGCCTCCCGCGTGCATTTTTTAACAAACACGTGGTGTGCAAGATGTAGAGGTTAATTTCTTTCAATTCAAAAGGAATTTCAAAAATGTACTTCATGCATTTTGAAGATGACATGGAGAGCTTGTGATCAAGCTTGGAGTCACCTCAAATGGTCAATTATCAAGAAAGTTATGATCACTGCAAGTTAATGTCAAAACCGGACTCCATGCATGCTCATGCGCGCGTACACCCAGGCTTCCATGGCTTGTTTTTCTTTAACTTTGGAAAATGATATCTCACTCAATACCTCATCATTTTGCATGATTCAAAGCTCAGGTTAGATGTCATTGAGAGCTCTATCCATGGCCTAAGTTGCAAGGAAAACGCACGAGCCAATTATGAATGGCTCAAGCTCAAAGTTGGGTGTTGAGATTTGTACATTGCCATGGTTATTTTTCAGGTTCTTTGCATTGTTTGATTACAAGTCATTTAGCTACTTGTTTGGCACGATTTCAGCACCATTTCCCTTGCCAAAAGAAGCCAAGCATGTGCATTATAAGGATAGTTCCAAATTACCTCAAATATTGCCTTTTTACGAAATTTTGTGATTTTGAAAGTTCTCTCATGGTTGTACTACCAAACCAGCTCACTATTTTACACGTCCCTCACTTATTTCCACTCACACTCAACTGTCCAAAACGCACACAAACTCAAGGACATAAGGAGCAAAACGCACATCATAGCGAACACTCCATTTTTCTGATTTTTTTGTAATTATCTTCTAGCGGATTTCTGGACCACTGAGACCATTATAACCTCATTCTTTCCTCCCTATATAAGCTCATAACCACACTCATTCTTTCCCTAGATGCCTCTTTTCACCAAAATTCAGATCTAAACTTCTTATTTTTCTTTGAAGCTTCATTTTCTCCTATTCCAAGGCTCATTTCTTTACTTATTCATCTTCATTGAAGCTCAGAGGGTCAACAGAAGAGGATTCCTTACAGTTCAGAGGCACCGGTTGAGTTTATTTCTCAACTCAAGAGGTAAGTGTTCAAACTTGAATCTTCATTTTTCAATTGATTTTAGTTGAAATAAAGCATGTATGCGTGGGTATAGCTGGCCAAATATTAGGTTTGATGTATATTTTTGCTTGTTTATGAAGTATTTTGCATGATATGAAGTTCTGAAAATTCGTGTTTGGATGATTTTCGTGGCTTGATTTCTTGATGTGTGGTTGATATTTTTGAAATCTATGAGTTGTTTGTTGTTTCTTGCCATGTGATCTTCATTTTGTGCTTTGAATCGTGAAAAATGGTTGAGAAATGAATAATATACAAAGTCCAAAAGATAGGTGTGTGATCTGTGTGAAACGCGTGTTTAGGGCATGGCCCAAGGTTAGGGACGACTAGGTGGCGCGTTCTGATTAGTCATGTTCTTGTTAAATAATTTTTGTTTTAATTGATGTTGTGATTTTATTTTCTTGATCAAAACATCATAAAAAATTATGGTAGGCTTAAAAAATTATTTCTGACTTTGTGTATTTTTTCATAATTTTTAAAAATCATTTGATTGGTGAAAAAAAATCAGAGTTTAATTAATTGATTTTTGTGTAATATTTTCATTAATTTTTGTTAAAATTATTTTCAAGGTACAAAAATTATACAAAAATTATCCTAGGCTATTTGATTGGTCTATTTTTTATTTTTTATTTTTAATTCTACATTTTTCCAATTTTTTATTAATTTTAGCAAATATGTGAATAATAGCTTATTTTCGCAATTTAATTGATTTTAAAATAATTTGCAAGTATAAAAAATCCACCAATTTTATTTTGATCCTTTTCAATAATACATAAGTGATTTCTGACCTTGAATTAATTTTTCTAGCATCTTTGCTTTTCAGAATATTTTTCATGATTTATTTGATAGATTGATCTTTCTAGATTTAATTTTCGATATTTTTATTAATTAAAAATGAAAAAATTGACTTTTATGACCTTATGAGGATCATGTCTTAATGTTTAAATTTTAATTTTAATTTTTTCTTGATTGAATTATATTTGTTTGAATTTTTTATTTAATTGATCAATTATATGGTTTTTGTTACTTAGGCCTCAAGTTAGGGTTCATATGCTAGCTTACCTTGACTTTCAAGTTAACTTCTGATTAGATTAGGGTTGTATGATCCCTTAGGATCCTAGAACTAATTTTGTTTAGATTTTAGAACTTGATTTGATATTTTTCTCAACATTGCTAAATTAGGATTTCTAGTTTGATCATCTCATGAACATTGCTTGCTTGTGCATTTTCATTCTTTGTTTGAATTTTGCCAATTTTGATTTGTGTTTGTTTTTTCCTGACTTTTAATTGTCTTAAGAATGTTGTGATATTTTTGTTTTGATTTTACAACTATTTTTACTATTTTTGAGCCAAGTATCTCTTCCATAGATGCATTGGTGTTTCTTTTGACCTAGAGGTATATTGGAATGCATTTATGCAACCCTTGAGGAATCAATTTCTGTTTTTGTTTCATCCTCTCTTTTTTAGGGACTTGATTTCATCAATGAACAATTCACTTCCCCTAAACATACTTTCTTCTTCAATTTTGTTTGATGATTGCTCATGATCAAGGTTTAGGAGGTAGCTCTTGGGAACCATCTTGAAAAAAAAATCTCATGTGAAGCTCTCTCAAATATGACCCATTTTGTTTTTGATATTTCATGATTAACTTGCTATTATACAATGCTCCTATGATACTTGATGGACATTCAATTGTTCATTCATCATGGTGACAAGTTAGGAAGTGATCAATTGGTGACAAGAACTTTAATGTTCTAACATAAGCCCCAAAAGATGACTTAAGCTTTGGTCTTGGTTCAAAACCTCTGGCGCTTGTTGTGTGGTCGCGTTGATTTCTAATCAAGCTTCTGGCAAGTTTCTATTAACCTTGTCCATTTGAAATTCTCAATCATCTTTGATCAAGTGATGTGATAATTCCAAAACCGGTGACATACTTGACAAAAAACAATTGAAACTTGTCTTGTGGTCGCGTTGATTCTATCAAGCTTCTGGCAAGTCTTCATGCGTAAGTTTCAAGATGGTCACTTTGCCGACGACTAACAATTAACAACTCAATTATATACTTGACAAGTTTCAAGATGGTTATCTTGCTAACCCTTATTAATTGCTTTTTATTTTCCACTCTTTACTTTCCGCATTTACTTTTATGCTCTTTATTTTTATGCACCTTTACTTTTAGCATTTACATTTCATGCCATTTTTTATTCTCTCACTTGAGCATTTATTTTCTCTGTTATTTTTATTTTGCTCATTTGAGCATTTTAGTTTCTTGTTATTTTGAATTTACTCACTTGATCTTTATTTTTCATTTCTATACCTAATAATTCAACCTAAACATAAAAAACTTTTAATCGGACTTGGTTACTATCCTTGTGCTTAGAGCTTGATCTTTGGACTTAGGATTAGGATCATTACCTCAGCTTGGAGATTTATGTGCCCTTGATGTTATTATGTCTTGTCTGGTTATTATCTTTGTATGCAGGTTATTCCGTTATACTCGATTAAGAGTGAATTTCCTCAAAATACAGTCGTTACTCTGTCCGTTTTTTTCCTCAAGACAAGAGTTCATCTAAAGCATTGATTTATCTGGAGCTTGGTTTTTTTGTCTGGTTATTTGTTGTTTATATGGTAATCCAAAGGATGGGGTATGGTATTGGCTCTAGATGTCAAGTACTAATCTTCTCACCCGGTTAGATCTTTCTTTACCCTTACCTTTTACTTTATGCACTTAAGTTAGCCTCTTCATCTCCTCCCCCATTCTTTAATTTTCAAAATATTCCCTCTTTTTTCAAGGATTCTTGTTTTCAAAACTCAAACCGCTTTCATAAAAAACTTGGACTTAGGCCCATGCATTTTCAAACTTCTTTTCTTAATAAACTTTCAATCCATTTAATAATACTTTAACTTTCCTTTTCATAAGACTAAAAAACACCTAACCTCATTCAAACTTTTTTGAGCTCGTTGTAGCTTTTCTAAACTAACATTTTTTTTCTAAAATCAACCAACGCGCAACTTTAGTTTTTTAGCTGAATTACTTGGTTTTGATTTCAACATTGCACATGGTTGCTATGTAGGCCTGGAACTCATTGGAAGTTCTATCAAACCAAAAATTATAAGAAAATACTTCTTTTCCCCCCACCATCCATTTTGTACATATACTCTTTTTTAGCACACATATATAAATTTTCAAAAAGGTTCCTGCGGAGTACTGTAGATGCTTTCGGTGCCTAACACATTCCCTTTGCATAACTAACCCCCGGTCCCAGATCTCTGATATTTTTATAGGATTTTATTCGCTCTTTTTCCTAGTCCTTTGGATAAAATAAAAGCTCGGTGGCGACTCTTTTGTTATTTTTTTTAGTTAAGCCAATTCATTGGCTTATACTCGCAGTTTTTGTCGCTTCACCTACAAAACACACACCATAAGTTTAATAAGTTTGGTATACACACATTGTCAACAAAGTTAAAAAAATTTGGGTAAACTTACTCAAGATATGGTTTAACTTCAACGCAGATGATCAAGACATAGACATGTGCGGATTGCATTTCTTTTTGGTTCAACCAATGCACACCCTTTTTTCTAGAGGATCGACCTGGAAGCCCGAAGAATGATAAGGTGAATTGACTTCTATGGTTGACATTTATAGGATTTCGTATTGTTGTACCCTAATTTTCTCCTAAGATTCTCCAGTATCTCATACCATTGCATTGCACAAAGAACACAAAGTAGGTCTCCCTCTCTCTATCTATCTCCTATCTTTGGGCTTCTCTTGGGAGATCACCAAGCACCTTTGAATATGTGTGATGATTGATACTTGGCTAATCATGATATGTATATCATTTTCTCTCTAAATGTTGTGATGTAGGTGGATGGTGCAAAGGCTCTTATTAAAGAAGTCCATAGGTTCATGTGTTTATTTCAATGACTTCTCTCCTCAATTCACAAGATTTTAAAAGTATTGTTTCTCATTTAATACTTCTCTTTTCATCTACTATATTCTCTCATCTTGAGTGTATGCTTCATGTTTGAATAAGATCACCAAAGTTGAATAATTCTCCATGCCATGGCCATCTACTTTGAAATTAGGGTGTTGGGCTTCTAAGTACCATAACTTGGTGTTTGTGTGAAGTTTGTGAATGATTTCAAAGCCATTTTATTTTTAAAGGGACTTCTAATATGAATATTCTTTGATCCAATGAGTTTAATTGATGAGAGGATTATTTTGAAGGTCTATGATTGCAAACTCTCTAGATTGATACTTCATCCATCTTGTGTGACTTCAAAGGATCATAGCTTGGGCATCTCTTGTCTCATTAAGCTCATTATTCTTTCACAATGAACCTAAGGATGTCTAATACAACTTAGTTCAATTGGTAGGAATAGAAAATGCTTGGAAAAATTTCTAAGAAGTCAAAAGATCACAAGTCCTTGATGAATTTCTCAATTTTTGATCAATCAACTTCAAGAGATCATATCTTGATCATCATTAATCACCTTGAGGTCATTATTTTTGCACAATAATCTTGAGGATGTGAAATTTATCCACATTCAAGTTTTAAATATTGAAAGTGTTTGGAAGTTGCTTGAAGAAGTCAAAAGATTATAGGTCATCAACTTCACAAGGCCATAACTTTCTCAATTTTTGGAGTTTTTGGTTGGTTATTTTTGAAAATTGTTCCTTGAGAGGTCTACTTTATATCATCTTTGAAATCCAAAAGAAAATTTGGAATGGAAGGCCATGTTTGGATTGAAAAGATTATAAGTCATTTTTTGTGAAAGACTTAGAATTTTTTTCTAAGTGTAGGAAATCAGATGATTTCAAAGGAGCACAACTTCTAGCTCAAGATGCCAAATGATACCTTTACAGCACATTGAAAAGTATGCAACCTCAGCTTTCCAAAGATTCCAAGATGACACCATAAAGGTCCATGAGTAATGAGAACCATGGGTGCAAAGAAGGCATCACAAAACTGAATTTTTGCTTCAAGTCAAATTTTGTTTTCTATAATGTAACCTCTAATGACCAAATTGATGCGCGTTTTGGATTTAAACATGATTAACAAAGCTGAAAAGCTTGATTAGAGGGTTGAAATGCACGATTTGGATGAGTTTTGATCATGTGCAAGTCACACATTTCACACTACACGGATTAACTTGGTTTGCACGATTGCACCACAATTCCTTCTCATTTTCATCACCATTCACTCTTTTATAAATAGAGGATCATTCCTCACTCATTTCCTCAAGATTTGAGAGCGAGAAAACTGCTGCCAAACTCACTCCAAACCTCACATTTCTGCAACTTCGTTTTCACTCTTAAAGCCATTCCAGTTCGAAATTAATCATTCATTCTTCTTCCTTTAACTTCACTAAAGCTAACAGAACAAGAATCGTGCCTTGGATCTCCCTAAATCGTGCTATCCAAGTCAAGTTTCATAGCTCTGAAAGTGAACTTAGTTCAGGTATGATTCGTGAACAAATCATTTCAAATCAAGTACTATTGCATTCTCCTCATCTCCATGATCCTTGTGATCTTCACCGTTTGCATTTTCATTGAGAATTGACTTTGAATTTCTGAAAACAAGTACTCGTTATTTTCCTGCTTTTTCTCAAATTGCTCATTATACAGGTGAAATAAATTTTTCGCAATGGTACCATTAGAGTCGTCTTGAAGAGACGAAGCGAATGGTATCGGTCTGAGAAATTTATTTCACACTTTGTGAAACACGGATTGAAGGTGGATGGAGGTTGAAGACAACCTATGTGTATGTCTTCAACTAATTATTGCGTGACATGTAATTTTTTCAAATTGGATTCGGTGTGTTGGTTGTATCATGCGCGCGTCATAGGAGCCCTTGAATCTGATTTCTTTTATGAGTAAACGTCGATCCAACGCGTGATATTATTTTTTGTTTTATTTTTTTAATTTGTAATCCGGTGTGAAAATCAGGGAGGTCCATATCAAGCACAGCGCGTCTGATCCATTGGATTAGCTTACTAACGCGTTTTGAATTTGATCTAATGGTCCATATTTTTTTGGCTTTTATTTTATTTTCTTATTTTATATTTTAAATGTTTTAAACTTCAAAAAATCATAGAAAATTTATTTCAAACTCAAAAATTATAGAAAACTCACATAAATATTTTGAAATATTCTCTATCTGATTTTTATTTTTTCATAATTTTATTTTCAAACTTAGTATTTTTTGTGACTTTTCTCTTTTATTTAATGTTTTTAATTGTTTTAAAATACTTTTTGACATTTAAAAATTCTAAAAAAATAATGGAAGGATCCAATAGTCATTTGACAAATATTGGTGACCTCATTTTATTTTTATTTCTGATTTTGCTATTTTTGTCAATTTTTGATTGGTTTAGTAATTTCTTTTCTTTTAAAAAATAAAATATATATAGTTTCTGACTTTTAAAAAATTCTGGAAATTTTTGTCATCATTTGTTGACGTTTGTTTGATCTTAGATGATTGTCTTGAAATTTTATTTAGATGTATGAATACTATTTATGTATTTCGTCAATAAAATCCAATTAAATAATCTAATTTCAAATCATGTTTTATTTGTCATTTTAATTGCCTTATTTCTTTTTTTACTTTGCTGATTTTTGAACTTATTTGGAGTCATAAACTTCCTCAACATCAACGGAATTTGGGTGTTGATAGGCCACTTGGCCAAATCCACCAAGATAGTTGGTAGATTTTGACGAAGTTAGACCGAATAAATTCATCTGACGCATTGTTGACTTTAAAGCTTTTTCCTTCTTCTCCATCTTATTCTTTTTTATTTTGTCCCGAATCAGAGAAGTGATAAGTTGGTGGCATGGGCTTTAATGTTCAAATTAAATCCCCAAAAGATGACTTGAGCCTTGATTTTGGTTTAACACCTGTGACGCTTGTCGTGTGGTCGCTATGATTTTTAATCAAGCTTCTGGCAAGTTGTCACTAACTTTGTCCAATTGAAATTCTCGATTTATCTTTGATCAAGTGGTGATTGTTCCAAAACCAGTGATATACTTGACAAGTTTCAAGATGGTCACCTTTCTAACCTTACTAACAATTGACTTTCGGTGATATACTTGAGAAAAAGCAATTGAAACTTGTCGTGTGGTCGCGTTGATTAGGGGTGTTCATATCCAAACCAACCCAATTAAAAACCGCAAACCGAACCTAACCAAACCGAAAACCGCAAAAAACCGCAATTGGTTCGGATGATTTTGGGCCATTTTTTGAAAGAACCGAGTGGTTCGGTTCAGTTTGCGGTTTTATATTCATAAACCGATCCAATCCGAACCAAACCGCGATATTTACAAACTTTTGTTTTTTTAAACATAATAGACTTGGCCCAATTTTAATAGGAAGCAAGCCCAATGTTATCCGTAACCCTCTTCACTTCTTCACCTACTTCACTTCGCCGAGTCACTCTTCTACCTCCCTCTTCATCCTCAATCGGAACCCTCTCTCAATCGGAACCCTCCTTCATTATACTCCCACTGTCGCTCTCGTCCACTCTCTGTCTCTCCCTCACGTTTCACTGTTCAGCTCCGCCGTTCATCCATTCCACCGCAAAACCACATACTCCCTTCTGTTCTCCGCCTTACTCCCTCCAACCTCTAACTCCTCCATAAATCCAACCTCACCACTGTCTCTTCACCCAGCTCATGTCCCTTCACTGATCTTCATCACCGCCGTTAACACTCCCTCGCCTCTCCGCCATATCCCTCTGGCTTGCTACCTCCCTTATCTCCATTCACCTTTCGGCGCTCAACCTTCACGCAACCGTGACCTCATTACAACACAGACCTCAACCTTCTTTATCGTTGTTAAACACCACCTTCCAGACTCTCGTTCAACACAACAACAGCAACTAGTTCCGATGTCGAGCTCGAAACCTCCTCCATCTTCAACAGAACAACCTTCCTCCTCCTACGCTGTTCGCTGTTTGGAAGTTTCGGTAACTCTCTTTTTCTGTTCAGTTTGTATTTGTTGGGGTTTAGCTGTTGAAAATTATTATGGTAATGGTTTAGAAATAATTTTGATGCAAGATGATATGCCATGAGGTTAATCATCAGACTATAGTTTGATGTTTGTTTTCGGCCATTGTCCAGTCTATATATAATTGCACATTACGTCTTGTTCTTTTGCTATATGTAAATTTGTTCTGTTATGATAACTTCTGTTATGTTCTTAGATATGACTATTGATAAAGAAGTCAAGTCTGTTACTAGATCTGATGCTTCCTGTTCCATGGCCGGAAATCAGGTAAAACAATGATAAATTAGTGTATTTGATAAAGTGGTTATATTTATCGTGTATGTATTATGTATTTTCAGTCTCAAAATAGTCCATTGATGCCTACAACAAACCTGCCCCAAACTATTGATTTAGACAAACAAGAAGGCGACAATGCTCAATAGAAAAAGAAAAGGAAAGTTGGAGAAGCGGATGATTCTAAAGTTGGCGATTCTAATGCCGGAGATTCAGGTAAACAACAACCTTGTAGGCCTAAATCTTGGGTTTGGGATCATTTTACAAAAGATGAATCGGGTACTCGGGCTAAATGTAATTGGTGCACGAAATCTTATGCGGCTGATTCACATAAGAATGGAACCTCAAACTTAAATAACCATTTAATGCATCAATGTAAAAAAAATTCCCAAACATGTTCTTGATCCTAGTCAAACCATTCTTAGCCTTCAAGAAGGATCTAAAGAAAATAGGAATGCACTTGTTGGTATCCATTTCGATGTTGAATTGTGTAGACAAGCCTTAGCTAAAATGATAATCGTGGATGAATTGCCTTTTTCTTTTGTTGAGAACGAAGGATTCCGTCATTTTATGAGTGTTACACAACCTAGGTTCCCACTTCTAGGAAGGATTTCCATTGCTAGGGATTGTTTTAGTCTTTACGAGAGTGAGAAATTTAAGTTAAGAAGTATGTTTACTAAAACAAATCAAAGTGTTTGTCTAGCAATTGATGCTTGGACTTCTGTGCAAAATATTAATTATATGGTTCTTACCGCGCATTTCATTGACCAAGACTGGAAGTTGCATAAAAGGATTCTCAATTTTTGTCCAATAACTTCTCACAAGGGAGCGATAATTGGGAAAAAATTGAAAAGTGTTTGGAGGATTGGGTGATAGATAAGGTTTTACCCATCACAGTTGATAATGCTGCTTCAAACGATGTTGCTATCGCGTACCTAAAAAATAGAATGGAGGATTGGAATTCACATCCATTAAAAGAGGAGTATTTACATATTAGATGTTGTGCTCACATTCTTAACCTTGTTGTCAATGATGGGATGAAGATGAAGCACATGAATTCTTCACTTTCAAAAATTAGGAGTGCGGTTCGATATGTTCGTCAGTCACCTGGTCGTTTAGATAGATTTAGGACATGTATTAAAGAAGTTAGGATACAAGACAAGTCTCATGCGTATGATTGTCCCACTAGGTGGAACTCTACATACCTTATGCTTGAAAGTGCATTGAAGTTTCAAAAGGCCTTTAAGAGATTAGGTGAGAAATGTGTTGAGTATGCGATGTTGGACGGTGGTGTCCCAAATAATGAGGATTCGGATAATGCCAAGTGTTTTGTGAAATTCTTGAAGTTGTTTTTTGAAATCACTATGAAGGTGTCAGGTTCTACTTATGTAACATCTTCTACTTATTTCATGGAACATTGTACAATATTGGGGGCATTAAAGACTTGGAAGGAATCTCATAAAGATGACCCATTACTTACAAATATGGCTAATTCTATGGATGATAAATATAGTAGTTATTGGGGATAAGTCAAAAAGATGAATATGCTAGTCTTTATTGCTGTAATTTTTGATCCTCGGTGTACGTTTCAATTTATTAGGTGGGGATTGGATAAGTTTTATGAGAAGGAAGTTGCTAATTATTTGTGTGATAAGGTGAAGAAAACATTAAACAAAATGTTTGAAAGTTATAGTCTTTTCTTAAGTAAAGACCAAGCTGAAAGTGTTGCACAAGAAATAGAGCTATCAGAAGTTGTTACATCTTCAGATCATATGGATGATCAATTTGAGAAGGACATGGATCAAGATTCAAATTCAAATAAAAATGAAGTGGAGTTGTATCTAATGGAGATGAGGGAGAAGAAAAGTTCAGATTTTGACATCTTGAATTGGTGGAAGGTAAATTCCACCAAATACCCTACTCTTGGTTTAATAGCTAGAGATATATTGGCTATGCCATTATCTACTGTTGCTTCAGAGTCAGCTTTTAGCACCGGGGGTAGATTTCTTAGTTGTTATAGGAGCTCTCTTACACCCCACACCATTGAAGCTTTAATATGTGCACAAAATTGGTTAAGATCCTCTTCTTTGAAAGTGGATATTGAAGAGCACTTGGAAGATTTGGAAAAACTCGAACAAGGTATATCTATGTTGTAAACTTTGTTTATAAATCTGTTTTATTCATTTAAGTTTGTTTTGTCTAACGTTTGGTAATTTATTTGATCATTTTTAGAAATGGCTCCAATCCCACAAGTAAATGAGGGACTTTCTGATATTGAATCCGATTAGAGACATGCTTGAAAAAAAATGGTATGTTTTTACTTTTTAATATTTATTTATTTGTATATTGCTTTTTGTATTCTATTGCAATGTATTGTTGGATTACATAGTTGGTTACAAGCATGTAAAAGTATGGATGTATTTTGTTAGTTTTATTTTGGAATATAATCAATTAGCATGTGACTTTGATACCGATTGTTAATTGTTGCAAATTTAAGGGAAAGTTGCCTTTATTCATTCTCAACTTCTGTTTTTTATTGGTTTTTCTATGTCTTAATGTTAAAATTACTTAATCTTATAATTATTTGTAACTTGGTATTGTTTTGTAGTGGCAAAAGAAGCATGATAGTCAGATTTATACATTGTCAATGGCAGCTCACTCCAAGAAGCAAGAAGAAACAAATTATTAGTGCTTTTGATAGTTTTAATGTCTTTTGTCTTGATTTAATTCTGCATTTGTGAAAAACAAAAAGTTTTAGTTTATGTATTGATTTGATTGAATACTACATTGATGACCATTTGTGACAAACAGAAAGTTTTAGTTTATGTATTAATTTGATTGAATACTACATTGATCAGTAATTTATGTATTGAATATCATTTTCATGTTAACTATTTTGAATTTTGCATTTGATTGCATACTACTATTTCAATTATTGTCAATTGTGCAAGAAGAAAAAGACAACATTACATATGAGTTTTGTTACAAAATTGAGTTGTTATATGAAATAGAATTATAAATAGTGTTGCCACATAAATAATAATAAAATTATTATACATAATTAAATTTGTTGTATGTAGTGTTGCCACATGAGTAATAATAAGAATTATTATACATAATAAAAAAGCCGAATCAACTGAACCAAACCGAACCGCATGATTTTTTTTCTTGCGATTCGGATGATTTTTTTCTTAAAAACCGCCCAAACCGCACCGCGAACACCCCTAGCGTTGATTCTATCAAGCTTCTGATAAGTTTTCATGCGTAAGCTTCAAGATGGTCACCTTTCTAACAACTAATTACTAACAATTAACTTTACTTTACGCTTTTATTTTATGTCTTTATTTTCCGCTTTTACCTTTTCGCTCTTTACTTTATGCACTATACTTTTAGCATTTATATTTCATGTCATTTTTTCTTTGCTCACTTGAGCACTTTATTTTCTTTTCATTTTGAATTTGCTCACTTGAGCTTTATTTTCCTTTTCCAAAATACCTAATAATTCAACTTAGCATAAGAAAAACTTTTGATTGGACTTGGTTACTATCCCTATGCTCGGAGTTTAATCTTTGGACTTAGGATTAGGACCTCTACCTCAGCTCAGAGATTTCTTTGCCCTTGGTGTTATTCTGTCTCGCCTGGTAATTATCTTGGTATGCAGGTTATTCCGTTTATACTCGATTAAGTGTGGATTTCCCCTAAATACAGTTGTTACTCTGCCCGTTTTTCTTGAGACATGAATTCATCTGAGGCATTGATTTATCTGAAGCTTGGTTTTTTGTCCAGTTATTTGTTGCTTGTGTGGTAATCCAAAGGATGAGATATGGTATTGGCTTTTTGATGACAAGTACTAGCTTTCTCACCCGATTAGATCTTTATTTACCCTTACCTTTTACTTTATGCACTTAGGTTAGCCTCTTCATCTCCTCCCATATTCTTTAATTTTCAAAATATTTCCTCAAATTCAAAGGATTCTTGTTTTCAAAACTCGAACCGCTTTCATAAAAAAACTTGGACTTAGGTCCATGCATTTTCAAACTTCTTTTCTTAATAAATTTCCAATTCATTTAATAAAACTTTGACCATTTTCATAAGACTAAAAAACACATAATCTCATTCAAATTTTTTGAGCCCTTTGTGGCTTTCCTCTAAAAAACCATTTTTCTTAAAATCAACCAACACACAATTTTAGCCTTTTTTACCCAAACTACATTGAGTTTTGATTTTAACATTTCACATTGTTGGTATGTAGGCCTGTAACTCATTGGAAGATCCATCAAATTAAAAATTGTAAAAAATACTTATTTTCTCCCCCTCCATCCATTTTGTACACATACTCTTTTTTTAGCACATCTATACAAATTTTCAAAAAGGTTCCTACGGAGTACCGTAGATGTTTTTGGTGCCTAACACCTTCCCTTTGCATAACTAACCCTCGTTCCCAGATCTCTGATCTTTTTTTAGCATTTTATTCACTCTTTTTCCTAGTCCTTTGGAGAAAATAAAAGTGCGGTGGCGACTCTGTTTATTGTTTTTGAGTTGAGTCAATTCAATGGCTTACACTTGTAGTTTTTTGTCGCTACACGTATAGTTTTAGGAGTTAACATCAAGTGATTGAAATAGTGACTGCCAAAATTTGATGTTTGCCAATGAAAGTAATGTGCATATATAGATCATTCTACTCTAGCTATATTTTTCACTGATCGCTTTGAATCACCCATGAACCTTTCAAACGGATACATCCACGTATATTGAATAGGTCCACCAAGATAATCTTCATACGCAAGATGCACAGGTAAATGTTCCATAGAGTCAAAGAATGAGTGTAATGTTTTGGTCCAACTTAATGATGTCATCCACTCTTAAAGGTGACGCACAAATATCTCTAAAAAATTGACTAATTTAAGTTAGTGGACCAAGAACATGTTTGGGTAGCGATCCAAATGCAATAGGTAGCAATTGCTCCATAAAAAAGTGGCAATCATGACTTTTCATACCATGCAACTTCCCAGTGTTAGGGTCAGCACACCTTGCTAAATTTGATGAATACCCATCGGGCATTCTCAAATCTTTTAACCATCGAAACACCACTTCAGCTTCTTGGGAAGTCAGACTGAAACAATCCTTGGGTTTTAATAACTTTCCATTAGGTTGAGGTTTCAATTCCAACTCTTTTCGGCTACACCAAAATTTCATGTCTTGTCTAGCCTTCTCATCTTTTCTTTTGCCTGTAACATCCATCATTGTGTTAAATACGTTATCAAAAAAATTCTTCTCAATATGCATAACATCAAGATTATGGCACAACAAATTATCTTTCTAATACGGGAGGTCCCAAATAATACTTCTTTTTGTCCAATTGCGCGTGAATCTGTATCCTTCAATTCGACATGCTTTGTCAGTATCTGTAAATTTTGGTAGTTCACAAACTTGGTTCCATATAGTACCTGGTGACAATCGAGGTGGAGGAAAATTTGTCGCTCGTACATATTTATTAAAATTTGTCTTGTTTCTTCTATAGGGATGATTTGTTGGTAGGAAACTGCGGTGACAGTCAAACCACGAGCTTTCTCCCCCTTTATCCAACGTAAACGCTTTGGTCTATCCCATGCAATGCGAACAACCCATTTTTCCATGCGTACCCCAACCAGACAACATGTCATATGCTAGAAAGTCGTTAATGGTCCACAATCCACATCAAGGCAGCTCGCATTGTAAAGTTCTGTTTACGGGATATATCATAAGTTCATTCTTCAATCCACAACCTCTTTAAATCATCAGTTAAAGGTTTTAAGTACACATCAATTCCGGCTTTTGGACTGTGCGGGCCTGGTATGACGCACGTCAAAAACATGTATGGTTTTGTCATGCACATCTTAGGAGGAAGGTTGTAAGTGGTTACAATAACTGGCCAACAAGAATACGCACTTCTCGACGGTTGCACGTATGGGGAAAAACCATCAGAGCATAATCCAAGCCTAACATTTCTAGGTTCTGCAGCTAAATCTGGATTTGTTCGATCAAAGTGCTTCCATGCCTCACCATGAGATGGATGTCGCATAGTGCCTGAACTTGTTTTTTGTATGATACCATGTCATTTGACTTGTACTGTGCATTGAAGCAAACATTCTTTTTAACCTTGGTATTATCGGAAGATAAAACATGGATTTTACTGCTACACGCTTTTGCTTGCTGTTAACGACTCTACTGCGAACTTGATATCTTGGACTATTATAAAACTTACACTCCTCTAAATATCCATCTTGAGTACCAAACTCATTGTCATAAAAAAACACGCAACCGTTAATGCAACAATCAATCTTTCTTACTTTTAAACCCAACTTTGACACCCACTTATTTGCATCATAATAACTTGTAGGCAAGTTGTCTTTTGTTGTCGTGGAGTCCAAGGTCATTTTTGTGAAATGTTCCAGACATTGATCGAGAACATTCCAATTTGACTTGGCGGCCAATAATCTCACACACATTGTGAGCTTTAAGTTTGACGACCCCTCAAACAACGACGTATTTATCTCATTCAACAATTGATAAAATCTTTGCGCTTCCTCATTAGACAACTCTTCCCCGTCAAGATCTCCAGGTTCATCATATGTCACGTTCACACCAAAGACATCCTCAACTATCTCACTGATCAGATTAAAGTTCTCCTCATATTCCATAATAGGTGGTCGACTATTTGAAGCATGTGTGTGGCTAGTCTCTGGTACGTTACTCGGCAGTTCTTCACCATTATACGTCCGAACACAATAATTTTCAATGAAACCCCTTCTATGCAAATAACGTGTTACTTTCTCTGGGTCACTAATTATTGGTCTACATTCACATTTAAGACAGCGACACCTAACTCCTCCTTCGCTTCGATAATATTCCTGAGCAAACGCTCACGTGATAAACCCATCAACTCATACTATAAAATTGGGTTTAAGTCCACGTTTTCTTGAATGTGTTCTATCGTACATCCAACTACGAAAATACCGATAATATTTCATACTGCACATTTATACAATCATTGTCTTTTTATTAAATATAAATAAACATTAATTTAACTATATAAACTATAATTAATTTTATAATTATTTTGATATATATATATATATATATATATATATATATATATATATATATATATAAACTAAATAATTGATAGACATATAATTAAATATATAGAATATATATTAACCATAAACTTATTATATTTTAACTACACATTTTATAAATATATTGAATGGAAACGCCCTATCTTAGCTTAAATTATAAATATTTTATTGTATTTTATTTAAAATATAATAAACATATAATAACCTTTATTAAAAAATATTATGTTTAATTATTACTATTTTTATTTTATTTTAGTTAATACTACTCTTAACAAATATATTTTAGTTTTCAAATATTCTACTTTAATATATAATTTGTTTAAATATATAAATTTTTCTATTTAAAAACATATAACATATTTCATTTTTTAAAATATTTTGATTATGATTCTATTTTTAAAATTAATAATATTTTTTATACATAACTATTATACTCATTTAAATATTTTGGCTAAATTACACTTTTGGTCCTCCTATTTTGGTGTTTTCACGATTTTGGTCCCTAAATTTTATTTTTAAACACTTTTGATCCCTCATCCCCACATTGACTCCAAAAAAGTCTATGTGTCATTTGTTATTAACAGGTGGCATGCAATTATTTTACAGGTCATCTATTGAATTAAAAAACATTAAAATTATTTTATTTAAAGAACATTCCTTCTTCTTCCCTTTCCTCACCGTTTCGTGACTCTTCTCGTCCTAAAAATTTTCATATTTCATCAAAAAATGTAGGGTTTGTAACATAGGAGGGTTACGATACTAGCAAGATTTACGATTCCAGGTAACCCGTTATCATCAATTATGTGTTGGGTTATTTATCTTCATTTCCAGAAAGCCCTAATTTTCACTATTTGTTGCATTTGATTTCACAGACATACATGTCTTCATTTACATCTAAGGAGGATGAGAAGTTTCGTTGCAGGCATGTAGTGACTTTATCTAGTTATGTATTTGAGATGTTGAATTTTAGTAAAGAGTTGATCTGAGATGTTGCAATGTCTTTGATACTTAATAGGCTAGCTGATATAACTGAAGTTAGGTTAAGGATTAATCATGGGGGGTACTTTGTTCATTATCCTTACAAAGTATATGTTAATGGAAAGGTATAAGAACTAGAATGGTAATTTGATGTGGATTACATGTGTTACATGGACTTTATGAAGGTTGTCAAGGAGTTGGGTTATGTAAGAATCAAGGGCATGTGGTATCATCATTCGAAATTATCAATTGCGCGTGGGCTGAGACCTCTCAACAATGATGCAGATGTTCTAAATTCGGTGAAGGCATGAAATGATACGATTTAGGTAATATTTATGTTGAACATGTCGTAGATGAACCAGATGTTCTAACAGAAGAAGAGTATAAAGAGTATACAGAACCTGTACAAACCCCAATTGAGATCAAATAGGATGATGAAGCACATATGGCTAACAAGGAAGAAGAGAATGCAGAAGAGAGGGAAGAAGTAACTGTGGAAGAGAAAGTAGAAGTGACTCTAGAAGAGAGGGAAGAGGTAAATGAAGAAGAGATGGATGAGGTAAATGAGGAAGACAGTGAAGAAGTAATTGAGAATGAGAGGGAAGAAGTGAATATGGAAGACAGAGACCAAGTAATTGAGGATGAGAGGGAAGATGTGGTAATGGAAGAGAGGGAAAAGTAATTGAGGATGAGATGGAAGAAGTGAATATGGAAGACAGAGACCAAGTAATTGAGGATGAGAGGGAAGAAGTGGTAAAGGAAGAGAGGGAAGAAGTACTTGAGGATGAGATGGTAATAATATGTGTGAGTCGTTCAACAACGCTATCTTGGAGTATAGGGACAATCCCATCATAACTTTACTAGAAGGTTTAAATTACTACATTACCACAAGGATAATGAAGCAAAAGAATCTCATGAATCGATTTAGAGGCTCAATTTTTCCCAAGGTGGAACAAAAAATTGAAAGCTTAAAGAGGGAATCTAGGGGTTGGGAACCAACATGGCATGGAGATGATGAACTGAATATCTTTAGTGTGTCCAATGGTCAAGACACTTTCGAGGTGAACTTGCAACAATTTCATTATGCTTGCCGTAAATGGGCCCTGAGTGGCATTCCATGTGTGCATGTTGTTGCTTGTATTTTGCACAACAAGGCTGACATATTCCCTTTTGTGTCTAAATATTATAGGTAATTTATGCAACAACTAAGTTACTGCATATTGTATGCATATTGTTAAATTACAGTTAAGTTATTGCATATTATGCAGGAAATCAAGTTTCATGGCTACTTTACTCTTATATAGTGCTGCCATTCAATGGGCCCAAACTCTGGCCTATAAGTAATAGAGAAATGATTAATCCACCGATTATGAGAAGGGCACCGGGCAGACCCAAAAGGAAAAGAAATAGGGCTAATGGTGAACCAACTTCCAGCAAAGTACTACCAAGACTTTTGACCAATGTCAAATGTAAAAAATTTGGCAATTTAGGACATAACTCAAGGACTTGCAAAGGGAAAACAGCGGCGGATCGAAAATTACCAAAAGGTAGTAACAAGGCAAGGAAGCAAGGGAAGACAAAGGAATCACCAACTATGTTGACACAATGCTCACAAGCTCCAGAAACACAAGAATGCAAAATTGTCCCTTTTTTTGGTTGAATCCACATTTTGTGTAATAGATCACATGTAATAATTGTGAATCCAAATTCTGTTTATGTGTAATGGATTCAATTCATGTTTAGCTAGTTTTCACTTAGCTTATGTTTATGTGTAATGCTTTGATAGTCTTTTGTTATGTGAACTGAATGTTAAAGCCATAACCAAATTGAATGTGTAATGGATTCAATTATATGTGTAATGTTCATGCCATATTCTGTTTATGTGTAATGGATTCTGTTATATGAACTGGATGTTAAAGCTATAACCAAACTGAATGTGTAATGGATTTAATTATATGTGTAATATGAACTGAATTATGACAGTATATCTTATATGATAGTATATGTTATATGAATTGAATGTTCAACATAACCAAATTATATAAATTGAATGTTATCTGAACTGACTGTTATATATGTGTGTGTGTGTATATATATATATATATATATATATATATATATATATATATATATATATGGCCAAAATATATATATTTAACTAACCAATTTATATGAACTAAATGACCAAATTATATGAACTAAAATATATTCAACATAGACTGCATAACCAAATTATATTATATACTCAACATTCTCTGATTACTAAATTACATCATAGTTTGAACATTACATCAAAACCTCAATTATTACAACATCAAAATCATAACATAAAATAATTCAACAACATCCCTCCAAAATTATTATAATTAGTGACATCCTCCCTTCAAGTTTCTTGTAAGCAATATGACAATCAAAATCCAAGAAAAAACCAGGAACATAACCAAATTCTTGATCTTCCTTTGGAGTTCTTCACCAATTTTCTTAGCTACGTCGTCCTTATGCTTCAAATCATTAACCTTCGCCAATAGTGAATTTATGACTTCCTGTGAACGGTCTGGAAATTGCTCATCATACCACTCAAAGAAGGAACATCCTTTTCGTCCATGTATCTGAACAAACATAAATTGTGGTTACAATGTATGAAATTAAGCACAAACAAGTGAATTTTCAACAAATTTAAGACCTAAAATTAGGATTTTCTTGATTATCTTGTATAATCCACATCCATAGAACCTTCACCCCTGGATTTTGAGATGTCCACACAGTAGCCACTGGTGATTCTAAACCACAGTAACAGACCATCTTTCTCCTCCTACAATGAGACGAAGAACTTGATACTTGAAAAGATTGGGAACCCGTAAGCAAACGATTGGAGCTCACTGTTGCACCCCAAAATTTGCCCTCCTATCTCGGTTTTATCTGGTTTAGGCTTCGCATTTATCATGACACTCACATGCATTCATACCACTGGTTCTATGGTTACGGGTTGGAGTTGACTCCCAAAAATTCTCCACTAAGCAGAAAAGGCGTGGTGCTTTCAACCAATCTGGGATATTTGAAAACGACGAGGTTTAATATTGAATCTTATCCGTTCATATCTTTGGGTTTTCGGGGCTTGATGTTCGTTTGTTGAATTGAATGGTCTGTTCTTGATGGAGCTACGGAAGTCTGGTTATTTTGAATGTCATTACCTCCTGATTCAGGAGATCATTTCATCACGAGTTTGGGTTTTGCTGTTGTTTCGAGTTCTTTGTTCAAGATGTGAAAGGGTGGATTATGATTATCCATTTATTGATCAACAATACAAGTTCTAGTGCGTTTGGTTTGCTCGTCGACTTTGTTCGTTCTTGGCAATAGTTGATGTATGTGAAATATTCATCCAGAGGACTTGTCTACACGATTTACGAATGTCAAGTTGCCGCATGATTAGATCTTTTCCAATCGCGTTCATCGCCCACGAAGTTCAAGACATTCATTGAAAAAAAGTAGAAGTCTCTTTATGAAGTTCGTTTGGTTTCAAATCTTTTTCTACTACCGAATATGTTCCGATTTGCGAATGCGGTGATAATACCATTAATTTCAAGAGGAATCTATCACCCATTTCTTAAAAGAAATCGTGGAATCGCCAAATTGACTAAGGTTTGGAATCAAGAATTTTATTTGAAACTTAGAGTTTTAATTTTTTGTTTCAAGTGGCAAAAGGCTCGGGTTTTCTTTTACAAGAGCGGATCTACATAAAAGCTTTATGATCGGGAAATTCAAAAGAATTTAAGTATTGCTCATTTCTAAGTCATCAAGACTACGGATTGGAATTTTAGATTGAAGTGGTTTTGGATACGTCTATTAATCAATATTTCAACATGTTTTGTTTTAACCAATTTAATTTTGGTTCGTGACAAATTTTTTGGGATATTTGATGCATAATGAATTTCCAATTTTTATACACAATCAAGAATTCAATTGGGTGCATATTTCTCCAAGCTTGTGTTCATGAAATTCCAAGATTTCCAAGATTGCTCTAAAAAAAATTTTCTGTTGTACAAGGACACGAATCGAATTACATGTTACAATTTGTCAAATCTTAAAATACAAGTTTCAATCCAAAAAGCCAAACAAATTCATTCAACATTCCATTTCCTTTCCTTGTCATTCAAGTTTCAAAATCTTATTCGAATTCAAAATGACACCCGTTTACAAGGTAGAATCAAACTTCCGAATTCAACATTCACTTAACTTTAGTTTGTACAAATGCTACATGAGTCATTGAATTCACAATGTCAATTTGAATTTGTAACATTACAAAATTTCGAAGCCTCTAAAAGTTCCTAGATTACAAGTTTTGAGTCCTAGCAAATGTTACTAATGCTATGTCCTAATCCTATTTCTTATGGGAGTGTTGTTGTTCTTTGGCTTCTATGTCTTCTTGTTCTATCTTCGAACCGTGCCTTCTTGACCAACCTTCTTTCACCGCTTTCCCAAGTTTGCACCATCGTTCGCATACATGAAACAAACAAAAGAAATCGGTTAGCAAGTTAAACGGGCAGCAATAATAACACAAGGAAGCTTTACATGTTTTTATCTCATCATTAGGATTTTCTTTTCGGAATCAGGTTGCAAGGGGGTTTCGATCATAACCAAGGCCTCATAACAAATCATTGGCCATAAAACTCACTATTGCAAATCCTCAAGAGTGTTAACCCTTGGTTCACAATAGGAGGTGTAGAAAGAAGAAGAGGAAAAGCAGTTATAACTCAGTTTGGCATGACAGTACAACAACTTAACACAGGGCAGCAAGGGTAGGCATCTGAAAAGGCAAGTTTTTACCATAAACAATACACCAACAGCCAGCATATCAAAACAGATAACAGTCTAATATATCAAAACAGCCAGAAAAGTCAGAAATGATGAGCCCAATACAATTGATGCAAGCCCATCAAGCATTTTCGCAAGGCCTCTTATTTGTAAAATCAAAATAGCAAGAACTCCAAAAACCCTAAGTCAGACAGTATTTAAGCATTGAAGTTTATAACACAAAGGAGGCAGCAACTGTTCACCAAACCCTAGCCGAAATTCATCAGTAATCATAAACCCTAACAGCATACTAAAACACTGCCAAGCCAAAACCCAGAACAATAATCGTTACCAACCAAAACCCAGAACAACGTTTATCAAAGCCAAACCCAGGACAATATCCATCCAAAACGGAAATCATCATTTCCCAAAAAGAAAATCCTTCAGAAAGAAAGAAGACGAGGCAAAAGAAGCAGTTAGCAAGGTAAATAGAAAGGTCTCACCGGGGTTGCGAATACGAGCCGCCGTCCGCCGTGTACACCCCATCCCATTCTCGATCTGTAAACATGAACAACAAACGGGTTTCAAAAATCAGAACATACTATAACAGAGTAACAGAACAGTGAGATCGTAAGAGAAGCTGTGATCGAGAGAGAGATCGCGTGAGCCGCCGAGGGAGACAGTGCGAGCGTTGACGAGAGAGAGATCGCGGCGAGAGACCGAGAGAGACAGTGAGAGCGGTAACGAGAGAGATCGCGATGAGAGGTCGAGAGACAACCCGTGAGAGAGCGGCGAGATCAGAACGGTGAGGACGATAACAGAGACATGCAAGCGGCGGCTAGGGTTCATGAGGGACGATGAGAGGTTAGAGAGTCTGTGAGAGATGAGAGTGAGTCAGATCCTTTCCCCTTTTGTTTTTTTTGTTTTATATAATTTGATTTTGGTTTATCATAATTAAGTTCTAAGTTTTTTTTGTAAATTAAGTGTTAGTTTATAGGATTTAGTTTTGTTTTTTTTATAATATCAAGTTTAATTAAAATATAACTTAACTCACTAAACTAATTTTAGTTTTAGTTTTAACAACTGATTTTTCATTTTATTTTATAAAATATAATTTAAGTTTAGTATTAGTTTAGATTAATTAGATTTAGTTCTATTTCTTTTAAGTTAAAAAAATGGGTTTAGAATAAGTTTTAGTTTTAAAATATATTTAAGATTTGTTGTGGTTTAGCCAGGCGGTGACACTTGTCACTTTGGTCTATTTTCGAAATCTGGTGTGTGTATGTGTACTATATCTATTTTGCACCCTCCTGCTTAAGCCATCAGATCTGCCAAGGTCCAGATCCGACGCTCCAGAATGGTGGACCACAACATGCCTCATGGGAGCTCTACACAAGATCCAGCAGCTTGGTTTTGGGCTTGGGCTCAGTTTGCTGTTTGCACCCCCAGATTTAAAGCTTCAATCAGGCCCATTTCTAAACCTCTCTTTTAATTCAATATTATGCAAGTTTATATATATATATATATATATATATATATATATATATATATATATATATATATATATATATATATATATATGATGTATTAAATAATAATTGGCATATGATAGTTTTTTATTTGTTGAATTATCAATTAAATTGTTAGTTGATTTTTTATCAAGTAAAAAAATATCTATACTAATAATTATTTAAATTCCGGTTTGTATTGTGTGTTAATTTATTTTCTTTTATTATTCGCTTTATCATTATCCGTTTGCATGTTCATTACACGATTGTACACTCACTCTCAAATTAATATAAAAACAACAACGCCTCCGCTCTCTCATTTTTGGTTACCCACACCAAATTCTCTAAGGGTCTCATGGTTGGGGATGGGCATGGCCATCCTCACGAGGTTAATTAAGGCCCTCGTTGCCTTGATTAATCATAACCCGAAAAAACAATTGGTCCATATACCAATCACCATGCACCAGGGTCTCATGGTTGGGGATAGGAGCACCTATCCTCACGAGGTTAATCAAGTCCATATACTTGGTTAATCATAACCCGAAATATCATTTCTCTACGTCCAACGCCGCAATTTTCAACACACTTTCAAGTCAAAAATAATTAATTGAACTTGCTATTTCAAAAATCAATTTTTCTACAAAAACAAAAAAACATAGTGTTATGGTACTTAATTAAATTGTTAGAGGTTCGCCCAACGATTTAATTAAAATGTAAAATATTTGGGCCATTAGAGGGTAACCCAATGACTTAAATATCTTATTCCATAACACTTAATAAAAGTGAACTTTGTTTCACCTCACTCCTTTCATAATAAAGATTTTGGATGAGAGAAGATCGGTTGACCTCAATCACCAATCTCGAGTATCGAATCGTTAGAGGGTATCCCGACGTTTTGGTACTTGTCATCTACCATTAAAATCAATTCAACCCATTCAAATCCTTTTTCGCTCATATGCGATTATCAAAAATCAAAAACATTTTCTTCTAAAATCAATACAAACAATCCAAGACATTTTCAACAAGAACTACGGAGTTTTGACTTTCCCATTGCACGAGGGAATACGTAGGCACGCGGTTTCGAAACCGTGTCAAACTCAAAATAATAATAAACAAACCCCTTTTCTTATTTCTTTTTTTTCATAACTTAGAAATTAGCGGTTACACGCACAAACACATTTCGAACTAAATGGGTCCCATCGAGTACGATGGACGTAAGAGGTGCTAATACCTTCCTCTTGCGTAACCGACTCTCGAATCCATGTTTTTTGGTCTTGTAGACCGCCTTATCCAATTTTCGTGGGTTTTATCTATATTTCCCCGTTCTTTAGAGAACAAATAAAATTAGGTGGCGATTTCATTGTTTTGAAAATTCATTTAAATGATTTTTGAAAATCGAGTTGCTTCACTCACAAACGAAACAGAATCTGGAATTTGGACGAAATAGAAAGAGAATCTTGAATTTGAACGAAAGCGAAAGCGAGAAATTTGAACGAAACATAAACTGGAATTTTTGAGGAAGGAAAGAACAAGGTTGATGGAATTTTTTGAGGAAGAAGGGATGTTCTTTAAATAAAATAATTTTAATGTTTTTTATTCAATAGATGACCTGTAAAATAATTGCATGCCACCTGTTAATAATAAATGACACATAGACTTTTTTGGAGCCAAAGTGGGGATGGGGGACCAAAAGCGTTTAAAAACAAAATGGAGGGACCCAAATCGTGAAAACACCAAAATAGGGGACCAAAAGTGTAATTTAGCCAAATATTTTTCATTAATATATATTATTTTAATTTTCATAAGATAAAAATATATACTATTTTTATTAATATATTTTGTTTTAAAAAAATAATAAAAAATATATAATTTTTTATTATATAACAATAATATTAAAACAATAATATGATATATATACTTTTTTATTATATAACAATATTATAACAATAATATAATATATACTTTTTAAATTCTGCTATTTAAAAAACTTTATTTTAATATATAAAAAATTTCCTTTTCTAACATATAAATAAAAAATTAATACTTATATTTATAAAAAAATACAAATTTCTATTTTTAAATTTTTTTAAATGTCTGTTTTTTATAATATAAAAAAGTTTTCGTTTTTTTAAATATATATATTAAAAACTAATACTAATTTCAAATTTCAAATTTCTAATAAATTGTTTTTTTTAATATATTAAAAAAAATCATTTTTTGATATAAATAAATTATTTTCTAATTTCTGTTTTTCAAATATTCTTATTTTATTATATAGAAAAATTTTTGTTTTTTTTTCATATAAATAAACAGAATTCAAACCTAAAACTAATGTTATAAACAAAATAAATCCTAATTTATATATAAAATAAAAAAATAAACATAAATATCTCTTATATATCTCCTTCAATCAACCTTCTTCCTCAATCTTTTTCTTATCTTCTTCTTCAATATTCTCCAATACTCTTCAATTTTAACAAATCAAATTTCATTAGAAATTTAATCAAAATAACAAATACAATATAGAGAAAATTGAAATTAAACAAAATATAATTACCTATTATGATTTTGAAATTGATTAGGAATTATTTTGGAGAGGATTTGAGGGTATTTGGGTATGGGTTGCAGGAAGGAGAGGAAGGCAGAGGAAAGAATGAAGGGAAAGAAGAAGGAAAGCGCTAAGTGTGTTATGTTATAATGAATCTGAAGTATTAATTTGTATGCCACGTAGCGACGTGAAAATCACGTCGCAACACTCCCAACAGTAAAATATAATTAATGCCCTAGTCTGTCAACGTTGTACCCCATCAACTCAGGTCAGACTTATTTTCCCCCTTAAATGTTGCGACGTGTATATCACGTCACAACTAAATTTTAAGAAAATTAAAACTTCCCTCCATGTTTACGTTACACATTTTTTTTGTTTTTATTATTAACTATAAGGTCGCAACGTGAATCCCTCGCCACAACTTATTTTTTCAAAAGAAAAAATCTGACTTCCTTGATTATGACGTTGTCTTTATTTTTTATTATTAAAAATTCTAGCGACGTGGTTATCACGTCGCAACTAGGTTTTATTACTCATGTGATAATCACGTCGCTATATTACATCGCTGAGGAGTGTATTTCTTGTAGTGACTTTGCCACATGTTCAGTGTCACTCTGTAAGGCTGAATGAGCTATCATTTTGCTCTTTTTTCCCCTTTATAATAATATTATTTAACTAAAAGCTAATCAAGTTATTCCTTATTTTATCATCATGAATCTGTTTCTTTAACAAAAAATAAGGCTTAAATGCACTTTTTGGTCCCCCTATATCTAACTTTTTTAAATTTCTATCCTCCCATTTTAAAATTCAACTTTTTTATCCTTAAATTTTATCTTACTTTGCATTTTGTTGGTCCCCTTAAAATTTGTATAGCTGACACTTGGTGATTGGAATAAAAAATTATTGTCAATTATGTGCCATTAATGACTGGATTATGTTATTATTTAATATTTTTTATTATCTCTTGTTAAAGATGAACCAGAAACTCATCTTCTGGACCATGTTAAAGATGAACCAGAAAATCATCTTCTGGACCATGTTAAAGATGGATCAGAAACTCATCTTCTGGAGCATGTTAAAGATGGATCAGAAACTCATCTTTTAGAGCATGTTAAAGATGGATCAAAAAACTCATCTTTTGGAGTAGAAGAACTTAGTTCACAGAAGAGGAAAAGTTTAGAGTGACATTTTATTATTCCTTTCACTGAGCAATTACACAGTGAAAAAGAGTTGTATTTATAACAGTCAATACAGTTACACATCATGTAACAAACTGTAACAGAAAAGTACAGGTGGCAAGATATAATTTGCTGTAAAATAGACTAGTGTAAATGTCATTTATAACCAAATATATAATAAAAAAATTAAAAATAATTTATAATAGTGTCCAAAAAATTATAAACATTAAAATGTTAAACCATCAAGTGAAAGTGAATGTGTTCTCTTTGTGTCTATAGCTATATAACTAATAAATAATATATGTATTATTTTACTTTTGCTAATTATAGATAAAATTGTAAAATTAAAAATAGTCCCCAATAATTTGGAGACCCAGTTCTATTGCACAACCAACACCGATAAAGGACCGGGCCTGAATAATTATAACTTTAGATGAAGAAAATTGTAGTTTGTACCCCTATTTTTAAATATGTACCCCTACTACGGTATTATTTTTTTGACTAAAATACCCTCATATAAATAGTATAAGATTTAAAAAAATTTCACTTTTCACATTTCGTTACAAAAGTGTTCTGAATTCTCTCTCACTAGCTTGCATTCTGGAACAGTTCCCTAAAGTCTTCAGGTTTACAGAAATACAAACCGAAACAGTTTAAGTAAGTGTTCCAGAAAAAATATGAACCGGAACACTTTTCAAAAGTATTCCGTTTTTGGTGATTTGTTGTAATTTTTCCGGAACAGTTTTAGAAAGTGTTCCAGTTTGCAAAGAACGCACCGGAACTGTTTGTAAAAGTGTTCCGGTTTGGGAAGCTGCATTCTGAAACACTCTTACTAAGTGTTCCGATTTGGGAAACTGCATTCTGAAACACTCTTACTAAGTGTTCTGAAATACATTCCGAAACACTTTTCACAAGTGTTCCGGTTTGCCCTTTTTTCAGTTTTTTTTAATAATATTTTTATGTTATTATTTTTTTCAGAATGCCTCGAAGATTAGGCCCTGATGGACGCCTCCCTCGTAGAAATGACGGTGCATCTGGATTCGGGTCACATCCTCCGGAGGAGCCTAGGAGATTCCCGGGTGGACCATCAGATTTATCTTTATTAGTTAGGTACGAGCAGCATTGTGCTCGACACTTATGGTATGGAGAGGTAAGTAAATGAAAATTTAATGTGAAATGAATTAATTTAATTTTTGTCATAGTTTATTAATATGTTACGTTTTTTTAACGTTTTTTTTTCAAGAAAGGGGACCTAAAAAACAATTAAAATATGTTGCACACGACCAAAAACTCAAGGAATGGGTTCCCCTACAACTCTCTAGAGAGATAGAAAGGTGGGTGACAAATTCGGGTCTTGCACATTTGTAAAGATCCAGTATGACAAAGATAGACCCGAATTTGATCACTGCATTTATAGAGAGATGGCATTTTGAGACATCGTCATTTCATATGCCATTTGGTGAGATGACGATTACTCTAGATGACGTATCTTGTCTTCTTCACCTCCCTATTAGAGGTATTTTCTGGACTCCCCAACATGTCACTGAAGATGCTGCTGCTGAGCTTGCTGTGACATATTTAGGAGTGTCACATAGAGAAACCATGACTCAAGTTCGTGGCAACAGAGGTGCCTACTATAAGCTGGAATGGTTGTATGATACATTTGTTGCCCATAGAGCTGTTGATAATTGGGCATATGTGACCAGGACTTACCTGATGATGTTAGTAGGTTTTACCATTTTTGCCGACAAGACATTTACGCTTGTCGAAGCAAAATATATATCTCTTTTTACGGGCTTGGAGGGTGTTGGAAGATACAGTTGGGGGGAAGCTACATTGGCGACACTTTATGATTCACTTGGAGATGCATGTGTGTTTGGCACCAAACAACTTGTTGGTTATTCGACTCTTCTTCAGGTAATTCATTTATTATTTATGTTATTATTAATTGTTTAGATAATTTTTAATTATTATTAATTTTTTAGTAACGTAAAAAATATTACTAAAATGTTATTTATAATTTTTATTGACACTGTGCTGGATCCATGAGTATTTTCCTAGAATTGGAAAAGTAGTGGAAAACTAGCATCCAAGTGAGAACGTTGGAATGCCGAGAGCAATGAGATGGGCCTAGAAGCAGGGAGTGTTGAAGGTGGATGCGTTGCGAGTTATCCTCGATAGATTGACACCGATGTACGTGGTGTAGCGTCCATTTGAGGATCATAAGAAGTTTCGTCCATTCGACGAGCTTACTTATTTTAGAGGAGGACTTTTGAGGGGAGGTACCTAAGTTTTATATTTGGTTGACCGATGTTTACGTCAGTTTGGTCTTATTCAGTATATACCACGTCCATCCACTAATATTATTGAGGCGAATGTGGATGTTAACTGGATTGGTTACGACCAGACTGTTGTAGATGTAGTTGGTCACACAGCAGCTGCCACATTTCCCTCTGAGACTGTGGCAAATTATTTGGACTGGTATTATCGGGTGTCACGCCCTCGATTGGTACCACCGCCGGTTGATGAACCAAGAGAGGTGCGAGTTCCTCAGTTTGCAGCAGGGTTATCCGATCCTAAGTTGGCTCGTATCTCCGCTTTAATTCATCATCACCTACAAAAATTTGTTGTTGAAGAGGATGATCCGCAGTTTGCGGATTTATTTTCCACGTTGCATTTGTGTAATGAAGTGTGATTTTATGATTTATGTAATTTTTAGTAACTCTTTATATATTTGTCTTTGTCTTCAAATATTTATATGACTTATTTTTATGATTTATGTTATAATTGGATTTATGCGTTATTTCTCTTTAGTGTATGTTATCATTAATTTATCATTGGATTCATTCGAATATTTGGATGAATAAAATTAACGTCGGTGCGTTGTTGTAATGCTTTGCTACATTTCATAACAATTTAGTTCTACATTACACAAAATATAATTTTATGATAATCTTATGCTAAGCGAACATAAGAAGGTAAAACTGGCGAAAGATGTAGCCATAGTTGCAAACGTCTCGCTAATGATACCACCCATGCAGTTGCATCCGGGTGACGAAACTTCTTCCAATCTGTAGGCACCAGGGGTAAGGGGAATCCATCTTTCATGTTTACTTGAGTATAAAAAACAATTAATCAAACACTTTGTATAGTAAATAATGATTGAAAATACTATTATCGGGTATATAAATTATTACTTGAACCCAATGGTTACCGTTGAATAAACCTATACACCAAATAGTAGGATTATGTGAAGGTGATGATGTCAAAGGGAAAAATGTCAAATAGGGATTGCCTAAATGAACAAAACTACGCATGTTACCATACAATGGACTAACATGTGCATGCTCAACTTCATAAAAAACTTTTTGAAACGAAGCACGAATGTTGCATATTTGTATCCTCGGGTTGTTGTTCATAGCTTCCCAACATTTGACCATGTCACCGAGACTATTTCCCAACATCTGTTTTAGCTTCCAATGAGTGGATTCAACCATAAAAATGAATGCATAATAAATATATAACATGGTAAAAATAGGTAAATATTAATGCATAATACATATAAAAAATATTAATGCATAATATATATATAAAAATATTAATGCGTAATATATATAAAAACTATAATATTAATTCATAATATATATAAAAACATTGTAAACATTAATGCATAATATATGTAAAATAATAAAAATAAAATAAAATAAAATGCATATCGGTTAATCGTGGTGTTGCCCAAATAAAGTACTCGATCAATCCATGCTCCAACGAATCTATGTCTATGTGGAATCAACCATGTGCCTTTCACATAATCAATAAAGTCCGCACAATTAAAACATGCTTGCTCAAGTTGTTCCAACTTTTGAGCATACTCAACCTCATCACTAGCCCATACAACTTCCTTCCATAATGTGTCAATGGTCTCTTGCATTTCTTTCACCACATATTGTTTGCATCACATCCCAACATTTTTGTTAATATGAAAACGACATAGCAAATTTTGTGTAGTAGGGAACACAATTTCCACCACTTTCATCAATGCTAGATCTCTATCCGTCAAAATCACTTTTGGACGCAAATCTTTCTGCACAAACAACTCCTTCAGCTTCTCCAAGACCCAACAAAAACTATTTGTATGCTCAGACTCCATATAAGTAAATGCAACAACAAAAGTCAACTCGGTCGATGTCATGCCAACAATTTCAAAGAGAGGTTGCCTATATTTATTTGTCTTATATGTGTTATCCATAACTAAGACAATGGGAAAAATATTCAGCAACTTGATGGAGTCTGGATGCGCCCAAAAAATATCTCTCACAATATCTAAGCCATCCTTTCTTCTACTCCAGTAGACATACCATACATCCTCAATTAGCTTTAGTAAATGTTGTATCTAAGTTCTTGGACCCCTTATCTCTTTTTGTATCACACTCTTCTGCTTATATATTTGAGTGATCCGAGTGATATTTTCAGGATTTCTCTCTTGCAGGGAAGTCAAGATGTGTCTAGGAGGAACATGTCTCTTTGTTAAATCATAAACATGTTGTTTTTCATCTGAGGTAAACCTGTCAACAAACGTATGACCTTCAAGCATATTAGGTAATCCATGATTATGAACTCCACACTTTACATCTACCTTCCATCCAAACCCATCTTTTGACGGAGCCGATCTAATTTTGAACGGGCATCCTCATCTCTTAGTTGCACTCTGAGTTCCACTTTTATCCTTGTATTTTCCCCCTTTATCACACCCAAAAATTATCTTGTTCCTCCTTCCTCTCTTACCGGTTTCAATGTCTGAACGCTTGATAATAACAGTGGTTTTATTTCTTAATCCAACTTCTTTGATCCAGCTAGTAACATTTTCTCATGTAGTAAATGTTTGTGTTGTAGTGAATACATTCGTCGTATCTATGGAGGACTCATTTTTTTGGAAAACTGGGACTGAAATTTCCATACTTGGAAAAAAAAAGTTTCAAAAACGCGTTCCGGAACCCTTCAGAAAACTGTTCCGGTTTACAGCTTTGACAAACCGGAACATATATACAAAGTGTTCCGGTTTGCACATCTTACAAATTGGAACACATTTTCAAAGTGTTCCGGTTTATATTTCAAAATTCCGGAACTCTTTTCGTATGTGTTCCGGTTTATTTTACAATTTGTCCTTTATACCGGAACACTTATACAAACTGTTCCGGAATGTTTTTTGTGATTTCCAGAATACATCATTAAACTGTTCTGGTTTGTGTTTAAACAAATCGGAATACTTATCAAAAGTGTTCCGAATGTGTTTCGAATCAGTTTTTTAGACTGTTAATTTTTGACTTTTTTATGAATAGTAAAAATAAAAGATAAAATAGTTAAATTATATTAAGGATAAAAATGACATTTTTATAAAATTATAAGGGTATAGGACTAGTAATGAGGATATAAAGTGCACTTTTCTTAGATGAAAGCTGTGTTCCAATAAAAAAACAAAAATCAATTCTTTTATTAAATTTAATTATGTTAGAATTAAATCTATCAAATTCAATTTTATCAAAATTAGTTTGATTACTGTCAATCTAAACACACTTTTATTTCTTATTCTTTTAAAGGGAAAAAAAACATTTTAACCAAAACTAGTAAATAACCCGTGCTGTCGCACGGGGCCGGTCGAGATTTCATATAACATGGAACTAACTTTGTCATGTAATAGAATATTCCTATATTTTTTAAGTATGACAGCGTATTTTCAATTATATAAGACAACAATTAAAAAAATCGAATGTACTTTCAATATATGTAGTTTATTCTCATTTATACATGTCTACTAAATCATTATTTGTAAAGTTTGAATTCATTTTTCAATCGGTTAACATTCTTATAGTTTTTAATATAAACTAATAATATACACAAACTAATAAGTATTGATCTGTATTTATAATAAATCGTACATTCGATTCTCTAACTTCAACTGTATAAAACAACAGTAAAACAAATTTAAAAGATTAACATTAAAATGAACACTCTACAGTTGATATCTCATAAATACGCGTGAATCCAAATGATTAACTCTTTAATAGAGTTACTATACATATAATTGAGTAAATGATTAGTTAAATAAATATTTCTTTAAAATACATGAATTTTATTCACCTTTGTAAAATATATTTCTTTAAATAAATATTTCTTTAAAATACATGATTTTTATTCACCTTTATAAAATCAATTATAAATTATTCAATTTATTAAAATGATTATATCAATAATTTTTTTATTTTATCATAATTTTTTATGATTAACATTGATCATTAAACTTTCATGATTACTATTCAATATTTTTTATCATGATTACAATTATAAAGTTAATTTGAAAAGATTATGATATATTTTAGTTATTTCATAAAGTTAAAAAAATTATCAAATCTCAATTGATTTTGTTTTGTTTAATTAACCTTTTTATAAAAATTGAAATAATTTATTTTAGGTCAAATAAGGATCTAAATAATTACAAAATAATATTTATTCTTACATTTTTAGAATGTTAAATTAAATATTTAAGATAAATATTAGAGTTGTTATTTACGTTACCTTTTATATATTTATAATATACTTTTTTGTTAATTTTATTAACAATATATTTATAGTTAACAATACATCGTTTAAACTACGTTGATGTTTTCAAGAATATAAATGTAACCTTTCAAAAAATATACACAAATATATTTAGAAGTCGGTAGAAAATTTTATTGGTTAAATTATAATTCCATTCAAAATTTATTGATCATAAATTTTTTGAAATCAAATCATGCATAAAAATAAAATGTATTAATGTGACCATTCAAAATAATTTCTATATATATTAAAATTAAATAATATTAATACCTTCATTCAAAAGATATATTTGTAAAGTTTTGATTTAATTTTTTTCATATCTTTATATATTCTAATGTATATAATATTGCTACAATATGAAACAATATCAAACCTATAATATTAAAAGAGAATTCAAATTTTATTGATCATAATATTTTATAGAATCAAATCATACATAAAAATTAAACATATTTATGTCACCATTGAAAATAATTTTCATATAAGTATAATAAAAATAAATGAAAATAATGTCTCCATTCAAAAAATATATTGTTAAAGTATCAAATTAAAATTAAATATAAAGTCAATTTGAAAAGATTATGATATATTTTAGTTATTTCATAAAGTTAAAAAAATTATCAAATCTCAATTGATTTTGTTTTGTTTTATTAACCTTTTTATAAAAATTGAAATAATTTATTTTAGGTCAAATAAGGATCTAAATAATTACAAAATAATATTTATTCTTATATTTTTAGAATGATAAATTAAATATTTAAGATAAACATTAGAGTTCTTATTTACTTTACCTTTTATATATTTATAATATACTTTTTTGTTAACAATATATTTATAGTTAACAATACATCGTTTAAACTACGTTAATTTTTTCAATAATATAAATGTAACATTTCAAAAAATATACACAAATATATTTAGAAGTTGGTAGAAAATTATATTGGTTAAATTATAATTCCATTCAAAATTTATTGATCATAAATTTTTTGAAATCAAATCATGCATAAAAATAAAACGTATTAATGTGACCATTGAAAATAATTTCTATATATATTAAAAATAAATAATATTAATACCTTCATTCAAAAGATATATTTTTAAAGTTTTGATTTAATTTTTTTCATATCTTTATATATTCATATAACATGGAACTAATTTTGTCCTATAATAGAACATTCCTATATTTTTTAAGTATGACAACGTATTTTCAATTATATAAGACAATAATTAAAAAAATAGTTAACAGATAGATATTAAAATGACCAGTCAATAGTTGGTTGTCATACGTTCACATTTTACCCGTGAATTTCGATGAGATTGAATCCAAATAGTTAATTGTAAAAATGTATTAAACCAATTTTAGATATTAGCATTTTTTCCAAATATAAAATGTATGACAACTTCCTGTCGTGATTCACACTACATGTCTACCAAATTATCTTTTGTAAAGTTTGAATTCATTAACTTCATGTCTACCAAATTATCTTTTGTAAAGTTTAAATATAAGTTAATAATATACATAAATTTTTAAGCATTGATATGTACTTATAATAAATCGTATATTCGATTCTCTAACTTCAATTATATAAAACAATAGCAATATAAATTTTTAAAATATGAATATTAAAATGAACAGTCTACAGCTGCTATCTCATAGAGACAACTTCTCGTTACATTTCAATTATTAGATGATAAAAAGGATTGTATCAATTTTTATTCAATTTATAAAAAGGATTGTATGAATAAATTTATACCTTTTATTATTAATTTTTATGATTATCATTTTTCATTAAAATTTCATGACTACAATTTAACATTTTTTTATCATTTAAAGTTATTTTAAAAAGATTGTGATATGCTTGAAATATTAGAGTTCTTATTTACTTTACCTTTTATATATTTACAATAACCTTTTTTGTTAATTTTACTAACAATATATTTATAGTTAGCAATACATCGTTTAAACTACGTTAATTTTTTCAAGAATATAAATGTAACCTTTCAATAAATATACACAAATATATTTAGAAGTCAGTAGAAAATTTTATTGGTTAAATTATAATTCCATTCAAAATTTATTGATCATAAATTTTTGAAATCAAATCATACATAAAAATAAAATGTATTAATAATCACATCAGATTCAAATGAATGTGGTGCAAGCATTTTAGGAGTTTACAATTTTACCCTAATAGAATAGACCAAATAGGGATTTTATCAGCTGGGTATTGTGGTAATATCCAGGTACTTTTGTTTTTATAGATTTATAATAGATATTGAAAAAATATGATCAGTATATTAATTCACCTAATATTTGATCAATATAAATAACAAATTTATTTAATTATTTGATAAAATGTTTTTTAACAATGCATAGTATTTTGTCAATAAATAAATAATATTATTAAAATATTTTAAATTAAAAGGAAAAGTATAATCACCTAACTTTTGTGAATTTAAATAAAAGTTTATCATTCATTACAAATAAAATAATACAATAACCTCAACTATTAGTTTATTAAAAATATTTTAGACATTTATTAGTGTATTTTTTAATATTAATTGCTACAATCATTTCATTCCTACTTTATTGTGAAATACAGGCCTATAACCAAACCAAAATATACCTAAACTATAATTATTAATTTCTATATTAAATTTCTATCAACTATAAACAAATAATTTAGACAACAAAGTGAAATCCATCCTAACATATAACCTACATTGAACAAAAGGAGAAACCAAACAGACACAATCTCAAAAATATTCTTGTAAGTGTTGACACCTAAAACATTAAAGCATTATCAATTCAAAAGCTGTCTGGAATTTGTATCATGATCTTTTTTTGTCCTGTATGGTTTTGCGATCTGGTTTATATGCCCCACGGTCGAGCAAGAGTTACAGCCTTTTGAAACTCGCAAGTCTTCCTCTGCTATCAAGTAATACTTGTTGAATACTTGTTGAATATTCCATGAAGTAACTGTAGGATATACTTTGCTGTTTAAAAAAAATAGCAGTTGATTTTCAGTTATGCCCATCAAAAACCTACCAATCAAAAACTCCTTATTAATTGATGCCCTATTTACTACTTATAAATGTGAAGAGAAACAGTATGCTACGATCCTACATCTACCGAGTCTCTCAAGGGATAAACAACTTAAATGTTTAAAAAATATATAACTGTATATATATAAATTACTTTCTTATAAATGATAAGTTGAGCTATCATGGAGAGCTTAAGTTGAAAACAACTTACAAACATTATGTCATAATTATCTTAACTATGCAACTAAAACTAAAAGATAATTGCCCCCATAAGATTAGATTAATTTATGACCAACTATTTTCAATTTAGAGCATAGTTAATTACCTTGAGCATTTTATATCATCTGCAGAAATAAATGTAAGACAAATGCATTTTGTCATGCTATGTCTTTAGGAACAAAGACCACATCTTGACAAAGAGCTTCATCCAGCTATTAATATACATGAGCCACAATACATAAGACCCTTATTAGAGCTTAACCTGGAAAAAAAATGGTTGAAAATTCCAAGGTAAGAAACATAATCAGTCCAAGTAAGGAAGACTTAACATATCATGCAACAGAAAAATGGATAGTAATTTACCTTAGCATCAAGACATTCACGAACAGGCCAAGTAAACAGGAGTGCCAGTACCAACACGCTGAGCATATCTATCTTTGCAGAAGTCATTAGGTAATTGTTGACATGAAGAACTAAAACAGTACGTTCAATAGTGTAAGACATCATTAGTTCCTAGTCACTACACAACCTTCATTCTATGTTTCAGATGTTAAGTGAATCAATTTGGATATAATCCTATGACATCTATTCATATAACTAAACTAATCCTTTCTCATATGGAAGTTAGGAGATATAAAGAACACCAACCACCACTTATCCATCCTCTATAAGCAACCTAAAGCATATTGATCACCACTTACAAATCCCATTGTTCAAAATCTTTTAGAAGGATCCCCAATTGAGGTGCAGGGACTAACGAAAAATAAAAAAGTGTGACTAATTAATAGCTCAACCAAATTGACATAAACTCTGAACTATTAACGAACATCAAAATGATGATTGCAGAGAGTTTGTTATAAGAAAGAAACATTACAGAACCAGATAGAGCAAAAAGTTGAAGCATAAAAAGTATACCAAAAGCCAATAAACGGTCAACCAACTTCGAAGATAAGAAATGAAAAAGCAGAATTAGATAAAAGCAGAACTTGAAAATCAAGAATCTGAGACCATGACACGAATGAGGAAAAGCAAGCTTAACACAAAAGCAAATAACACCAACAATGAACAATAGTTTCATAACAATAGTTCAAGGCTTTGCTAACTTCATCTTTTATCTGCAAAATGAATGGAAACAATAATTTCAACCACAACTAAAAAGAAAATAATGAAGAACACAAAACTTTAACAAACAACTGATGTTGATATCAACTGTGATCAAAGCACCATACATTGATATATTGACATGAAAATAAGACAAAGTATCATTCACCGTCAAGAGATCTTTCTGTTCCGATTGCCGCTACCATCATCGACAAAATCATTCACCGTCAACACCATAAGTAAAACAAAATAAGCACCTTTCCCAATTCCTAAACTGGATTCAGATGGCGAAAACTATAAATAAAACGAAAAAGAAAACGAAATTGAAAGTTAATGGAAACAAATTCGAAAGAGAAAGGTGATGCGACCTCTAGGATGCTTTCGGTTGTTTCAATACGACCGTGACACACTAACATGGCCTTTGTTCTTCTTGTTCTTCCTGGTCGTCATCTTCTCAGGATTCTTCTCACCGGATGCAGTCCTTCTGCTTCCTGTGAAAAATTAGGGTTCACGAAGAGAGACGTTTGCAAAGGGTGTGGAATACGAAAGGGACGCGTGAATCAATGGCTTGCGTGAATGAAAAGGATTGAAAGGTGTTAAGCAATTCATAAGTACACAGTGTGGAAATATTGAAGGAAGAGATAAAAACTCTTGGTGTTCCATTATAATTTGAATTGGCATGGGGAAAAGAAAGACGTTTGGAATTCCCCATGTGGTTGGGTTACGATGAAATTGTAAAACCCCATATTCCAATTAGTTGTCTATTGTAAAATAGTGGGATTCTATTGTAAAAAAAAAATAATTGAAAAAGTGGAGAAAAATTGTGGGACTGCCACATCAGATTCAAATGAATGTGGTTGCAGCATTTTAGGAAGTTACATTTCTACCCTCATAGAATAGACCAAAATGAATTTTTATTAGTTGGGTTGATGTGGTAATTTCCAGGTACTATCATTTTTATAGTTAGATAATAGATTAAACATACAATTGATTGAATGTAGAATATTCAATTAAATATGTTGTAATGCAAATATGTAGACATTAAATAATGTGTAATGGTATATGTTGTTTAAAAACGTAGTATGTTAAGAATTAAATGTAAAAATATTTCTTTTGTGTATTGTATTATTTACTAAAATCTTATAATTTTATTTTCAATATAAATTTTTTATTTTAAAGCTTTTTTATGTGTTCTTAGAACAAAAAATATAGAAGCGAGTTTGAATTTAGTGAGAGATGTAATAATGACATTATTCAAATACTAGTACTAGTTTTAATGTAATGTACTAGCTTCGGATGTCATTTTCATTTACAGTACAAAAGAGTGAATTCCCAAGACACAGAAAAGAATTAGGCGCAAATATTTAGTTCAAATATTTATAAAATAAACAATTATATTTTTTTATAGAAAGAAATAGGAAAAGTACCGAAAGCACCAAAAACCAAAGGTAGGTAGCCAATTCATTTGCGAAAGACACACACAGACACTTCTCTTAAATCAATTCCAACAGTGATAGATCAGAGTGGTCTCTGTAGTGATAGAGACCGCACATTAGCAGGTCTGCAATATTGATGAAAAGCAAATAGAGGAGTTGTAATATTTACTGACTCTCACCTACCATATTTATTTAAATCATTTACAGTACTTATTTAACTCGTTACCATGCTTCTTGTTTACTTAAGTTTTTCTTTTTCTTTAGTAAAAAAAAAGTTTATACTACCAGCATACTAAATGCTCCATCTTCAAGTGATGCAGGTGAACGTTTCATGCAAAGTTGAGGATGATGATTTTCATGACAACAACCACAACTGTGATTTTCTTGATTAAGGTATATAGCTTTTAACACTTATCTAGTATCACAACAATATTATTTATTTTATTTTCTTACATCAAATGCTTATGAATTATTAGTATATTTCGTTACAAATGTAATTGCTATGGTCAAGATCTATCAAATTCAGTAATGATCAAGCCTATTAATAGAGTGTTTTGGTTTAGAAAGTGTTGAAAAAATTTAACTCAAAAAACTAGAAAAATCACTATTACTTCACTACATAAGAAAGTTAGAGGCATATAATTTATTGCTGTAAAATATTAGTACGTGAATCGTGCGTCTGGAAGAGTATATTTGTTTCTTAAAGGTGAAAATTAAGGAATAAAAAAAAAAGTCTATAGTAGATAATGACAATCTTGAAGAAAGAAATGGAATGTGACTTGAAAAAAAAAAAGAATAATTAGTTCTTAGAATTACAACTTATAAATAAATGAACATAATGTTTATTAAACAAATAATGTTGAATAATATTGAAAATATAGTATATGAGTTGATTTTAATACTATAAACATAAAAGTGAATACTTTAATATTTTCATGAAGAGACGTTGGAGTGATATAACCAAGTAAGGGTGACTATTATAAAAAAAGAAAATAGAAAGTGAGATAAAACAATATGGTCTTGTTGCAAACAATATTATGAAATACTAGTCAAAGACCCGTGCGTCCGGCACGGGTACGTTTATTTTTAAATAATATTTTGTTTAATATTTACAATAAAATGAAATGTAAGGTAGAAATTAGAATATAATAGTAAATAGAAATCAAATTAAAAAAAAATTAAAATTATAGGATCAATAATTACTCACAAAAAAATTACAATGAAATGAAATGTAAGTTAAAAATAAAAAAATAATAGTAATTAGAAATCAAAATAAAGAAGACATTACAAATTTAGGGCCAAATAATTTCTAACAAAAAGAATAACATAGATGAAGAAATGTTGTTTCCGTTTGAAAGTAATCATCCCCCATATTGTGTATTTCATGGAGATGAAAATGTTGTTCCGGCCTGATGGTAATAGAATTTTCAAATTTGTAATTTTGAATATTGTGGAAAGTGTTTATGGAAAAATAATAACATTACCATAGAATTTGTAGAGAAAAAGGTAGATAAATATAAAAATGAAATACATAAAGAGTAAGAAACTTTACCTAGACAACATTGTGGAAGACCTCCTTAAAGACCACATTGGTTGTATGATCTAATGGGAGTTTGTCTTTGTCGTGAACTAAAATCTTCAAACCTGACTTGCTTTTGACTCTAGACATGACAACATATAATTGTCTATGACTAAAGACGTCTTTTGGCAGATATAAACCAACAGAATCCAAAGATTGGCCTTGAGATTTGTTTATAGTCATGGCAAAAGATACAATAATTGAGAATTGTCTTCTAATAAGCTTGAAAGGCCAAGGAGATTATGAAGGAGACAATGACATCCTTGGGATGTAAATTGTATTACCAATATGGGTATCAGATATAATGCTAGCCTCAATGACGTGATTTGCAAGCCTAGTTATTGTTAATCTTGTGTCATTGCATAGACCTTCAGATTGATCCAAATTCCTTATGAGCATAATTGTTGTGCCAATCTTTAATTTTAAAGAATGACTTGGTAAATTTGATGTCTTTAAACAACTTAAGAATTCAGGTGTTAAATGCTCAAAGGCCTCATTGTCATTAGCTTCAGATCGGTCTATTGAATCACTGCTCAAATAATCCTTTACATCACCTGGATATAATAAAAATATGAATGACATGAATATAATAATAACACCAAAGTTCCATTTTTATTAGTAGAAGACATTGTTATTCGAACCTGGTAGTAGATTTGTAATGTAGTCGTTAATCTCATCAACAATCTCTATAGTTGAAGCCAAGTATTCTCGAGGTAATTTCATATATTATTTAATTAGTGTAATTTATTTAACTGACATATATACACATTAACGATGTCATATTTATTATTGATTTTAGGGCATTTCACCTTGTCAACTCTTTTTAGAGACACCAATTTATCGCATGGTTGGCAAGGGAAAAGTCCATAACATTCAGGGAGAAGTAATTCATCATAAACCGCTCCCTTCTGGATATTTGAAAGTGTCAATTGATATTGCTTTAGAGGAGGGTGCGTTATTACCAATCCTAGATGAAGTTTCGGATGCAACATTGGTGGGAGAGGCAATAGGAGCGTTTGTTGCATGGCCGTCAAGACTCGTTCGCATAGATGATGAGGTATAATTAAAACCGTTATGAACCTTTTAGTACTCAAATTTTTTACGTTCGTTTTACTTACATTTTTTTGCTTGGTAATGTTAGACTCCTACAAAACTCAAACCAAAAGATAAAGGGATTACACGGCCAATGAAGTCAGTGGCATCAAAAAAACGGGTACAACACAATTATATGATATTTATGCTTAGATAATGTTAATTTGTCATCCTATACTTGACCACTCTAATTTTATGATATTTAGATTATTCCTGCCAAAGAGATTGAAGATGTAAGTAGGGGTAAAGAGCCTGTAATTAGCAACATTCCCACAGAAATAAAGAGTGTTGCTAAGAGCACCGGTGCTAAAAAGAAAACTACTTCACAGTATAGGTCGTGCCTTCAGACATATATAAGCTTCACAACTATTTCGCAAGGTGGTACTTCTCTTGTACCTCTGGATGAAGGGATTTATGGTTCTCAAGGCATGACAGCAATTGGTATGGAGGATTTGGAACAAGTTTTTGGACACTTGACATTAGGCATGGCTGTTATCGATACATACATCAGGTATACTCCAACCAACTTTGTTTAATTAATTGCAGAATTTATTTACTCATTTCAATGAATAATTAATGTTAATGATGTTTTTATTTAAGGTTTCTGTGTGACAAGTTGATTCGCCCGCGTGGATTGGAGTTCAGATTCGCTTTCATAAATTTCAACGTTGTCCACGCAGGGTCAATCATCTCAAAACCAGATGAAGTAATAGCATATGTACTCAGTTTATTTATGGCCGTAAAAGATACAGAAAAATTGTTCTTTTTACCATATAATACTGGCAACAAGTAAGATTTTCATTCTAAATTTCCTCTATTATAATTTTTCGTTTTTTAACGTTGTGTAGAAAATTTCCATCTAACCTTTGTTTAATATTCCAGTGGACACTGGTTATTGGTTGCAATTAATCCTTTGAAAGAAATTGTATATTATCTGGATTCATTGGGCAATGATTAGACAACATACCCAGATATGAAGAAGACGATTGACACGTAAGTGAGATTGTTCTAAAATATTCCTGTTTATATTTAACTATTTATGTGCGATAGTTCTAAATATTCGTTATTATTTTATTATAGCATTCTACAAAGTTTTCGAGCACAAAGAGGTATTCAACCAAGGAGTAGAGTCAACAATATTTCTTGGATCAAAGTGGAGGTATAGATTTTCCCAATTTTGATATTATAACGATGATACTTGATAAAACAAGTTAAGTTGTATATACTGATGTATATCCATATTTTCTTTCCATGTGTAGTGTCCTCGTCAATACAATGGTGTAGATTGCGGTTATATTATGTTGAGGTTTATGAAAGAAATTATTCTTTTGGACCGATTAGAGATTCTATCCACGGTATGAATTTCTAACTTAGGAATTATTTTAATATTTCTCATAAAATGACTTAGTATTTTAATTAAATCATACTATTTTATATTATTATGTAGTACTTTGATGAATTCAAGTGTGCTTGTTACTCAAAAGATCAATTGGATGAACTTATAGAGGATTGGTGCCAATTTGTTATGGAGTTGGGAGTTTTATTATAAGGTATAACTTTGAGTTTTGAGAATATAATATATGTCGTTATAGTTGTGTTGTTTTTGTTGTTATTTGGTAACTTGTATGAATTTCAATTTTTTGATTTTGTTTCAGGTAATATAGGTGCAGATCGATGTAGAAGATAGAGTTTTTTTGTAAAGAAATTTTGATTTTGTTTCATTGTTGTATAAATTAATGTTGTTGTTGTGTATATTGTGCAAAAAGATTGAAGATGTATATTGACGATATTTGATGTTGTTATAATATTGTTTCATTGTTGTATATTGATGCATGTTGTTGTTTAAAATGTTATGTTGAAGCTATAAATTCTATTGCAAAAATGGTGAGATATTATATTAAATGGAAAAAAAATTTATTAAAAAAATAATAAGGAAAAGCGCTGCTAAAGGGGGAATAGACAACGCTTTTAATGAGAAGCGCTGTCTAAAGTGATTGAAAAAATATATATATATATTAAAAAATAATAAGGAAAAGCGCTGCAAAAGGGGGGAATAGACAGCGCTTTTTAAAAGCGCTGTCTAAAGTGATTGAAAATAAAAAAATATATTAAAAAATAATAAGGAAAAGCGCTGTTAAAGGGGGGAATAGACAACGCTTTTTAAAAGCGCTGTCTAAAGTTCAACATTAAAAGCGTTGTTTAAAGTGTAAGCTATAGCAGCGCTTTTGAAATTACATAAGCGCTGTCTATACCTTTAGCAGCGGAGATTTTAGCAGCGCTTTTAAGCGCTGTTAAAGCCCTAAAAAAGCGTTGTCTTTATTTGGCATAGTGAAATCTTAATGTTATATGCAATAAGATAATTACATATAATATTTATAAAAATTAAAAACATGCTTTACGTATGTGTCAATTATAATATATAAAAAAATGCATTCATTTGAGTTACAAAAAACTATATATACCTAAGTGTTTATATAATATCAATTGAGTCATTCATGAAATGTAGGAAGCTAACAAATATAATGTATAAAAAAATTATCTTCTATAAGGGCAGCATATAAAACATGCATATAGTAGGTAAACTCTAATTTATTTAATAAAAGAATTAATTAAATGTAAATGATTAAGTCTAAATACTTTATCACATAGTAGTAGAATAATAATAAGTACTCTATGTTTATCATTACTGTTTAGACTTGAATTCACGCATGATATTTTTGTTGGTATTCCAAGTTAACATTGCTTGCAGCCTTGAACACCGGTCCCACCAAGAGTTATGTGAATCAAATAATCACTCTATTTAAATGCCTCTGGAACAGTTTCATCTTCCAAAATTTATTTTGCATGTCGTTTTTAAACGAAATCCAGAAGCCTGTAACTTCTCCTTCACAACAATGGCCTCCAATGCTATCGTCTTATCCTCTGATTCCAGGTAGCTTGCTTTATTTTTTAATGTTTCGTTCATTCATCTGGCCAGATTTTTGAGCTTCATACTAATGCTAATTCGTTGGATGTTGTGTTTCAGTTATACGGATGACTCTTCATCGGAGGACGGATTTTACAGGTTCGTTAAAATGAAACCCAGTTACTGTATTATTCCGATTGCAATTTTAGATATTTCTGCATGTCATTAACAACACTGTTATTCGTGTTTCTTGCTCAGTTCTGATGATGAGTTCGATGATGGTTACAACAATGCTGGAGACTATACTTGGGAGGTTAAGATAAAGTCTGCAAAAATAGCTAGAAGCAATGTATTTGTAAGTTTCTTAATACTGTGTTTGCATGTTGTTGATTAGAACAAATATTTATTTCTAACAATCAATTTACTACAACATTTTCCAAGAAAGGTAGTTGAAGAGGTTTTGTTGCCCGAACAAAGTTATATAGAACTGATAGATGAGGAGTGTAGGAAGTCATATGATTGTCAGATATTGACTGCTAAGAGGAACTCTTTAGAGATGTATATTGGGAAGTCGTGGTATGCATTTGCAAAGGACAGAAAACTTCGTGCTGGTGATGTATTGTTGTGCACCGTAATGAACCCTCCAGACCGAATGTTTGTGGAGTTTGCTGATCGTCGTTGAAATCGTTCTATATGTTTTATTTTGTGGAGTTTGGGAATTTATGATCATGTGGTTTGGTGGCTTATCATGCGTTTTGTATGCTTAAAATTCTATGCTTAGCTTTTGGGTTATGAATATCATTAGTATTAAGTTGTGTAATGTTTGTCTTTATGTCATGTTAATGTAACTTTGTTATCTTGTTGCTTAAATCTAATGTAGAACTATAAGTTCCAGACTTTAGTAAAGGTGTTAACTTCTAAACTTGAGTTAATTGTAAATGTAATGAATCTTGTTATGCTATTACTTTTGTACTGCTAAAGCCAAACTGCATGTATGTCTGATTAGTAGTGTTTTAGCTGCTGTTTTTTCAGTCTAGTATGGTATTGTTTTATTAAGTTTTCTTGTTAATAATAATTGAGTTTGAAAAAGGGATTTTGTAATGAGTTACTTATGTATATAATTGTTAGGATGTTAGTGACCATATGCTTTCCTATGTCCTAAGGGCAACAATCAGCTGTAAATTAAAAACTGCAATAAATTGATAGTAGTGTCTAAAAGTACCTGTTAAAGATTGGAACAAAGTTGCATAAATATCCTTTTGAGCTGAAACATCATATTGCCTTTCATCATATATCAACCTATTTCCAAGAAAATCAAACACATAATCATTTGGATAGGGCATTGGTCTAAACTCTTTCAAACTTCTCCTGTTTTTTTGAAGTTGTTTTTCTATTTCTAACAAAGTCAATTGTTGTATTTCTTCATCAGATAGTAACAATTCTGCATAAAAAGATGTTAAAAAAGTAACAAATAATGTCAAATAAGTGTATGTATTAGGTTAATTGTTTATGTTTTCAAATAGATAGTAAATGTACCTGTATTATTTGACAATCTTCTTTGGTCATAAAGAATACCATCAACTAAGAACCTCCAAGTGTTACGCCAAATATGTTCTGGTTGATACATAGAAGTTGATATCAACATTGTAACAAAGAGCTTGCGCTAAAATACACCAGATCCCCAATCATAAGCCTCTCTTATTGCTTATATAAACTCTCTGTCATCTTGTAGAAATCCCATTGCAAAGCATGCTTCTCTAAAACTTGGATGTTTATAACCATCAATTGTTTTTAGATCATCATAACTTGTTGGACCCTTTTTTACAATTAACAACATCCTCATGTAATATAATTCTGCTATTGTAGGAGGCACCCAAACTAACCGCCCTATTGTGTACCCCCATTTCCTTGGTTTCCAACACCTTGTTTTCTTGACATAAACAAATTTTGAAACAAACTGCCCATATGTCAATAATCTAGCTTCCTCATATTATGCATTAGCGGTGAACCATGCCGTAAACATAGACTCAATAACACTTGCCTTTAGTAGCACATTACCCATTTGTTCATGATCTTTGAAATATACTAAATTCTCTCCTTCCATGTGAAAAAATAACCTCTCAACTGTCGGTTTCCTACCATGAATTGAGTAAGAAAAGATTCTCCAACATGCTTCACTTGAAGAAACATATCTACAATCAAGGTATTGTTTGATTTCATCAACATTACCTTCGCCGTTACTATTATTTGGAACAATAACAACAAATATTCTATCTGAACCCTTGTTGATATACTTGAAGAGATATTTTATTGAAGTACTTTGATTGCACCACTCCATGTTGATATGAGCTTCATACTTCAATAACAAACTTGGGTTGTGAGGAACAACATGACCACTGTGAAATGTGATACCATTCTTTTCTATTGTATGACCATTACTTCTCCTTCTATACATTGGATATCCATCTTGATCAACAATCATGACATCTTGAAACTTTTTTGGATAAACTTTGTACACTTGCCATCTTTCATGCATGGGCATTTAGGATTAGCTAAACCACAAGGTCCGTGTAGCATGTTATTCTTAACCAAATCATATAATCTTGGATCTTGTAAAGGATCTGGTACCTCAGCAGATATTATTTTGTCAATATCACTTGGTTCTGGGTATTTATTCGATGGATGCAAGAAAATAACTATGTGAGCATGTGGCAGTCCTCTTTTCTGAAATTCAATTGTGTACATGTCTGTAAGAGATGAGTAGAAATTGTAAAATTAGTATATGGATTTAATTTTGATATGTTGTAAAAATTAAAATAAATAGGAAACGTAAAATATGCACTTACATGCGAGGACCTTTCCTAACATTCCTTTTTTAGTGACGTCAGCTAAGAGATTGTCAAACTTCATTTTGAATACTCGAGAAATTATATCTGGCCTATCATGAAGCTTTAAGTTTAGTGGATGAAGGGCTCTTTGAATTTCAGGCCAATTAGGATTACATGTGAATGTAATAAAAAGATCTGGAAACCCCACTTTACTACATATCGCCATGCCATCGTAGTATAGTTGATCCATAAACCTTCGACTACCAACATAAGATGATGGTAAAATAACTCTTTTTCCTGTGCTAGAACCAGATGTTTCTTTATTGTTTGCCTCTTCGGTGAGGTTGTTAAACTTTGTGACTCTAAGTTTGGATTGGTTGTGTTTCGAAGCCATTGTAACCTCTCTCCTTCAAGCATGGTGTAACCATCGACCAAAAATTATTGAAATAACCTCCTAGAAGATAGAAGTGTTTTGCCCTCTGCAGCTCTTGTTTGTAATCGAAAAGCCAACCATTCTCTAATTGTAAGTCTATTCCTTGGATTGTCATCAAATATGTCAAGATCTCGGTGAGCAACGTTTGGTCTATAACCATCTTCTCCATATGGAAATATTAAAGGGTATTGGTAAGCTAAATAGCTAGGCATGAAATTCATCAATACGTTTCAGCTTCCCACCTTGTTTTTGCATAATGATGTCCCTTTCTTCAGCCGTGTCAATATCCCCCACAATTAAAGCAGCTACCTCAGAAACAATTGGTTGATTGTAAACTCTACCGTCTGTAGTTCTGTTTGCAATTAATCTTAGCTTCAAATTGTGAATGTTGCTTTGGTTTAGTTTGTCTTTTGCCATCCGAAAACCTTTGGCATGGATGTTATGTGTATAAAACATGTGAGAAAGATCCTCTACAATTTTTTTTGAATGTTGTTTTGGTTCCTATAATGACAATAAAAATTGGTTATTAGGCAGCAACATAAATAAGTTTGATTGGGCCATTATAAAGGAATATTTGCATACCTTAGTCCATTCATCCTGTTAGTAACTTCGTTTTCGGTGTCATAGATGTAAAGTTGTGCAAATTTAGGTGGTTGTCCTTCCTTAGGCAACAGATAGCCTATTCGATGGCATGTTTGACCTTGAATCCGTATTGTTGGTGGTCCCCTACCATTATTGAATTTGTTGTCCAACTTTGCACCAGGTGACGTAAAAGAAAACATCATGTTATAAGTGCGCAAATTTTGTTGAAAGTTTTTACTATCTTTGGCGTCTCTATCAAACAACAAATGTGATAAAACAATAGGAGGATGTTTTAATAATGGAAGTTGAACCTTGCCATTTCCACAACATAGGGTATACTTTGGATTTGCAAAATGTCTATGTTTTCCATTCTTTCTTGATACTACATCAACCCATTACAATGTCTACACTCAATAAGTGCATCACCCAAATCGCAATAACCTGTTAAGAGGAATAATAAAAATAGTGAACAGGAGACCTTTTATAAATTATATAAAAGCACACAGTGAAATAAGACTTCTTTTAATTTTTATTGAAAAGGTTTAGTCCAAAACTTACCTTGTCGGTTGTTGTCATATTTGTCAGCAGAGGCAAAAGGTGGCAACATATCTTCGTTGTCTAAGGAGGAATCATCATCTGATTCGGGAACTGTTTAAACAACTTTTACCGTTAGTAGGCATTAAGTAATATTGGAGTCATATTATATTGACATGTTTAATTTAATTGATTTGGTAAAAGAGAAATGTATTTACCATAAAATGGATCGTAATCAGAATCATTGTCATTTTCGTTGTCACTATCAAAATCCAAGTTAACAGTGGGTGTAAAAATCGGACAAGTAGGAGTAGAGGTTGAACCAAGTGTATTTGAACGACGTGAAGTGCTAGGATAATTGTTGGTCGGGGAAATTTTACAATCTTGCCTGTAATGGAACATGGGTTATAAGTGCAAAACAATTTTCTATTACCATAGAATGTTATAAGTAGTGGAAAATTTACTTATTCACTTTTTCCGACAGTGGGGAGGGAGACCTATTTGCTGTGAAGTCATATGTATGATTATTGTGCATAACATTGAAGACTCTATCGTGAAATCCAACCTTATCTGTGGGACGATCCCGATTTCTTTTGATTGCTTGAGTAGTAGGATTGGCCGTATCGTCGTATGAGGCACCTAATAGGAAGGCATATATAAATGGATGACAACAAACAAACCATCTATAAAAGCACAAATGCATTATAGTAAAACATTGCAGTGAACAAAACTCACAAATGTGACACAAAAGAAACCAGGAATATATATATATATATATATATATATATATATATATATATATATGTTATATCACCAATACTGTAACTTTAAGTACATACCATGATTTGCAAAGTAGTTTGAATTTTCCTCATTTTGCTTTTGAGTTGCAGATGCTGGTACCTTCGGAGGAAGCATTGTAGCTTGTGTCATTGTAGCTTGTGTCGCTGAAAAAATGTTTTCGGATGGGATCACAGGATTTAGAATATTTCTTGTTCTATAAGGAATATGAAAGAATATGAGGTGAATTCCACATAAATGTAAATATTAATAAGATATTATTAAATTATAATAATGTTTCTCATACAAATCAACATGTGATGTGATAGTATTTGTATGACCGGCCCGTATTAGGTTGAATACTCTATCAGATAATCCAACATTCTTCTTAGGACGACCCCTGGATCTTTTGATGGATTGGTTACTTGGAAAGCAGTTCAACGATTTGAGGTGCCTATTGCAAAACCATTCACAATTGTATTAAGTTTGTTTGTATTCAATTAGGAAAGTGGATGCAAAAACCTTCAATGCGAACTTACGCTATTGTATGTGCAGTTTGATTGTAACATTGCTCTGAGTAGTTTGAGAGGACAGACCAGCAGTAGTAGAGGGGACTTGATTTTCAATTTCTGTATTCGATGCAATTTTTGAGAACTTAGATAATAGGTTGGTGCCCATGTTATGAATGTTAAAGATCTTTGCTGGTGTTAGCCTTTTTTCATTTGGTTGAGTAGCTTCCCTCAAATTAGTGTAGTGAGGATATGTATGGCCATTAACAACATCAATGTTTGTGGAATTTAAAGATGCATTTGTTAGGGAAATTTCAGATAAGGGCGTCCTATTGGATGAACTTGCTGTGATTGTACTTGCATTGTCATGCTTCCGACGTTTGTTTTGGTTATGCTTTAGTATTTGAAAACATCGAAATCTTGCCCTCTTTGTTGCAAACTTCTTCCATAAAGTAGCATTATTAATAATGGTAGTGTCATTAATTGGCCTACAAATGGAATAAGAATAAGAATTGTAAATTATAAACACAATATTTGTATTATTTAGACATGTAGCATGTAATGTTATACCCGGGAGCAATATCATTATTTGACCGGATGTCCATTCTGTTCTGCCAAAATGTTAACCTGCATTCCAAGTTTGACAGTATTTGACACAATAGTTATTTATCTTTGACATTAAAACATTGATGCATCCACTATAAAACTATGACAGTAAAATATTGATGCATCCACTGTAAAACTTTGACAGTAAAACATTGTAAACAACTTTGGGCCTAGAACAATAATGGTCGAATAGAGCATTCAATGAACCAATAGGAGGTAATAGTAGGGACATACAAACAGTTATTTTGGAGAACTATACAGAGGTATTGGTATAAGTTATACCAGAAAACTCACAATTTCGTTTGTCATGCAAAGCAGGTTGTGGGATATGCTTTATCACGAAGTTGTGGCGCGTATTGTGGCAGCTAAACACAAGTTTGTAAACCCTGTGGCTACGGTTCTCACCATGGAAGTTGCTCAGCTTGAAAAGCATGTAAAAATAAGTCAACTGTGTTAGTTTTTACTAATTTTTTAAACAATGTAAAAAATGTGATAACTGTGTTAGTTTCCACTATTATATTATAAAATTGTATAGAAAAGTGTGATAATTGTAAATATTTTGTTATTGATGGATATTTTGGTGTAACCGGATTGATGTCATTCACATTGTGATGGAACCAATTGTTACTGTTATATTATTGGTGAAAGAAACTATAAGGTACAAAACAAAACTGCAATTAATGCTTGTTCAGAAGTTATACCATTTATTCCTAGGATGCAGTAAATGAAAGCAGTAAAGCATGCACCTCACTGTCCAAAAAGAAATGACAGTTCCAAAAAGTGATTATTTGCAGCTATCTCAAGAGCAGTCTTGCTGTCTAATAACACTACTTTATGTACTAATTGTATAGGTAGGAAATAAAAAAACAGAGGTATAGTACATGAGCAGGTATTGTCATGAAGCAAACATTAATTGCCTTGCAGGTTGTTTTATCAAAGAAAGAGTTGAGTAAGACAAGTATGTTATAAATAATTAAGTTGTGACCGTATTTAAAAAAAATGGGAATAGGAATGTATCAATGTATTATAGGATAACTGCAGAAGTTCAATATGGTACAAATATCTAACAACTACTAAAATAGTGTAACTAGGATGAGGAAGTGTTGTATTGGGCAGAGAGTGAAATGGTAACGTAATTACAGCTGCAAAATGGTAATTACAGAGAGTGAAATTGAAAACGTAATTACAACTGCAAAACATAATCCAAAACATAATTACAGCTGCAAAATAGTCAAGGTGAAATTTATTTGGTTAAAAGGATTTGCCCTATGAAAGAGAGCTCTGATATGATCAATTACAACATCCAAAATGAACAGTTCACAACAGGTTGACAAATGATAGATAGATAATAATTAAATAAAAATCTTACTTTTAATACATCCATAAAAGTACAATTGACTACAAAGATGTTCATTGTGCTTCTATATAGCAAAGACATAACACAAAATACATGTTCAGTTAGGTGTGTAACCAAACACCTAACACAAAATAGTTGTTACAAATTGCAATAACAGACAATAGTTAATAAAAGTGGAATCAAGCACATCCTAGAACTTCATTTAATCTTAGAGTGTCTTGCATTCTTGGTCCTTGCAGCCTTGGTTGCCGATAGTTTTGGTGAGAGCATTTTTGCGTTGTCCGGTTCATGAATTGCTTTATCTTGTGAAACTCTCTTTGAAGGAGTATTGTTTCCACTTGGTTCGGGACTCCCATTCTGGTTTGCAGATGCAGTACTCTGGTAGGGAAAAGAAAAAATATATAAGTAGAAAGTATATATGTAATAATCCTAACATACTATACATGTTTAAAGAGTTACAGCAACAACAGAGGACTGTGGAAGTGCATTCTCATGCACCATGTCTTTTGTGGTGGCTTTTTCCTTTCCCTTAGTCGAGTGTTGACTGATTGGTTGTTCACAGATTGGCGAGCTTTCAGTTAACTGAACATGATAGTAGGCATTTAGTCATTGATTAAATTACCATTTATTTGATAGATTATTTACATGAACATAAAATTTGACGTATTAACAAAACATACCTTCGCCTCAATAATGGCATCTTCAATCATAGTGATAACATCATGGTCACATGTAATTTTGACCACAGAAGCTTTACTATAGTTAGGCTGGTACTTTGCACGGATAACAAAAGTCTTCTTAAGCATCATGTCTAGGTGTTCTGGGTATATTTTAGGATGGTCCTCATTGGTCTACAAAATCAATTTTAATTTGAAATTTCTATATATTAGGAGGTTATAATCCAGAGTTTGTCTATTTTTATATGTCTAAAGAAGGAGGATATCATTAGTAAATTATGAATGACATGTATTTGCAGATTCCATATAAAGTTGTATTTCTAATGTAATAGGATAATTGGATGCTATGATTATAATGTATTTTGCAGGTATGTTGATGATTTTATGAATACGAGTATTTTTAATTGATAGAATGTATTGAAAATAATAGTATGAATTATCATGATTAACAACGGTTCAAACCTTTTTCATCAACTGTCTCAGTTCAAAAGCTTTCATCCCAACCAAAGGAATGCATTCTTTATCCCAAAAAACAAAAAACCCAGATTTCTTGTCATGTTCAACTTGAACTTCAAGCTTATACCTACGAAGTGTGAAAGGTGTTATAGTTAGTTAGTTACGTTTAAACAAAAAATAATGAGAAGAGCTGGTATAATAAGGAAAACATCAAAAAAAAGTTATACTTGGTTATTGGTCTGGAACTATTTCCTGAACATCCGCACTGGAATGGACAACCAGGTGTTTGGTTGGTTTTGTTACATGTTGCACAGAGTTCATAATACCACCCAAAACGGTTTGGTCTAAAACGCTTAGTTTCCCCAACAGTATTAACAAACGTCTCCTACAATAGCAACAAAAAAAAAAGATGTCATTCATTTGAGAGAATCATGAAGGCAAATAATGTAAAATACAGTACTACCTGAGTCAAACAGATCATATCTCTAATTGATATGACATCCTAAACATTGGAGAAGCATTTGTCATCAAACTGACCCTGAGAACACGAACTCATTGATCGTGTTTGGGAAGTCATTTGTGAAGGTTTAACATCAACACATCTGTGATGTAATAAGAAACTACTTAAAAATACATAATTTTTAACAGGATAAGTGAATATTGGCAGTGAGTTTCTATAAGTGATTATGCATGAAATATTAGGTACCTAGCCTTGAAATCTGCCACTTGAGGATGGTCCAAATTAATTAGAAGTTTGGATCCATTCCAAGCATTAGAGATGTAAAGCTTTCCATTTGCTACCGTATGCGCAAGAAAAAACAGCAAACCAAAAAGCAGTCGATGTCAAATAAAATTTCTGGATTGTTAAAAAACTAACTATACGCCATATACGCCATGAGATTCTGGAATTATTCCTTACCCAAACTTTGCCGACACCAACCGTGTGTGAGTATGATAATTGTTGGCTCAGTTTCAGCAGTATACGCCATGAGTTGATTTGCATATGATTCTCAGAGTGTAACGTCAACTTCGTTTTCACTATTTAATGAATGTAAAAATGTGTTATGATAGTGATAATAACCAGGATGACATACCCATATCTGCAAAACGCTACCAGAACAAAAGGTAAACTATTTACAAACCTTTCATCTGTCAAGGTCAGATTAACACATGGTTTCTTTCCAGCTCCAGCTCCAGCTACTTGACTCCTTGTCACAGTTTGTAGGATCCCAATCACATCTGAGAAATTAAAAAGTGTACAAAGTTATAAAAGTGTAAAAAAAGAAGTCGTAGACATAGGAAAAAGAATTTATAACAGCAGTTAGTTACCATAAACACGGTCGACATCAAAGTCACCATTAAGGAAATCTTGGATTGGCTTGAACTGGAACGTCTGAGGTGGTATTTCAGGAATGTCAACTTGGGTAATCGTTGTTCCAGCACTAAAAAAGAGCTTGAAGTTGTTGTCACAAACCTTCAATGGTAGGTCATTCTTCAGCGGTTCACCATTATATATCATGTAAGTGTTGTTCTCCTGTAACAATTGTTTCCATGTCTCAAGTTCTCGAGAACGGGTAACAACATGTATTTGATCACCCTTCAAATCCAAGGCAATGTGTCATAAAAAATCAACATAACATAAGTCATTAAAAGAGGATAGTCAAAAAGAAGATACCTTTGAGTCCTGAACCACAGCTTCGATATGATGTTGCCCGTTGCGTTCTTTAACAGTCCACAGATCCACTACACGAATGGCGAGCTTCCAGACGTTGTTTTCATGCTGCAAGTCACTGATTGAAATAGGTGGCCTTGACATGGTGAAGAAGCCTAAGATTCACAAAAATAACATTATAAGTTTAGGAAACATGAGAAGAAGCTCTGTAAAACCCTTAAAACTAACTAAATGCATGTATATTCCCCAAACAATGTCATCACCTTTCCAACAAAAAACATCACCTTTCCAACCACAAACATCATCATTCCAACAAAAAACATATCATCACACCCAAACCACACAACAACACTCATTCTATGTCACCTCTTCACAACAACCCATTAATCCATTTCCACAACAATAACCCATCCAAGACACAAATCGTTCAATCCACCGGAACTCTCCAATCCCTCAACCAAACTTTGATTATGCTTACTCTCATTCTCAACAACATACTGTTACCCCATCGTCCTCTCAACCTAACTATGAATTTGCATACTCACAATTCCAACAAACAATCTTCAACCCATCATCATTTGAAAATCTATATCGTCCACCTTTTGAACCGAATGTTCCACTTTCAACCATACCGATGTTTAAACCCATCTCCAACTACGGTCTAATTGATGAGCACCTAATGCGTATGTCGGACTTTGGTGTTGATGACATTGAACGCGTTACTGACAAAGATCCATCAAACCAAGAGGAGGAAAATTTATCATCCAATAATACTCCTCCAAGAGAAGATGCTCCTCCAACAGAACCGCGTGGAAAAGGACGTCACCAAAAATTTCCTACCAAATGCTACACTGGCTCACATGTTGTTCAACCACCAAAACCAAGAAAAAGTGAACTATGTAATACATTTTCATGAAATAAATAATGTATTATTATTGTTGCATTTTATTATTTAAATATTTTATTATATTGTTACAAATAAATAATATTATTATTTAAAATGTTTTTATTATATTAAATAATATAATGACAAAAAAAAAATAATTTATTATATTAAAATGATATTTATCAATTAATAATATATATATAAACAATTTTAAATAAATAGAACCATATTATAATCAGTAAATAATAAAAAATGAAGAAAAAAAACCTAGTACCTGGTCGTCCAAGGGTGGGACAAACCAGTATAGAGGCGTTTGGTGGGGCCCGGTCGTTCAATGGAGGGACGAACCGGTGCTACTTTGTGTCAAAACTGTGTTATATTATGTTTCATGGTATGGCATTTGGGTAAAAATTTCCTGTATTGTTGTTGTTTAGGTTGTCACATTCAATTTTACAACAAATGTTAAATAACCTTGTAGGTCCTAGAATCCATGGTAAGTTGTTACATATAAGATTTAGATAGAAATTAACGTCATATTTTTTATTCACTTGTAGCGTGAATTTGAAGAGGACAGGAATATAATGTGTTCCATTTTTATGAGTTCTTTTAACTGCACTTCCTTGTTTGGAAATGATTAAATGATAAAGACCACATATACTTTTCATATAGCAAGAAGTTGATAAAAATCATCTTTGAAAGAATGTAGCATATAAAACAGTGACATATTCGATAAATGGCAGAGAAGTCAAAATAGATAATGCATTAAAATAAGGGTGATGATTTAGAACCATGGATAAGATCATTACAATATAAGTTCACATAGTTGGTTACACAGAATTAAAATAGTAGTTAAACATTGTTCTAAATCATAGTTCAAAATATGACTACAACATTAGGATAATTAAAATAAGGCAGTTAAACAGATTATGCTTCCATGTTAAATCCGCACAAACAACTTGTGTCCAAAATGTAAAACGGGCATATCACAAAGTAGGGCCAAACTTTTAATTCTTGTTGTGCCTTCCAGCCTTGGTCCTAGCAGACTTAGTGGCAGAGAGTTTTGGTGAATTAATCGCAGGGGCTTCTGGATCCTAGGTTGAAACAGAGGGAGAGAGCCTCTTCGAAGGGTGATGTTATTTCTATGTTCAGGGCTCCATTTTTGTGTTTGCTTAAGTTGTTGTCATACAAATAAAAAATGAGTATTAGTTTCCCAGGAACAATGTTAGAGTTCTTGAATCTATATAAAATAGAATGCATAATTGCATACGGTGGGATTAGTTGTCTGAGTAGGTGTGAAATTCCCATTGTCATCTTCAAGGCAAAGTATTTCCTTTCTCTTAGCAGATTCAAGCTTTGTTGGCATTTTAATGCAAGCAATTTCATCTTCAGGGCAAAGTTTTTCCTTTCCCTTAGCAGCTTCAACATGTGTGGGCATGTCAATGCAAGCCTAGATAGAAAATATGCAACATAAGGGAGTGCATATTGAATATTAGCTGTTGTCATTGTAAAATAGAAGTACAAATCCAAAATGTTAGCATGCCTGAGCGGCAGCAAGTAGGGGTGTTCACGGTGCGGTTTGGGCGGTTTTAACACAAAAAATCATCTGAACCGCGAGAGAAAAATGCGTGCGGTTTGGTTTAGTTCGATTGGCTTTAAAAAAAAAATCAAACCAATGCGGTTTGTTCGGGTTTTTACAAATATTTTGTAGAGTCATACATACAAATATAGATGACAACATAACTTTGTATTTTATCATTCATACATTATCAAATAACAATAAAACTCATCATATTTGGACAATAACTTTCATTTAATATGTAAAAATTAGATTAAACAAAAGTGAAATAATAAACATAAAATGATATCATAAAATAAAATCAAAAATATCATAATAAAACAAAAAAAAGAAGATGAGATGAGAGATTAGTGAAGATGAAAAAGAAAGAACATAAAAGAAAAGAGATTAGAGATAAATATGTGCAATAAAACGAAATTGAAAGAGGGAACATTTGCATAAAAATGAGAAGGTGAAAAATAAAGAATATAAGAGAGTATAAATTAGAGAAGAAGAGACAAGATGTAAGTGGTGAATATGGAGGGATAATGCTATGAGAGATATAAGACTGAAACTGAAACCATAATTGTAAGGATGAGAAAATTGTTTGTAACCATAAGACTAATATATAATAAGTTTAGGTTTGATTTAGATGAGAGTTAAGTAAAATTTAGGTTGTACCATAATGATGTTTGATCCGGTTTGGTTTGGTTTGCAAAATACAAACCGCAAAACTGAACCGAACCATGCAGTTTTGTTAAAAGATGACCCAAACTAATCCGAACCAAATGCTGTTTTTTGCGGTTTTGATTTGGTTTGGTTTGCAGTTTTTTATTAGGTTGGTTTGGTTTTGAACACCCCTAACATCAAGTGCATATTCAATTTGTTTGATGACATCAGGATCTTGAGTTAATCTTACAACAAATGCTTGTTTGTAGTAAGGTTGATATTTTGCACGAAAAGCAAATTTCTTATCCAAAAGATGGTCCAGGTGTTCGGGATAAATGTTTGGATGATCCTCATTAGTCTATTTATTCAGGAATGTATTAGTGTTGGTAAAGTTAGATTGAAATTAGAAGGAAAGTGAGGAAGAATTTTATAGGAAAATAACATTGTAATTGTAAATTTGATTGGTAATCTGGAAATATAGATATGAGCTATGTAGTAAAAGGTATGGACTTAGTAAGAATTTATAAGATAGTATTCACACAATATCTTCTTCCCTTTGTAGTATATATGTAATATAGTAATGTGTTGTATATGTTTCAAATATTCTTCATTAGTTGTCTTAGGGCAGGAGTGGACATCCCAACATAAGTAATGCATTCCTTGTCCCAAAACACAAAGTTTACAGATTTTGATTCCCATTCCAACTCAACTTCAATTTTATACCTGACATTAAAAATATAGCGTAATGAGAACTAAAAATATAATGAAAGTGTATAATATATGCCATCATAGACAAGTGTAATGTGATACAACGCTTACTTAGTAATTGGGGCAGAACTGTTATCTGAACAGTTGCATTGGAATAGGCAGTCGGGATTTTGGTTGGTTTTGTTACAAGTTGGACATACCTCGTAATACCACCCAAACGGGTTACCCTAAACCTCTTGGTTTCTCTCACCGTATTACAGGACTTCTATGTAGAAAAAGAATTGTCGTTAAATAATCTTATTGCGTCAACAAATAGTTACAAAGAAGTAATTGATAAAATGTATGATTGAGAACATGTTACTTAAACTTTGTATACCTCAGTTTGAGTGATCATCTCTCCGATGATTTTAACATCCCTAGTAAAAGAGAAACCTTTGTCGTCAACTAAACCCTGAGAGCATGAATTGAGAGAGAATGTTTGGGATGCTGTCTGATCAATATTCCCTTCTAGAAACAAGTAAGGATGCTAATAGATATGTTAATAGACATGTTAAACAACAAGAAATAGGGAGTCATGTTCAACTTTGACATAATGCAAACAGATATGTCACACAACAGGAAATAGGGAGTCATGTTCAACTTTGACATACTAATAGATATGTTAATAGACATGTTCATAAAAATTTAACATAATGGTAGTATATATGTTACTTTTATTTGAAATCGTCAACTTGAGGGCGGTCATGGTTAAGAAGCAGCTTTGATCCATGCCACGCATTAGACATGTTCAACTTCCTGCTGGCTGAAAGAAAGAGGGAGTCATAGAGGCATGAGTTTAAATGGAAAAAACATTACATGAGCTTTGGCGACACCAAGCGTGAGTGAGAATGAGGACGAGCTGCCCTTTTTCTGAGGCATAGTTCAAAAACTGATTGGCATAGGATTCCAAGAGAGTTACATCAAGTTTAGAACCACTAAAAAGAAATTTATAAATGGGTATTAATTAGTAATTTTGCAGATAATAAAATATAAAACGCACGGTTATTTGAGATTCTAAAGGAATATACCATTCATCAGCCAAAGTGAGGTTTACATAAGCCTTTTTGTTTGCACCAGCCACTTGAGTCCTAACAACTTGCTGGAAAACACCAATGTATCTGATAATAAAAATAGTTCCAATTAAAAAGTGGTGAGTTAATGTAAATATTTGACATTACAATCAGAAAATGTAATGATGTACCATAAAGGCGATCGACAACAAAATCTCAGTTTAAAATATCAGCAAAAGACTTGAACTGGAAACATGTTTGTGGGATGTCTGGGATGTCAATGGCAGTGACAGTTGTGGAACGATTAAATATCAACTTGTACTTATTGCCACAAACTTTAATGGGCATTTCATTCAACAAAATTTTCGCCATTATAAACCATGTATGTCTGATTATCCTGCAATGTTTTGGTTTAAACCTCAAGTTCTCTAGACCTTGTTACCACATGGATTTTCTCAGCCTATTTACAACAAAAGTTGCACCGAATATTAATAACTTATAAGGGACAAGGTAAAAGGAAATTAAAAAAGGTAACTAAAGAAAACATTACTTTTTCGTCTTGGATAATAGCTTCAACATGCTGCTGCCCGTTGCGCTCCTTTACAATCCATAAGTCTACCACACGCACAACAATCTTCCAAATGTTATGTTCACGTTTCAAATCAGCAATCATGATTGGTGGTCTTGACATCTTAAGATGGAACACTGTAAAGGATAACAACATTCAATAGGGTGAATGACAAAATGATCTAAAAATAATGAAAGTTGTATCAAGCTACCAAGTGGTACAGTTAACATCAGGTAGTTGAAAGCTTAAAACACATAAAACATTAACATCAACATTTCTGAACCACCAAAGACAAGTTGATAATTATAGATATAAAAAAACGGATCTTTTCAACAACCTAAATATGTAAGCTTAAAACTTGGGTATGGAATACAAAAAAAAGGTGGACTTTAAGACTGTAACAAAGGAAGAGTTATCAACCATAAAAAACTAAACTTTACTCAAAAACACATATTGAAATGGAAGAATCTGTAACTAAGCATAAAACTCGAAACTTTTCCAAAAAACAAGCTTCGAGGTTGGCTAATGAAGGTCATAAGTGAACAACTTATGAACAAAGCATGAAAAAATAAGCATAAAAAACGGAACAATTTAAAAAAAGAAGCTGTGAGGTTCACTCAAATCTGAAACTTAAAGAAAGGGAGATCATAAACTTCAACGGTAAAAAGTTCGAACCATAAGGATAAGAAGGAAAGTGAAGAAGGAAATGAAGTGACTGTGTTGACATACCTTTGTTTGAAGGTTTGTTTTCGTCCAAGGAGAGAGCGAAGAGGAGAGGTTGAGAAATGTGTGTTTTGAAAGGAAAAAAGTGGGTTGTATATGTTATGAAGGAAGTGAACGAATTTTGAAAAGGAGGAGGGAAATACCCAACAGACAAACTATGTTTATCACATCTACTATCTAACATATATTAAAAGATTATCCAGATAACCTAAATTATCATTTTCTAATATTTTACACTATACTTTAGATATTTTAGTAACTAACAAAATAATCCTTAATTTTTTCAACTTTTTTGATTTCATTACATCAATTTTCAACTTCTCATTAATCTAAATTAAATTTTTTTTTTTCCAATCTTACTACTTTCTCTTCTTTTTTTTATCTCTTTTTTTATATGATTATTTAATATATTTGAACTTTAATATAATTAATTCTTTTACAATTAAATGTCTCATTTTAAACTTACATTTTAGAATATATTTTATCTTTTATATTTGTTTATTACCACTAAAAATATTAATTAATCTATTATTTAATTTTAATAAAATTAAAAATATATTTTATGAAATTGAATAATATTACATATCATTCACACAACTAACTTTTTATCTTAGGGATCACTATCAAATTATTACAATTATTTATGTTAGTTTTTTTCTTTCTCCTTGTCACAAGTTTTTTCTTTAAAATTACTTAATACATTGAGTTTACTTTAACATTACGTAATTCAATTTAAATTCACATGTGTATCTAAATACATCATTTGTCAAATTTACCATTATATTTTGTATAATCATATTATTTATGTTATATTTTGATTTCATATCTACTATCTAACATATTCTAAAAGATTGTCCAAACTATCTAAACTACAATTTTCTAAAATATATTTTACACTACATTTTAGATATTTTAGTAACTAACAAAATAACTCTTAACATTTTCAACTTTTTAATTTCATACATCAATTGTCAACTTCTCATTGGTACAAATTAAAAAACTTTTTTTTTTCCAATCTTACACTATTTTCTTTTTTCTCTTTTTCATTTTATATGATTATTTAATACATTTGAATTTTAATATAAATGATTCATTTACAATTAAATGTCTCATTTTAAACTTACATTTTATGACATAATTTATCTTTTCTATTTGTTTATTATCATTGAAAATACTAATTAATCTATTATTTAACTTTAATAAAATTAAAAACACATTTTATGAAATTGAATAATATTACATATCGTTCACACAACTAACTTTTTATCTTATGAGCTACTTTCAAAATATTAACATTATTTATGTTACTTTTTTCTTTCCCCATATCACAAGTTTTTCTTAAAATTACTTAATACATTGAATTTATTTTAACATTACGTAATTCAATTTAAATTCACATGTGTATTTAAATACATCATTTGTCAACTTTACCATTAATTTTGTATAATCATATTATTTATTGTAATATTTTGATTTCATAATTTTTCATTGCACTTTCCCATTAAATACTAATTAATCTATTATTTAACTTTATAAAATCAAAAGTATATTTTATGAAATTGAATAATACTACATATCATTCACACAACTACCTTTTTATCTTACGGGTCACTATCGAATTATTATCATTATTTTTAAATGTTAATTTTTTTCTTTCTCCATGTCAAAAGTTTTTTTATAAATTACTTAATACATTGAGTTTCTTTTAATATTACGTAATTCAATTTAAATTCACATGTGTATCTAAATACCTCATTTGTCAAGTTTATCATTGTATTTTGTATAATTATATTATTTATTGTAATATTTTGATTTCATAATTTTTCATTGTACTTTCTCAATAAATATGAATTTTTCATATATATATATATATATATATATATATATATATATATATATATATATATATATATATATATATATATTATTTTATCAATATTAAAATAAATTCAACCGTGCGGGAGCACGGACTTTGACAAGTATTATATTGACATCCAATAGGTAATTAAGGAAATGAGTGCCACTTAGCTTAATGAAGAAAGGTGATTGGTTGGGATAAAATGCTTATTTAGCAAATTACAAAATGGGACATTGTTATGTGTAATTTAAATTTTATTGAAGAATTATTATAGGATGTTTAGTGACATATTTAATTCTTAGGTAGGTAGTTGGAAAAAAAATTACTTCCATCCTTAATATAAGAAAAAATTTATTTTTTAGATTTATTAAATAATCAATATATCTAGACTATATAGTCTAGATACATTCATTATTTAATAGATTTAAAAAAAATAAATTCTTATAAGGATCCAAGTGAGTATTCAAGTGCATGCAGCAGCTGCTCAAGTACTATAAGTTACATGATAAATAATACTCCTATTTGTTTGCTAATATTTATATTTTTTTTAACAGAACCATATATATATATATATATATTATTTTGTCAATATTAAAATAAATTCAACCGTGTGGGAGCACGGACTTTGACAAGTATTATATTGACATCCAATAGATAATTAAAGAAATGAGTGCCACTTGGCTTAATGAAAAAAGGTGATTGGTTGGGATAAAATGCTTATTTAGCAAATTACAAAATGAGACATTGTTATGTGTAATTTAAATTTTATTGAAGAATTATTATAGGATGTTTAGTGACATATTTAATTCTTAGGTAGGTAGTTGAAAAAAAAATTACTTCCATCTTTAATATATGAAAAAATTTATTTTTTAGATTTATTAAATAATCAATATATCTAGACTACATATAGTCTAGATACATTCATTATTTAATAGATTTAAAAAATAAAATTTTCTTATAAGGATCCAAGTGAGTATTCAAGTGCATGCAGCAGCTGCTCAAGTACTATAAGTTACATGATAAATAATACTCAAGTACTATAAGCAAACAAGAGATACTATAAGTATCTTTAAGCTGAGCATTTGTGAATAGTATTGCAAGTGTTGAAAGAGAAGAAGTTGTATGCGATACTATCAAAGTGTGAGTTATGGTTAACAGAGGTTAGTTTCCTTGGCCATGCTATTTCAAGTGATGGAATTGATGTAGATTCGTCCAAAGAAGATGCAGTGTTGCAATGGGAAGCTCCAAAGATAGTTACCGAGACCAGGAGATTTCTAGGTTTGGCTAGTTACTAAAGAAGATTTATCGAAGGGTTTTCTAAGTTATCACTCTTACTGACTCAGTTGACTTGTAAAGGAAAGACGTTTATGTGGGACGTGATAAGTGTCAAAATGTAGTCATTTTGTATAGATGTTTTAAGGCACTTATTCGTTTTTGTTTGTTAATAATTGTTGAATAACCCCACTTTTTGTTATAAATATATTCTATTGTATTTTGTGTATATAATGTAGCGTTTGATTAGTTTTAATGTATTTTTGTAGGAATTTGTGCGTGTTGGAGCATCGAGTAATAAAGTGTCGAATACACGGCTCTGAAGACGCATTTTTTATGAATAAAAGACCAATTTTGCTTTGGAGAGGGCGCTGAGCGGGGTGAGGCCGCTGAACGCTACTTCGCTCAGCGTATTTTGGAGCGCGTTGAATGCTTTGGTACTGTTCCGACAGAGAATTAGTTTTAGAGGCTGTTGAGCAGGATGTGGCCGTAGAGCGGGATTAAGGTGGTTTAACGTGTAAATATCTAAGGCCGTTGAGCAGGCTCATGCCATTAAGCGAGACCTACTGAGTTTTCTTTTATACTTTCATTTTGTTTCATTTTTAGGTTATGATTTTGGGGTGCATTTTGATCCCCATTTCCATCAACCTTTACTTTTGGTAGTATAGCTTAGAAAACAACACTAGGGTCTTGCTTATGGATGATTGGAGGTGGATTGCTCTTCGATTGACGTTGATAAACCAATGTAGATATGTGGTTTATCTCTTCTCATATCTATGTATTTCTCTATTTTTGGGGTTTGTATGTATATTTACCTTGAACTCATGTATATTTGTCGCCCTTGGCGTTGTATAAAGTTTGCTTTTACGAATATGTGTTGGTGATTGTCTTAGGTTTTTACTCTGTGTTAGGGATTTGAGCTTTGCTAGATATAGATTGCTTAGATTCTTACCTAGGATGATTATCTGTTAGTTTCTGAATGCTAGAAATAGGTTTAGAGCTGACATTTACTTAGAGCATATGTGATTAATGCCTATGTGTTGGTTGTTTTGAGCTAGACATCGTTGTTACGAGTGACACGGTTGACTTCTATGTTGTTGAGGTAGGCTAGACATGGCTATCGAGGTGATGCGGTTGAATTCTCAATTTGGGTTAGAAATAGCTTAGGTTGTGAGAGGTATGCGATGACACAGACATGTATCGTAGACTGAGTATAACTGGACGGTAGATTTAAGTCTGTGACGGGTAGTGTGCACTCGTTCCGGATAAGCTGTCTATCCTTTACATTCTTTGTTCATTTACTTTTTGTATTTTCTTTACAACCAATTTAATCCCAAACTCATGAACGATAGAATTGTTGAACCGCAAATCAATAACCAATCTTTGTGGATACAACACGATATAACCTCACCGGTATATATCACCCGGTAAAAATAATAATTTACTTTTTGCTTGCCTGCTATACCAACACTCGAACAAAATGGCGTTGTTTTCAGGGAATGGTTTTATTGTTTCTGTATTGTGATAATTCCGTTGTTTTTGAATTTTGTAATTAATGTATATGTTGTATAGACTTTGTATATGAACTTGTATATTGTTACTTGTACATGTTGTGTGTTTATTTTCCATACTTGTGCACATTTGTGTTTTTCATTATTTTTCACGTATTGTTGTGAATTGTATCGGTATCGTAATGTTTGTTTGTGGATGTTAGGACATTTTCTTTAGATTTGCACGGTGTGATAATACCATGGCATGACAAGAAGAGGTTACTAGCTCACACAATAAAGGCGTCGAGCTTACAACGTAAAACAAGCATGTTTTGTTTGTGTTAAGTTTATGTGTGTGGTGACTTGTGTTTTAGCAAGTTGAAATAGGACTTGCTCTTAATTTCAAATCTTCACTTTTCAACTTGTTAATTCATTTTCACCAAGTTTTTGTATCGTTATTTGCTTTTGTTTTGTTATGTAATTTGTTGTTTTCCACAAGTTTGTAGTGTTTTAGCTTGTGGAAGTGTGTATGTATTGTAAATATTGTTTAGATGTGTAAATGATATTGTTTAGATGTGTAAGTGGAGCTTACATAGCAGCTGCACTTGTTATTTTTTTCTGCAACTGGTGTATCGCGCTTAGCGCTCTCCAGGCCGCTTAGTGCGCTCTGCTATGCAGAGTCAGTGAAAGTGAATTCTTTTTAAATTTCACTTGGTTTGCCTTTTTTCCCACTTCCACCAAGACTTTTTGTATTAAATAAAATTAGTATTATTTTTCTAATTCTTTTGTTGTTGTTTGGACTCAAATTTTGGTTTGGTAGCTTGAGGTTTCATTTTGTGATTTTTCGAGTCTGATCGTTTCTACTCGCGGATGTATGGTAATGATAGTTTTCAAAGTTGGTACACGCCAGGTACTCATTTATCGCTTTCTATAGCATAACACGTTTAAGAAATTTATCATTTGTACAATTACCATGTTCATTCTTTTTGCATTACTTGCTCATGATTTGAATCACTTTAGTTCCCTTTTTACCATAAATGTGAGGAAGCTTTCCATTGTTCACATATTCTTGTGGCCACAATTCTTGATTTAACTAGATTTTATTATGCTTAATTTTTTTTTTGTTAATTGTATGATTGCATGAAAAGGATCAAGGCATTTTGTTTGATTTTGAGCATAATTACCTTGGCCAAATATTCAATTCACCTTGTGAGTGTGTGTCATACCCCAATTTTTGACCTAATATACCACCTTACATTTGCATCATTGCATCACTAACGATTCGAGCAGATTCGTATAGCATTCACAGGTCAAAATTAGGGTTTCATCAGATTTTCATCTGATTCAAGAGGCAACCAATTAGGGTTTGAGTTTTACTCACCTCATTTGACCTATCTTATCAAATCATCAACCTCTGATCATCAGATATCCAATTTTTCTCATTGATCAATCGAGGATCGACCAATTAGGGTTTTGATCGAGCATGAGTATTCTCTGACTTTTTGAGCAAGGAATGACTTTTTTGGCTAGAGATTGGTCATTATATCTTAGATACAACATCTTGACCTAATTTCTGGATTCAAAACATCACAAAAGTTCACAGACTTCATCAGTCGATTTCAGAAACATCTGATGAAAATTCATCTGCACAGAAAAGTCAAACTTTGACTTTTGGTCAAATTTTTCAAAACAAAACTTTTTCCATCATCAAAATACTTCAAATGATCCATCATGATCATAAAAAATCAAAGAATTTGAAAAAGTCAACAAAAAGTCAAAATTTTCAACACTTAGAAAAATTTCTAAGTGTTAAAATTTCTTATTTTTTCCAAACTTCATGGCATTTTTTCACATAGTTCCACTTTGATTTGGAAACAACTCAAAAAATGAAAGTTGTAGCTCTTGAAACAAGCTTTCCAAAATGTCCAAGAACTCTCAAATCCATGGAGTCTAGCTATACTTTTGAAATTGAAACATAAGGCTTCATGAACATGATTTTCAAAGGACAAAACTTCAAATTATAGGTCATTCTTTGATTTCTTCATCTAGAAGCAATGCCACCTTGCCAAAATTGAAGATTAGGGCTGATAAATATCAGCTAGAGGTAATAATTGTAGGATTGGATCAAGTTGGAAAAATAACACATGGTTAAAAAAGGAAGCTTCCTTTTCCTTTTGCAAATGTCTTTCTTGCCCTTTAAGGCAACTTTGAATAAAACAATGCCATGTACTTGTGCCTAATTTTTCAGAACTTTTGACCTATAAATAGAGGTCATATTGGCCATTTGAATCCACACCAAAGCCATGCAAATACATGCTTTCCTTCCACTTACTCAAAATCCATAAATCATAGTTCCATTTGTCAAAACTTGCAATTTCAAAATCTTGTGAAAACTATGATGAACTTTGGTGTCTAACATGTTCAAATGTCCATTTGGAACTTGTCTAAAACTTAAAAACAACATAGAAGCTGAAAATCAGAATTGCACTTCATGTCACATAAGCTTGCAAAACTGCCTTAGGATTCGAATTCTTGGTTAGGCTTGATTAACTTGTGTTCCAAGCATCCAAACATCATCCATGAACATCATATGAATGATCCAGACCCTTAACAACTAACTGTAACAACTTTAACATAGAAATCGAGCTTCCATTTTCAGTTGATGCAGGTGGACTTGGCTGGAGAGTTCCAGGGTGATTCGAGGCAAGCAGGGTGATCATACACCTTCCCTAACATCCGTTGAAGCTCAAACAATCATCAAATCCGTTCTGGAAACACGCCAACACCATCTTCGATCTCAGCTTGAACAGGTGAGAACTCAAACTTCAATCTCATGATTCCTTGCATTTAAATGAAAAACTCTTGGCCATTTGTTTTCTGCACCTATCACGATCCTTAACCCTCAAACAATTTGAAAAATCATCAACTACACATCATTTCAATTAGAATTTTCATTTCTAGGGTTCTTCACGTTTTCTGGAAATTCAATCGTGTTAGACCAAAAATAAATGCAATTAACAACCATCATCCTATTCCTTGTTAAAAATCGAGCAACTTTCATGTTTACAACTTCCAATTTCATCAAGAAACAAGCAAGTTACAAAATCTGGGAATCAAAGATGAAGAACAGGGCATTCGCGCGTGTTCTTGAGTTTTTTTAAATTCAAATTTTCCAATATTATATTAACACGTGTTTTTGTTTCAATAAACGAATGAGCGCTTGTCCCAGCGGTTGCCAGCACGCTCGTAGTACTCTCTGCCACGTAACCACCCCAATGGTCATGGGTTCAAACCTCCCATGGACCATTTTTTTTAAAACTCTTCATATTTTTTCATTTTTCTTACAAACTTCAACATTTTTTTTAACCAATCAAAACTCCTCACTTTGAGGTGATTTTTTGTACACTTGTCAATAAATGTATCTATTTTATGATAGTGCAAAAATTTTCAGAAAAAACTTTCATATGATTATGTTTTAATCGAGCCGAAAACGACGCTTTAAACACTTTTCAAAACACCTTTAAAAGGTGAATTTTTCAAACTTTCGACTTCCGATTCTTTTCAAAACTTCTCATAAGTAAACCTCACATTTCAAAACATTTTCAAAATCATTTCTTCAAAACTTTTTTCATCAAACTTACATCTTTTTACCATGATCGATCCGATTTAAACGATAAAACCAAATTCGTTTTCTCTCGAATTTCTCAATCGATCATGGGCCTCCCTCACGGTGTAAGTCCCATAACATTCTTTTTATGTACATAATATTTCTTTGTACATATCAAACTCTTTTCAGATACATACAAATTTTTATCCATAACACGATACTTTTTATACTCAAGTACAGACAAACTTCGATCGTTTGTTTTCACTTCACTTGTGTATATACAAACCAAACATTCTTTTATGTACATACATATTTTCCTTGTACATATCAAATTCTTTTTATATTCATACAAATCTTTATCTGTACATAATACAGATACTTTTTACTCAAACACAGATAAACTTCGGTCGTTCGTTTCTGTTTCGTCTGTATATACACTGAAAACCATTGGTATTGAAAGGAGCATTATTCCCTGTGAAACTGCTTTCAAACCAACGGGCCACCCTTATGGTGTAAGTCCCAATCCTTCTATGTACATCCATCCCTCTCTGTACATAAATACTCGTTTGTGTACATATTCATTCCCTTGTACACCTTCAAACTTGTTAATAATCAAGTTACGCTCGTTTTAAACGTTCGTTTCACAGACACTTGTTTATATTTCCTTCATAAACTCTTGTAAATAAACATCATGCATTGTTTATATTTCCTTCATAAACTCCTGTGAATATATATCACACACACACACACACACTTGTTTATACAACTGTCTAGTTATAACATAACAACTAGTCTAACCAATAGGTTCCCCACAGTTATAGCCTCCGCTTGGGCTTTATACAAGATAACTCTCCCCACAGAGTTAGCCTTCTCTTAGGCTTCATATAAGAAAACTCATTCATCTGAGTTTAGCCTCCGCTTAGACTTCATATAAGACACACTCCCCTGTTGAGTCAGCCTCCTCTTGGGCTTCATTCAAAAGAACTCCTCATTGAGTTTAGCCTTCTCTTGGGCATCATACAATGAAAGAGACAGAAAATCTCTTAACATCCTCCTATTGGGCTTCCAATACAAAGAATCACCCGCGTTAGGATAGAACCCAGAGAGTATAATTTCCCGGTGAAATTACTCTTAATTCCAAAAGGATGGTTTCCCGGTGAAATCCCTTTTAAAGACAAAGCCAGCCATACCCTATAGCTTCCTCTTGAGCTTCATACAAGGACCCTCGATGACCCTCGGAATGCCTCATCTTGGGCTTACAATACAAGGACCCATGGGCTTCTTAAAATCATCCCCTAATCCAATCAATTTCTCCTCGAGATTTATACATTTATCATCTCTATGGAAGAAATATCTCATCTATCACATCACATACAATTAAACTCTTTTCAAAAACTTTTCAAACTCTTTTCAAACAAAAGCATCTCTTAATTGTAAGTGGTAACGCTTGTACACTCAAGCAAAACACCCAATACTTACAGTTAAAAGATTCAATCTTTTTCAAACATCTTTCTTAAACATGTAAGTGGTAACGCTTGTACACTCAAGCAAAACACCTATAACTTACGATGAAAGATATTTATCAATCAAACCCTCTTAAAATGTATGTGATGAAATAGATTAGATACATTTTTCATTAAGATGACATTTGTCTGTGTCTCTTACTAACATCCCATTGCTTTCCACTAACATAAGTGGGAACTACGATTGCTCTGACTTTCTCAACATCCTTTTGAGAATACGTAGGCACAAGGTCTCATCCTTGGCGAGCAAATTTCTTTCTCCCTCAGACCAAACAAACCATAGATCCCTGTAGATCCGAGCTACAAATGCTCTGATTCCCACTAGGGGATGTGTATGCAGAAGATCCAAAGATCTTTGCGAGCACAATAATAACAAAACATAGGATCCCTCATAATCTATCCTTCTTAAAATCTAAAGGAGAAACTTTCCCAATCATAGAAATAGCAATTAAAAAACACACAAACATATCAAACATATTCATATATAAAGCTATGGATAACCATATATATTTAGGGTGCTCCATCTATTCCCTTTATATAACAAACCCCCTTACTCAGAATCTCCCCAATGCGTTGCGTCTAGTTTGCGCTAGTCGTTACGCATATCAAAATCAATTGAGGGTATTAACAGTTTTCCCCTTTTTCATAATCATTAAATCATCTTTCTTGTGTTGAAAATAATAAAGCTTGATGCTCGCGACATCTTTATAAACAAATCAAAAGAGTAAATCATTTCGAGCTAGAGAATCCGAATTCATATTCGAATCCTCTAGCGCGACACCTTTTAACGCGAACAATGTGTGATAATTTGTTAACCCCTTTGAACTTTTATCAATATCCACGTTTATTTGAACTTGATGTTTGTCTATGAGTGTTGAATTCACCTTTTTTATATGGATGTTGATTTCTTTGTTTCTTGAACCCTCAACTATATGATGTTGTGAATTTTTACCTTGCCTTAGAAAGTAGGGAGTATTCACACATTAATGTTGATTGAATTCAAGTTGGGGAGATGAATGTTTATGTATTATATTGTGGTTGATATGAGGTTGAGAAAATAAAAAGAAAAAGGAAAGAAAAAAATGTGAAAAAGAAAGATTAGAAAAAGAAAGAAAAAAGAGAAAAAAACTTTGAAAAAGACAAAAAAAAAAAAAGAATGAATAATGTTGTGTTAATAAGTAAGGTGTTTTTGTGTGAAATTTGGGATGAAGAAGAAGTTTGATTGGAATTATATTGCTTAGAACTTTGTGAGTTGGTCACTCTTTTAGCTTTAGGCAAGTTTTTGGTTCGATTAGCTTTAGGACTTATCACTTGTTTGTTAACCAAGCCACATTACAACCTTGAAAAGTCCTTGTGGTTCTTGCATTTGTATTTTCAATTGAGTTTTTGGATGAATGCACAATTTAGTCTTTTGTTTGCAAGTTTGTGGATGAGTGTTTTTTTTGTCCCTCACCTTTGTGTGTTCTTCATCTACCAATGAATTTTATCTAGGTGTGATTCATGATTGAGATTGTTTTGTTTTAGAATGTTTTGTATGATTTTTGTACTTAGGATTTCTTTCGTTTATATGTTATCGTTGTAGGATTGTGGTAAGTATGTATTTGTCGTGTACATTTTTGTTTTAACAATACATTTGTTTTCCGTTTTAAAAACTTGTTGATTTGTGATTCTTTGATTATCGTCTTTTGTTTCTTTAGGTTTACTTGACTTTGTTTAAGGACAAACAATGTGTCAAGTTGGAGAGAGTTGATAAGTGCCAAAATGTAGTTGTTTTGTATAGATGTTTTGTGGCACTTATTCGTTCTTGTTTGTTAATAATCGTTGAATAACCCCACTTTTATTGTAAATACGTTCTATTGTATTTTGTGTACATAATGTATCGTTTGATTAGTTTTAATGTATTTTTAGAGGTATTTGTGCGTGTTGGAGTATCGAGGAATAAAGTGTCGAGTACACGGATCCGAAGACGCAATTTTGATGAATAAAAGACCAGTTTTGCTCTTGAGAGGGCATTGAGTGGGGAGAGGCCGCTGAGCGCGATTTCTCTCAGCACGTTTTGGAGCGCGCGTTGAGTGCTTTGGTACTGTTTTGACAAAGACTTAGTTTTAGAGGCCGCTGAGCGGGATCAGGCCGCTGAGCGATATTAAGACGGTTTAACGTGTAAATATCTGAGGCCGCTGAGCGGGCTCACGCCGTTGAGCGAGACCTGCTGAGTTTTCTTTTATAACTTTATTGTTTCATTTTTAGGATATGGTTTTGGGTGGATTTTGATTCCCATTTTCATCAACCTTTATTTTTGGTAGTATAGCTTAGAAAACAACACTAGGGTCTTGCTTATGGATGATTAGAGGTGGATTGATCTTTGATTGGCGTTGATAAACCAATGTAGATCTGTGGTTTATCTCTTCTCCTCTCTATGTATTTCTCTATTTGTTGGGTTTGTATGTATATTTACCTTGAACTCATGTATATTTGTCGCCCTTGGCGTTGTATAATGTTTGCTTTACGAATCTATGTTGGTGATTGTCTTAGGTTTTTACTCTGTGTTAGGAATTTGAGCTTTGCTAGACATAGATTGCTTAGATTCTTACCTAGGATGATCATCTGTTAGTTTCTGAATGTTAGAAATAGGTTTAGAGCTGAGATTTACTTAGAGTATTTGTGATTAATGCCTCTGTGTTGGTTGTTTCAAGCTAGACATAGTTGTTACGAGTGACACAATTGACTTTTGTCTTATTGAGATAGGTAAGACATGAATATCGAGGTGATGCGGTTGAATTCTCAATTTGGGTTAGAAATAATTTGGGTTGTAAGAGGTATGTGATGGCACAGACGAGTATCATAGGTTGAGTATAACTGGACGATAGATTTTAGTCTGTGACGGGTAGTGTGCATTCGTTCCTAACAAGCTATCTATCCTTTATATTCTTTGTTCATTTACTTTTTGTCTTTTCTTTACAACCAATTTAATCTCAAACTCATTAACGATAGACACGATATGATATAACTTAACCGGTATATACCACCTGGTAAAAATAATACTTTACTTTTTGTTTGCCTACTATACTAGCACTCGAACAGGACGTTCAATATGAAGAAAGTTTTGTCGAGCTGAAGAAGAGATTGACAACGACTCCGATCTTGATATTGCCTAAGCCCGATGAAATGTTTGTTGTGTATTGTGATGCTTCTAAATTGGGTCTAGGTGGTGTGCTTATGCAAAATGATAAGGTAGTGGCTTATGCGTCAAGTAACTCCTTTATCTATTAAAATGGTATCACGTAAGTCCACACCGTCTATTTTATGGAAACGACCGTTTATATGAACTTGAGTGGCATATGACGTGGATGGAGTGCTTCATCTTCTTCGTCAAAAGTTACAATTGAATTGGGGGCCAGGGTTATCAGAAATTAAAGGTGATGAAATCATCGAGTTGTTTGTCGTCTATGTTACAAGGAAGCCATGAAAGTTTTAACTCCCAACCTTGTGCGAGGTCAAGTCTGCCATGGAAGCCGGATTACCATTGTGGAGACAAAGCCATTCTTTGTAGGGAAAAGAAGGCTAAGAGTTATGGAATTTTTTTTTGGGGGTGTCCTCATTTTAAGGTATGGTTTATGTTCACAGATTGTTGGTTTTTAGGGATAAGGAATTGAACATTGATATATGTGACATGTAGGGACCTATGCATCCTGGATGTAGATTTTTCGAATAGTTTATGGAGGAAGCTGAAGATAAGAATGGGCAAATGATGATGGCCAGGTTGGAAAATCTTGAAAATAAGTTTGAAGAGTTACAAATGGATGTTGTAAAAGTTAGGTTGTCAGTTGAAGAATTAAGGAAAGAAACTGAACAAAATCATATGTAATTGAACAAGATGAAGAAGTTGCAAAAACGTTGTAGTTTGATGTTTGTGTAAATTTTACTGGTTGTGTGTATTTTTAAGTTTTTTTTTAACTTCTAGGAAGTAGATATAACTTCTAGGAAGTAGATATGGTTCTAGTTTGATGTTTGATGTTTGTACCAGGTGTTTTTATTTGCACCATAATGATGTACCAATTATGGTTTTATTTGAATAAAATCAATGTATCATTTTGTTGAATGTTATGTTTTATTTTGAATGTTATGCATCATTGTGTTTCTTAATTCACAGTATAATTGGTTCCAAAAGTGGTTCAGAATAGACATGTTTAAAGGAATTGTAGATATGACAAAATACGATTCCAATTTTTTTTACACATGACCAAAAGTTGTTCCAAAACATTGTGCATATGACCAAAAGTGGTTCCAAAACATAAATCCTGAAATACAAACATAACGGACATAAACCCAAAAGTACCCTAAACATAAATTGGTACAAACTACATAAATTATGAAATACACACATAAACCCAAAAGTGGTTCCAAAATAGAAATTCTGAAATAACAGACATAACACATTAAAAAGCAGTCTACACATTCTTCTTGGTTGTGAATCTTTTTGTTGGGGGTTTTCCTCCTTGTAGTTGGGCCAATTCTTGATGCACCTAATCTTGTGGTTGGTCCAAGTGGTACCCATGAAGTTAGTTCCCTTTCCACACCTAACTTCTTTGCCTTTCCTGTTGTTGATTTTTGTGCAACATTTTTAGAAGTCTTGGATGTATGACTTCCTTGAATATTAGTTGGTGCAACTTGAGATTGAGTTGGTGCAGTTTGAGCTTGAGTTGGTGCTGCTTGAGCTTGAGTTGGTTCAGTTTGTTGTGAATGTTGGCCTTGAGCTGGAGCACTTTGAGCAGGCCATGTCACCTTACATGTGGATTTGTTGTTCCCCTACTTCTTGCATCTACTGCACCTCGTAATTAACCATGTTCTCCTTATTTTTCTGTCAGTTCCATAAATCTCTCCTTGTTCAAGACTTCCCTTCTTCTTTGGTATACCAGGCATCTTTTTGTACTATGGGGGATGCACATATGGATATCGTGTCTTTTCCCATAAATTTGAACCATTAATAGGATAAATTACTGGTTTGTATACTGCCTTGTACCTACTCTTCCTAAAGTACTCATGAATGTAATCTTCAAATTTAAAGTTCCTACTCTTCATACATGAAAAGGCCTGAAAACATGGCAAACCAGTCAGTTCCTACTTCCTACATGAGCATATCTTGTCATTTAAGTTCACAGTGAACATCTCAACTGGATCACGCACATTCTTAACTTCAAAAATATGTTTATCAGACATCCTACATAATACAACAAGCATTTTCAGATTACACGTTACAACAAGCAGTCTCAATTTATAAAGTATAACATGTTGTTTACCTAACAATCCATGTGTTGGTTTGACACTTGTTTTCTCCACCTGATTTCTTATGTTTGGCAGCACTGCATCATCAGGTAATTTCTTAAACCTCATTCTGTTAGTTTCCCAACTCTCCATAAAATAAGTTCTGATCTCTTCCAGCATTGTTACTAAAGGCTTGGACCTTGCCTCAAGGATCATATTATTGAAGGCTTCAGACATGTTGTTGAGTACAATGTCACATTTTTTATTTATCTAATTCAATAACCAGTTTCAGTCAACCATTTTCAGTCTGCCAATTTACATAATAAAGTTAGATAAATAGACCAAATGTGGTTAACCTTAAAGTGTAATTCACTCCAGAATTTGGGAAGTGTCTTCATCATGTGTAGAAATGCATCATTATTCATCAGCTTCATACTCCTTTTTTCTCTTTCACAGGCTTGCACATATGTTGACTTTGCTGCCTTTTAGACCCTGCAAAAACAGATAACAATATAAGTCAATATAAAACAGGTCCAAAAACTGAAAACAAATAGAAGTCAATGGTTGGCATTGTTATCGTGATGAATTACCTAATGAAGAAACATGGAAACTAAGAAAGGTAATTGACAAGCATGATTATTCTAACATACTTTGTCATTAGGTAATTTATCACAGTAAGCTTCCCATTGACAAAGTCAATGGCTTCCTTAAACTTAATGTTAGACCTAAAGTATGTTCCCACTTCCCATTTGAAATTTTCCATGTCCTTTTTCAAATTTAACATTGGATAACGCTTCCTTGTAACAACCCCATTGCTATCATCACTATAACATCGACTTTGTAGTTCCTCACTGTAAGTGCCCTTATTTAGGATTGGCTCGTTTCTTGTAAAACAAATAATAAACAACAATAATGTAATGTAATGTACAATAGGAACAGCCTGAAAATCCTATTGTAAATGCCTAAACATGTTGTGTTGATTTAATTCAACATCTGGAACAACATGTCACAAGAGATGTCATAACATCATATCAGACATCAAGCTACCGAACTCAAGTGCAGTGCGCTTCGTTCCTAAAGTTATGCAGAATATTCTGCCAAATAGAATGCATAACAAGTAGCGAAAATTGAAGGCATATGTGGAGCCCTAGAAGATTCAATCAGAAGCTAAGGATAAGGAGAAAAGTGGATTGAAGACCTAACTTGTAGCGTAGTTTTCGCTTATTTTATGCGAGTTGTTGAAGCGCTTTGTCACATGAAGGCCCAAATCCAGTTGGGTAAAAAGGGTTATAAATAGAAGCATTGTAACCTAGTTGTAAGTAAGCCGTGTATTGTAAAGATGTAATCATTAGGGCTAGTTTGTTGTGAACCTCCCGGCTGTGGATGGTCACCATACTCCTGAAGCCCGTAGGCAAGAGGATGTATGAATTGTACTGATTAAAGCTTTTAAGCATGATCAAGTTGTGTAATGGAAGTGTATCTTCTAACAGTTTATGAATGAAAGTAATCACACGGGTATGATTGAAGGGAGTGAGAGGGTTCTCATATCTAAGTAGGACTTAGGTAAAAGTGTCATTGGTAGTGATTAAGTGAGAAGGTCACAACGGGGTGTTGGTAGGGTCTTTGAATTGATCTGCTAATAGTGAACTTTATCCACGGCTTGAAGCCTCGGATGTAGGTTGGTTGAACCGAAGGTGAACAATTACGTGTGTTATTTACTGCATTGGTTATTTGTTTGATGTCATAGCATTCATCATGACATCAGTTTGTATAATTAACCTTAATTACGAACTTCATTAAATCGAACCGCACTTATCAATGGTGTTACAGTTACGGTATGATTCATTGTCTTGTAGAACGAATTTAAAAGCTGTGCCATTCTACTGTTCAAGACTTAATGTCGATCGGATGTCTTAACATTCCATTAGACATCCCGAGTGACATACCGAATTTCAATTGGTATCGGGCGGGCATCCCGTCATTTCGGATGAGATCCATGGGGATACTTTCGGTTGTGTACAAGGTAGAAGATTGTTTGAACAAAGTAGTGTTCATATTGATTGGTCCCTAGAAGTGGAGGATGGACCAATTTGGGAAAAACTAGACCAATCGATCGCCTATGCTAAAAGAAGATGAAAGTGTTTGAACAAATTCAAAGACTTCATGCGGAGTGAAGATTTTGGATTGCATTGTTCAACTTTTTCCAAAGAGAGAAGAAAATTATCGAACCTTCATGCGGGAGTGAAGATATTGATAAGGTGTCCTTTGTGTTTAAAAAGCTTCTATACGGGCTTGAGTTGGGTCTAGGATGTTGCTTTGTGAAGAAGCAAACATAGTGTAGGATTGATTTATTTTCAATCCTTATGTGTCATGCTTACAATATGGAGTAAGCATTGTGCAAGTTCTGTTGAAGTATGGCTATTCCGCTGCATAGCTTCTGATACAAACCCTAAAGTGAAAGTAGAACTCTAAGGTTGTTGGTTTGTCTCAACAGATTCTTTAAGCAGATTTTACTACCTATCAATATTGTCAAAGATACTTGAGACCTCCTCAAGTCCACTCATAAAGGCATTTATTGACAGTGTTGATGAGTATCAATTGATCAATGATTCTCATACTCATCTGCAAGTTGTTTTGAAGACCTTGAAGATCATCAAGGATGATGTGTTTCAAGGAGATGGAACTGATGTTCTTAAGGATGTTAGAACATTATACGGTTTCCAATTGAAGAACAGATGATTCTGGGTGCTAAACACATGTAGTGTGAGTACATATGTTTAGAACCTACTCCTGATCTGGAAGAGGAGACATCTGTTTTGTATTAGTTGGTCAGGACACGATCAACAGGTTATCTACTCCAGTGTCAGTTTATTTCTGACCAAAGCTTATGGGAGTATAGTAGCTGAGCTCAATGTACTTAAAGGGACTTATAAAGGTATCTTCAGCAATCCCTGTATGTGAAAGCAAGATAAGCTCTTGTCTGGAAGATCCTTCTGATCAAAGGAACGAATTGAGGAACTCGCTCATGTCCATAGAACATATTTCCTTTGAAGTAAATCATTATGATTTGTTTAGATACTTGAACAATGTTGTTAGTTGTGATTTCCATGTTTCCTCAGTGATGGATGATGTCTTATCCGATGTTAGAACATCATCTTTGTGACTTCACCAAGTAAATATGCTTGGTAAGTGTGAAGAAGTGATCACCAACATCTAGTGTGAGTAGATAATTCTAACCGACTAACGATGGGAGCTGAATATTTATGTGATAAATATGTGGAAATCAGAATCAAGAGTTTTGAAGTATGTGATGAAAAGGGATGTACAACATCACAACTTTTGAAGACACCAGATCTTGAGAAGAGACAGATGAGACCTTGTTAAATTGAACATTCTCATGATTGATAATAAAGTTTCTTCTAGTACAAGTGACAGTGTGGCGAAACTTGTGTAGCAAGCAAACTAAGGATTCTAAATTTGGAACCTGTGGCAAATTCCAAATAAAGAGTGCTTACTATGTGTCTGAAGTGAAGTGCTCAACAATGTGTCCATAAAGAGAGTTAATGGATAACATTATGTTCAGAGGCTGAAGTATGATCAATCGATCTGTCCCATAAGATACTTGAGTTTATTTCTCATGATCTTTGTGGTTTCCAAGGAGGATAGGATTACGCCAGATGTTGACTGTCAATCTCATAAACTGCAACATTTATTGGAGAATTCTCATGATTCTCTAAAAGGATCTGAGCTGATATTCAGGGGGAGTCCTTAACCTGAAGATCTTTGAAGACATGTCATACAAAATGTCTTGACATCCTGGTATTGAGAATCTGGTATCTCAATATGTCTAGTGATAACTCTCATATAGGCTTGGTAGCTCTTGTCAAGTCTATATGAGCATAAACTCCTTCGATGAAAAATCATCCATGGAGTATTTTGGCATTGGAATTGTTTCAACCAATGTCCAATAGTTGGTGTCTGCACCTTGAAAAGTCATCCATTTCACCTAGGATGATCTTGTTAATGTGAAGCAAGGAGGAGTTATTATCAAAAGATCATGGTTCCCGACTCTTTCATGAGAAGTTCCTCTTCCTACTTGAGTTCAATTATGTGGTGTCCTCACATAATAGAACATTGGTATGCACTTGTCTACAGGAGTATGTCAAGAATAACCCTAGCCATCTTATCAAGGGTAGCAGAAGCAGACAAGGTGAAAATGTTACATGCTAGTTCTGCATGTATTTATGGGTGTTGTGGATCCGATCATGAAGGGTGATCGACTTTTGGTGTACTCTTGTATTCCTACAAGAAAGTGTGCTTGAATTACTATGGACATTCATCCAAAACCATAGTACAAGCCAGGGTCATGTGTTTGAGATCAATGTCAAGTCTGATGTTGCAACATCATCTCAAATAAGTTATTTCTTCAGAAGAGGAAGTTTGTAAGGATCAGCTGATTCTTCAAGTATGGAGCAGAAGATTGTTAGATCAATTATCCTACCTTGAGAAGGTGGCATAATCTAACCATTAATGAATACTTTGACGGGAGACTAAGTATTTATTAGGATCTTGCATAAAGATATACACAAACACTTTGATGGGAGACTAAGTGTTTGTATGATATGCATGCAAGGTCAATTCGGACCTTTTTTCAGAGCATGGTAGAGTTTATTTCTCTCTAGGTATTCGTGAGTTTATTCTGAAGATGAAGATCATGTCTTTCATATGAGGAATATAAAAGAGCATGGATGAAAATAAATCCCGTTGTCAACTTGAACCCAAGCGATAGGTTCGATGTCCCGATGATGTTATAACATCATTATTGTTAGAAATCGTGGCGAGACTTGGGACTATGAATCTTAATATTCAAACGCCTCATTCGAGTGGCGCTTCTATCTTTGGTTTAGAATAAGAAGATTCTACTTGTGTTTTAAAAGTAGTATGCTCAACAATGCATAACTACCTTTTGGTTTGAAGTATTTACTAGTATCAACAACTACTAGTAAATGTAATGGGCGAAGGATGATATGATCAACGTTTGATTAAGGGATAATCCTTCGGATCGTTAGAAAGTCGAATCTTAGTAAAGCTTGTAAGCACACTAAGAAGGTTGGAGGTTGGTTTCGACTATGGTTACATGACTTACAACCATCCGTGAGTCATGTCAAAATTTGTGGAAATACAAAGACATATTTTCTTAGATGTCTTTGTTATCTTAAAATTCAAGGTGATTGGAGTTATCACCTCGTAGATAGTGGTTAATTGTTTTCCACAATGGTTTTGATTGTCCATAACAAAGGAGGTCAATATGTGTTGTACTTTCCATAATGACAATATACAAAGGAGACTTTGTATATGTCGACGAAAATTGTTGGACTTAATCAAGATCGAAGTCGAAGAGGACATGGATATCCGATGTTTATGTGGTCCGATAATATGACATTGTGAACTTTTAAGTGAAGTCTTGGAGAATGTCTCAACACCGAGAATTGCTCCGCTATCTCTCGAGTTTAAGAAGAAAATCTCAGAGATCTTTGAAAGAATCATCGATGGCTTTGATTCTTTTGGAGCAATTTTGTAGATTCGGATCTTATTAATAGCAACTTGGTCCGCAAATCGAAATGCTATTATGGTAAAGACTTCACTAGTACTAGCAACTACTAGTGAATGGAAGATCGAAGAAGTAAATCGATTAAGGAATCGATATATTCAAATATGTTCAAGGGGTTTCTTTTACTACAAGAAATAGAAGTGGCATCTAAATCTTGTGTATTTGAGCTAATCTGTGTTGTCTTGTGAAGCGGTTTGAGTCTTCGGTTTATTCCTTCCTTCCTTCTTTTCTGTCGGAAAAGGAAGAAAGTAATTGTGTTGGTTCTCAAGAACACTCAAGAAAGCATGATTGATGACCATGCTTATTGAGACTAGTCTCTTGCTACTAGTCCTTCTCTTTGTGCGGATGTGAGAAGAAAATGAAGATCTTTGTTGAAGATCGTAAGGTAATGTCTATCCGAATGTCATGACATTATCAAGACATTGTACCTTGAGAGAATCAAGAAGAATACGTGGAAAATGACTTAACCACGTGGTGTGGATATCTGAGGAGCTATATTTGGCATTCTGTTTCCCATAAGGAATAAATCTTCAGCCTTCAAAGCCGGTCAAAGGCTAAATTTGTTCAGTAATTGCCTTAACCGAAAATTTGTGCATGTTTTGGGATTGGATCATGTGACTGAAACAACCTAGAGATATTAAAGGCATTCAACAGCTGTAACAGCTATCCTTGACCAAGATTTATTAATGCCATCTTCTTGAACCTGCTATCTCCCTATCTAAACTCCCGTCACACATTCTTCTCTCTCACAACCATCATGGGGTTTGTACGGATCTGGGAAAGCTGTTCTTGGATCTGGTTTTGTGAGGGCTTTCTTTGTCAATTTTTGGCCAAAAAGGGGGAGAAAGGAGTGTTGCTGCTGTTGTCATTGTCCTTGTGTTGCTGCTGTTGTCATTGTCCTTATCGCAGCTACACAAATCACAATTGTCTATGTCACAAATTCAGCAGAAAATTCAAATGCTGTGAATTTTTTTGTGACTTGTGATCTGAGTTAGGAACACAGTTGTGACCTATGTTCTGAGTTACAAGGGAGATATTCTGGTCACTCCTTAAGGGTTCTCGGATGCCCCTGAAAGGATAGTTTATCTCCCATGGACCTCTTTCTCCACCTCCAGTGACAAGAAATGGTTCGTGAGGTCCTGGATGTTTAGTGTTGGTTACAACCAAAGATGTCAAGATCAATGTCAAGACATCCTACAATGGTATCATGAACACTAAACTTGTTTTTTTTAAATTATTGTTGTAATCTCACAATTGTGATGTTTATTTGTTTTAGCCAAAAATTTGCCAAAGGGGGAGATTGTAAGTGCCCTTATTTAGGATTGGCTCGTTTCTTGTAAAACAAATAATAAACAACAATAATGTAATGTAATGTACAATAGAACGACTGAAAATCCTATTGTAAATGCCTAAACATGTTGTGTTGATTTAATTCAACATCCGGAACAACATGTCACAAGAGATGTCATAACATCATATCGGACATCAAGCTACCGAATCCAAGTCGTGCGCTCGTTCTAAAGTTATGCGAATATTCGCCAAATAGAATGCATAACAAGTAGCGAAAATTGAAGGCATATGTGGAGCCTAGAAGATTCAATCGTAAGCTAAGGATAAGGAGAAAAGCTCGATTGAAGACCTAACTTGTAGAAGTTTTCGCTTATTTTATGCAGTTGTTGAAGCGCTTACATGAAGGCCCAAATCCAGTTGGGTAAAGGGTTATAAATAGAAGCATTGTAACCTAGTTGTAAGTAAGCCGTGTATTGTAAAGATGTAATCATTAGGGCTAGTTTGTTGTGAACCTCCCGGCTGTGGGATGGTCACCATACTCCTAAGCCCGTAGGCAAGAGGATGTATGAATTGTACTTGATTAAAGCTTTTAAGCATGATCAAGTTGTGTAATGGAAGTGTATCTTCGAGCAGTTTATGAATCAGAAAGTAATCACACGGGTGTGATTGAAGGAGTGAGAGGGTTCTCATATCTAAGTAGGACTTAGGTAAAAGTGTCATTGGGTAGTGATTAAGTGAGAAGGTCAGGGGGTGTTGGTAGGTCTTTGAATTGATCTGCTAATAGTGAACTTTATCCACGGCTTGAAGCCTCAGGATGTAGGTTGGTTGAACCGAATGGTGAACAATTCGTGTGTTATTACTTTCGCATTGGTTATTTGTTTGATGTCATAGCATTCATCATGACATCGGTTGTATAAGTAACCTTAAGCTTCGAACTTCATTAAATCGAACTGCACTTATCAATGGTGTTGAGTTCGTATGACATTCATTGTCCGTTGTAGAATGTAATTTAAAAGTCTGACCCATTCTACCTGTTCAGCACTTAATGTCAGATCAGATGTCTTAACATTCCATTAGACATCCTGAGTCTGTGACATACCAGGAATTTCACTCACTATCATTATCTTGTTCCTCTTACAAACCATCACTATCCATTTTCTTTCTACTTTGTTCCTCCTCATGATGTGGTTCATAGGCAATTAGATTATCCAACCCTTCTTCCTCTAAGTCATCAAAACCATCACATGAATCATCAAATGCCACTTCCGTAGCACTGTCATAGTTCTCATCCTCATTGTCATCTTCGTTATCAGTCATAGACTCATGATGCACCTCCCCTTCCTCCACAACTTTCTTATCTTTCTCCACACTCACATTACCTTCCTCCACAACTTCCTTATCTTTCTCTATACTCATATTACGTTCCTCTACAACTTCCTTATCTTTCTCCACACTCACATTACCTTCCTCCTCGGTTTCCATATCTTGATCCACAGTTAGACCACCTTCCTCCATATTAACATGATCATTCTTCCCATTAACTTCAACTCCAACTACATCATCATTACCTACATCTGCCTCTATAGCCAAATCACAAAAATCTAGATCACATACTGTGTGTTGAACATAAATATCAACATTTAAATGCACCCTATAGAGGTCAGCTATTTCTTAGTCTCCTTTATCATCAACCAATTCAATCATGCCAAATATAGGATCCTTGTACCATATTTTCTCAAACTCTCTATAACCTAACTCCTTAAGAACACCAATAAACTAAAAATATCCCCACGTGTCTGCATCTATCTTCAAGTTAGAAATATCTTCTCCTTCGTACTAACTATTGTCACTATCAATGAATTCACCACTATGGTGAATTGTTAGATACAAATACTCGTCCATTACACCTACATCAGAATAAACCCTAAATAAGAATCGTAAAGGAAATCCTAATTTCTCCACACTAACTTATACTCAAACGAAACCCTAATTTCTTATACCTTAAACGAAACCCTAATTTCTTATACTCAATCAGAACGAAAAACAATAAGAACCATTCAGGGTTATAGATAACACTCCTGTGTGTGAAACGTGTTTTCAATCTTCAATCTTGCTTCAATTTCACGTACAATATGACTTTTCTTTTTCACTCTAATACCCGGAGCTTCAACCTTCACCTTCTTATCTTTCGTGTGTTATGAACCCTATTTGTGCAGTATCCAAGTCATACAGTGGTAACTTATCCACATCAGCCTTCAAACAAGCCATGTGGCTGCAAAAAATATAATACAACTAACGGACCCAAACAGAAGGATGAACGTGATACCATTTTAATAGATAAGGGAGTTAGTTGCACTTTTTAAAAATTAAGGGACCAAACTTGACTCCAAGTAAAAGATAAGGGATGAAAAATGGTATTGTGCCAATAATTTAATGTTGTAATTCTTAATATTCTCCTTCTGTCTCAAAATAAGAGTGTTTTTAATCAATATTAATAAATTTGACAAAATGTTTTTTGTGACTCAAGACCTAGGTTGGTACTCAAGACAAATTGATTGCAAGGAATTTTAACTTTCAACTGGGCTACTTAGTCATTAATGATTAATTTTGCATTCAAGCTTTTTATCAAGTCAATTGGTTTGCTCAATTCCACACTTAAAGCCATCACTTAAGAGGCCACAACCATTCTACACTTCTAATTGTTGCACACCAAACACCATCAACCGCGAACCTCTATCATCACCATGAACCAAATACCATTTTAATAGATAAGGGAGTTAGTTGCACTTTTTTAAAATTAAGGGACCAAACTTGACTCCAAGTAAAAGATAAGGGACGAAAAATGGTATTGTGCCAATAATTTAATGTTGTAATTCTTAATATTCTCCTTCTGTCTCAAAATAAGAGTGTTTTTAATCAATATTAATAAATTTGACAAAATGTTTTTTGTGACTCAAGACCTAGGTTGGTACTCAAGACACATTGATTGCAAGGAATTTTAACTTTCAACTGGGCTACTTAGTCATTAATGATTAATTTTGCATTCAAGCTTTTTATCAAGTCAATTGCTTTGCTCAATTCCACACTTAAAGCCATCACTTAAGAGGCCACAACCATTCTACACTTCTAATTGTTGCACACCAAACACCATCAACCGCGAACCTCTATCATCACCATGAACCAAATACCATTTTAATAGATAAGGGAGTTAGTTGCACTTTTTTAAAATTAAGGGACCAAACTTGACTCCAAGTAAAAGATAAGGGACAAAAAATGGTATTGTGCCAATAATTTAATGCTGTAATTCTTAATATTCTCCTTCTGTCTCAAAATAAGAGTGTTTTTAATCAATATTAATAAATTTGACAAAATGTTTTTTGTGACTCAAGACCTAGGTTGGTACTCAAGACACATTGATTGCAAGAAATTTTAACTTTCAACTAGGCTACTTAGTCATTAATGATTAATTTTGCATTCAAGCTTTTTATCAAGTCAATCGGTTTGCTCAATTCCACACTTAAAGCCATCACTTAAGAGGCCACAACCATTCTACACTTCTAATTGTTGCACACCAAACACCATCAACCGCGAACCTCTATCATCACCATGAACCAAATACCATTTTAATAGATAAGGGAGTTAGTTGCACTTTTTTAAAATTAAGGGACCAAACTTGACTCCAAGTAAAAGATAAGGGACGAAAAATGGTATTGTGCCAATAGTTTAATGCTGTAATTCTTAATATTCTCCTTCTGTCTCAAAATAAGAGTGTTTTTAATCAATATTAATAAATTTGACAAAATGTTTTTTGCGACTCAAGACCTAGGTTGGTACTCAAGACACATTGATTGCAAGGAATTTTAACTTTCAACGGGCTACTTAGTCATTAATGATTAATTTTGCATTCAAGCTTTTTATCAAGTCAATTGGTTTGCTCAATTCCACACTTAAAGCCATCACTTAAGAGGCCACAACCATTCTACACTTCTAATTGTTGCACACCAAACACCATCAACTGCGAACCTCTATCATCACCATGAAACAATAACAACAAACATCATCACACCTTGTGCCATCGATACCACCTTCACACATCAACCTCATTCCTCTAAACACACAAAAATTGTGAGGTTCATCAACATCCTACCTCAACACTCCTACCTCACACCATAAAAAATTGGTGTCGACATCGTAACCTGCTGACCACTCTTTCAGAAAACTACAAATAATTTTATAGAATAATGTTACTATTTAAACTTTGATAGCATATCATGATCAGGAATCTGATTGATAAATCTGATTGAGATTGAGTTAAGAGAAAAGAGAAAATATATTGAGTTCTGAGAATGAAAACATCAAAATTTGAAGCTACAATAAGATGTTAAAATTGTGTTTGTGCATTAGAGGATTCTCTTCTATCAACAAAGCTTGTACCGAAGGAAGTGTGAGTTATTATATCAGATTTTAGTTCGCGAAATTATTCGCTCATCTCTATTGTCAATGATTTGTTCTTTGCTTCAGGGGCTAATTGCTTATTTCTTTCATCTAGCATGAAAATGGTACATGCTACCATTCTACTCATCATAACCTATCATATTTATATATCATCAAAATTGTTACATGTTTACTAGTGTTGGAATTGGAGGGATGAAAAACATCATCATTTAATGGTTGTTATCGTAAATAAATAAAAAGAGAAGCATGATCTTAACTTTAATCTAGCTTGATATCAATTAATTACATGGAAAAATAGTATGAAATAATAGGTCAAAAACTCCATCTCTAACAAGTGAGATTGAAGAAGAACAACAAGTACTTGGAATCCAAGGAAAATAGCTATGCACGTGGAACAGAGTACTGAGAAGCTACAGTATTTTTGTTTAGCTTTTTATAGCTAGATATGCAAAAAAATAAAAATGATGGAATGATACTTTTGGTCTTCAGCGAAAGCAACCACAGAGTGAATATATTAGCATTTTGTAAGATGATGGTTGATACGTTGCCTAACAACGCAAATAATTTGTGTTCAAATTTTGACTTCAACAAAAATTATTAGAATTTTTATGAAAATTTAATGCCTTTGAAGATACATGTTTACCAGAATTTTTTACCACATTGCCACTGTTTCAAAAAGAATACACTATATTGTCATCATTGTACAAAAAAATATCAAAATATCACAAAAAATTTAGGCTTTAGCATTGGATCGTCCAAGAGTGGACGCGGGTTTAAAAATTAAATTCGTCAAGGAGGACGACGGGTTAACTTTTTTAGAAAGAAAAAAAAAAGTTAACCCGGTCGTCCTTCCCTTGGACGAACCGGTGGTTTAATTTTTCAAAGTGGTTTAATAAAATTGATTTTAACAGAATTAAATTTAGTAGAATTGACTTATATTTGAATATATTTTGTAAAAGTGAGTTGAATAATAAATTTAAATGTAAAAATCATCCAGAACTAATTCTAGAGGCAAAAACTACAAATTATAACTTTGAGTACAATCAATTCTAAAACCAAAATCAATTTAATAATTGATTCTGAAATTTATAATAGTGGAATCAAACATACTGTTAAATAATTGTGCATTATATGTATTAAAATTATATAATTATTTTTTATTATTTTTTCAATATAAACTTTTTATGTTTTTAAGTTTTTCTACATATGCTCTTAGAACAAGAATACGTTGAGAGATGTAATAATTACATTAGACAAATACTAGTACTAGTTTCAATTTAATGTACTAGCTTCAACGTCATTTACATTTACAGTACAAAAGAGTGAAACACACGCATACACTACTCTTAAATCAATTCCAATGGTGACAGATCAGAGTGGTCTCTGCAGTGATAGAGACTACACATAAGCAGGTCTGCAAAATTGATGAAAAGCAAATAGAGGAGTTGTAATATTTATTGACTCTCACCTACCATATTTATTCAAATCAGTACCAACATTACTTATTTAACTCGTTGCCATGCTTCTTATTTTCTTAAGTTGTTCTTTTCTGTTCTAAATAAAAAAGGTTTATACTACCAGCATCCTAAATGCTCCATCTTCAAGTGATGCAGGGTGGACAGTTTCATGCAAAATTGAGGATGATTATTTTCATTTCAACGACTACAACTGTGATTTTCTTGATTAAGGTATAGCTCTTTAACACTACTCTTGTATCTCAACAATATTATTTATTTTATTTTCTTACATCAAATGCTTATGATTTATTAGTATATTTCATTACAAATGCAATTGCTATGGTTAAGATCTATCAAATCCAATAATGATCAAGCCTATTAGTAGAGACTTTTGGTTTAGAAAGAGTTGGAAAAAATTTACTCAAAAAACTGGACAAAGATCACTATTACTTTTATCTTAAACCACAAAAAATTTAGAGGCATGATAAATAATACTAGTATTTGGTTGCTTATATTTACATTTTTTTTAATAGAACCTAGTATATCTTATAATCAAAATCTAGCATAATGATATTTAACAAAAGCTACATTAAGCTTAAAGCTGAAAATTCCAAGCATTATGGATAATTCAAAATCTCAAAACTTTATTTGATATTCCATTTTCATAATGTCTTAAGATATTAAGGTGAAGGATAAGATGATTAATTTAACTTGTTTATTCGTTTAGGTGAACTATTAAAAATTATCATTCATTTAGTAATAAATAATTCAATTAATAGGTCAAGAAATAAATATTTATATGTATATAAGAACATATATTTTTAATTAGACTCTAATATTTGTCATAAATAACAAACTAGATCTCAATATTTATTACAAAGTTTGAATCAAACCTCAATATTTATCACAAAATTCGAATTAGACTTCTTTTCTAATATTACAATTTAAGAAAATATCTTGTAATGACCACTCATTCTAATAATGTTTAGAAGATTGTTATTCGGGTAGTTGTTAAAGAATACAGAGGACAAGAACATTTGAATTGAATATACAATATTTGGCATAAATTTAAAGCATCGCTAACTATTTAATTTATGTTTAGGGAGATCAAATCTACGGGTGGCAATTGGATCCACTAAACAAAAATCCATCTACTAAAAAATTCATCCAATTCATCTATTAAATTAAAAAAAAATTTAATAGATTCATTTACCAAATCAAATGGATTGATCCAATCCATCCATCTCATCAACCAAATCCATTGGATTATATTTTATTTTTTATTATAAATATTTTATTATAAAATATATTAAAATTTTAATTAAACAATTTTAAAAAAAATTAAAACAATCAGAGAAACATCTCTCTCACTCTCAGCACAATTAATTTGTCACTTTTCTTCCCCAAATTCATCTCGTTCTCTCAACAATGGCGGAACCCTAGCTCCAAAGAAGCAAATTCAGCACAACTAATTTGTCACTTTTTTCTCTTTCGTGCAAAGGTAAACGCTTCACAATTTTCTTTCATTTTACGCTTTCTCTTTCAATTTCTGTTAGATATCACCAAACTTCACTTCGATCCGTGATTTCTCTTTGTTATTCATTTCATTCTTTCTTTATTTTGTGCGTATTGTTTGATTTTTCGTTTCAAATTTCACGTGTTTGATTTTTCGTTTCGATACGGCATAGCAAAGTAACTTTAACGTCCAACTAATGGATAGAGACTTCAAAGTTGGTATCTCACAGATGGAAGAAGCAACATAACTAGTTAAGAATGGACAGTGCAATAAGACAAGTTCTTCAAGAAACTGGGAACTCTTACGTAAGTGTAAAAGCCATGTGTGGTTGTGCATATATGAATATATATAACCAGAGAGATTAAGTTTGCGCAGGTTAGGAAACATGATTGACATAGAACCATTTAGCAAAACATTGATACTGTTGGTGCTACTGAGGTCAAGTTGTTGAAGGAGAGGAAAACAGTTCGAGATAAGAAACAAGTCGGCAACAGATAGAGAATCAAGGTTGGAAGAAATGAGAGAGGTTATATTTGTGATATTTCGGGAGAAAGCTCTAAAACCGCGGGCTGGAATGTTGGGTTGGTTGGAGAAATTGAGAGATGTGAGTTTCAACGGGAAACAAGAGATATGGACGAGAAGGTTGTCGACGTCGCCATAGTAGCAGGAGAGGTCTAGGGAGATGAGAATGATGAATCTTAGAAAGAGGCGAGAGAGTAAACGCGGCGTGTTGGATTCCATACAGTGAGAGAGAAGCGTAAACGGTTGGTAATGGAGAGAAATTGCTTGTTTACAATGGAAAGAGATTTGAAATAGCAACGTTTTTCGTGTTCATCGTCATTGAAGAATATGAATTTGAAAACATATTCCCAGCAATCATCATCTAAACATAAATTTGATGAACATCTCTTGCGTTTCATCTTGAGAATTAGAGTTACAAAGGCCGATTTTTCCTTCATTAGGAATTGATATTTGTGAAAAAACCATTTGATGATTGATATTGCCATCGGTTGTAGTAGTAATGGCGATTCAATCACAGATATCGAATAAGTTGTGAACAACGGCGAGGAAACAGTTGCGGCGATAAGGAAATAGTTGACTGATTCAGATATTGCCAGCGGTTGTATTCTGATTTTGCAACAGTTGCATCAGTTTTGCAACAGTTGCATCAGTTTTGGTGGTTCAAGTTGAGACCACCATCTTGGGAACAACAATATATTGGGAACATTATGGAGTTGGAGCTTCTGAGGCTGTTAATTTGAAGCAGGCTTTAAGAGATCTTTGTATATCTAGGGCGTCTGAAGTGGCAGCCATGAAACGGTTATCGAAATCGACGGCTTCTCCCAGAGTTTCGGAGGTTGGGAGGATTCGTTCAGTTGTGGAAATGGAGGCCAAGCCAAATGCTTGTGTGGATGACCTGAGAATGAACTGAATGAAATGCTTAAAGGAGTGGTTGTTCCATAAATGTCTGAAATCCATGAACAATGCATCTACAAAGTACCACCAGGAATTCGCGAAGCTAATCCACAAGCTTATACACCACAAATCATTTCCATCGGTCCTTTTCACAGTCCACGTGGTTCAACTAGTGACAACATTTTGCTTCAAATGGAAGAACTCAAACTCAAATATCTCAAAGGGTTTCTAAATAGAACAAAGCTATCTCTGGATGATTTAGTTTTCAAATTGCAAGAGTGGGAGAATAGAATCAGAAGTTGTTATGTAGAGATTTTTAGCTTTAACAACAATGATATCTTAAAAATCATTATCATTGATGCATGATTCATAATTGAACTTTTTCTTAGGTTCTATGAATACCCAAATTGGACGGAAAATGACCCTATATTACTAAAACCTTTGTTACTCAGAGACATTATACATGACTTAGTATTCCTTGAAAATCAGCTACCTTTTTTTGTTCTTGAAGATATATACAATATTTTCTCTGTTCAAGGGACTTAGGTGCTCATTATTTGCTACTATTTATAATTTGCTAACTTGATTGATCAGTCTTCATTTCTCACGTGATCTTGATTTACTTGTAAGCAGGAAATATGTCTACCGAAGGCGATGAACTTGCAATACAAATTGAGGAAGAAGTTGATGAGAGTTCAGTCCCTAGTTCGAAACGAACAAAAACTTCTATGGCTTGGGATTTTTTGAAAAGTTTGTTGATGATATAGGACTCCCAAAGGGCAAATGCAAAAATTGTGACAAAGTTTATATGGCCAGAGATGGTGGTGACAATTCTAATTTGATAAAACATGTAGGGAAATGTGTTGGAAGAGGGAATTGATCTTCTTATCCGCCATTGGATCAAGAAAAATATAGGGAACATATTTCTAAGGTAATTATCAAACATAACTATCCTTTTAGTTTCGTTGAACATGTAGCGATAATTGACTTACTTCGCTTGTTACTCCCCGATGTTAAATCCATTACTAGAAATACTGCAAAATCTGATGTTCTTAAGTTGTTTAGAAAAGAAAAAGGAAATTTAAAATCCTATTTGCAGTCAATTTCTGGAAAAATTTGTTTAACATCCGATCTATGGTCTGCAATAAACACAGATCAATATATGGTTTTGACTGCACATTTTGTTAATAGGAATTGGGAATTAGAGAAAAAAATTTTATCCTTCATTCATTGTCCACCACCTCATAGCGGTTTTAATTTGGCTGAGAAGTTAATAAGTTTGCTAAAGGAGTGGGGTATTGAGAGAAAAGTATTCACAATTACTTTAGATAATGCATCTAACAATGATGTTATGGTGAATATATTGAAGAAACATTTATTATCAGGATTAGGATTGAGAGATGATTATTTTCATGTTAGATGTGGAGCACATATCTTAAACTTGACTGTTCACGATGGTTTAAAGGTGATTGATGGTTCTTTGGAGAAAATTAGGTTGTGTGTGAAATATATAAGAGGCTCAGAAGCTCGAAAGATAAAGTTTGTATCTTGTTTACAGCAACTTTCAAATGTGACTTCTAAGCAAGTTCGTTAAGACTGTTATATTAGGTGGAACTCCACTTATCTAATGCTTGAGACTGTTATAGGTCAACAAGAAGTGATATTGATCCACATTTTGATTGTTGCTTATCAAATGAGGAGTGGGATGAGGTAAAAACCATAGCTGATTTTTTAAAGCCATTTTATGATATCATAGTATTATTTTCGGGTACCTCTTATCCTACCGCAAACCTCTATTTTAGTGGTGTATGGAGAATTCAAATGAAAATTAAGGAGGTTGCATGTGTTGATCATAGTGACTTTGAAAAACAAAATCAATTATGTTGCATGGCTAGAAGAATGAGGAAAAAATTTGATAAATATTGGAATTCTTATAGTGTTGTGTTGTCATTTGCTGTCATCTTAGATCCTAGATATAAGTTGCAGTTTGTTGAGTGATGCTATGTGAGGTTGTTAGGAGGTGAGGGAGTATAATTTGCAAAGTTGATCAATGATAAGTTGAAAGCTTTTTTTCAAGAATATCTCAAGCCCTCAAATGATGCAAACACTTCATCTTCACAAAGGTCAATTAGAGGTAGTCCAAACATTCCCTCAAATGACTTGCAGGATTTTGGGACTTATGAAAGTCAATTGTGTGGACCATCAAAGGATGAGTCTGATTTGGATACTTATTTGAATGAAAAAAATTAACCATGAGAAATATGTTGATTTGGATGTTTTGCAATATTGGAAAGCAAATAAGGGTAAATATCCCAAACTTTCAAAATTGGCACGCGACCTTTTGAGCATTTCAATTACTACAGTTGCATCAGAATCAACATTTAGTTTAGGTGGACGTATACTTGACAAGTATCGAAGCGCTCTTTTATCTGATAATGTTGAAGCGTTGTTGTGTACACATGACTGGATTTGTGGAACACCAGATTAGTGTCTACAAACATTTCCATTTTTATTCTTTTCATCTATCTTTTTTTATAATTAATGTATGTTTAAAATGGTTTTCTACTTTGATTCTCTTTTAGCTGCATTTGATTTTGATGGACCTGATTTTGTGGAGGACCTTTCAACCTTTTGTTCCACAACATGAGGTTACTTGTTTGAGAGTTTTTTCTTTTCACTCAAGGTACTATTATATTATTCATACACAATCTTTTATGTTAAGACCGTAAATAATAGTATTCATATTGATGTTAATTTATATTTATCGAATTATTTCTGATTAAAGTGCTAAATTTTTTCTACCGAATTATTTCTGATTAAAGTGCTCAATTTTTGTTATCAGCTATTTGTTCAGACACCCCGGATGCTTGGCTCGAAATGAGTGAAAGCTATGCATGCAGAATTCTTTGATATCAGTTGGAAGTTAATTGACATTTTGAACCTCGTGGATTTTATGTTTTCTATTGTGTTTTTGTCCATGATATGGCACGTGTAGCAAATTTTGAATTTGCATGGTTAATCTTATAATTAATGTATGCCCAGAAAGTTTGGTTAGAAGTTTATGATATTCTTCCCTAGGATGAATCTTGTTGAATTTAAATGTGATATGAGAAATTATTTTTTAAATTTCAAGTTTATGAAATTAATATTATGAATTATTTTTAAAAATTTTTAAAATAATTAAGAATATTTAGTTTATTTTTGTTGAGAAATTTTAATTTTTTTATGAAATTTTAAAAATAATTAAGAATATTAAAAGTTTTTTTTTGTGATATTTAATTTTTTTTAATGAAATTTTAAAAATAATTAAGAATATTTAATTTTTTTTGGGAAATTTTAATTTCTTTTAATGAAATTTTAAATATAATTCAGAATATTAAAAGTTTTTTTGTGAAATTTTATTTTTTTAATGAAATATTAATTTTTATTATTGTGGAATTTAAAAAATAATTAAAAATTAAAAATTAATTGTTTGGATGGACGAATATCCACCCATTAGAAATATGATAATGGATGAATTGGATGGATTTTAGTTTTAATGGATGTATTAGATTGAATTTTTATCAAGGGAGTTTAATGGATTGTTGTGGATTAATGGATTGCTTTGATCCATCTATTAATAATCCAATCCATATTCATTCAATCCATCCATTTTGCCACCCCTAATCAAATCCATGTCATTGCTAAAAACCAAAAAATGGAAGTTTGAAAACAGAATTTTTTTCACATATGACTCAAAACTGAAAATTAATTCCCCAAATATCCTGTTGAAAAAAAATATTCTCAAAATACCATTGTCACTGTACACTTATTTCATTTCAAATGAAATAAGGGTTCAATTAGGTTTAGCCCAATACACTTACGCCAACCCAAATGGCGTCAGGAGTCAGTTTAATTTTTTTTTGTTTTTTAAATATTGAAAATAATTTTAAATGGTTTTTTTATTATATAAATTTAATGATAAGTTTAAAATAGTTAAAATAAATTATAATTATTTTAAAAAAATTAAAAAATTTAAACTTCAAATATAAAAAAATAAAAAACAAATTACTAATTAGAAAAACATCATTAAACATAATTTTAAATAATATTTTCTCAGTTTCAAAATAAGTGTCGTTTAAAATTTTTGCACATAGATTAAGGAATACAATTATATTGTCTTGAGACGTTGCACTTTTACTAAATTAGTCTTATTAATTTATTGAAAGTTGTGTGAAGATTAATAAATATAGGACACAATTGAAAAAATAGCTATCATTGTTACATTGAAATGTGAGAATGTCATTCATTTTGAAACAAGTTTTTTTATTTAAAACGACATTAATTTTGAAACTGAGGGAGTAATTATACAAGTTAATATTTATAACAGGAAATAAATTGTAACTAGTTAGAAGGGACTGTTGTGCTGGGCCGATGTAGACATTTATTACGCATATGAGGTTGTTGATAGATCCCACATTGTCTTTTTATTTTCTCAACAATGTCCATTTCAATCCTATGTGAGTAGTGTGGCGACCTTTTTTGTTTCTTCGCATCCAGTCATTATGAAAAAGAGTATTGCCTATTTTTTGTTTCTCACATTCAAAAGTTTTTTTTTGGAGGTCGATGTTGAAATAACCAAGTGGCCGATACTCGTTATTATTAACCGTCTCTTGGACCACGAAATAGTTCCCCTCAGGATCAAAATCCAAGATATTGTAGTTATGGAATTTATCAACTTGTTTTGCAATACCTTTCATGTAAATCAGTGAATTCCTTCCCCATTGGCAACATTTTTGCCCAATCATGTTCTCACTTCCCCAAACAATGTTCCCATCCTGAAGTATATCGATTTTACTAGTGTTGTAATAGGTAAGTTTCGAGTTTCCTTCAGCACCGAGTTCAACGATTCAACACGGTTGGACAGCTGGGCATCGCCACCTCCCGAGATAATCATGGCTGAGGGGAATTCCTCCCATGGGCTGTGAGTGAATGTGGGGGCGTGGAAGTCTTCTGGCCTGGTTATCGAGTAAGCTATCTGATAAGGACCAAAATCCCCTTGTGGCCGGGCATCTTCCTCGGTCTCCTTGCTCTCCCGGGCCCCTCGAGATGTTTCTGGCTTCTTATACTGCCCAAGTCTTCCGCCTTTGATCAGTGTTTTGATGGCGTCCTTGAGATGGACGCAGTCCTCGGTCAGGTGGCCATGACTCCCGATGGTACTGGCAGTACTTGGTTCTATCAGCGCGCGCCCGACTTTGGTGGAGTAGGCTTCGGGCGTCTGACCCCGCCGTCTTTGAATTCCGTGCCCGAGCATTCTTCCAGGATCCGCTCGCGGGAGGTCGTCAACAGGGTGTAGTCGGTGAAGCGTCCGGTGGGGCCTTGCTGGTCTCGGGGCAACCGGGGTCTGTCCTCCCGCCGTTTGTCATCGGGGCGGCGAGATGACCCTGCTTCTGGACGTCGGCCCTCTTGATGTCGCGCAGAGTTGGCCGAACTGCGACTCCTTGAGTCTCGTGCGCGATTGGCCGCCTCCTTCTCTTCATAGGTGATATAAGCTCGTGCTTTGTCCAAGAGGGCGTCGAAAGTGACCGGAGGTTCAATGCCGACAGCTTTTCTGAAATCGGTGTCGGGGAGCAGCTGTAACACCCCAATATTACCCAAGGTTTTATATGCAACAATCAGAGTAAATTAAAATTTCATAAATTTAATACTGAGGCATCACACCTTCAAAAACAACTCACTTTAAACAGTTTGATTTAAGGTATAAGTCTCGGATACATAGCATCGCCGGAAGACATCAATTGATTCAAAACATCAAAACATCTTCTTTAATAAAACATATTTTCACAAAGTATGATTCTATATACAAAAGGAAGAACAACAAAAGAATCAACAACAAGACAACATAAATGTTTCCCCCCGAGTCCTATGTATCAGAGCGACACCGACTCAACTAACAGCAGCTATAAACTTCGTCTTCATAACCTGCACGTTACCAATATAAAGGTAACGGCGAAACAAGTAAAGGGTGAGATAATCCAAAACATATAGTTAAAGGCATGATAAATATATATATAGTTTGGAATTATGAACGATATAGATTAGCAGGTGCATTCCACCACATATCTAAATCTCACCTACTTTTATCGCTATTCTAAGTGTTTAATCTACACTTAATCGCCTAAGTCTTATCGGCACAATTCATCACAACAACACCTACACCTTCGTCACCACGAGATCGTCACAAGCTAATACATCGCTAGTTAACACGGCAATCATAAACAACAACATCAACCAATAACATTAAACAATGCTGACAACATGAGCAACATAAACAATCATCACAAATTGGCTAAAGCCCATCGTCGCATTTGGCATAAAGCCCATCGTCGCATTTGGCATAAAGCCCATCATCACAAACATCATCACAAACATCATCACATCCTATTTGCATTAAGCATTTCATCAAGTTAAATTATCGCAAAACTCATCATTTATATTCATCGCATAGTTATCATGAAATTATCAATTCATATTTATTTCATGTTCATCATAAAGACCATCACCAAACAAAACATCATATATCATCGCAATCCAACATCATTCATCAATTAAAAACTCCACGCCAAACAACTCAAACATAAACATAACCGACTCCATGAGACACGACTATGTTATGCATGTGGTACCCGTCGCTTTGTTCATAAATAGGGACACTTTGCATAAAAGCCTCGTCGCTTGGCATAAAAGCCCATCGTCGCCAATGCAATGTATGTGACTCGACAATAAAACAACACGACACAGAAAACATCATCATCACTCATCAAAATTGGCATAAAGCCCACATCGTCATAATTTATCCAAATTAAGATAAATATATCATCGCCTTATATTTGCATTATGCAAAACGTCACATATAATTCATCTTTATCAAAAGCCATGCATTCACAAATTGGAAGCATTTATTAACAACATCATGTACAAAGACATATATTATAGCATCGCATATAAACAAGTATTTATTAGTGAATACACCGTCGCAAACATTATGTTTCTTCACACCGCATCCTTATCAATTAATTCACCCAATTCCAAAAACGGAAAACATGTCAAACACCTATAATCGTCGCGAAGGCCATTCCTAATAACCAGCATTAATCATAATCATCAACATCGAAATCGGATTGTCCATACGTGCCTTAAATCCACTAAAACGCAATATGATTCAATTTAACCGTAAATTGGCCTATTTCAGATCATCTCGTAAAAACTCGTAATTTCTAAAAACTAACCTCACCACTATGTTCTACACGTCGAACTTAGCTAGCACGTCAATTTTCGTTGAATTCGGAGCAACTTGCTCCGTCGTCGAATTTACCGGAATCAGAAAATTGGAACATAATCGGGTTCCAAATTTAATCGGCTAACTCGTGTCCTAGTTATATTTTATAGATATAAGTTGCTACTAGGTGAAATTGGAATTTTATTAACAAACAAAACCTATTTCTAAAGAAATTATGCAGAAGACAGTTGACAGCAAAACAGAAAACTCAATACACAACAAACAGCAAAACTGTGTTTTTTCCGTTGCACCCCCTTACCACTAGGAGGCGGATGCCCTAGGCCTCCAAAGGGCAGGAGACGCACGCCCTACGTGTGGGACGGTCGCCCCTTCATTTGAGGTGGACGCCTCCCTTCATGTAAAAACTCCATCTTCATCTTCTTCCATGCTCGCAAACAGACAATGTGTTTTTACAGTATTTTCAGTTTTAGGTTTTCTGTTAGTTTTTCTTTTTCATTTCAACACCCCTAATTTCAACAAGCTAGCATCTAATACACCCACAATTCATCCTCATAATTCAAACTTTCTAAATCATTCAACAATCCCCCATACAACTCATAAATCAACCTATCAATTTTTCCCCCAAATCCAAAATATAATTATCAAAACCTAAGAATATGAGATGGAGAATCAAACCCCTTACATGGAAGCTTTGATGATTCAAGATGCTCCAACAAAACCCCAAATCCATGCTTGCTCTTGCTCCTCCTCTTCTTCTTCTTCTCCAAACCCTTTCTTTCTCTTAAGCTCCCAAGTTTGGCTTATGATGTTGGAAAAGGAAAGAAAATGAGGAAAATTGCTTTTATAAGTTATGTTTCTACTAGCTTCCTCTCTTGCTCTTGTTTGGCTTTGGTGTGTTATGTTGGAAGAAAAACAAGGAAAGTGTTTCTATGGATGGAAAGAAAATAAGGAAAGTGGTTTTATGATAACCTTACTAGTAAACTAAGGTGTAAACCCAATCCTTCCCAAATAATCCTCACACTCCTAATTTATTAATATAATTAATTCAATCAATTAAAATAATTTCGGGGAATTAAATATCGGATCCGAACAATGTTTTACCGGACCGAACGGAACATCGCCAAATATATTAATAGATATATTGATTAATATAAATATTCTCGTTGCAAGATAAATATCGATCGGTAAATCAAAAATATTAATATAATATAATATTAAATAAAACGGGCGTTACAGCAGCCCCTTCTCCAGCAGGTAGCGCTTCATCTGGTCGTCGCAGAGAACCTGGATGGCTTCCCTGTTGAAGCGGTCGATGTATTCCCTGAGTGTTTCATTGCTCTTCTAGATGATAGCCTCAAGGGAGGCCTCGATCTTCGGGTGCCTGCGGGAGGCGGTGAAGGTGCTCGTGAACTGGGCCTTTAGTTCCCTCCAGGAGTGTATGGACCCCGGGGGCAAGCTCTTGTACCAGTCCATCGTTGTTTTCCGGAGAGTGGTGGGAAACAACCTGCATTTGATCGGTCCACCGACGTTGAGGTACTGGAGCATTGCCTCGAACCCGTCGATGAGGTCATCTATCCCATCATAACTAGCGAGCTGAGGGGGCTTTTCCATTCCCCAAGGAATTGGTGCCTCCATGATGTTGGCGGACTAGGAGCCGCGGGGATCTTCGTCGTCGCTACGGTTGGGAGAACGCGAGCGAGATCGGTGGTGATGATGCTTTGTTGAAGGTCCTTCTGTGCGGGGATTAGGCATGGCAAATAAACCCGGCCCCGCTGGGGCCCACCCGCCCCCGCCCCGAAATTAGCGGGGAAAACCCGGTTTAACCGGGGGCGGGTGCGGGTGCGGGTAAAACCCGTTTTTTATTTACGGGTGCGGGGGCGGGTGATGGTAATACCCGCCCCGCACCCGCACCCGCCCTGCATCCGCCAACTAAATTTATTTTATTTTATTTGTTTTTAATAGTTTTATTACTTATTTACACTTTTTGTACTTTTTAATATTATAATATTATGTTTATTAGAATATTATTTATTTTTTTGAAAATAAAATTTAAATAAAACTATCAAACTTGAAAAATACTTTTAAAATATTTAAGTATTTAGTATAATTATTTATTTTTAACTTTATTGAAAAAAATATAAATTTAAAAATAAAATAAAAATTTTATTCGGGCGGGTGCGGGTAAACCCGTTTCTTGTTGGGGGTGGGGGCGGGTGAACAAATTTTAGCCCCGAACGGGTGCGGGTGCGGGTCTGGGTCTGGGAGGCGGGTGCGGGTCTGGGTGTGCTTAAACCCGCCCCCGACCCGCCCCGTTGCCATCCCTAGCGGGGATGTCTACCCGGTGCTGCTTGGGCTCGTCTGCCCTGCGATCACGTCGGGGAGGAGAACAAGCTCGTTTCTTGGGTTGCTCCAGGGGGTGCCGCTCAGTCACGGGTCCTCGGCCCTTGGATCGGCGCGTCGGGCTTGGAGTGTCGTCCCTTCTGGTCCTCTGCGGGGGAGTTCGGGAGCGATGCCTTCTAGGGAATGGCGACCATGAATCAGGCCGCCGGTCTCTTCGAGGTGATCGTCGGGAAGCTTCCAGCACGTGGAGACGCTCCCCTTGGATAAACAACATGATGTTGGTCTGGTTGATGGTCGCGAACAAAGCGGCGACCGTTGGATCAACGTCGGGGGGCGCCTGGACCTCTTGGAAAACTGCAGGTTCGACGGTCCGACGACGGTGGACTTCGCCTCTGCGCTCATCTCCTCAGTGAGGTCTGGCCGAAGAAGAGGCGGTGCGCCCATCTCGGGGATCTGACTCGGGGAAAACTGTGTGGTTTGGGTCGGCCAGATCGTCGAGGAGGGTATTCTCAATGTTGGTTGTAGGGTCGGCCATGACAAATGGAGTTTGATTTGCTTTGGTCTACGGATTGAAAGAAGACGGGGAAGCAAGTTCCCACAGACGACGCCACTGGTCGTACCTGATCAAAAGGTGTCGCGACCCAATCTGCAACTGCGGTTGAAGGCGAAGAGGGGGGGTACCTGCAAGACACTCCGATGCCAAAGCAAGAAAAGACAAGAGGAAGCAAGCAAGTAGAAAAAGAGAATGAATGAATTACCTGACACTCTCAAGTGAGAGGGTATTTATAGCCCTCAGCGCTGGGCCAAGGTCCAGTTAGTGGGTGATGATCCAAGCCCACTAACGGACTACCAGGGCTTGCGTGTGCATGGAGGCCAGCACGTGGCCTCCTCCCTGGATTGTCGCTCTTGAAAATCCGGATTTACTCTGGGATTTCCGGAGGGCAAATGGCGGTTGAGATAGTGAATAACTGGTCCGGTATTCTCAGGGGACACGTGGCAGTCAAAGACCGTTGGCCACGTGGCCCTCGCGTAAGTAACGCAAACTGTCCTCTTTAAGGACAAATGGGCCTTGGTTCTGCCTACCAGATTGGGCCTCTATGACTTGTGGGGCAAGTGTTGGGTCAGTCCAGAACAACACTTTTATTTTTTGTTCTATAAGAAGCTAAATTAAACTCAATTTTATCAAAATTAGTTTGTTCACTAGCAATCTAAACACACTTTTATTTTTTATTCTATAAGAAGCTAAATTAAACATAGAATCTATTGGTTTGGTTAAGTGTAGAATATCCAATTAAATAATGTGTTATGCTAATATGTTCTTTAAAGATATAGTGTATGTTTGATTCACTTCTACAAAAGTCAAAATCAATTTTAAAGGTGTAGATTGATTATGGATAATTTTAAGGTGTTTGTTTTATTAAAAATAGAATTGATTATGACTTTAGAATTGATTCTACTTAAAGTTAAAATTTGTAGCTTCTATCTCCAGAATTGATTCTGGATGATTTTTACACAGAAATTTATTATTCAACTCACTTTTACATAAATATATCCAAACATAAATCAATTATATTAAACTCAATTCTATTAAAATCAATTATATCAAACTCAATTCTACTAGAATCAATTTTATCCACCGCCAATCCAAACACACCCATAGTATGTTTAAAATTAAATGTATGTTTGGATACGGTGAAAAGAATTGATTATAGTAAAATTGAGTTTAATAGAATTGATTTTAACAGAATTGAGTTTAATAGAATTGGTTTATGTTTGGATATATTTTGTAAAAGTGACTTGAATAATAAATTTAAGTGTAAAAATCATCCAGAACTAATTCTGAAGGGAGAAACAACAAATTGTAGCTTAAAGTACAATCAGTTCTGAAAGTACCTCAAAATTATTTAAAATTAATTCTACAACTCTAAAATTGATTCTGAATCTTATAATAGTGGACCCAAACATACACTTAAATGTACAAATTATTTTTTTTGAAAATTGTGTATTATATTTATTAAATTTTTATAATTATTTTTTATTTTTTTTTTCAATATAATTTTTTTATGTTTTTCTACATATGTTCTTAGAACAAGAATATGTGGAGAGATGTAATAATTACATAGACAACTACTAGTACTAGTTTCGATTTAATGTACTAGCTTCAATGTCATTTACATTTACAGTACAAAAGAGTGAAACAAACGCAGACACTACTCTTAAATCAATTCTAGTAGTGACAGATCAGAGTGGTCTCTGCAGTGATAGAGACTACACATAAGCAGGTCTGCAAAATTGATGAAAAGCAAATAGAGGAGTTGTAATATTTATTGACTCTCACCTACCATATTTATTCAAATCAGTACACCAACATTACTTATTTAATTCGTTGCCATGCTTCTTATTTTCTTAAGTTGTTCTTTTCTGTTCTAAATAAAAAAGGTTTATACTACCAGCATCCAAAATGCTCCATCTTCAAGTGATGCAGGGTAGACAGTTTCATGCAAAATTGAGGATGATTATTTTCATTTCAACAACCACAACTGTGATTTTCTTGATTAAGGTATAGCTCTTTAACACTACTCTTGTATCTCAACAATATTATTTATTTTATTTTCTTACATCTAATGCTTATGATTTATTAGTATATTTCATTATAAATGCAATTGCTATGGCCAAGATCTATCAAATTCAATAATGATCAAGCCTATTAATAGAGAGTTTTGGTTTAGAAAGGGTTGGAAAAAATTTACTCAAAAACTGGACAAAGATCACTATTACTTTTCTCTTAAACCACATAAAAAATTTAGAGGCATGATAAATAATACTAGTATTTGGTTGCTTATATTTACTTTTTTTCTTAATAGAACCGAGTATATCTTATAATCAAAATCTAGCATAATGATATTTAACAAAAGCTACATTAAGCTTAAAGCTGAAAATTCCAAGCATTATGGATAATTCAAAATCTCAAAACTTTATTTGATATTCCATTTTCATAAAGTCTTAAGGTGAAGGATAAGATGATTAATTTAACTTGTTTATTCGTTTAGGTGAACTATTAAAACTTACCATTTATTTAGTAATAAAAAAATTCAATTAATAGCTCAAGAAATAAATATTTATATGTATATAAGAACATATATTTTTAATTAGACTCTAATATTTGTCATAAATAACAAACTAGATCTCAATATTTATTACAAAGTTTGAATCAAACCTCAATATTTATCACAAAATTCGAATTAGACTTCTTTTCTAACATTACAGTTTAAGAGAATATCTTGTAATGACCACTCATTCTAATAATGTTTAGAAGATTGTTATTAGGGTAGTTGTTAAAGAATACAGTGGACAAGAACATTTTGAATTGAATATACAATATATTTGGCATAAATTTAAAGCATTGCTAACTATTTAATTTATGTTTAGGGAGATCAAATCCATGTCATTGCTAAAAACCGAAAAATGGAAGTTTGAAAACAGAAATTTTTTCACATATGACACAACTGAAAATTAATTCCCCAAATTTCCTGTTGAAAAAAAATATTCTCAAAATACCACAAATACCACATTCACTGTACACTTACATTTCAAATGAAATAAGGGTTCAATTAGGTTTAGCCCAATACACTTACGCCAACCCAAATGGCGTTAGGAGTCGGTTTAATTATTTTTGTTTTTTAAATTCTGAAAATAATTTTAAATGGTTTTTTTATTATATAAATTTAATAATAAGTTTAAAATAGTTAAAATAAATTATTTTTAAAAAATTAAAAATTTTAAACTTAAATTATAAATAATAAAAAAAAATTACTGATTAGAAAAACATTATTAAACATAATTTTAAATAATATTTTCTTAATTTCAAAATAAGTGTCGTTTAAAATTTTTGCGCACAGATTAAGGAATACAATTATATTGTCATGAAACATTGCGCTTTTATTAAATTAGTCTTATTAATTTATTGAAAATTGTGTGAAGATTAATAAATATAGGACACAATTGAAAAAATAGTTATCATTATTACATTGAAATGTGACAATGTCATTCATTTTGAAACAAGCTTTTTCTTTAAAACGACATTAATTTTGAAATTGAGGGAGTAATTATACAAGCTAATATTTATAACAGGAAACAATTGTAACCGGTTAGAAGGGACTATTGTGCTGGGCCGATGTAGACATTTACTACGCATATGAGGTTGTTGATAGATCCCACATTGTCTTTTTATTTTCTCAACAATGTCCATTTCAATTCTATGTGAGTAGTGTTTCTGGCGACCTTTTTTGTTTCTTCGCATCCAGTCATTATGCAAAAGAGTATTGCCTTGATATTGAGGTCATATATCTTCTTTGGAAACACCGGAGAAGCTTTGTTCGTAAACTTTGAAGACATTTCACTACGCCAAAAACGAGTTTTGGCAGCACTACATACACATCGCTTATGCTAAAGCGCTGCTATAGGTATCCAGAAAAAAAATTAAATACTTTAGACAACGCTTATTATAAGCGCTGCTATAGGCCTTAGCAAAGACAGCGCTTTTTTGCCCTAAGCATTGCTATAGGGTTTTAGAAAAATTAAAAATTAAAAAATAAATATAAGCGCTGCTAAATGGTATGTTTTAGACAGCGCTTTCTAAAAGCGCTGCTAAAAGTGTTTTCTTGGAAGCGCTGCTAAAGCTTTAACCTTAGACAACGCTTTCTATAAGCGCTGTTAAAGGTGTAACTCTAAAAGCGCTGCTAAAGGGGGGGGGTAAGCCTAAAGCGCTGCTAAAGGTAATACCTTTACCAACGCTTCTTGAAAGCGCTGCCTTTGGTTAGTTAAATAATTTCTAAACCCCTAAATTGATAATTAGAAATCTCATTCGAAAAAACAAACTCCTTCCGTCTCAGAGCCACTGTTGATCATCTTCTTCTCCAGAATCGCTCCTCTCCGTCCTCCTTCCGTCCGTCCTCCGCCGTCCTCCTTTCGTCCGTCATCACCCACAAACTTGTCCGTCCAACCCTAGAATCTCTCAACTCTTCATCTTCTTCTCCAATTCCTTCGAAACGAAACCCCAGCCATCTTGAAATCGCTTCTTGAACTCCAGGCATTTCTTCAAGAACTCCAGGCAGTTCTTGACAACAGGTCAGTTATTATTGTCGTGATTGCTGTCATTAATATTTTCATTTTCATATCAAGTTTGTGAAATGAGCTTTCTGTAATGAGCTTTCTGTAAACTACAACATTGCCATAATTTCTGTCAAAGGTTCAATTCCTATCCTAATAAAAGTTATTTCAACAGGAAACATGTAAGCCAAATGAACGTGTATATTGATATAATCACTTTATGTGTTATTTAGAAACATGCACACCTCTAAAAAAAATGTTGATAGACTTGAAAGAAAATAAGCTAGAAACCTTAATTTTGTGGCTTAATTGCAATAGAACTCCTAACATGGTGCTTGCCATCAGTCCAATCCAAGCTCCCAAATAGATAATCAATACTGCTACTATTATTATTCTTAGGTAGAGACCTCAAACTCAAAGTAACCCTAAACTCTATCTTTTCACCTTTTCCTTAAACTTTAGTACATTAGGCTCAACGGAGACTAATACCTTGTCTTGGCCTTCGATCGAACCACATATATGCTTGGGGTCCAACATTGGTAAGTGTACGAGTAACATTTAGAGATTGTCCAATCTTTAAGTTAGGAATTGTGATTGTTGGATAATTGAAATCTACTAAATTAAAATATTTCGAACAAGTGTATGGCTTGCGGTAGAAGACACTAAGATGAGAACCATTGTATACGATTGCACAAATAGTTCATGTAGTCGGTAATATTTAGGTCATAAACAAGTCCGGATCCACGCGCGATTAGGTTGGACATGCCCCGCAAATGCAAATGGAGTTGAGTTTTGCGATGACTCAACATAAGTTTTCGATTATCTTTTATCCTTGCCAATGTAAGAATAAAATTAAGATTGTATGATAAATTGAAGTCTAGCACCATATAGGTCAATAAAAGATCTATGTTACTGTTGTCATAATCGCGGACTTTATAGCGGTGAACTCTAATCGGGATGAATATATTTAATTAAACCAACAATGCCGAAACATGTGGACATGACATTGATGTTCCCGACAAAATCTTGTAAGAAGATACGTGTATATCGGATGCTTGATTAGAAGGAGATGCGCTTCACTAAAAGCGCGATTATTTCAACTCACAGGCCGTAATGTCGGGTGAAACATGTAAAACCAAAATTACAATGACACAATTCACATGAGTTTTTAAGAAAAAACCGTATTATATATTAAACCTTGAGGATTGATGGATCAACGGAATTAGGCCCTCTTGATGAAAAGGAAGCCATAAATGGAGCTGGCCTTACACCCATCTGTGTTTTAACTCTAGAAATTGAAGCAATAGGAGACCTACATCATATATGCTATGTAAGAAAAATTTGGACCAAGCCTAAATCCATGATGCACCCCAAAGTAACTCATTCTATTAAACAATTGAGATTAATTTAGTATATTATTTGTTTAGTTTCATAAAAAATTCAAAGGTGGTTTATGATTTTACATGGTATCCATAGTAAGAGAAGTAAAATGGACAGATAATGAAATTGAGAGAGTCACTGTAAGAGCCTCTATAACGGTCTGCAAAATTAAATACCTGAAAAAATAACATTAATTCATTAGTTAGAGCATGAAAATTGATAAAATAAAACGTAAGTTGATTGTGTTAGAAGTGGCGAAATGACATTGATGGTGCTTGAAGTAATTTGGAGGAATAAGTGGATCTGTGCCCTTTGTTTATCTATATTTTCATTCTTACTTGAATATGATAGACATGGAGAGTCCATAGTTAGATATTATTATACCGTTTGTTTCCTAATTAGTGTTTTGTTTAACACATAATAGTTAAAACCATGGATAAAAATGGATGTGTGTCGATCGATTGTCAAAAAGAGTACGAATGGGGTATTAGAGTTCGTTAAGTTTTTGTTGAACACGAAGACCGAATATAATGAAATGTCCTTGCTTGGGTTGTTGTTATGTGGGTCGGGTTGGCGAGATGGATTGAAATCGCATTCTTGATCGTGGAATTGATCGAAGTTATACGTGTTGGATATTTCATGGTGAGAAAAGCATCGAGAATGTTGTCCAAAAATGTTTGAGAGGTTGGTAGGCGATGCGGAGAAACCGTTGTATAAAGACTATCCCAAATTCACAAGATTGTATGCGGTATTAAAATTGTACAACTTAAAGGCATAACGGATGGTCGATAAAAGTTTCAACGAGTTACTAGCCCTTTTGAGAGATATGCTTCCTGAGGATAATGTTCTTCTTAATCGAACCTACGAGGCCAAAAAAATGTTGTGATCTATTGGCATGAGCTATGAAAAGATACATGCATGTCTAAATGATTGCATTTTGTTTCGAAACGAATATGCATCGTTGAATGAATGCCCTAAGTGCGGTTTATCTCGATATAAGAAAAAATTATCTCCAGCGAAAGTCTTATGGTATTTTCCTATTATTCCGAGATTTAGACGCATGTTTCGTAGTGAAACCGATGCTAGACACTTGACTTGGCATGCAGATGAAAGAATTATCGATGGAAAGTTTCGACATCCGGCAGATGCACCCCAGTCGAAGAAAATTGATAATGATTATCCTGATTTTGGAGGAGAAACAAGAAACCTTCGCTTGGCATTATCTACGGATGGAATGAACCCGCATGGTCTTCAAAGTATCTCACATTCCACATGGCCCGTGATTCTTATGATTTATAACCTACCTCCATGGCTATGTATGAAGCGCAAGTACATGATGTTGTCTATGTTAATTTCTGGGCCTAAACAACTAGGGAATGACATAGATGTATACTTGAAACCTTTAATCGAAGATTTGAAGATTTTGTGGGAGAACGGAGTGGAGGTTTATGATGGATATAGGAAAGAAAATTTCAATTTGAGGGTGATGTTGTTTGGCACAATTAACGATTTTCCAGCATATGGAAATTTATCCGGGTATAGCATTAAAGGTGAAAAAGCGTGTCCTGTCTGTGAAGGTGGAATCGATACCATGCGATTGAAACTTTGTTAGAAGAATGTCTTTCTCGGTCATCGTAGATTCTTAAATTCTAAACATCAATATCGTGGATGGAGAAAAGCGTTCAATGGAGATACCGAACAACGTAGAGCTCCGCCTGGATTGACAGGTGATCAAATTTTTGAAAAGGTGAAAGATGTGAGTATTCAGTTTGGCAAACCTTTTGCACATAAAGTTGTCACAGGTGGGTGGAAGAAAAGGTCAATTTTTTTTTTGAATTGCCATATTGGAAATCTTTGTACGTAAGACACTTTCTTGATGTTATACATATTGAAAAAAATGTATTGGAAAGTGTTATTGGTACGTTACTCAATATAAAAGGAAAGTCTAAGGATGACCTTAAAGCAAGGGAGGACATGGTAGAGATGGGAATAAGAACTGAATTAGGACCCGTGAAGAAAGGAAGACGCACATATCTACCACCTGCTGCTTATACTCTATCTAGGAAGGAAAAGAAAATATTGTGTAAGTTTTTGAGGGAAGTTAAAGTTCCAGAAGGTTACTCCTCAGACATTAGAAGACTCGTATCCATGAAAGACCTCAAGTTAAAGAGTTTGAAGACACATGATTGCCATGTCATAATGGAACATTTTCTACCAATAGGTATACGTTCTATTTTGCCAGAAAAAGTAAGAAGCGCTATAACTAAATTGTGTTTTTTCTTCAGGTCAATTAGTAGTAAGGTGATCGATCCTGAGATCTTACCAGTATTACAAAAAGAAATAGTTATTACTTTGTGTGACCTTGAAATGTATTTTCCTCCATCATTTTTTGACATTATGGTACATCTTGTTGTTCATCTTGTGAAAGAGACACAATTGTGTGGACCAGCTTATATGAGATGGATGTACCCTGTTGAACGTTACATGAAAATATTAAAAGGTACGTGAAAAACTGAAGTTGTCCAGAGGGTTGTATCGTTGAGCGATATGTTGTTGAAGAAGCGGTTGAGTTTTGTACTGAATTTTTGTCCAATGTGCAATCCATTGGACTCCCCAAATCTCATTTTTTCGAAAAAAAAAGGTGGTAAAAAATTAATTGGAAATGAAATTGTGACAGTATCAAGGGATGCACGGGATCAAGTGTATTTGTATGTTCTGTATAATGACAATGAGGTTGAGCCATTTGTTGAAATGCACAAGGCTATACTCCGAGGTGAGAATCAAAGTAGAAATGAAAATTGGATAGTACGAGAGCACAATCAAAGTTTTATACAGTGGTTTAAGGATCATATATATTCAAAGTTTCATTCAGATCCCGCTTCAATATCAGACAGGTTGAGATGTTTGGCATATGATCCAAGTTTGATTGTGTTCTCTTATAGAGGATACATAATTAATGGATACACATTTTATACCAAAGAACAAGATGAGAAAAGTACTATGCAAAATAGTGGTGTTACGGTTGTAGCTGAAGCAATGCACATTTCTAGTATGAAGGACTTAAACCCCAAATATGAAAATCTGTCATATTTTGGGGTTATCAATCACATTTGGGTGTTTGATTACGAGAAGTTTCAGATTCCTATCTTTGATTGCAAGTGGGTACATAGTAGTGGCATACGAATGAATAAGTCAGGGTTTTTGCAAGTGGATCTTAATAGGGTAGGGGTATAAAGATGAACCTTTTATTCTAGCCTCTCAAGCTAAACAAGTGTTCTATGTCACAGACCCGAAGAGTACGAAATGGTCTATAGTGCTTTTATCTAACAAAGTAATTGATGATAAAAGTGTAGATCAAGGTGATGTTGATGTTGGGAATGAGTCGTATATTAGAAACGATCGAGATGAAAATACTACAGCGGATGAAACATATATTAGAAAAGATCATGATGAGGGAATTTGGATCAATCCCTCCGTCCACGTTCTTAAGAGATAAGTAGTTCAAAATCCAACCAAGAAAATAAAGAGATGTTAGTGAAAGAGGTAATATATATTCCTCCATTCTTGTTAACACTTAGCAAACTTCTAATAAATGATATATTTTTCATTTTATATACTCAATTGATATTTGTCATTTTATATACTCAATAGATATTTGGAATTATATATTTGGAATTAAATATTTGTCATTAGATACTAATGTTTTTCTTGATTACAAGTTAGATGGCTAGTAACGAGGAGCACCCACACGATGATTCAATTAATGATGGAGACAATGATGGAGGAAAATCCACTAAGGGAGTGGAAAAAGAAATTAAAAGAGGAAAAACTATTATGAAGAATATCATTCGTGATAGAGATAAAGGTATTAAATACGATGTGCATTGGAGTCCAACTGACCAATTAATTGAGCTTAACGGTTCTAAATTGACAAGTTACATCGGTACAATTGTAAGGAGAGAAATACCAATAACTTGTGATGAGTGGAGAGATGATACGCTGGATGATGCTAAAAACAAAATCTGGAGTGAGATACAGGTACTTTTAATTATGTCTTTAAATTACGATTATGTACTTTTAATTATGTCTTTAAATTACGATTATGCACTTTAAATTATGTCTTTAAATTACTTATACTAACGCACTTTGTGTATATTTTTTGTAGAGGTCTTTCAACATTGATGACACAAAAAAAGATTATTGTCTTGGATTGGCCGGCAAAAGACTAAGAGGGTTTAGAACATATTTAAACAAAAAATATCTTAGAGATGCCGAATTTTTTGTTGTTGATGCAGAACGTCCAACAGAATATGCAGATGTGATTTCACTTAAAGAATGGGATGTTTTTAAAGACAAATGGAAAACCCCAGAATTTAAGAGTGTAAGTGACGTAAATCGTCAAAGAGCATCATCTCCGGCATATCCATACAAAAAGGGACGTTTGGGATATGCACGATTAGAACAAAAAGTAGTAAGTATTTACAAATTGCAATGATATACTTGTTCATCAAGAGTTATAACTGAGCTTGTTTTTTGTGTTAATGTGTAGTTAAAAGAGGAGAATAGTTCTGAAACATCTCTTCCGGAGCATGTTTTGTGGAAGGCTGCCCCGTGTGGGTAAGGATGGAGTTCTTAAAGAAGAAGTACAAGAAATTTTTGAAAAATGCGTAAGTATTAACATTAATTCTAATTAAATCAAAATTTTATTAACCTATAATATTCATGTTTTTTCCAATATTAATATGCATTTCAAGAGATTCTGTCACAGTCTACATCTCCACCGGATGATTGCAGGAGCATACTTAGTCGAGCATTAGATGTTCGTGAGTATTCTGGTCGGGTGAGGGGTAAAGGATATGGGGTTACTCCAAGCTCCTTGAAAAAGAACAACTCAAAGACAAAATCTGCTAGCAATAAAGAACTGCAGGCAAGGTTGGATGCATTAGAAGCTGAAGTTCTTGAATTGAGGAAGGAAAAAGCAAGACAGTACCAATCAGAAAGGGAATCTTCGGGTGTTAAAGAAACTAGTGACATAGCTAGTGTCAATTGTGCTCTTAAAGAAACTATTCCCGAGGTAATTTCATATATTATTTAATTAGTGTAATTTATTTAACTGACATATATACACATTAACGATGTCATATTTATTATTGATTTTAGGGCATTTCACCTTGTCAACTCTTTTTAGAGACACCAACTTATCGCATAGTTGGCAAGGGAAAAGTCCATAACACTCAGGGAGAAGTACTTCATCATAAACCGCTCCCTTTTGGATATTTGAAAGTGTCAATTGATATTGCTTTAGAGGAGGGTGCGTTATTACCAATCCCAGATGAAGTTTCGGATGCAACATTGGTGGGAGAGGCAATAGAAGTGTTTGTTGCATGGCCGTCAAGACTCGTTCGCATAGATGATGAGGTATAATTAAAACCGTTATGAACCTTTTAGTACTCAAATTTTTTACGTTCGTTTTACTTACATTTCTTTGCATGGTAATGTTAGACTCCTACAAAATCCAAACCAAAAGATAAAGGGATTACACGGCCAATGGAGTCAGTGGCATCACAAAAACAGGTACAACACAATTATATGATATTTATGCTTAGATAATGTTAATTTGTCATCCTATACTTGACCACTCTAATTTTATGATATTTAGATTATTTATGCCAAAGAGATTGAAGCTGTAAGTAGAGGTAAAGAGCCTGTAATTAGCAACATTCCCACAGAAATAAAGAGTGTTGCTAAGAGGACCGATGCTAGAAAGAAAACTACTTCACAGTATAGGTCGTGCCTTCGGACATTTATAAGCTTTACAACTATTTCGCAAGGTGGTACATCTCTTGTACCCCTGGATGAAGGTATTTATGATTCTCAAGGCATGACAACAATTGGTATGGAGGATTTGGAACAAGTTTTTGGACACTTGACATTAGGCATGACTGTTATCGATACATACATCAAGTATACTCCAACCAACTTTGTTTAATTAATTGCAGAATTTATTTACTCATTTCAATGAATAATAAATGTTAATGATGTTTTTATTTAAGGTTTCTGTGTGACAAGTTGATTCGCCCGCGTGGATTGGTGTCCAGATTCGCTTTCATAAATCCCTACGTTGTCCACGCAGGGTCAATCATCTCAAAACCAGATGAAATAATAGCATATGTACTCAGTTTATTTATGGCCATAAAAGATACAGAAAAATTGTTCTTTTTACCATATAATACTGACAACAAGTAAGATTTTCATTCTAAATTTCCTCTATTATAATTTTTCGTTTTTAACGTTGTGTAAAATTTCCATCTAACCTTTGTTTAATATTCCGGTGGACCTTTGGTTATTGGTTGCAATTAATCCTTTGTGAGAAATTGTATATTATCTTCATTGGGCAATGATTGGACAACATACCCGATATAAAAACGATTGACACGTAAGTTAGATTGTTCTAAAATATTCCTGTATATTTAATTATTTATGTGCGATAGTTCTAAATATTCGTTATTATTTTATTATAGAATTCTACAAAGTTTTCGAGCACAAAGAGGTATTCAAGTACCAAGGAGTAGAGTCAACAATATTTCTTGGATCAAAGTGGAGGTATAGATTTTCCCAATTTTGATAATATAGCGATGATACTTGATAAAACAAGTTAAGTTGTATATACTGATGTATATCCGTATTTTCTTTCCATGTGTAGTGTCCTCATCAACGCAATGGTGTAGATTGCGGTTATTTTATGTTGAGGTTTATGAAAGAAACTATTCTTTTGGACCGATTAGAGATTCCATCCACGGTATGAATTTCTAACTTAGGAATTATTTTAATATTTCTCCTAAAATGACTTAGTATTTTAAGTAAATCATACTATTTTATATTATTATGTAGTACTTTGATGAATTCAAGTGTGCTTGTTACTCAAAAGATCAATTGGATGAACTTGTGGAGGATTGGTGCTAATTTGTTATGGAGTTGAGAGTTTTATTATAAGGTATAACTTTGAGTTTTGAGAATATAATATATGTCGTTATAGTTGTGTTGTTTTTGTTGTTATTTGGTAACTTGTATGAATTTCGATTTTTTGATTTTGTTTCAGGTAATATAGGTGCAGATCGACGTAGAAGATAGAGTTATTTTGTAAAGAAATTTTGATTTTGTTTCATTGTTGTATAAATTAATGTTGTTGTTGTGTATATTGTGCAAAAAGGATTGAAGATGTATATTGACGTATATTCATGTTGTTATAATATTGTTTCATTGTTGTATATTGATGCATGTTCTTGTTTAAAATGTTATGTTGAAGCTATAAATTCAGTTGCAAAAATGGTGAGATATGATATTAAATTAAAAAGAAAATTCTATTAAAAAAATAATAAGGAAAAGCGCTGCTAAAGTGGGGAATAGACATCACTTTTAATGAGAAGCGCTGTCTAAAGTGATTGAAAAAAAAATATATATTAAAAAATAATAAGGAAAAGCGCTGCTAAAGGGGGGTAATAGACAGCGCTTTTTAAAAGTGCTGTCTAAAGTGATTGAAAAAAAAATTAAAAAATAATAAGGAAAAGCGCTGCTAAAGGGGGGGGGAATAGACAGCGCTTTTTAAAAGCGCTGCCTAAAGTTCAACATTAAAAGCGCTGTCTAAAGTGTAAGCGCTGCTAAAGGAGGTATCTTTAGTAGCGCTTTTTAATGAAAAGCGCTGCTAAAGGGGGTACCTATAGCAGCGCTTTTGAAATTACATAAGCGCTGTCTATACCTTTAGCAGCGCTTTTAAGCGCTGTTAAAGCCCTAAAAAAGCGCTGTCTATGCCCTTATTTGGCATAGTGTTTAAAACTCTATATACATGAGGGATTATCACAGTATAATCGTGCCGGATGTGTGAACAAGCTGCAATAATATGCGAGCAAGGCCCATGAAATGTTTGAAATTTCTCACATTCAAAAGTTTTTTTTGGAGGTAGATGTTGAAATAACCAAGTGGCCGACACTCGTTATTATTAACCGTCTCTTGGACCACGAAATAGTTCCCCTCAGGATCAAAATCCAAGATATTGTAGTTATGGAATTTATCAACTTGTTTTGCAATACCTTTCATGTAAATCAGTGAATTCCTTCCCCATTGGCAACATTTTTGCCCAATCATGTTCTCACTTCCCCAAACAATGTTCCCATCCTGAAGTATATCGATTTTACTAGTGCTGTAATAGGTAAGTTTCGAGATTCCTTCAGCATCGAGTTCAACCATTCAACAAGGTTGGTTAACATGTAACCCCATCGTTTTCCTCCGTTGTAAGCTTGTAACCATTTTTCTTTTGGAAGATTCTCTACCTTGTTGAACGCTTCCATGTTGGTTTGATGGATCTCCTCCCGTAGTATGCGTATGTAGACTCATTCAGCGCATACCCTGTATATGCATAGTTAAAAACTTTAGTATAAAATAATGAGTTTAAGAGTTTAACAACTGTCTTGCGAAGGTCTTTGTCCTTGATCGCTCACATAAATTTTTGTGCAATGTGCCTGATGTAATACACATGTACTGATGGAGGGTGCTACCAATTATTGTCCTGGTTGTTTTATGCACTCTTTATGGACTCATGTCGGACATATATCAAACATAGATCAGGTTGGGGTGTGACGTGTAGTCTCAAATTTTCCAGAATGAAACTCCAGGCCCCTTTTGTCTCCCCTTCAACCAATGCCCAGACGATTGGAAAAATATTACCGTTATCATCTTGTGCAATAGTCGTTAGCAATGTGCCCCTTTATTTTCCATATTACCATATGCCATCTACATACACAATTGGTTTGCAATATGCGAAACCCCTGATACAAAGTTGAAATGCCCATAAAAGAGGATGGAAAATTCTTGCACAACCAACCTGTGTTCCATCATCTGAATATGCATGAAGTGTTTCAAGGTCTATCATGATACTGTTTCAACAATTTCTTCTAGATACCGTGATTGACCTTGAAATACTTCATGCATATTCAAATGACGGAACACATGGCGGTGAAGAATTTAAGAAGCATTGGTTTGTTTATATATGGGAAATAATGAAGAAATTTAAGACATTGCTCTCCAATGTCTATATATTTGGGAAAGGTGATAAGGATGGTAATACCACGCCATTTGAAAAGTACAAATTCATCGACACAGAAGATTGAAATTCATTTGTTAAGACTAAAAACACAGAAAAGTTTCAAGTTAATTAAATTTTTAGATTTTTTTTATCTTATCTAAACTAATTGGTTTGTTGACATGTTAATTTCATTTGATTTATTTGTAATAGGAGAAAAGGAAAAAAGGAAATATGCATGCATCAAAGAATCTCCCTCCTCGGCTTTTGTCCCGGGGTGGTTATGAAAGGCTTAAGGATATGATAATGAAAGAAAGGATGAAAAAATAATTGAAGAGGCCAATGTCGATGAAAGTTTAATAGTTGATCCTCCAAAACTGGAATGACATGAGGCATGGTTGATTGGTCGGTAGAGGCCATCGGGAGATTTTACATCTGATGCAACAAACTCAGTAGCGACTATGGTTTTAAGTAATAAAAACACATAATTCTATTTTGTAATAATTTCCATGATTCTGCATAATTCATACTTTTACATGGGGATAGGCTTGACTGAAGTTTATGATTTTGCCTCCACCTAACTGCTGTAACTTCGAAAATAACTTGTTCCTGATGATATCTTTCGCATATTTAATTTGTTGATTTAAATTGTAATCCTGTAAATGTAATACTTTTAGTTTTGCATACTATGCAGAATGAATTCTATTTATGCTAAGTGTTTTGTTACAATAAAAATGAACATTGACAAATATCTATGCCATTAGTAACTATTAGAAAAACTGTTATTTTCTTAACTTACATTATATATATATCAAAAGTGGCAGATAAGCATTAAGTGGTGCACTGAAAGTGATTCCCTGACTATTATTAGTGTTGGAGAGTAAATTTGATTGTGCAGTAGTTACAAGTATAAAGTAAATCTTATGCTTATGATTTTAACATTTTAGGGTGATTTAGTGGAAAAGAGCACACAAGGTGACATTGTGTTTGAAGAACGTGAAGATATATTGACTGTTGCGCTCAGAACAAATGAACGTCCTGGCCGATTCCACACTGCTCCTAGGGGTTTGGGCTTTAAGAAGTTCTTTGGAAAATGGTCACACTCCACCTCCACCTTACAAGGTGTCAAACATGAAGACCTTCAAGTATTGGTGCAAAAATTGAATGTTGATTTCTAAGATAAATTACAAAAAGAACTCCAACAACAAAGAATAGAGCTCCAACCACAACTGAAAATAGAGATTGAAAATGAAAGAGTCAATATCCAAAAAGAAATAAAACTCCTTCAAGAGATGCAATTGGAGTTCCCTCTGACTTAGTGGAAAAAAGTTCTAAAAAGATGTTCTCAAAAGAGGTACCAAAAATGACATATTAGCTAGTATTAAAATTTAATATGATATTCTGCAAAATATTATAGTTTGTCAGTGTCAAAGTATTATAATGCCTCTAGATAATATAATAAATCAATTAAGTTAAAGTAGACACAACTGTTTCTTCCACCCTTTCTTTTGATGCCTGTTGCACATGTGTTTCCATGCATTCCAATCATGCAAACTTTGAATGGTCCCTCTTTAGTTGTCTTACAAAACTCATCATACTCTTGTTCAACATTATATGAAGATTTTCCATTAGTGTGACCATCTTTATTTTTCACCTTAGCCTTTTTAGTATGAGAAACTTCATGTGCCTTAAATTCCACTTTATGACAGTAATGATTAGACATGGTAAAGCTTATGTATTCTGCTTTATTACATCCTGCATGCTTCACATTTATGCTTTGTTTGACGTTGTAGAAATAATAACTTACATTTTCTTTTTTACTTTTAACAGAAAATGCAAAATATGGGTACGAGCACTAACATAACTTGTTCTATTGAAGATGTAAACACTAGTGTTTCTTCTCATTATCTAAAATAGGCCGGAGATCTCAAAGGAGAATCCTTCTCATTAGATGTTATTAATGAAATAAGTGAATTATCAGTTTATATTAATAGGTGGAACCTTATCGATTTAATTTATGATATTAAATGGATCTCCACATCTATATTGTCCTTATGGTGCTCGTAAGTATTTAATTCTATTTTTAATTGTTTTTTCTATGTATCATTTATAAATTAACATTTGTTTCAACAATTCAGATATATACATGGAATTTGTATTTCCAAGAATGTCATCGACCTTTTTGGGTTTCTTGATCCAAATAGGACATTACTTGCTACTATAGAGTTTGACACTATTACATCCTACATACAAAATAAGTTGGATGAAAAATCAAAAAAATGTTACTTAGGACCATTGTTAGATCGGTAAGTACACGTATATATGTACATATTAATGTTATTTTGTAGTCCCTGAGTTTTAATGATTCTAACACTATTGTTTTGAAACTACAGCAATCACTAGCAGTTGTTTGTTATTATATTTGTCCTCAAGATAATGATATCTTTTGGTTTTGTTCATTAAACATAAAACCCAAGAAACATATAAAAGGCATACTTGAGAGGTAAGAAACATAAATCAGAGACATCATTTATACTTCATTTATGTACCTTTTAAATTTATATCTATAACTTATTTATGTTGCAATTTCTTTTATCAAAATTGTAACAGGATATCACTCATTAAGAGGTGTTGAGAAGAACAAGCCTAATTGGAAGATTGTCAAGGTAATTGATTTGTTTTATTATATTTCCATGTTGTTGTTGTTTTTCTAAAGATACCTACTGTGTTGTACTGTTAGCACTTGGATGGATTTGTCATAAGTTTTGATTATTTACTTCACCTGCAACACATTACACAAATTATGTTTAGACTTATGCTGGTTGTATGCAAAAATTCGAAAGTAAAAAATAGTGTAATACTGAATTTGGATTCTTTCACACGTAAAGAAGCACAAGACTAAGCAATCTTGGTTGCTGGTTTGTGCTCTATCAATATTCAAGATGGGTAATAATTATCATATATTTATTTTTTGAATGTATTGAAGTTAACAAAGTTATATTTATTTTTTGAATGTATTGAAGTTAACAAAGTTATGATTACAAATCTGTCATAGGAGAATATCTCTTTCTTCAATTTAATCTCTGACAAAGTTGTGGGTTTGCATTTATGTAATAGATTTGTATCTTATATGTAGGCACATAAGCAAGATAGTGGATGGGTGCGTGGATATTAAGTAATGAAGAACATGCTTGATATTGTTGATACTTCTATCGTTGAAAGATTCAATGAGGTAGTATAATTTAAAACCGTATTGCGTGTATTTATTGAAAAACATGTAAATTAATGTCTTAATATGTAGATGTTTAATTTATTGTATGTTGAACTTGTAGATATTTACAGACATGTCACCCTATAAAAAAGTGACAATTGAAAGTATTCGGCAATTTTGGGCTCAAAGTTTTTTGCACATGGTTGAAAATCAAAAGGTTGAGGAGCAAAATAAAATGCAAATGGATGAAGAAGATAAAGGAATAGAAAATGACCAAATACAAATGGATGAGAGGATAAGGACATAGAAATTTTGCCACAAAAGCAAAAGAAGAAGATAACTTATATACGAAGAAAATGACATGATGAAATATTATGATTAGGTTGAATATTTTGTTAATATTATGACTTCTTAGTACAAAAATAGGATTTAATATGATTTTTGTGTACCTTTTCGTAAATATGAAAAGTATTATGACTTAGTACATGAAATATGATTTTTAATGTGCATTATGATTTTTATGTTCATTACTTATAGTATTTAAAATATTCTTTTTAGTACAACAAATATGAAGAAATATGATAATTAAAATATAGTATAAATGGAATTAAATATAACATAATTTATTCATTCATAATGAGTGTAATTTATATTAAAAATAAGGTTTAAAATTATATTAAAACAGAGTGTAATTACACCTGATTTTTATTAAAAAATGGTTTAAAGTTATATTAAAACAGAGTGTAATTACACTCAATTTTTATTAAAAAAAAAGTATAAAATTATATTCAAGAGTGTAATAACTATTTATTTTCATTAAAAGATGGTGTACTTAAGAACGTATGAACACCCATTTTTTTTGAAAATATGGTGTACATTAGGGGTTCCAATTGAATTCATTAAGACAGAATAATATTTTTCCAAAAAAAACTGGAAATTTTGTTTTTTTGAAAAATAAAAAAAACTGAAAAAGTTATTTATTTTTTTCGAAAAAAAAATTATAAATTTGAAAAAAAACTAATTTTTTTTTTTAAAAAACAGCTGTTGCACCATAAAAGTTACCCTCTTGGTTTAGTCTTATGTCTTATCATAAACATCATATTGCATTGCATTCATACATAATGGTAAAATCAAAGTTATATGGTTCTCAAGTTCTCTACAGGCTATGGGAGTTGATTGTGTTAGCATTTTGTTCTAAGGGAGTCTTAGGCTCTCATGTCTTTGAATCTTTCAAGTCACAATGATATATTATAGCTCAAGACATCTCATTTGTGGCATTCATCTGATGAAATTAGGGTTTTGGCTCATTGTGAAGTTTGGAGTTTGACTAAGTCAATTTATTGAAGTATCATATTCCTATTATCATTTGAGTTATCTTGGTTCAAAGAATTACTTAATACATTCAGAAGATTTGATGCTTTGAAGCTTGATTGGCCATCTCATAACACAAGGTGCAAAATTAGGGTTTTGGATATAATCGGGATTTCTTCAGATTTTTCATTCAAACTTGATTTCATGTATTTCTATATGTTGGTTGGCATCCATGGTTGAAAGATTGAAGTTCAATTTTTATTGGATGCAAGTCAATTGATCACAAGGGGCAAAATGGTCATTTTGGTCAAAATCAGTCAAAGTCAGGAATTGACCAAGTGGGCTTTTGGTTAACCATCAATTCAAATATCCTCTTTTCATATTTCATGGTTAAATTTGAATTAAGGAAATTGAATAAATTAGAGTTAACTTGTTCTTGAAGTTATTGGAAGTTTGAAAATTTTCTAAGTGTCCACCTTATAGAACTTTGACATGTCATAACTTTCTCAATTTTTATCCAATGGTTGCATACCATACATTTTTGGAAATTTTGGGAAAAATTCTACAAGTTTGTCAATTTATAAAATTTCTCAAAAATGCACCATTTGAAAGATATTAGAGTTTGGAGTTTGGTGCACAAAGCATGCAAGAATGCCTAGCCAGCCAACCTTATCTTTGCTTTCCGCGCGCATAATATTACCAAACAGGTGGCATGCAAAATGTGAGAGCTTTGATTTAAGTCCAATCTTGAGAGTGTGCCTCGTGCATTTTAAAGTTGCCTTGGAGAGATTTGTATCAAACCTTGAACCATCTCAAATGGTCAAGTATTGATTAAGTTATGATCGTTGAAAGGTCAAGCCAAAAACTGATCATCATGCACACTCATGCCCGCGCCATGTAACACCCCTTCTAAATTACCTGCAATTTATATAATTAATCAGAGTTTTAAACACATGACAAGAGGCGTCACAATTTAATTAATACAAATAACCAAAAATAGTAATCATGCCTTTTTACTGAAGAACGTATTAAATGAAATAAAACCAATGGTTATGTTTAAACAGCGGAAAAATAACGTAAACTCCGGAATAGTACAAATCATAATTATTCCAAGACAATAAACCAAAAGGAAGTAGTTTTAAATCCATAAAATGCCAATCAATCGTTCCCCAATGTTACAACTACCAGAGCATGACACTGACAGCGGACTAACTATGTAGCACAACTCTAAAAGCTGTCCTCACCAATTCCCAAGCAGCTAATCACTTTGAATCTGAAATCATTAAAATAAGGGTGAGATTTCATCAAAATTAAAATGCATTATACATTTCTCAAGAACAATAAAACAATCAATTCATTATTCACCCTTATTAATAGCATTAGCATACGATTCGCAAACACAATCCAAACATTCATGATGCATACAACAACAATTAAATGCAATTGAAACACTGGAATTCATCCTAACATGTTACAATCACATATGCAATGCAGACTCAAATGCATGTGGTACCAATCGTGAACCAAGTCCACACCCTGTTCCTCTTACACTTCGGGAAACAACGTCAATTCAATGATTCGCCCATACATCACCGGGTCAAGAATCTAGCCTCACTACCTCTGTCCATTAGGTAAGTTTATTGGCCCTGCAAGTTCAATTCTGCACAATGGGAATGAACCATTACCAAATGCTCATGCATGCACATCAGAAGCATGCAACAATTCAAAACATGGAACATGAACACACAACATAATTCCAATTATAAATTAATAACAACAACAACATCTGGTACAACAATCATAACATCAAATATTAATCACAATCCATGAGTTAATATTCTGCACAATTATTCAACACATAATTCATAAATTCTTAACAAGTTCCGATTACGGAAACTAAATTAATCCTTCCAGATTTCAATTATTAGTGTTGAAAATATTTCCATTAGGTAGTACTCGTCCTAAGCTTTCCAACGATACCAACTATGCCTAAATCGGAGATACGGTTAAAAAGATATGATCAAAATCGTTTCAGAAAAATTCTGTCCATTCCAACACAGTATGCATCGATGCATAAGGCTATGCATCGATACATAATCAGCTTGCATCAACCCAAAATTGCTATGCATCGATGCATAACTTAAAAATCCTTCATTTTTCAAAAATTGTTCAGTATGTGTCGACACATACGCATTATGTGTCGATGCATAACTCCCTTGCATCAATCCATAACTCTTTTGCATCGATACATGACCCTGTTTTTCTTCTTATGAATCGATGCATGACTCTATGAGTCGATGCATGGCTTTTCCAAGCTTCTGGTTTTTCCAAATTTTCACAGCATGCATCGATTCATACTGCCTTGTGTCGATTCATTCATGTCGATTTTCATCAAAAACCCAGTTTTCTCTACTGTTACGAATTCCCATTAACTCCAATCATCACCAAACATCTTGTTATCATAAAACAGAATTTATTACTATGTTTTTACATCCAATTGATCACAGAATTTGTTTTCTAATTAACCTATATTCATCTTACATAAATTAATTATTCATAACAGTTCCAATTATGATTTTACGTCGGACTATAACGTTACGGCACACTCAATTATCCTAATTCGAGATTTCTAACGGATCGATTCGTTCTATTGATCATCAAAACCTATAAGGCATAATAATCAAATTCAATCCCCCCTTACCTCGCGATGAATCTTCGAATTCTCGGCGTTTGACTTTTTCTCCTCTTTTCTCTTCTCTTTTCCAATTTCACGTAGTATGCAAATCCTAATTTCCTTTCCTCACTTGTTCCTTTTATTCCTTTATTTATTCCTTTTTATTTGCCAAATAATAGAAATAATAAATTAGGATTAAGTAGAGCTTTTTTTTTTACTCCATACACCTCCAATTCAACCTCACACCCCCAACCTTCCTTTATTTAAATTGAATAATTAAATCCATTAATCCAAAAATATTAATAATTAAACCTTTAATTAAATTAATAATTAAATTTCTAATTATTAAATAATTGAATAATTTGGGGTGTCACACGCCATGCCCAGGTTTTCATGACCTGTGTTTCTTAAACTTGTCTTGATCATATCTCATTCATTTCTCCACCATTTTCCATGATTCAAAGCTCACACTCAAGCTCAGGAATTGATCTTCATTTGGCTCAAAGAAAAGGAGAAAACGCACAAGTCAATTTTAAGGAATTTGAAGCACAAGTTGAGTCATGGAACTATGTTGTATATGCATGGTATTTTTAGTTTTTTTTTTGTACAAACTAATTTCAGGTCCTTGTGCATATGCTGTACACAAATTCGCTCACTCTTATCTTACCAAATATGGAAAAACCACTCATTTATATAGTGTTATATCTCAAAATTTGTCCTCCTATTTCTCAAGACAATCCACATCTCCATACTCAAGAATTTCTCAAGGGTTGACCAGATGAACCCTCTCTTAAGAAATCGACCCATAACTAGGGTTTTACTTCTCTCAAGACAAAATCAAGTTCTAGTGCTTCAAGTGGTTATCATACATCCTCAAATGTCTCAAGGGATCACTGTGTCAAGTTTCAAGCCTTATAGCTCAAGTTTGCTCAGTCAATTGCTCAGATGGTTGAAAATCAGTTGTATTGGACAAAAGGTCAACTATGGTCAACATACAGTCAAACTTCATCATATTTGGTCAACATCAATATTTTGAAGTCACATTCACAATTTGACCAAGGGTTGATCATGATTTATCAAGAAAAGTAAAGATTTGATCAAAAGTCAAAGTTTCCAAATTAGGATTTATGGACAAAAAGTCAACAGAACTTTGACCAGACATAACTTTCACATACTTTATAAGAAATTTTTCCACCAAAGCACATTTTGAAGGGAATTCAATTCTCTACAAATTCATGTCTCACAAGCTTTGGCCAAAAATGCTTCATTTGAGAGTTATGGATCAAGACATTATAGGTCCTTATAAAAGTCAATAAAAAGTCATCTTTTTGCAAAGAAGTGTACATGAACATGGAAATCAATGAAGGTGAAACCAAAAGGAGTGTTTAGAGGACATCTTGATCTTTCTAAAAAGTCCAAGAACACTTAAAAATGTTGAAAATTGAGCAATGTTGAGCAAGTCTAACATTTTTGAAGAAGTGCATGAAGAAAAATACTTAGAAAATTCAATTTTTTTCTAAATGGGCCTAAGTTTCTTTGATTCACACTTTCTTCTAACATTGTCAAGAGCATCTCAAGCCCAATAGCACGCCATAAATTTTATTTTCTTTTATTTATTTTTGAATTAATCCAATTTAATTTAATTTTAATTAAAATAAAATGCAAAAGATCAAATCATTAAGTGCAAGGTTGACTTTTTATCATTCTTGAGGTCCAAGCAAGTCAATATATATGCTAATTTCAAAATTTGCTTGATTAGGCAAGAGATTGAATGAGATTGAATCAAGAATGACAATATTTGGTGCAATTCCAAATCAAATATTTTTGCATTAAAGGCATATATTTTCTTCATAACTCTTGACCTATTTTCCATCCTATATATATATATATACACACACACACACACATGGGATTCAGACCACAAGAAAAGGATTTCATGCAGCCAAGAACCCTAAACAAAGTGCAAAAATCCGTGCTCTTCAAGCTACAAAGCAGACCAGGTTTCTCATCGTTTCAGGCTATTCCAAGAATTGCAACACGTTCTTGGGAGTTCTCTGATTCGTTCCAGATCATTACCAAGGCTTGAAACATCCAGAAACGCAAGAATCAGAATCACGGTTTGTTTCAAAAAATCCAAAATCGATTTTATTGATTCATGTACTTTTAACGTATTTTGATTACATATTCATGTTCATGATGCTATTTGAAAACTATTTGCATCGTTCAATTGAGTTTTAAGTGCAGGAAAACCATGATGTCGTTGTTAGGGTTAATGAGCTCCAATTGGGGTTTTGTGAAATAGACAAAATTGGATGAAATCAAAGGCACCATCGTGCTTAGGGGATCAAACCGAGTCGATCCATGTATCCCTAAAAAATATATATTGCATGTATTTTGATTTTGAAAAATTGCAGGGTTGTAGTGACGTACAAAAGCGTCGGTAATGGTTACCCACAGAAAAGTCGTGGGTAAGTTCGTGGGAAATTCAAAAACGAGGAAGAAGAAGCTTGGCGCGTTTTTCTATTTTAATTATTTTTCAGAATTAATAGTCATTTATATTTTATTCATTTTATTCATGTATGTTGCATTTCTGAATTTTATTTCATATTGTTTGCATATTTTGCATAATTAAATAATTTTGTGCATTATATTGCATTTTATGCATTTTAATTGTCATTAAAATTATTTTCCCTCATATAAAAATTGTATAAAAAATATTTTAAATCATTTTATTCATGTATAATACATTTCTAAATTTTATTTCATGAGTTTTGCATGATTAAGTAATTTGTTTGCATTAAATATTTAATTTGCATCTTATATCTTACATTTTTATTATTTTCACCATTTTCCGTGAATATAAAATATCCAAAACAAAATACTTTTTAGGGTCGTCATAGTCTTATACTGATTTTAGAATTTTTTTTGTGATTTATATCCCTGATTTTATTTAATTTTGAATATCGGGTTTGTAAATGCCCCTTTTTAGGGTTCTTGTTGCTTGGATCACAAGTTTGGATTTAATTGTTGATCATTTGAAACTTGTAAATGTCATTTAAATTTTGATTTGAATCCTTGAATGTCTTGATCTTATTAAAATCAATTTTGTTTGAATTTACCAATGGAATTTCAATTTTTGCCAAAGTACTTTACAAAACTTGTCTAGTTTGAGCTTTATCTCAACTAGTCTTGAAAGATGAATTTTGTTTTCAATTTTCTTCAAACATTCAAGGATCCAAATTGATTGATTCTGAATTTTATAAGTCTCAATATTCTAAAACAATTTTGTTTAGTTTTTATAGGCCATTTTCCTATTTTTGATTGGTTTATCTAAATCTAGTCAACTTTGGTTACTTAAGGTAGAAGTTACAATTGTTTGACTAAACTCTCTTAACTTTTGAGACCATTGCTGTGTAGAATATGATAATTTAGTACCTTAGGGTATTAGAGTTGATTTTATTGAACTTTTAGGATTAGGTTGACTATTTTTCCTCATTAAGTCAAATTAGGGTTTCCAATTAGTGATTCTTCTAGGTTATACTAACTTGTTTGATTTTGTTTTCAACATGAGTTGTGTTAATCTTTGTTCCAAGCTTTTGTTTCTGACTTGTTGACATCTTGTAGGACTTGTAACATTTTTTGTTCCAGTTTTATAACCCATGCTTCTATTCCTTTGTCCAATTACTTTTTGTGCAAGCATCAATGTTTTATTTAGATTTTAAATATAAGGAATTCACTTGTGCAATCCATGAGGGACATGCTCTTATTTTCTTCACCCTCATTTTCTTTTGTAGATTTGAGTTCATCATTGAACTATTAAAGTTCTTACAATTTGCTCATCTATTGTCCCCTTTATGAGATAGATGCTCATGATCAAGGTTTACGGGGTAGCTCTTGTGCACCACTTTGAAAACCTCAGGTGAATCTCTTTCAAATATAATCTCTCTTGGTTCTGATCTTTTGTGATTAGTTTTCTATCATACAATTCTCCAATGATACTTGTTTGATATTTCATTGTCCACCCATTATGGTGACAAGTTAGGAGTCACATCTTTTAGTTTTGACCTAATTGTATATGTGGGATTGTTTGAGGACTTTAATGTCCATTTATTTTTGTATTTTGAATCTTGTTTCATACCTCTATTTCAATTTATTTCTCATGCTCCAATGATGCTTGATTGACATTGCATTGTCCACCCATCATAGTGACAAGTTAGGAGTCACATCTTTTAGTTTTGACCTAATTGTATGTTTGAGATTGCTTGAGGACTTTCATGTCCATTTATTTTGATGCTTGAATCTTGTTTCCATGCCTCTATTTCATCTTACTTATTATGCTTCTTTGAACCATAGAGTGACATTTCATTGTCATCTATTTTTGGTATCATTGGAGAAGCTAAATTGGCCCATTTGTTGTTGTTTTTGGGTTTAGTTCTCTAATGTTTACTCATGAGCTTTTGTGCTATGTCTTTTTAAGGTTAATTGATGTTGTCTAATGTATATAACACTTGAAAACCTTAATATTGATCTTCCATGATCATATTGGCTTTTAGGCACTTGAGACTATACTCTTATAATGTTGTGACACTTTAACTTATTAAATTGATAACATTTCTTAAAGCTCCTTCAAAGTTCATGATTGATACTTATAATAGGGAGATACCACTACCCTAGGACCTATGATTGTCAAATTTAATTTCCACACTTGACTTATATCATTCATCATTGATTTTAGACTAATGTTTGATCCATCTTTTAGGATGTTGATAATCAATTAGGTGACTTGTTTTGTGTATTGAAGTTTTGTCTTCTACATTTGTTGCTCACGATTCTCATCTTGAGTTAACTTATTATAATTGTCACACATGTCTTAATTATCAAATTAAGACCATTTTGTTTGATCTTTATCAAGTGCCTTGAATTTGACTAGTTTTGGTGTTTTCAAACCCTAATTTAATGTGCTTTTGTATGCAAGCTTTCTACCTTGTTTGAGATGTTTTTGTTTATGGTTTACTTAGCTCTTAATCTACTAACCTTGCATGTTCTAATATCTCCTAACCGTAACCTCTATTCATAGGTGCTTGGTTTGTGTTTGTTTTTCCCTTAGAGGCTTGTTTGTGCTTGCTTGTGCTAGTTTTGTCCTAGATTGTTTGAATGTTTTGTATATGAACTTTGAATATGGTTTGTTAATGTGTCTTGCTTATTTTTTTAAGCTACTGACCTTCCATGTGCTAACATCTCCTAACCTTAACCTCTATTCATAGGTGCTTTGTTTGTGTTTGTTTTGCCCTTAGAGGCTTGTTTGTGCTTGCTGAAGCAACTAGTTTTTCAAAAATCATTTATTTTTAAAATAATGAAGTCGCCACCTAATTTTATCTGTTCTAAAAGAACGGGAAAATATAGATAAAACCCACGAAAATCGGATAAGGCGATTTACGTGACCAAAAGAGATGGATACGGGAGTCGGTTATGCAAGGGGAAGGTATTAGCACCCCTCACATCCATCGTACTCAATGGGGACCATTTAGTTTGTGTGTTAATGTAATAATGCTATCTTCTAATTAATGATCGAGAAAGGAGAAGGGAAAAAGGGTTTTTATTTTTAGTATTTTGAGTTCGCCGTGGTTTCAAAACCTTGTGCCTACGTATTCCCTCGTGCAATAGGAAAGTCAGAACTCCGTAGTTCTTCTAGAAAATATTTTGGTTGGTTGTGTTGATTTTAGAAGAAAATTTTTGTGCGTTTAGATATTTCAAATGTTTGAACTTCGACTTATTTAGTTTGTTTGAAAGTTTAAGTCTCTGTTCGTATTTGAAATAACTATTGCACATTTTTTGTAGGAAAAGAGTTTTCAAGATCGCATATGAGCGGGAAAAAAAAGAGTTGAGTGAGTTGAATTGATGTTAAGTGGGTGAAAAGTACCGAAATATTAGGCTATCATCTAATGATTCAAATACTAGAAATTGAACGAGTGAGTTCATCCAATCGTCTATCATCCCAAAAACTTTATTATGAAAAGATGAAGTGAAACAAAGTTCATGTTATTAGGTGTTTCGAGTGAAATAAAATATTTAACTTATTAGGCTATCATCCAATAACCTAAATATTCTAAATTCGATTAAATCATCGAGCTATCATCCAACAACTTAAATGAATGTCACTCTGTTATTTTTGTCGTGGATAAAAGTCTTTAGCTTATTGGGCTATCATCCAACAATATAAAGACTTCAAATTTGTTTAAAACATTAGGCTATCATCTAACAATTTAAACAAACCTCATCCAAGTATTTTTTATGAAATTCATTTGGAAAACAAATTCAATTAATTAACTTAATTTGAAAGTGTTTTAAGAGATTTGGTATAGGACCAAGAGAAATTGAATCGGGTCATGATTAATTAAGTATATGGACTTAATTAATCTCGTGAAGATAAGTGCTCCTATCTTCAACTATGAAACCCTTGTGTATGGATAATTGGTATATGGACTGAATTATTTGGGTTATGATTAACCAAAGAAACAAGGGCTTTGATTAACCTCGTGAGAATGACCATGCCCATTCCAAACTATGAGACCTTTATGGCGTACGAGCCAAATTAAAAGAAACAGAATTGTTTTATGTTAATTGTGTAAGAAGTGTACAATCGTGAATAAATCATACAAGCATACAAGAGCAAATATGTAATTATCACACAATACATTTCTAAAAAAATTAAATAATTATTAGAACGGATTTTTTTTATTTGATAAAAAAATCAATTAATAATTTAATTGATAAATTGTCAACTAAAAACTATCATAAAACTAATTATTATTTAATACATCAACCCAAATTTATTTGCATAATTAGATCAAGTAATTAAAAAGAGAAGAGTTTATAATGGGCCTGTTTGGAGCAAATTTAGGGAGTGTGAGAAGTAGAAGAAGCCCAGGCCCATTTGAGGAGTCAACGGATCCTGTATGGTATGCTTCATAAGGTCTACCAAGGTCTGTATTCAATCTGGTCCATTAAATATTTCCAATGATTATACGATATAGATCTGATGGCTATTGAGTGCTTGACCCTGATAATTATGTTGAGATGTCTGCACAAAATCATAGATTTCACCAAACAGGTGGTGACAAGTGTCATCGCTAGATTAAATTTCTGAATAATTTTTATCTTATTTTTATTAACTAAATCAGAAAAAAAAACTTAAACAAAATAAAATAAATAAATTAAAAAAAAATCCAGAAGACTTTAATCCCTCTTCCATCTCATTGCTCTTTGTTTTTCTTTGAACTTTCATCTTTCTCTGCGAAACCTATTGACTCTCTCGTTGCCATCGTGTTCTTTGCGTCGCCTGTAACACCCCAATATTACCCAATGTTTAATATGCAAAAATCAGAGTAATTTAAAATTTTACAAATTCAATACTGAGACATTACACCTTCAAAAACAACTCACTTTAAACTATTTACTTTAAAGTATAAGTCTCGAATACATAGCATCATCGGAAAACATAAATTGGTTCAAAAACATCAAAACATCTTCTTTAATAAACTTCCTTAATAAATCATATTTTCATAAAGTATGATTCTTATTTACAAAGGAAAACAACAAAAGAACAACAACAAAACAACATAAATATTCCCCCCGAGTGCTACATATCAGAGCGACACCGACTCGACTAATAGCAGTTATAAACTCCGTTTTCATAACCTGCACGTTACCAATATAAAGGTAACGGCGAAACAAGTAAAGGGTGAGATAATCCAAAACATATAATTAAAGGCATGATAATATGTATATATATATATATATATATATATATATATATATAGTTTCAGAATTATAAAGGGAATAGATTGATAAGTGCATTCCAACACATATCCAAAGCTCATTTACTCTTATCGTCATTTTAAAGTGTATAATCTACACTTAATCGCCTTAGCCTCATCGGCACAAATCATCACAACAACACGTAAACCTCCGTCACCACGAATTGTCATAAGCTAATACATCACTAATTAACACGGCAAACTTAAACGACAACATCAACCAACAACATTAAACAATGCTAACAACATGAGCAACATAAATAAATCATCACAAATTGGCTAAAGCCCATCGTCGCTTTTGGCATAAAATCCCATCTTCGCTTTTGGCATAAAAGTCCATCGTCACAAACATCATCACATCGTATTTGCATTAAGCATTTCATCAAGTTAAATCATCGCAAAACTCATCATTTATATTCATCGTATAGTTATCATGAAATTATTAAGTTTATTCATTTCATGTTCATCATAAATATCATCACCAAACAAAGCATCATATATCATCGCAAATTCAACATCATCCATCAATTAACAAAAACCCAACGCCAACAGCTCAAACATAAACATAACCGACTCCATGAGACAGGACTATGTTATGCATGTGGTACCCGTCGCTTTGTCCATAATTAGGAACACTTGGCATAACAGCCTCGTCGCTTGGCATAAAAGCCCATCGTCGCCAATGTAATGTATGTGACTCGACAATAAAACAACACAACACAAAAACACCATCATCGCTTATCAAAATTGGCATAAAGCCCACATCGCCATAATTTATCCAAATCAAGATAAATATATCATCGCATCATATTTGCATTATGCAAAACGTCACATATAATTCATCATCATCAAAAGTCATGCATTCACAAATCGGACGCATCTATTAACAACATCAATATAATCATCACATCATCATTATCAATTCATTCACTAAATTTCAAATACGGAAAGATAGTCAAACACCTATAATCGTCACGAAAGCTATTCCTAGTAACCGACATTAATCATAATCATCAACATCGAAATCAGATTGTCTATACGTGCCTTAAATCTACTAAAACGCAATCCGATTCAATTTAACCGTAAATTGGCCTAATTCGGGTCATCTCGTAAACTAACCTCACCACTACGTTCTACACGTCGAACTTAGCTAGCACGTCAATTTTCGTTGAGTTCGGAGCAACTTACTCCGTCGTCGAATTTACTGAAATCGGAAAATTGGAACATAATCGGGGCAAAAGAAGTGCAAAAATAGGAATATGGGAGGCTACAGATACATCAACACGGGTCCCCCGTGTTAATCAACACGGCCCGTGTTGAAAAGCCACTAGAAAACGCAAAAACACCAAAGTCAGTGAATCAACACGGGCACCCGTGTTAATCAACACGGCCCGTGTTGATTGGCCTGGCAGCACATATCCCTTATTCAAGAGGTCAACACGGGCACCCGTGTTAATCAACACGGCCCGTGTTGATGGGTGCGTGTGAAAAATTCACTTTTACTATTCCCATCAATTCTAATCATCATCAACCTCATAATCCCTACACCTAATTCAACTTTTCTAAACATTTTCAATAGTCCTAGTTTCTACAAGCTAACCCCTAATAAACCCACAATCCATACTCCTATTCCAACTCTTCTAATCTATTTTAATCAAACAATCAAACACACAACTCAAACCACAACATCAATTTTCATCACAAATCCACAATATATGTATCAAAACCCTAACTATAGGAAGTGGAAAATCAAACCCCTTACCTCATCATGTTCTTGCAAAGCTTCTTGATGATTCCACAAAATCCAAACCTTGCTTCCTCTCTTGTTGCTCTTGCTCTTCTTCTTCTTCCCAAAACCCTCTCTTTCTCTCAAGCTTCCAAGTTTCTATTCTTGGCTTTGTTTTCCAAATGGGAAGAAAATGAGGAAATGTGGTTTTATAATGTTGTTTTCTTACTAGCTATCCAAGTTTCTATGTTTGGTTTTGGTATGTATGAATGGAAAGAAAGTGAGGAAAATTGGTTTTATAAGGGTGTACTCTTACTAGCCAAGGGTGTAAACCCCATTTCTACAAAATTACTCCTCACACCCCTATTTATTCTTAAAACACTAATAACATCTAATTATATCATTAATTCAATTCATTTAAATAATTCCGGGGAATTAAATATCGGTCTGAATAATATTTTACCGGACCGAACGGAACGTCGCTAAATATATTAATAGATATATCAATTAATATAAATATAATTAGATATAATATTAATTAAAACAGACCGGTGATTCGAAATTATTAATATAATATAATATTAATTAAAACAGGGCATTACAACTCTCCCCCACTTATAACTTTTCGTCCTCGAAATTTCGACCAACACGAACAAATCGGAACATACCTACGCATTCGTCCACTCAATCCTCGCGTCAATTAAACAACATACAAAATACACCAAACACAAGGGTATCTCCCTAACCACAACGTCCAAACAAGAACAACCACGCCGAGATGCAGAGCCCATATAATGCACTCGACAACCAACTAACACCCAACAACTAAACAAGTCGTAGACACACCGGTTCACTCGAGAACCAAACAAACAAGATCGATACTATCCTAACGTTTCTATTATACGTAAGATGACCTGTTTTGAATCCTGGAAAAAACAATATATTTTAGAAGTTTTTTAGGTATTTATTGAACTCACATGCCACGCATTCAAACATCAACGCCACATCAGATGCCACTTAAGCAAAAGCGGACGCCGTTTGTGAAAATTGGACGGAAAGGACTAACGTGGATCTTTTACAACAATTAAAGGACCACTTTGACACTTTTTAGAGATAAGGGACTAAAATGTACCTCGAGGTATAATTAAGGGACCAAAAATGGTATTTTCCCATTTTTTTTGAAAAGAAAATATTAAAAATTTTTAAAAAAAATTCCATAAGAAAAAGTGAAAATAAAAAACTGATAAAATAATTTCCAAAAAAAAATATAAAAAATTCTGAAGAAAAAAATTAAAAAAATTTTCTGAAAAAAAAAAATAGTGACAAATTTTTTGGAAAAATAAAATTTGAAAAGTGAAAATAAAAATTGAAAAAACTAAAATAAAATTCACGAAAGTAAGTTTTTTTTCCTAAAAAAAAAACTGAAATTTTATTTTTTTATAAAACCAAAAATAAATAATTTTTTTTAAATAAAAAAATAACTGAAAAAAAAATAAATTTTTGGACGGATGTAAATCCATCCATTAAAATATTGTTAATGTATGGATTGGTTTGAATATATTTAAGGAAGTTTTACTGGATTAAAGGATTGTTTTTATCAATCTATTAACCATCCAATCCATATCCATCCAATCCATCTATTTTGCCACTCCTAGTGTACATAAGAATGTACTTACACCTGATTTTAATAAATATTGAGTGTAACGTAGAACCTATCTACACCCATATTTTTTTAAAATGGGTGTAAATCATAACCTATTTACACCCAATTTTTAAATGGGTGTAAATAAGTTAGACATTCTCACCCAGTGAATATACACATGATTTTTATTAAATTTAATGGGTGTAATTATAATAAAATATCGGTGTAAATTAATCTTTTTGTACTAGTGATTGAAAAAAAGCATTCCGAAAATGTCACAATTAGTGTACACTTCCGTCATTTTAAATGGCGTAAGAGGCTCAGCTGAGATCAGCCCAATACACTTACGCCAACCCAAATGGCGTCAAGGGCAAGCTTTATTTTTATTCGTATTTTTAAAATTTGAAAATAATTTTAAATGGATTTTTATTATGTAAATTCAATAATATATTTAAAATAGTTAAATATAACTTATAATTATTTTAAAGTTAAAAAAATTAAACTTAAAATATAAATAATAAAAAACAAGTTACTAATTAAAAAAGTATATCATTAAACATAATTTTAGATAATAATTTTAAAAAGTATATGATGAAAAGTTTGAAATTTCCCACAGTCACATGTTTTTTTGGAGGTCGACGTTGAAATAACCAAGGGGCCGACACTTGTTATTATTAACCGTCTCCTGGACCACAAAATAGTTTCTCTAATGATAAAAATACAAGACATTATAACCATGGGATTTATCAACTTCTTTTGCAATACCTTTCACGCAGTTATCAGTGAATTTCTACCTCGATGATAACATTTTTGTCCAATCATGTCCTCACTTCCCAAATATTGTTCCCATTCTGAAGTATGTTGATCTTACTAGTGTTGTAATAGGTAAGTTTCCAGTTTCCTTCAACACCGAGTTCCAAGATTCAACATGGTTGGTTGTCATGTGACCCCATCGTTTTCCTCCATAGTTAATGTCTTGGATAAATCCCACAATTATAATGTCTTTGATTTTACTTGATTGCTAAGAACTACATATTTTTATTTTTATTTTCAATTTATTGCGCGCTTCATATAGCTCTCGATTTTATTTATTATTTTTTGAATATATTTATCAATTTCATTGGCCCCTGTATCATTTTTTTGCATGTATCATTTTCACTAACATGTATCATATCAGTATAATAAATCTATTAGCCTTCCATTATTATTTTACAAAGAAAATACAAAATATGTAGCATAATTGGAATAATATCATATATCATTTCAAACCTCTGTTCATATACAAAATAACATTGTTATCGTCAAGACAAAATAAGAAAACTTCTGTTCATATACAAAATAACATTGTTATCATCAAGACAAAATAAGAAAACCTCTGGTCAATACAAAATAACATTGTCAGCAACCAACATAAACTATTGTTCTTTTTCTCGAGCTTCATAAATAGATATGAAGACATTGGCCCAACGAGATCAGATGTCATCAATTTCCTCTATTGAATACAATTTTTGGTTGCTAAGCTCCTACAATTAGAACACAATTTAAGATAAAAACAACAAAATTAGTTTAATAAGTATACATAACATAGATTAAGCTAATACCTTATTCTTCGTAAATCCTTGTGTAATGCCATCTGAGACAATATGGAGCATATATCTCATGACATAATATCCACAAGAATGAGAATAAGTTTGTTTATGCCACTACAAATAATTTTTCATTTATTAATTTCACAATGATACACACAATTAATACAATGTTGAATAGCACAATTACTATACTTACTCTTGCGTTTGGAAATTTGGCTTTCAACCGATAAGATTTTTTCTTCGCGCATTATATTCCTCCATCACTTTACACGTGTAGGTTAAAATTAAACATGAATAAAAAATATTCAATTTTGATAAAGTTAAATTTGAGTATAAGAAATAATACAACTTACCCATTCAAAGCGGTGATCACAATTCGGGCAGTGTAGAGGGAATCGAGCAAAACACAAAGATACTATTTTTTTGGGGACATATGACAAGTAGTTGCCAATGTCAATTGCATCAAAATTCAAAATAATTAATAATATGGATAAAATTGATTTATAAATGAAAACATAAATTAATATATACTTACTTGCGGTAAAACGGGACCAAATAACAATCTTTGATGCTCCATCTCTCTATCAACTTATCTTGTACGTAATTTCTGACTTTATGACATGGAGAATCGCGAGTAAGAGAAATCTTCGCAACATCTAAGATACATATCTGACTATGACTCTGAGGAACATATGAATGCTAAAAAATAATAGTCATTCGCAACAACTACATACATAGTGATGTTGTTTGCAAGCGACAAAACACAAACAATAGGAAACAACTATACATTGATGTAGAGACAACCGTATATAATATTTCATCTAATTGTCTCTAATAGTTAAATGTTGTATGTACTACCTCCTTATTTACATAATATAAATTACCAATTAGTTCCAAACTCAATATATGTTATAGATCTATGTGCCAATTGAAGATCGTCGTGGGCACTGGTACCTCATGGTCATTTCACTTGATGATCTCAAGATCTATCATTTGGACTCGCATCTGAATAAGGAAGCGGTGGCAGAAAGAAGGTGCATCATCAGAAACATCGTGAGTATACGTGAATTTTATAATAACAAGTTTGAACTATGGCAGTGATATTAAGCTATATTTCCTTTAATTTACCAGGGAGTTATGCTTAGTAAGTTGGTTGAAATGGTGTACCACAGTTCCTTATCCCTTCACGTCATATCATACTTTCAATATTGGGATACTATCGAGGCCATAGTGATACCCAAATGTGGAATCAGGTATGACACAATTCTTCCAATTGATGAACACTTTCCATATACAATCAATATAATTTGTCTAATTGAACACGTTGTATTGCCAGCGACAACTTTTCCTTATGGGTCGTTGAATGGATGAATATACAAAACAACTTCACAAGCAACATACTTGGTGTGGTATGATTATCTATAAATTTTGATCTTTGTGTTTACGATGAACTATTACCATTTAATCTTGTTAGTTAATTCACATTTTACTACCATATGAAGGAGAATATCACAATGATGGTGGCCTCGATGTGTTTGCTTATGGGAAACCATAACGAGCTCAACAATGAACTCATTAGAAAATCTAAGAAATGCTGAAAATTTACGACCACATCCACTTAGTAACATTGAGAACTTGTGTTTGACGTAGCAATTTTTTGGATAATTGGATGATTACCATGGAACAACTTTTTTTTTATTAATTGTCTGTAATATATTTGAACACACTTTCTTGGTGCTTTTTTATCAATTGTCTTTAATATATTTGAACACACTTGCTTGGTGCTTTCTTTAACGTATCATACACTTATGAAATTTATTATATCTCATATATTGTTGGTTGTTTTCTGTAATATGGACCATCCTTTGCTACTTTCTGTTACTTACATTGTTATGCAAATAGTTGTTGACGGTGGATGGCTTGGAAACAACGCAATAAGCGACGGTTGAAGCTGAAGTTCTATTTCCATATGTCATCCCCAAAGCTCCCATAATGTCATCTCCTAAGTCTATCGGAAAGATGACCATGGATGCCATAGTTGGGAAAGGATCTGAGTAAGGTTTCCGCAATCCCTCCCGTTTTGTTCATTTAATATTTTTTCAGTTTGATCTTGAAGGAAACGGTAAAGGGATGTACCGATTAATAGCTTTACGAGTTGCATTTGAATAATAAAAACATTTGTGTACTGGCTAACTATTTCAGATCAAATCTCAGTTTAACATGGTTCTACGCCATTAATATATGGTAGTTTCAAATTATTTTATCCCTTCTACATGTTAGATCATGAAACTGATTGCATTTTAAATTTTTGGCAAGTCTATCACTTGGGTGAGGAAAACGATGAGGCAGTGGAAAATGTTGTCTCTGCTGCAGACAAGGGCAAAAGGGTTGTTGAACATCCTGGCTTGGAAAACAATGCATTATGTGGCGCAATTGACGAGGGATGGAACAAATGCAACGGAGATTTCCTTTGAAGGAATGGTTGGATATTTTGCAGAATTAGTTTTGTGTAAATATGTGTACATTAGTGTCCCATATTAAAGAATTTGAAGGAGTTGTTGCATTGGTTGCATGATTAGTTTTGTGCAAATATGTGTAAATTAGTGTTCTCAATTGCAACTTGTCTACAATATTGTGTGATAATTTAAAAAATTTGATTCTTATATAAACATAATTCTTATAACCACATGATTCTTATAAATTTTTTGGGAATCATGTCTATCTAAATATTGATTAATGTATTATTAAGACACAAATACGGATGATGGTTAATTATTTGACTGTAGCATGATAGTAATATTTACAGTTATGAAATTTTGTTTCAAGGTTTGGTTTATGTGAAAGTTGTCTACATGTAATACAAAACGGTTTACACTGATACATTATAACCACATTGATAAGGAACTTTACACCAACAAATGTGTGCGAACATAATAGAATTACAAGATAAATGAACAAGGAACATTGCCAATTACAATACAACATCCAACATGACTTGATACATCACAGATAAACATCACGCCATCCCTACAAACTTAGCTAAATAAACTACTACGACAAACAATAAACAACTTCACATATACATTAGGAGGCATCGTTTCATCATTTTGGCTTCGCATCATCACTGCACTGATTTTCAATTTGAAAAACTTAAATCATTGCTTAAGCGTACGTATGGTGATGGTAAAGAACTATCTGGAGGAGCCTCTTCATCTACTCCAAGAGTAGGACAACATCTTCTATTGTGACCAGCTGCACCACATATACTACATGTCTATGTCCGTTTATGTCTCCCCGATGTACCAACGGAACTTGGTCCACAACCCTTGCTTTTTAAACATGAAGGGTTAAGTATATTTTCTTCTTCCCCTGGAACATGTAAGTTGTCTGGTAAATCTTCATTTTCGTATTTCGATTTAGTCCTACTAAGTTCTATAGTCAAATAATCTTTTTTAGTAATCATAAACATCCATACATGACAAGTCAACAACCTCCTTACTAAGATTCACCAAATTAACATGTCTGTCACCAAATGTTAATCCGAGTAGTGTGAACCATCTTCATAACATCCACTAATAGACTCTTTCGCAAATAATGACAAGTGATCCAACACAGAGTCTTTAGAAATTCAACAATATCAACATAAACCATCACATCACCAATGTGCTCACAGGGAATCCAAATAGACTCCATTCTAAGACATGAGCATGTGAAATCGTTGTTCGACGGACAGTGGGATACACGTCATCCACGCCCTTCAAATCAATATTTTGTCACTGAATAAATTATAAATGAAGCCATACCTTTAGTACATAATACAATTATTAATGATGCCTTTTTCAAAATAGGCTATACCATCTCGAATATATCTTTTTTCCTTGCTTTGAAGCTAACCTCTCAAGCGCCCTAAGACTGATCTGGAGCATTGTCAGTCCATATTGGGATTGCAAATTTACTTGAACCTCTCTAAAGCAAAAATATGTCAGGCACCTATGGAACTGCTTAACAAAATCAGTCATATTCATCTTCGAGTGTACAAACTTACCCATATGGCTATGAAATGCTTCACACTACGACGTCGTTCTTATTCTTACAAAGAATTTTCCACGAATATAAGTTTTTGCCCACATCTTCCTTTTCTGTTACAATTCATTGATCCAACTGTTCTCCTTTAAACCAAACCCATCTACCATTTCTTTCCATAAATTGTTAAATTTCCAAACATCATGATCACCAAGCATGCATTTTTTGAAAATAGGGATGAAAGTGGGATTGCCAATGTTGGACATTGCATTTCATAGGAGATTCCATGCACATAACCTGTGGTAACTGTTGGGAAAGAACTTCCTGATTTCATTTCTCATAGAAACATCATCGTCTATTATTATTATAGATATTTGTGTTTTACCTTTCATTGCAACCAAAAACTGCTCCAGCAACCATACATACGTCCCTTCGACCTTATTTAAAACTATGGCAATAACAAATATAATCGTCTGGTTATAGTGATTAACACCAGAAAAAACAACAAAGGGTAACATGTACTTATTTGTCTTGTATGTAGCATCAAAAGAAAGCACATCGCCAAACAATTCATAATTCTTCTAATTTTCACCATCGCTCTAAAATAGGTTTTTCAACGTTACATCTGCATCTACCGTGTTTTCAACAAGTATCAATGTATATTTAATGCGAAGATCAATAAGATACCTAAAAACACCTTTAGCATCAGAAGACATCTTTTTCATTTGTCTTGTAATTTGATTATGTACATCCTTCTTCAAAACTCCTAGCTTATCATACCCCCCGACAACATTTGCGAATGAACCAATCATCTGAGTTACTTTGATTCCCGCATTTCCAAAATTCTTAATTTGTATCTTATCTGGCTTAGTAAGCTTCCTATTACCGGCCAACAACATGCAACACTTCTCTTTTAACAATTCATGATTGTGCTCATAGGAAAAAATGTGACAAACCAACAATGTGAAATTATATCAATATGAACCCGAAATTTTGCTCCACATCCACACCGTGTTTCATGCTTCAGACCATGCTTGTGATGCTCTACTCTGTCTTGCCTAAATCCTTCAAGGTTACACACAAATGTTTGTTGAACAAACATCTCCATTCTTATTTTTAATAACTCGACCTTTACAGACCATGAAACTGTTCATCTTTGGAAACCAACAGTAAAACTTGTACATAATTTCCAGACATCCAAATTGCAGCTTCGAAACATCATCATTTTGGAAATCAAACATACCCAACTTTGTAATGTTGTCAAGATTATCAATGAAAATGGATTCATTTAGATTTTGATCTAAAAAATATCAGTTCATTTAAACTATCAGAACTTCATCCCAAATATTCCCCATCACTTCGATCTGTATTCCAATATCAGTGTCCACCAACATCACGAGAACCGTTCGTGTCATCATATTCACCTCCATCAATTTCACTATCTTCATCCGCATCTTCATCATCGTATTCACCTACATCAATTTCATAATCTTCATCCACATATTCATCATTGTATTCACCTCGGTCATACTCACCATCTTCATCCGCATATTCAACTCTTAAAACTAAGAATCTTCATCGACAACTGTGTTTTCAGTAACAAAATCCAATTCACCATCAATGTTAGCTTGCATTAATTCATGCCCAATGGCTTCACCACCATCCATCTTCGATTCATTATATGTGAGTTACATTTTTGATTAAAAGGACTTACTTCAGACCCATATCGAAAATGGAAGAAATGAAGAAGAACTCAGAAGGGAAAAGAGGGTCGAAAATGGAAGAATTGAAGAAGAAATCATAAGATGGAAGACTTTGAGATCTGAGATAGAGATGGAGACATCGAGTGAGAGAAATATGTTAAGGGATGATGATGATATTCTGTGTGAAGGTGCATACTGTGATAATATAGGGTAATAATCCAACGACTCATATTCACTTACAAGCAAAAAAAGGTCTCTCACGTGAGAGACCTATAATGGTCGCGCACATGAGACGTCACCACTATATTATTATCCTTTCTTTTCTAAACATGATGTCAAGATCGTTAAAATATACTTGTTTTAATTGGCGTAGACTTCCACTTGAAGTGATATCCATCCAACCTAAAATATTAAAGTTTTCATTTTTGTTAATGAATGAACCTTTATGTACTCTCTACGTAACAATTTATAAACAAAATTTATTTTTTAGATTCATTAAATAATTAATGTATTTGGTCCATATATAGACCAAATACATCAATTAATCAATTAATCTAAAAAAATAAAATCTGCTTATAAATCGTTACAGAGGAGTATACACTAACCGTCCATACAAAGAAGTCTTGCATGGGCATAAAAGTAGGGACATCAAATTTAGACACACACTCATAAAATAAAAAGATAAAACATAAAAATAATTGAATAATATATACTTTTATAATATTTAAATGATATATAATTTTATATGTGTGTGTCCAAATGATGATTTGTTGGAGTTGTGACCAAGCTATCATTTCTCCCGTCCATATATAATACCCCCTCTGTCCCATATTATTTGTCACAATTGATCATTTCACATAGATTAAGAAACAATCTCTGCTGAATTGAAATCCATCTAAAATCACAAAATTTATTATTTCAAAATGTCAATATTTAAATAGTGCCACTACTACAAATAAAGCTTGTAACGTTGGACGCGAAATGCGTTTTACCTCGGCAAACCAATCGAGGTTACTAAGGTCGTCATGAGAAGTATGCACTTAACACCTCATTGTTTTTAACACCAAGGTTATTATTGAAAAGGCCATGGGTTTGATCCCTATAAACTGCATATTTTTATTTTTTTTCATTTTATTGCGCGCTTCATATAGCTATCAGTTTTATTTTAAATCTGAGGTAAAATGATATTCGTTTTACATCAGTTTAGATAATAATTGAGGGTTTTATTATTTATCTTTTTATACTATATTTATCAATTTCAATGGCCATCTCTATCATTTTTTACCTGTATCATTTCCATTGGCATGTATCATATCATTATAATAAATCTATTAGCCTACTAGTATTATTTTACAAAGAAACTACAAAATATGTAACATAATTGGAATAATATCATATATCATTTCTGACTTCGTGACCTGGAGAATCATGAGTAAAAGAAATCTTCGCAGCATCTAAGATACAATACTTGTTTAGAATATTCCTTTCTAAGCAAAAGTCATGGATGTGCTTGAAAGGTCAAATCTTTATGTTAAAGTACAAGAACATATGTATATAAAAATAAATCAACATAACACTATTTACGAGCAGAAAAATTGAATTATGAACTCATTTAGTTCCTCATCTCTCTTCAAAAATTCAATTTACAAAGTCTTGCTAAGAAACAACGGACAAAGTGGATCATGACTTAATTTAAAACCCATAGTAATGGATTCAATACTCGGCATCATCGTCTCTAGTTTTCGAAGGCTATCTTGATCATTTTGTCTGTTGATAATTTTGTTTAGTGTTTCTTTGTTACATTGTCTATTGATCATTTTGTTTCATCTTTATTTTCCATTTGTGTTGACTGAAATGTTACTATTGATAGTCATGGTCGATTCGCCAAGCACCTCCCACACAACATCTGCTGCAAACTTTGTTAATACCCAAAATCGTAAAAGAAAAACTTGAGGTGCTACGGTGTACACAAAGGTGAAAAAAACCAACGAATCTGGTATTCGATACCCGGTTAGAGTTGATGTAGTAACTGACATGGTTGAAGTTGAAAAAGCTGATGATTTTTTAGGTTACATTGCGTTACAAGGTATAAGTAAAGTGAGTATTTTGATAAATAGTTGGCATGACATTGACGATGAATTAAAAACAGACATATGGTCTGATGTTAAGGTATTTATCTTGTATCCTACCATTTGTTTTACAAGTATATTTTTTGTGCAATACTAATAACATCTCTATTGTATAAACATAGGATCACTTCATTGTTTGTCCAGATAATGACTACGTGAAAAAGAAACTGCTTGCTTATTATGGTGAGCGTTGGAAGGGGTTTAAGACACATCTCACCCATGATAATATTAAACATGGAGAAGATGAAGAAAAACCTCCATATGAGGTATATTCATTTATTAATAAAGCTACTAGGGAGAAATTTGTACAGTCTTGCAAAACTCCTGAATTCTTGGCAAAGAGCCAAAAAGGAAAGGAAAACCGAGCTAGAAGTATTTATCCACATAGGTTATCTCATGGAGGATATCGAAGAACTGAAAAACTTTTGAGGGAAGAAAAAAGTAAAAAAATGGAAGAAGAGCTGGGAGATTCTATAAGTCTTGATCTAAGTCCATCATCATCGGCATGATAAATGGAAGAGGGCATGTGAAAGAAAAGACGGCGGAGTGACTAAAAGGATTGTAAGTAGTTTTTTTTTCAAGAATATTTATTTTATTTAAATCAATTTGGTAAAGATAAAATTTAATGTGTTGTAGGTGAAACGAATGGACAAATCATCGGGTATAAATGAAGCATCCATCAATCATTTTTTATTCCGCGGAGGGAAAGGTAAACATTGAGTAAACCTAAAAGGGTGAAATCATGGTATTGCGATCGAGAGATCGGGTAAGGGAGTCGGTTACGTGAGGGGAAGATATGAGCACCCCACACGTCCGTAGTACTCTATGGGTTCCACACTTATCGATTCTAATCTATGGGTGTATCTGTTTAAAACTAAAGCTTAATGCTAAAAGGGAAATGCATGAATGCAAAATATTTACAAAGAAACAGATTTTTTAGTCGTGCTTGTCAGGTTATGAACCTTTGTGCCTACGTACCACCAACCGCACAATGGGGATCAAAGCACTTCGTAGTTCACCTCAAAAAATTTGATGGGTTATGTGTTTTTTATGAACAATGCTAGCAAAGCAATGTCCTTTTTGAAAAAGGTTTGAAAATAAAAAGCCAAAAGGAAAAATAATTTAGGTGTGATTGGTGTCTTTTTATATTAAGTGATAAACGGCTTCCCCATAGAGGGACGCTTAACACACTCCACTTTTGAGAAAGAAAAGTTTGTGATTTGAATCGCACCAAAGTTTTAATAAGTATTTTGGAGTTTTGAGAAGAAAAATAAATTTTAGTTTAATTAAGATGTAAAAGAAAGAAGGTCTAAGGGGAACTATCCTAATTTCTAATCCTAATGTTGTCATACAAAAATGGCCCTATATTTATGGTTTGATATGGGAAACCTCTACCTAAATCAACATGCATATATGGATACCCTAAGGTCTAATTGGCTCAAATCCCTAAGGGAATAAGGAACTAATATCCTAAAAGAAGAGAAACAAATCAATTATCTGTCATTAGCATGGAAAATATACAAGGTATGTAAAGGGGAAGAAGACCCCAAGGTAGTAATCAAATAAGATTCAATTTTAACAAATAAAGATAATGAGAAAAGTTTTTGAGAAATTTATACAAATGTGTGACTTGAGTTAGAAGTTATCACAAGATGAGACTCAAGAACAACCCAAATATGAAGATGAAACTTCCTATACAAGTAAAGCCACCTAGTTGGTGAGAAAAATCATCTAAAAGAAGATAAGGCGTTTGTTTTAAGCCAAATGAGATTGATAAAGGTCAATTTAAGAATGACAAAGTATCTTATATGTACTAGAGTTATGATTAAGCCCTTATAAGATACTAATCATGAACTTCAATTATCAAGGAATATCAATAAAATGACATACTCAATTATCTTGATTCTATAGTCCCTTAATTCATACAAGAAAAATGATCAAAGTAAATGTTCTTAGATGCTATAGACAATAGTTAACACCAAGGTACACTTATGGGACATGGCATAAAAGCATATGAACTATCCAATTCAACAATACAAGGATCAAGATATGGATAAAGGATCAAATATCGATCCTAAGGTGTCACCATGATGATTAGCAAATGAGTGCCAACCAATTGGATCATAGCAGCATAGAGAGTTTGAGATGATAAGAGAAGTGAGATTTAAAACACAAGCAAAAAGAAATGTTGGACCCAAAGTCCTCAAATCTTTCAAACACAAACTAGGCCAAGACTAGTATATGACTCATATTATGTCATTATAATGAGTTGATAATGAAATATCAATCAAAGAATCAAAGAGAAAGGAAATGAATATATAAAGACATAAAAAATCAGAAATAACACACACAACGTATCATCCACCATGTATCAAAGGTATTTGACAAAGGAATGTACCAAAACAACTCCTAACTTTGATCATGTATAGTGAATTTAAGCATATAAACAATCACAAGTTTGAAAGCTTAAATGGCCCAATATAATTGAACTTAAGTTCCTAAACAAATGGTGAAAATAAAGTGAATAATGAGGCTAAATCCCTTATGAATTTCACAAGTGCATTCATTATGTCTCACATCATAAACAAAGGTTCATAAGTACAAGATCAATTTCATGATGATGTAAGGAAATGATCAAAGAGGATCAAATGTCTCTCAAACATTTGACAAGGTTATCCTTGAGTTATCATATCCCTAAGATTACTATAATTTATAATCATGATGTATATTAGCTCAAATGTTTTATCAAAAACTCTCAAATTAGGGTTTCAACTTGTTCAATTTAGGAACTCAAGCACAATGATCATCAAGTGATATAAAGGACCAAACAAAATTGTTCCAAAATAGTGAGATAATAAGATATTATAGGGGATATCATGAGAAGAAAACTCAAACAAGTTCACAAAAATAGCAAATAAGAATCACAAAGTTCAAACAAGTCTTAAAGGACATCCACAATAAAAAAAATAGGTCAAAAATAGAAAGGTAACTTGTAAAACAAAATCAAATTAATAATAATATACTAATGGCTTATAAAAGTCATAAACATAGTCAAAAGTGCTTGGAATTATTAGGATATATATTTTTTAAATTCAAACATCAAAACTAGTTAGCAAAGTGCTAAACCTAGGCATGTTTTACACAATATTTTGGAAAATATATGAAATAAATCTTTAAAATTCATAAAAAAATGTTTTAAAGTGTCTCACCTCATCTAACAACCTTAAAAATATTTTTATTGCTTTTTAGAAGTGAGGGAAGTTGATGAATAAAATATTTCTTTGGACAAAAGCAAGAGAAACCCTAAAAATACATATTTACACGATTAATTCAAAAATTAAAGCTAAAATAATTAAAAATTTAATTTTAAAATTCTCAAGATTAAATAAAAACGTAGGAAAACCCAATAATATTTTTATCAATTTTTAAAGTGATGGGAAGAATTAAATATAATTAAAACATTATTTGAAAAAAAATTTAGAAAGAAAAGATATCTTTAACCTAATAATTTAATTATGGTAACACAAAATTTCTAAAAATAAAAATAAAAACATGGTGAGAAAATAGACCCATTAAAATGTGTGGTGTAATTTTTGGATGAAGAAAAGTATAAAAATGAAAATGAGGAAATTAAATGTAACAAAATAAAAAGAAAGAAAATGAAACAATCTATTACAACTTATATTTCTAAAACGAGCTGTAAGAGAGTCTTGAATCATGTTAAATAAAAATGGACACGTAATCATCCCTGTCATGAGACAAAGCCCTAAACACGAAATAACCAGTTTTAAGAAGTGATGTTCAGAGCCACATATCTTCTTTAAATCTCAAAGAAATTTTAAAATGTAAGAATCAAAATTGAAGAACTCATGGAGTACTACAACATAGGACCAAATAGATCAACAAATGACGCTTGCATCGTATAGAAAATCAAACTTGAAAACACAACTTTGTCACTTTTTAATGGATTTTCAGAAAATCATAACACACAAAATCAGTTAAGATGCACACAAAATCCATCTCATACCTAGCGTATGGCTCAGCTAAGATGAATGAACATGATTTTTAAACACTAAAACAACCTAATATGAGAGATTTGATGTTTAGAAAACTCACCTTGTGGAAAATAAATCCACGGTTTTTTCAATGCTCCAAAGATAAGAAACCCAGAGATATAACCTTCAAGCTTCAAGGAACGTGATTCTGAGTGAGGAAGATAAGAGGAGCTTGAGAGCAAAAGGAACTTTGAGCAGAAAATATGAGAAAACTTAGATTCCACTTTTCTTCCGATAGGAGGAGCTTAAGGTTTTAGCAAGCTTACAGGTGTTTATATTAGGGACGACAATTAAATTCATTAAAACAAAATTCATCTAATTTATCCATCAAAAAATTCATCCAATCTATCCACCAAATAAAAAATAAGTGAATGGATGATCCAATTCATCCATTTATATATATATATATATATATATATATATATATATGAATTGATCAAATCCATCCATCACATTTTAATGATCCAAGATTATTTTTTAGATAAAATAAACCTATTTTTTTTTAAATTAAAAAAAAATTCAAAAAAAAAATAAGTTTTTCTATAATAATAAACTTAAAAAATAATTCAGTTTTTTTTATAAAAATTTGAAAAAAAAAAACAGATTATTTTTTTTAAAAAAATGAAACTTTTTTTTTAAAAACCTAAAAAATTTATTTATTTTTCTCGAAAAAAAGCTGAAAACTAATTTTTTTTTAATAAAATAACTAATTTTTTTAAAAAAAAAAAACTGAATTTTACTTTTTTTTCCCATAAAAACTGAAATTTTTTTTTTATAAAAAACTGAAACATTTTTGTTTAAAAATATTTTTTATTTTTTCTGAAAAGAAAAACTGAATTTTTTTTTGAAAAAAACTTAATATTAATTAGTTTTTGAAAAAAAACTGATTTTTTGTTTTTCGAACTGAAACTTTTTTTATTAATTTTTTTTTTTGGATAGATGGATATCCATCCATTAAAATTTTAATTGATGGATTGGATGAATTTTATTTTAAAATGGATGGATTGGACTTGTTATATTTAAGGTTGTTTTAATAGTTTCTAATTGATTGTTTCGATCATCCATTAACAATCAAATCCATATCAATACAATCCATCTATTTTGTCATCCCTGATCCAATTTAATATTATAGGTAAACATTATATTTTGTAAATAAATTATTTTTTTAATTTTGTGTAAACAATATAACCAGTTTAAATTAAAAAATACTAATAGTTTACGGCTTCGATTTTATTGATAAACCAAGATACATGAGGCGTTATTATTATCAATAATAAAAATACAGACAATGTGGATCGGACCTATGCGCTATTAAAATACTCCTCGTTGTTTAAAACACCGAAGTGATAAGTCTTTACTTTTCATGACGACCTTATTTACCTCGCTTTAGGAGATAATTTTACATTAGATGCGTTATTTGTAGTAATAATATTAACACTATTTTTTCTTAAATAACACAAACTTAAATTTAAGTGTAAATTTTGAATACCATAATCCACCCCTCCTCTTGTGCTTGAATCACTTGTCCAACACTATTCATTCCAATGGTGATCTTGATGGTGATGTAACCAAGGATTTTCACCTACTCACCTAAGAACCATACTGACGATCCTTTGAACAGTTAGAAGAGCTAGGGATCCAACTTCAATCCTTGGAACTCCTCCCAACAAAGGATATCTATCTAACTTTTGGGATCAATCAATACACTTTTGACATTCCAATCGTGAATATGAAGGTTAAGCATCATTAAATCGCCATCATGTGGAATTATGCTCTCAAGATCTTGGTAGGAGAAATTGTCTATCATGATTGGATAGAAGGAGCACTTGCGACATGCATCACCTGCCTATCATACTTCTTTCTAGACGAATTCACATATGGTGTGCCACACTTTGTCCTTGCTCTTCGTGCACACTTTATGACCTCTTGGTTGCATGGGTTGTTTTTAATCTTTATGTTTTAAAATATTAAGTCATTTATTTTCTTTACATAAAAATTCTAAACCCCAAAAATTTCATCAACTTTTCCAATATTCTCTTTTCTTGTAATTGTTCTAAACGAGTATTGATTCTTGATAAGTTATCAATGATAATGCACAAGCCAAACAATCAGTACATATTCTTTAGCATGTGATATATAACATGTATGTGTGTATTAACTATTAACACCAATGTTGTGAATCGGATGCCTTGAAACAAAATATAACTTTGTTGCTCAAGGTAGGGAAAAAGAATGAAGAACACGATGAACACAAGGATTGGTTATTAACTGCTATTCTTTCCTTTATCTTCAAAACAAGATTACAAGTATACAAGAATAACAAATAACTCTCTCACCCTAAATTAGGATTTGCAGTATACAATGATGAGAGACTAGTATGCTATTTATAATAAACCTAACATACTAAACTAATAGGCTTTTATCACAAATACCCATTACAAGCTAACTTAGGGTACAAGCTAACTTAACCAATTGGACATAACAAACCGGCCCAATTCGATGTTAACAATTCTAGCATCCTTCGACACAATAGAGTTCGACCCAATATCTCACAAATCTCCACCTTGGAACAAACTCTATTATCAACTAACGAATTAGTTTTCTTCATGCGACTTTATCAATCATACGGTGGAAAAACTTGCAACTAGGCAATGTCTTGGTGATCATATCGGAGATTATGATCTGTCGAAACCTTCAAACTTGGACTTCTCACGCGATTACCCTCCGACGAAATGCAACCTCACATCAATGTGCTTGGTTCGCTCATGATAGGTGAATTCTTCGACAAGTGTATTGCACTTTGACTATCACATTTAATGATAACTTCCCTTGAATTTTCAGCTCCTTAGCAAAACCTTCAAGCCACAATGCCTCTTTCACGCTTCGTTAAAGCAATATATTCCGCTGTGGTTGATAATGCAACAACCTTCCAAGTGTTGCTTTCAACTAATAGTTGTACCAAACATAGTGAAAACATATCCGAAATAGATTTTGGAATCCATACAACCCGCATAATCGAGTCGACATATCCTTCGATTGCTTTACTATCTTCACCAAAGGCTCCACCATAAATTAAGACTCGTTCAGAGACCCATTTATGTACCTTAGAATCCACTTCAATGCTTGCCGTGAGCCTTTCAGGATTCGCCATGTACCCCTTACAAGACTTCGCATATGCTATGTCGGGTCTAGTACAAACCATAGCATACATCAAAGAACCTACTACATTAGCATATGGGATGCTATTTATATAAGTCCTTTCGACCTCGATCGGGACATTGATCAATACTCAACTTGAATTGAGGGTTTGTTGGAGTCAACAGGCTTGATTCGACATACCAAACTTTTCGAGAATCTTTCGTAAATATGCCTCTTGAGATAAGCATAATTTTGACTGCTTTCTATCTCTTCGAATGTCAATTCCAAGAATCCTGGAAGCTGCTCCTAGATCCTTCATTTTGAACTCCTTATTGAGTTCTGCCTTCACCCTCATTACCTCTTCGACATTGTTACTTGCTATGAGAATATCATCAACATAAAGTAACAAAATAACAAATGAATTACCATGACGAAATCTGAAGTAAACACAGTGGTCGAACTGACTTCTAACGAAACTTATGCGTGTCATGAATTTGTCGAATCTCATATTCCACTGTCGAGGAGATTGTTTCAGCCCATATAAAGATCTATTCAACTTGCACACATAATCTTCCTTTCCCTTTTCGACATACCCTTCAGGTTGCCTCATCAGGATTGTTTCATCTAGATCACCATACAAGAACGCAGTCTTCACATCCATCTGTTCCAGTTCAAGATCAAACTGTGCCACCATGGCAAGCAACATTCGAATGGACCTATGCTTCACAACAGGAGAAAACACATCATTGAAATCTATACCTTCTTTCTGAGTGAAACCCCTTGCAACCAACCTTGCCTTGTATCTTTTCGACGCCACTCCTTTGATTCCTTCCTTAACTTTGAAAATCCATTTACAGCTGACTAACCTGGCTCCAGCAGGTTTCTTGATCAATTCCCAAGTGTTGTTATCATGAAGAGACTTCATCTCATCATCCATGGCCTTCAGCCATTCAGTCTTATTTCGACTCCTCATAGCTTCCTTATGGTCTCTTGGTTCTTCGTCCAGAACCTCACTTGCAGAGATTAAGGCATAAGCTATAAGATCTGCATACCCAAACCTTTGAGGTGGTTTGATGACTCTTCGTGTCCTATCTCTTGCCAATAGATAGTCATCAACAGTTTCCTCAACTTCATCAGCATCATCTGCTTCTTCGACTTTATCTGGGATATGCAATTCAGCATCAACATGCTCCACCTCAACAGGAATCTCTACCTATTCCAGCTCTTCGTCAGATACTTCTGCACTTCGACCAACATCATCTGTTTTCTTGAAAGCCATTTCAGCTTCATTGAAAACAACATCTCGACTGGTGATAATCCTTCTGTGACCTGACTCTAGGCACCATAGCCTATAAGCTTTGACTCCCTCAGGGTATCCCAGGAACATGCATTTGAGAGCTCTAGGTTCGACCTTGTCTTGCCTAATGTGAGCATAGGCTACGCAGCCAAATACTCTCGGTTGTCGAGATTTGGTGGATGTCCCGACCAAACTTCTTCGTGTGTCTTCATATCTAACGCGAAAGGACATCTATTTATCGATATGTTGTCGAAATTTCAAAAACACCTTCTTTAATCCAGCACTAGTCAACATGCATCTAACTCTCTCCAAGATGGTTCGATTAAACCTTTCAGCCAAACCATTTTGTTGTGGAGTGCCTGCAGTAGTTATGTGTCTTGCAATACCAGAGGCAGCACAAAAGCTATCGAATGCCTCATTGCAAAATTCAAGACCATTGTCTATTCTCAACCTCTTGACCTTTCTGCCAGTTTGGTTTTCGACCAGAGTCTTCCAACCTTTGAAATTCTCAAAAGTTTCATCCTTAGTCTTCTGAATGAATACCCATAACTTTCTGGAATAGTCATCTACTATGGATAGAAAATACCTTGCTCCTGAATGTGATGGACACCTTGCAGGCCCCCAAAGATCAACATGGATGTAATCAAGGGATCCATGTGTTCTTTGTTTGCCTTTGTTGAACTTCACTCTGCAAGATTTTCCAAGTACACAGGTTCACAAAACTTTAACTTTTCGACTTTGTCTCCACCAAGCAAATTTTGTTTTCCCAATTCGACTGACCCTTTCAACGACATGGCCTAATCTCATGTGCGGTTACATCTTCGACAAAGGTTTCGTGGATGCAACATTTGTCGAACCACTTACAACTTCACCACAAGGGTATACAAGCCTTGTTTCTTCACTCTCAAGACTTCCTTCGACCGTTCATGACTCTTAGGATACTTTTCTCTCCTTGAAAAAACATATCCTTTCTTGTCGAATTCACCAAGAGAAATCAAATTTCTCTTCAAATCAGGTACATACCTGACTTCAGTCAATAACCTTATTGACTCATCATGGAGTTTGAATCTCACAGATCCAATACCTGCAATCTTGCAAGCTTTGTTGTTTCCCAGAAATACAGATCCACCATCTTGATCACATAATTCCTCGAACAAGTCTTTGTTTGGAGTCATGTGCCAAGTGCACCTAGAATCCATAATCCATTCCTTCGACGAGTTGCTGCTTGAAACAACAAGAACATCAGATGAGTCGAAATCATCTTGAACAATAGCTGCATTGCCATTATCCTTTCCTCCATGATCTTTCACGCGTTCAGGGCACACTTTTCTTGTGTGACCCTCCTTCTTACAATGATAGCATCGAATACCAGATGCTTCACCATATAAAACTTGGCGACTTTTACCTTTCTTCTTGTCGAACTTATTATCCTTTCGCAAGAATTTTCCTTTAACGCCAAACCTTCACCAACCGTCAAAGGTTTATGCTCCTTCGTTCATTCAAGTTCTTGAATACAAGGTGATTGAACCTCTTCAAAGGTCGGGGACTCCTTCCATACGAGAGTTTCTTTGAAGTGGGCATGTGATCGGCAGCAGCACAACAACCTTGATCTTCATCATCAATCTTCACATCAATATTTTCAAGATCAAGAATCAGCTTATTGAACATATCCAACTGCTCAGCCAACACTTTGTCTTCAATCATTTTGAATGAATACAAAGCTTGCTTCAGGTAGAGTCGATTCACCAACGATTTAGTCATGTACAAACTTTCAAGTTTCACCCATAACCCTATCGCCATCGTCTCCTTTGATACCTGTCGAAGAACCTTATCACCAAGGCTCAACAAAATTGTGTTGTGGGCCTTCTCTATCATTTCCTTCTTCTCAGCTGCCGTCAACTCTTCGTTCATGGCTGACTCTCCCTTCAACGCTTCCAAACAACCCTGCTGGACCAGTAGGGCTTTCATCTTCAAGCGCCACAGACCGAAATCGTTCACTCCGGTGAACTTTTCAATATCATACTTTGTCGAAGGCATCTTCTCCACGTTCACCGCACCAATTGTTATGAATCGGATGCCTTGAAACAAAATATAACTTTGTTGCTCAAGGTAGGGAAAAAGAATCAAGAACACAATGAACACAAGGATTGGTTATTAACTGCTATTCTTTCCTTTATCTTCAAAACAAGATTACAAGTATACAAGAATAACAAATAACCCTCTCACCCTAAATTAGGATTTGCAGTATACAATGATGAGAGACTAGTATGCTATTTATAATAAACCTAACATACTAAACTAATGGGCTTTTATCACAAATACCCATTACAAGCTAACTTAGGGTACAAGCTAACTTAACCAATTGGACATAACAAACCGGCCCAATTCGATGCTAACAATTCTAGCATCCTTCGACACAATAGAGTTCAACCCAATATCTCACAACCAATTATTGTTGTAAGCTTAGGCTTTTGTTTCATATGCAGCAAACTTCATGAGCTTCCATTTAACTATATGCTTGAGTAAACATGAATATGAAAAACTGTCTACTGTTAGAATGTGTGTATAATTCATGTTCGAGTTCGTGCATAGGTATGATTGAAAGTGTTGGTCGAACAACCTGTTGGTCGAAGTGTCACTCTCTAGTATGCTAGAAGTCGAATGCGTTGGACTTTAGATATTTTGGGTCTTAGTTTAGTTTACACTATTGGGCCTAAAAAATGTGTCTATATAAGGAGCATTTCTCTGTAAACAAATAATCAATTCAGTATCACATTTTATTCTCTTCGCATTTTCTTCTTAAAACTTCTTCTTCTTTATCACAAATATATTTCTTTCATCTTCTGTTCCAACAAATTGGTATCAGAGCTCGGTTGCGATTCAAGGAGAATCTAATGGCAAACAGAACAACAACGTCGACACAGATTCCAGCAAATCTACCAGTTTTCAAAGGAGAAAACTATCAATGATGGGTTGCACAAATGAAGGTCATTTTCAGATTTCAAGATGTTGTTGAAATGTTGAATGATTGTGTATCGGAGCTGGAAGCAAATGCGACGGAAGCCCAGAAAGCTACGCACAAAGATCAGAGGAAGAAAGATTATAAAGCACTGTTCTTAATTCATCAGTGTTTAGACGCTGATGTTTTTGAGAAGATAATCGAAGAAGAGTCAGCAAAAGAAGCATGGGACAAGTTAAAGAAGTTGTATGGCGGAGGAGAAAAATTGAAGAAGGTGAAGTTGCAGACGCTGAGAAAGCAATACGAGATGATGCACATGAAGGATGATGAATCGATTTCTGCATACTTCTCAAATATTGTGACACTGACGAACCAAATGAAAGCATGTGGTGAAACAATCACAGACCTGGAGAAAATAGAAAAGGTATTGAGATCTTTAACAACAGATTTTGACTATATTGTTGTGACAATTGAAAAAGCAAAAACTCTATCTGAGATGAAGTTAGAAGAACTTCAAGCTTCATTAGAGGCTCATGAGATGAGATTTAAGCAAAGAAACCCAGAAAGAGAGAAGGTGGCTGAACAAGCATTGCAATCAAGATTCAGCAAGAAAGCTAAAAAATCAAAGTCTCGAAAGCATTTTGCAGATGATGAGAAGTCAAGCAAGAATGCTGATTCGAGAAAAATGGTGAGCAACAAGTATTCTGGGAAGAAAGTTGACAAGAAGGATAAGCAATGCTACAATTGTCAAGGTTTTGGTCACTTCGCTCGAGATTGTCGAAGGAGGAAAGTAGAAAGGGCGAAAAAAAGTGATGAAGCTCAATATGCACGTGCAGGAGACAGTTATTCAGATGATGTGCTGATGATGGTTAATTCTCAATCGAATACTGAAAAAACCAACATGTGGTATCTGGATTCAGGATGTAGCAATCACATGACTGGCAACAAAAATTGGTTCACCAAACTAGATGAGTCAGTAAAAAGGGTGATAAAGTTTGCTGATGGAAGACACATCGATTCTGGTGGCAAAGGAGATATTTCGATTGCCAGAAAGGATGGTGGAAAAGCTACTATCACTGAGGTATTGTATGTACCCTCTATGACAAGTAACTTGATAAGTGTAGGTCAATTGCTTACAAAAGTATTCAAGTAGAAACTTGAAAGGAATGAGATGAAAGTCTATAGGGCTGATGGGAGGCTGATCATGAAAGCGCCATTGGCAGAAAATAAGACGTTCAAAGTTGAACTTAACACATCAGATCACAAATGTCTTGCTTCGACGACAGAAGAAGACAAGAACTGGCTATGGCACCAAAGGTATGGACATCTAAACATCAGAAGTTTATGTATGCTCAATCAGAAGAAGATGGTGGTGGGTTTACCTTATGTGAAAGAACCAAAGCAAGTATTTGAAGAATGCTGTAAAGCCAAGTAGGCAAGGAAAGCATTCAAACACGACTTGCCCATGAAATCCAAGCGCAAGTTGGAGCTAGTTCACTCTGATGTGTGTGGACCATTTGAAGTGAAGTCCAATGGAGGCAACAGGTATTTCCTTACGTTTATTGATGAATTCACCAGACATATATGGATTACATCATTGAAAGGAAAAGTGAAGTATTCACACAGTTCAAGAAGTTCAAGTTGCACGCTGAAAGGCAAAGTGGCTGCAAATTGAAGAAGCTAAGAACCGACGGTGGTGGTGAATACACTTCTGCTGAATTTGCCAAATTTTGTATTGGGGAAGATATAGAGCATGAGGTTACTGCTCCCTATACACCTCAACACAAAGGCATAGCTGAGAGGAAAAACAGAAGTATATTGAACATGACAAGAAGTATGTTGAAAGCTAAAGAAATGCCTAAAAGATTTTGGGCTGAAGCAACTTCGACAGCAGTATACATTCTGAACAGGTGTCCAACAAAGAGGATAGTTGGAAAAACACCTCATAGGGCCTGGACGGAATCGAATCCAAGTGTGAGTCACTTCAGAGTTTTTGGATAAATGTGTTTCAGGCATGTACCTGAACAATTCAGAAGAAAACTGGATGATCGAAGTGAAGCTGTGGTTCTCATAGGTTATTGTAATACGGTGAACTGACTTTGAGATTTTTGTATCGCAAATGTGCGGATAGCAAGAGTCGCCACCGACTTTTCTTTTATCCAATTAAGGGAAGGTGAAAATAACAGGAAAAGACCTTCGTTAGATTCTGAGTAAGGGAGAAGGTTATGAAAAGGGAAGGTATTAGCACCCCTTTCCATCCGTAGTTATCCACGGGCTCTTAGTTGCTCTTAGATCACTTTAAAATTGTGCTTTCTGTGTGTTTGACAAAAAAAAATTGAAAAGGCATTTCGCTTTGACTTTGTAATGATTCATGTAGGAATGTATACAAAGTGTTCGGAAATGTTTCGTTTTGAAAAGAGTTTGAACTTTGACAAAAATGTGAGGTGTGAAAAGTATTTTGATAGAGCAAGCAACTAAAAGTCTTATTACCTACTCAGAATTGGTCGTTTTCATGTTGTTTTACTTTCCTTTAGAATAATGTTATCCATACCATTAGTTGGTAGGTAACCTTATTCGTTGGATGTAAGCGGGACATTCGAAGGGACAACGGATGGTCATAGAAGGCAACTTGTAGGAAGTATCCTAGCACATTCGAAGGGACTATCATCATTTATCGTAGGCGACAATCGAGGGTCAAGATCATGTATTCGTAGGCGACGTCGTGGGTCTATGATCTTTGTATCGAAGGGACTATGATGATTTGTTTTGAAGGCAACGGTGCTAGAATACCTCTACGTTCGAGGGACTTGACCATTTGTATTCGTAAAGGCAACGAGAGAGAATTACCCTAAGGGGTGCATGTGTGAAAAGAGTGTGTTGATTTCAGGTATATAAATCTTGCAGTTATGAGTGATCTATGTCCAATTTTATCTTGCCATACACGCCTAATTACTAGCAGTTTATAGGGTGCAGAAAGTAAATTGCGGAAACGTAAAGTGCGGAAAGTAAATGTTCTACGCTATTACATGGCTTTGGGGCAGATACATAATCAGAGTGCGGAAAATAAAAAGCCCTAATCAAACTATTACATCCCATAGGCAGTTACATAATTGGAAAAGAAAAGCAATAAAAATCGTCCGAATCAGTACAACCTGCGAACAGATACAAAATCGGGAAATTCGAGAAAATTGCATAAGAAGAAAATGTTAGTAAAAATAAGTATTTTTGAATAAGAAAAAAGTTTTTGTGTTAGGAATGACATTAATATGATAAAATAAATTTTTGGTAATTTTTGGAATTGACTTGATAATTAAAAAACAATTAAAAGTCATTTAAATGATTAATTAGAAATTAAATTAAATATGCATGCAAAAATAATAATTTTAATTTTAAAAAAATTAAATAAGTATTTATCTGATGATTATGCAAAAAATAAATATTTTTGGTGTTTTTTAGATGCATGATAAAAAATATTAAAGATAAATTACATAGAATGCAAAATATTAAAGAAAAAGAAAATAGAAAAATATAAGAAAATATGTAAGTTTGCAAACTTGTAAAAAATAATGCCATGGCTGGGAATCGAACCGGGGACCCTCCCTTCACAACGCGCTGCCACGACCAACTAAGCTAGAGCGTCCACGTGTTTAGGAAACGGAACGAATTGTTTTTAAACGAAACTGCTTCCTGGGAATTCAAATTCACGCGCGAAGAACATCATCTTCGTCGTTTGAATTTCTGGGAATTTTGCGTCGGCCAAACTCGACGCTGCCCCTGCAAACATCAAAAATCCAGCACAAGCAATATAAATGAAATCTAAAGCCATGGTTCGATTAGAAATTTCATTCTGAGTACGATGGTGGTATCGATTTCGTCCAATTTTTCCTATTTAGAGAGTCCCTAATTCGAACCAGGAAACCCTAAACATGGTGTATTTCGATTCAGGCCATAAAAATGCATGATAAACAGAATTCAATTTTGAAAAAAGTGTGACAAACCGAAATCGTGATTGCTTGATTCTTGATGTTTTTGAATGATGTAAAGGTCTGGATCGATTCTAAAGACACCAAGGAATGCAATGGAAGGCTTAGAATCAATTGAAACGAGCTAAAACCAAGGCTGCAAGTTGCTTGTAGTGCACGGTTTTTTTTGACTTTAGGTTAGGGTTCTTGAGGCAATTTTTCTGTTCTTTCTTGTTGTGTAGGCATTGTATATTTATAGTGGCTGGATTTAGGTCTGAATTCAAGAGCAAATAATGATCAATCAATGTGAAAAATATTTGATTTTGTATGAAATCAAATATTTCTCTTTTTTGATCAAATTTCAATCAAATTCTTGCCAAATCTATGCAAATTTTGAAATTTGCCAGCTTGTGTGAGTTACTTGGACCTGAGAGAAAAATCAATCTTGCATTTAATTTTGATTTTATACCTTATTTTTTAATTTAATTTGTATTTAAATGAATAAAATGCAAATTAAATAGAAAAATAAAGCTAAAATTTGTGGCATTGGGCTTGAATGTTCCAAATTGTCTAAGGAACAAGCTTGAATGAAGAAAAACTAGGCCCATTTGCAAAATTTTGGATTTTCACAAGTATCTCTCTTTGTGCACTTCTTCAAAAATGCCCAACTTGTGCAAGGTGTATTTTTCTCAATTTTCCACATTTTTGAGTTTTCTTGGACTTTTTAAAAAGCTCTAGGTGTCCTCTAAACAACCTCTTTGGTTTCATCTCAATTGGAGTTTCCATGCTCAATAAATCTTCAAAACAAAAAGTTGATTTTTTGTTGACTTTGAAAAGGACCTGTAATGTTTTGATCCATACCTTCCAAATGAAGCATTTTTTCAACATTCTTGTGAGACATGAAGTTGTAGAGAATTGAATTTCCTTCAAAATGAGAGGTTGTGGAAAAATTTCTGAGAAAGTATGAAGAAGTTATGCTCAGTCAAAGTTTAGTTGACTTTTCACTAAAAAACCCTAATTTGGAAAGTTTGACTTTTGAGCAAATCTTGAGTTTTCTTGATGAATCATGATCAACCCTTGATCAAATGATGAATGTGACTTCAAAATGAGGATGTTGACCAAAAATCAAGAAGGTTGACTGTATGTTGACCACAGTTGACTATTTGTCCAATACAATTGATTTTCAACCATCTGAGCAATTGTTTGAGGAAACTTGACTTGTGAGGCTTGAAACTTGTCATGGAGAATCTTTGAAGCACATGAGGAGGCATGATGACCATTGGAGATGTTGGAAGTCCATCTGGATCTGAGAATTGCCAAACCCTAGTTTGGATTGATTGTTTAGGAGAGGGTTTGTCTGATCAACCCTTGAGGAATCCTTGAGTATGGATGTATGAAATGTATTGAGGAATAGGAGGGCAAATTTTGGGGTATGACAGTTATCATTCGACTGGTGCGTACAAGCTGTATTCACCAATCGAAGATAAACTAATAATCAGTAGAGATGTTCGAATCGACGAGAGCAAAGGTTGGGATTGGAGTCGAAGTTCAATACAGGAATCAGACGCTGTTATAATTGTGTTCGAAGAAGACCCACAAGATGAGCCCTCGAATAGTCGAAGTGAACAAGGCAACACTTTAACTAGTCGAAATGAAGAACCACCTAAGCAAAGTGAAAGAAGGTCGACGAGAACAAGAACTGAATCAACTAGGTTGGTTGGGTATGAAAGATTTCCAGATCAAGTGATTGATGACGATGGTGAGTTGGTTGAAGAAGCCATGGTGATGGCTAAAGCAGAACCAATCGATTTGAATGAAGAAATGGGTAATTCAAATTGGTGCGAAGCTATGAAAGAAGAACTCAGAGCCATTGAAAAGAACAAGACTTGGGAGCTTGTCGAAAGAACGAATAAGAAGCCAATTGATGTAAAGTGGATATACAAGGTGAAACGAAGGAAAAATGGAGAAATTGCTAAGTACAAAGCAAGGCTGGTGGCTAGAGGTTTTCTACAGAAGCCAGGAATAGACTTCGACGAAGTATATGCACCGGTTGTTAGGCTGGAAACAATTCGAATAGTTGTTTCGACAGCAGCATATAGGGGATAGAAGATGCATCAGTTGGATGTAAAGTCAACATTTCTGAATGGACCATTAGAAGAAGAAGCCTATGTCACTCAACCACCAGGATTCGACGTCAAAGGACAGGAGTCAAAGGTGTATAGATTACAGAAGGCTCTCTATGGTTTGAAGCAAGCTCCTCGATCTTGGAATAAAAGAATAGATAGTTTTCCGATGGAAGCAGGTTTCACAAAGTGTGTTTCTGAACATGGAGTGTATGCAAAAGATGTCGACAGTGTCAGTCAAATCATTTTATGTCTCTATGTAGATGACTTACTGATTATTGGAGATGAAGAAGCTGAGATAGCAAAAGTCAAGTCAAAGCTAATGCAAGAATTCGAAATGTCAGATCTAGGGAATCTCTCATATTTTCTAGGAATGGAATTCAAAAATACTGAAGAAGGAGTATTCCTGCATCAAACCAAGTATGCTCAAGACATTCTGGAAAGATTCAACATGAGCAACGTAAAAGTCACTCCATTAGAGACAGGAGCAAAGCTGAAGAAAGAATCAAATGATAAGTTTGTAAATTCGACGTTGTACAAACAGATCATTGGATCCTTGAGATATCTTTGCAATACAAGGCCTGATATCTGCCAAAGTGTGGGGTTCTTTGAGCAGTTTATGGAAACCCCAAGAGTGTCATCTCAATGCGATAAGAGGGTGTTGAGATAAATAAAGGCTGTCGACCATGGGGTGTTGTTGCCAAAGAAGTCGAAGAGCAACACAAGCATTGAAGTTCATGGATATACTGATTCAGATTTCAGTGGAGATCAAGATGAAAAGAAAAGCACTGCAGGCTACATCTTTATGATCGAAGGTGCTCCAATCTCCTGGAGCTCGAAGAAATAAAGCATTGTGGCTTTGTCATCATGTGAAGCAGAATATGTGGCACATCATATGCGCATGTCAGCGACATGGATCGAAATGTTACTTGAAGAACTCAAGATAATAGAGCCAAAGAATATAAAGTTATTTGTTGATAATAAATCAGCAATCAACTTGGCGAATCATCCAGTGTGTCATGGTCGAAGCAAACACATTGAAAGAAGGTATCGTTTTCTGAGAGATCAAGTGAACAAAGGGAAGATCGAAATAAAGTACTGCAAGACTGAAGTTCAACTAGCTGACATATTCACTAAACCTCTGAAGAAAGTCAGATTCGAAGAGCTGAAAGGGAGCATCGGGATGAGAAGTCCCGAGGACATGAATTAAGGGGGTGTGTTAGAATATGTGCATAATTCATGTTCGAGTTCGTGCATAGGTATGATTGAAAGTGTTGGTCGAACAACCTGTTGGTCGAAGTGTCACTCTCTAGTATGCTAGAAGTCGAATGTGTTGGACTTTAGATATTTTGGGCCTTAGTTTAGTTTACACTATTGGGCCTAAAAAATGTGTCTATATAAGGAGCATTTCTTTGTAAACAAATAATCAATTCAGTATCACATTTTATTCTCTTCCCATTTTCTTCTTAAAACTTCTTCTTCTTCATCACAAATATATTTCTTTCATCTTCTGTTCCAACATCTACAAATCACAAGAGCTACTTCTGGTACTTATGATGATGATGGACGTGCCAAAAGAACTGGTAGAAAAAACTCTCTATAGCATCATAACAAATTTATTTTGATATACTTGTATTTGAATACTCAAGTTTTACAATCCTGCCATAAATTCTGCAGGAAATTTGAAAAGTGTTGTGGCTCATATCATTACAGCTGTTATTGGCTCTGGTGTTTTGTCTTTGGCTTGGAGTATGGCTCAATTAGGATGGATTGGAGGGCCAGTTGCCTTGCTTTCTTGTGCAATATGTAACACCTCTTCTAAATTACCCCGAATATATTAATTATATCAATAATTAAAGGCAGATTTCATCAGAGTTAACACGGAACAAGGGACGTCACAATTATGAAATAAATTAAAACCACCAATAAAACAGTAGTCATGCTACACTGAGGGTCATTATTAAAATAATTCAATCAATTTAAGACCATGTCTTACACAGCAGAAAAATACCATAAACCAAAACGGAATAAACCAATCATAATTATTCCCAAGGAAATTCAAAGAACAATTGAATAATAATTAATTCCTCAACTAAACGCTCCCCAGTGTTACAACCTATCAGAGCATGACACTGACACGCGGACTTAAAATAACATAGCTCTAGATCCATCCTCACCAACTCCTGAGCTGCTAACTTTAATCTGAAATCATTAAAGTAAGGTTGAGATTTCTCATAATTAACATGCATTATAAGCCTCTCAATCAACATATATCACAAGCATATTATTTCACCCAATCCAGCATAATTCAGATTTTTAATACACAGTTATAATCATACAAATCATTATGCACAACAATTAACAATCAGAGAATTGTAACACTGGAAGACATCCTAACATGTTACAATTCCAATGCAAATACAATGCAGACACAATGCATGTGGTACCAACACATGACTAAGTCACCCAACACTGATCCATCATCAACCGAATACATTAACCATCGATTCGTCCATAAACACCCGGACACGAATCCAGCCTAACCACCCATCATCACCCGGGTACGGTTAATGGCAATACAAGTCAAATTCCACACAATGAGAATTAACTTCACCAAAAATGCATATGCATGCACATCACCAGCATGCAACATCAAAATCAGTCTATGGAATACACCAAATTATCATAACTGAATCAAAACCAAAAACATGATATCTCAACGATCATGCCCACAATCATCAGCAATATAAACATGCCTTTCATTCTCACAATACCAATACATCCATCATCACAGGTTCACTGCTACATACACACCAATGTGTGTCAGCCAATAATCACTTATTTCGGAATTCGACTCATTTTCAAAATAATTTCAAGTTTTAGGAAATCTTTTCATTTTATAAAATAGAGCATTAAATTTAAGAAATAACGTCCAAAACGGCGCTCAAAACGGACTTACGGTTGGAAAGTTATGAATTTTCAAAGTTTTGGAATTTTTCAAAAAGTTACAGTGGAACCCGGTTCCTCCCAGGGAGTAACCGGTTCCCACAATGTTCAAAAACCACGTCCCTGGAAAAATGTATGGGGAACTCGGTTCCTCCAGGTAGGGAACCGGTTCCCAGGAAAAATTTTAGTTTTCTTTGGAAAATTTCAACGTGGAACCCGGTTCCTCCCTGGGAGTAACCGGTTCCCAAGTTCAAAAATGTCATTTTTCACCATTTCACACACTGGAACCCGGGTTCTCCCACTGGGGAACCGGTTCCCACGACTCTCAGAACCAAAAATATCATTTTTACAGCAGTATTTTCCAGAACCATTTTTACTATTCTTCCAGGACGTACCCATACGTTCCGACACCGTAAAATCACTCAATCACATCTATCCACACACAATATAACATGTTTTACTCATACCTATTGACCCTATAACATACGAATCAAGGATTCCACACAATCCGACACAATAGAGGCTAATCTACGGAAACCTAGAATTTTCTAAACCGGGATTCCTAACATACTATGATCCATACAATTGAAATCAAAACCGATAATACACACTAATTAATCGAAATCACCCCTTACCTTGTGGGTTCTTCAACTTCCGACACGAATTGACTTTTCTCCTTCCTTTTCCTCTTCTCAATTGCACGTATGTGAGTTTTTTCCAAAAGTGCTTCTTTTTCTCTTTTTCCTTCTTTTATTCCTTTTATTATTCTAACATAATAAAAATAAAATAATCATGTGAGTAGAGTCTTTTACTCCCCACACCCTCACTTTACCCTTCACACCACCAATAATTCTACTTCCATTTAATTTAATTAATTTCATTAATCCAAAATATTAATAATTACATTCCTAATTAAATTAATAATTATAATTATAATTATTTAATAATCGAATTAATTGGGGTGTCACAACTCTCCCCTACTGAAAAGAGTTTTCGTCCTCGAAAACATACCTTAGACGAAAAGTTCGGGATATGAGTCCTTCATCTGACTCTCCAGTTCCCATGTGACATTTCCATCTTCTGGTCCTCCCCAAGCTACTCTCACCAACGCTATTTCCTTACCTCGCAACTGTTTTAACTTCCGATCCTCAATTCTCGCAGGTACTGCTTCAACAGTCAAATTCTCTCGTACCTATATATCATCTACCTGAATCTCATGAGACGGATCAGTATTGTACTTCCTCAGCTGAGATACATGGAAAACATCATGCAAATTTGCAAGTGACGGCGGCAAAGCAATCTAATACGCCACCTTCCCAACTCTCTTGGTAATAATCTGAAACGGACCAATAAAACGCGGAGTCAACTTCTTTGACTTCAAGGCTCGACCAATACCAGTCATCGGAGTAACCCGCATAAACACATGTTCTCCTTCACTAAACTCAATATCTTTCCTCCTCCTATCATGATAACTTTTCTGACGACTCTGAGAAGCTCTCATCTTCTCCTGAATCATTTTGATCTTTTCCGAAGTCTGTTGGACAATTTCTGGTCCGATCACAGCACTCTCTCCCGATTTATACCAACACAACGGTGTCCGACACCTCCTACCATACAATGCTTCAAACGGAGCCATACCAATGCTCGAGTGAAAGCTATTGTTGTAGGTAAACTCAATCAACGGTAGGTAACTATCCCAAGCTCCACCTTTCTTTAACACACAAGCTCTTAACAACTCTTCTAACGAATGAATTGTTCTTTCTGTCTGACCATCTGTCTGTGGATGATAAGCAGAACTCAAGCGTAACTTAGTACCCAAAGCTTCCTGCAATCCCGTCCAGAACTTAGATGTAAACCTTGGATCTCTATCTGACACAATACTAGAAGGAATACCGTGCAAACTCACAATCTTCTCGACATACAACTCTGCCAACCTCTCCATCGGGTAATCCATCCTTATCAGAATAAAATGAGCAGATTTCGTCAATCAGTCGACAATAAACCAGATAGAATCACAATTCTTCACCGTCCGTGGCAAACCAGACACAAAATCCATAGAAATGCCATCCCATTTCCATTCTGGAACAAATAACGGTTCCATCAATCCTGACGGTTTCTGATGTTCAATTTTCGACTTCTGACAAACCAAACAAGCATACACAAACTCAGCAATTTCCTTCTTCATTCCCGGCCACCAAAACAACTTCTTCAAATCATGGGACATTTTAGTAGCACTGGGATGAATACTCAACCCGCTACGATGTCCTTCTTCCAAAATACTCTTTCTAATCTCAGCAACATCCGGAACACATACCCTATCACCAAATCTCATAACACCATTCTCATCAATCCGGAACTCACCTCCTTGACCTTGGTTGATCAATGTCAATTTATCAACTAAACCAACATCGAATTTTTGTCCATTTCGAATCTCTTCCAAAATACCACTAGTAAGCTTCAACATACCCAATTTCACACTATTCGGAGTAGTTTCACATACCAAACTTAAGTCTCTGAACTGCTCAACCAAATCTAACTCACGAACCATTAACATCGACATATGCAAGGATTTCCTACTTAAAGCATCCGCAACAACAATTGCCTTACCAGGATGGTAATTCAAACCGAAATCATAATCCTTTAGGAATTCTAACCATCTTCTTTTCCTCATGTTGAGTTCCTTGTAATCAAAGAGATATTTCAAACTCTTGTGATCACTGAACACCTCAAACCGAGAACCATATAAATAATGCCTCCATAGCTTCAAAACAAATACAACAGCTGCCAATTCCAAATCATGAGTCGGATAATTCCTCTCATGGACCTTCAATTGTCTTGAAGCATAAGCCACAACCTGCTTATCTTGCATCAACACACCACCTAATCCCATCAATGATGCATCACAATACACAACAAACGACTTAGCCGGATTCGACAAAATCAAGATCGGAGCACTAGTCAACCCCCTCTTCAGCTCTTGAAACCCTTTTTCACATTCAGCATCCCAAACAAACACCTGCCCTTTTCTGGTCAACTTAGTTAATGGCAACGCTAGTTTGGAAAATCCTTCAATAAACTTCCTGTAATAACCTGCAAGACCCAGAAAACTACGGATCTCAGAAGCATTCTTCGGCGCTTCCCACTGAGATACCGCTTCTACCTTTGTAGGATCAACAACAATTCCATTCTTGGAAATTACATGGCCAAGAAAACTCACTTCGCTTAACCAGAATTCACATTTGGACAACTTCGCATAAAGTTTCTTCTCTTTCAATGCATGTTCTTCATCGCTCTTCGAATAGATTAAGATATCATCAATGAATACCACCATAAACTTATCAAGATACGGATGAAATATCCTGTTCATATACTCCATAAAAACACCAGGTGCATTAGTAACTCCAAACGGCATAACAGAATACTCGTAATGTCCATACCTTGTTCTAAATGCAGTTTTCTGAATATCTTCCGTCTTCACATGAATCTGATGATATCCAGACCTCAGATCAATCTTACTGAATACACAAGCTCCAACTAATTGATCCATCAAATCATCAATCCTCGGCAAAGGATACCAATTCTTGATTGTAACTTTGTTCAATTGCCTGTAATCAACACATAATCTCATTGAGCCTTCTTTCTTTTTAACCAACAACACCGGAGCTCCCCATGGCGAAACACTAGGACGAATAAACTTCTTCTCAAGCAACTCTACCAACTATTTCTTCAACTCAGCTAATTCAGATGCCGACATACGGTAGGGCGCCATCGACACCTGACTAGTTCCAGGAATCAAATCTATAGTAAATTCTACCTCTCTCTCAGGTGGCAATTCACTAACGTCTTCCGGAAACACTTCTGGAAATTCATTCACCAATGGCAATCCATCACTCTTTGCCTTTCCCTCCGCTTCTATTGCAGAATACAACATAAACACCACAGAACCATCTTTAACAGCTAGGTTCATCTGTTTAACCGACATAGTCACATCTTTGACACCAACCTTTTCAGGAAAAATAACCGTCTTCGCAAAATAGTTGATATGAACCTGGTTGAATTCCAACCAGTTCATTCCAAGGATGATATCAAGTTGTTCTAACGGTAGGCATACTAGATCCATACCGAAACCCTTATCAAAAATCACAATAGGACAATTCCTACAAACATATGAAGTAGTCACTGAACCCGACGCAGGAGTGTCAATAACCATACTTCCATCCATATTAGAAATTTCCAAATTCAATCTTTTAGCACAATCCAAAGCAATAAAAGAGTGCGTGGCTCCAGTATCAATAATCGCAATCAAAGGAATGCCATTAATAAAACATGTACCTTTAATCAACCGATCATCTGGCTTAGTATCTGATCCAGACAAGGCGAACACTTTACCACCAGCTTGCTCCTTCTTGGGTTTTGTACACTGAGGACGAGTATGACCCTCTTCACCACAGTTGTAACAGGTCACCACTCTCACTCTGCAATCATTGGCCACATGGCCGAGTTTCCCACACTTGAAACACTTCTTATCATTACTCTTGCAGTCCACCATACGATGTCCTGTCTCACCACACTTGTAGCACTTAATGGAAGAACCAGAATCTCCTCCACTAGACTTCTTCCAACCACTGGATCTCTGATTACTCCTATCATAAGGCTTGCCACGATCCATCTATTGCTTACCCTTCCTATCAACATACCCTCGAGCATTCGACTTAGTGTTAGCAAGATCCTCCTCTAAAATCCTACTACAGTCAACCAGATCAGAAAACCTTCGGATACGCTGATACCTGATACCCTGCTTAATCTCATCACGCAGACCATTCTCAAACTTGATACATTTGGAAAATTCTCCATCTGCATCGTTAGTGTAATGAGCATAATACTTCGCCAACTTAGTAAACTTCGAAGCATACTCACTGACAGTCTTGTTGCCTTGCTTGAGCTTCAGAAACTCAATCTCTTTCTTACCTCGAATGTCTTCAGGAAAGTACCTACTCAGAAAAGCCCTCCTGAACACAGCCCAAGTCAATGCAATACCATCTTCTTCCATTTCAGTTCTGGTAGCAACCCACCAGTCATCAGCTTCCTCTGCTAACATGTGAGTACCGTACCTCACTTTCAGATCCTCAGCACAGTCAATCACTCTGAAGATCCTCTCAATCTCCTTCAACCACTTCTGAGCACCTTCGGGATCATGTGCACCCTTGAACAATGGAGGATTATTCCTTTGAAAATTCTCCAATTGTCGGTCAGCACCAATAACAGCTCCCTGCTGGTTCCCTCCGAGCACTCCAGCTAACATTCCCATTGCTTCAGCAATAGCATCATCATTTCTTCCGTTACCTCTTCCGGCCATTGTTCTGTAACATTACAAAACAATCTCATCAGCACACAAGTATCGACAGTGTCATCTTACACTAGTCGCATACCAAAGGGATAACGACACTAAGACAAGACCGACTATGCTCTGATACCACTATTGTAACACCCCTTCTAAATTACCCCGAATATATTAATTATATCAATAATGAAAGGCATATTTTATCAGAGTTAACACGGAACAAGGGACGTCACAATTATGAAATAAATTAAAACCACCAATAAAACAGTAGTTATGCTACACTGAGGGTCATTATTAAAATAATTCAATCAATTTAAGACCATGTCTTACACAGCGGAAAAATACCATAAACCAAAACGGAATAAACCAATCATAATTATTCCCAAGGAAATTAAAAGAACAATTGAATAATAATTAATTCCTCAACTAAATGTTTCTCAGTGTTACAACCTATCAGAGCATGACACTGACACGCGGACTTAAAATAACATAGCTCTAGAGCCATCCTCACCAACTCCTGAGCTAGTAACTTTAATCTGAAATCATTAAAGTAAGGGTGAGATTTCTCATAATTAACATGCATTATAAGCCTCTCAATCAACATATATCACAAGCATATTATTTCACCCAATCCAGCATAATTCAGATTTTTAATACACAGTTATAATCATACAAATCATTATGCACAACAATTAACAATCAGATAATTGTAACACTGGAAGACATCCTAACATGTTACAATTCCAATGCAAATACAATGCAGACACAATGCATGTGGTACCAACACATGACTAAGTCACCCAACACTGATCCATCATCAACCGGATACATTAACCATCGATTCGTCCATAAACACCCGGACACGAATCCAGCCTAACCACCCATCATCACCCGGGTACGGTTAATGGCAATACAAGTCAAATTCCACACAATGGGAATTAACTTCACCAAAAATGCATATGCATGCACATCACCAGCATGCAACATCAAAATCAGTCTATGGAATACACCAAATTATCATAACTGAATCAAAACCAAAAACATGATATCTCAACGATCATGCCCACAATCATCAGCAATATAAACATGCCTTTCATTCTCACAATACCAATACATCCATCATCACAGGTTCACTGCTACATACACACCAATGTGTGTCAGCCAATAATCACTTATTTCGGAATTCGACTCATTTTCAAAATAATTTCAAGTTTTAGGAAATCTTTTCATTTTATAAAATAGAGCATTAAATTTAAGAAATAACGTCCAAAACGGCGCTCAAAACGGACTTACGGTTGGAAAGTTATGAATTTTCAAAGTTTTGGAATTTTTCAAAAAGTTACAGTGGAACCCGGTTCCTCCCAGGGAGTAACCGGTTCCCACAATGTTCAAAAACCACGTCCCTGGAAAAATGTATGGGGAACTCGGTTCCTCCAGGTAGGGAACCGGTTCCCAGGAAAAATTTTAGTTTTCTTTGGAAAATTTCAACGTGGAACCCGGTTCCTCCCTGGGAGTAACCGGTTCCCAAGTTCAAAAATGTCATTTTTCACCATTTCACACACTGGAACCCGGGTTCTCCCACTGGGGAACCGGTTCCCACGACTCTCAGAACCAAAAATATCATTTTTACAGCAGTATTTTCCAGAACCATTTTTACTATTCTTCCAGGACGTACCCATACGTTCCGACACCGTAAAATCACTCAATCACATCTATCCACACACAATATAACATGTTTTACTCATACCTATTGACCCTATAACATACGAATCAAGGATTCCACACAATCCGACACAATAGAGGCTAATCTACGGAAACCTAGAATTTTCTAAACCGGGATTCCTAACATACTATGATCCATACAATTGAAATCAAAACCGATAATACAAACTAATTAATCGAAATCACCCCTTACCTTGTGGGTTCTTCAACTTCCGACACGAATTGGCTTTTCTCCTTCCTTTTCCTCTTCTCAATTGCACGTATGTGAGTTTTCTCCAAAAGTGATTCTTTTTCTCCTTTTCCTTCTTTTATTCCTTTTATTATTCTAACATAATAAAAATAAAATAATCATGTGAGTAGAGTCTTTTACTCCCCACACCCTCACTTTACCCTTCACACCACCAATAATTCTACTTCCATTTAATTTAATTAATTTCATTAATCCAAAATATTAATAATTACATTCCTAATTAAATTAATAATTATAATTATAATTATTTAATAATCGAATTAATTGGGGTGTCACACAATAGCTACCTATATTTCTTCATTCCTTTTGTCTGATTGTTACATAAATCCTGACCCTGTAACTGGGAAACGAAACTACTCTTTCACCGATGTTGTTAGAGTCAATCTTGGTAAGAACATATTCAACTCTTCATTATGTGCTTCTGCAATCACTCTAGACAACATAGAAACACTTCTCATAAATTACTATAATAATTATAACTTCAAATCGAGTTTAACGGTGGTTCAGGTACGAAAAGGACATTCGTGGCTGGTTTCCTACAATGCTTGAGCTTGTATGGGGCTAGTACATCCTATGTAATTACCACAGCAACCAGTTTGAGGGCTGTTATGAGATCAAATTGTTATCATAAGAAAGTTCACGACGCTCCTTGCAGTTATGGTGGTAATTTGTATATGGTGTTGTTTGGACTTATTCAGATAGTAATGTCCTTCATACCAGATCTCCATAACATGGCATGGCTTTCAGTTGTTGCTGCAATAATGTCCTTTTCATACTCATTCATAGGACTAGGACTTGGCATAGCCACAGTCATAAGTAAGGCTCATCTTCACTCAATTTCTTGATTCATATTTGTCATCTTCAAGCTTCTTGATTCATATTTCATTTGACTTGGGTTGCTTTTGCAGAAAACGGAAGAATTATGGGAAGTGTGACAGGAGTTCAAACTGCTAATGTTGCTGACAAAATTTGGTTAATCTTCCAGGAACTTGGTGACATTAGCTTTTCCTATCCATACCCAATGCTCCTTCTTGAGATACAGGTACCTAAAAAAGTTTCACATTCAAATAGGATAAATAAAGAAAAATTTGAATATAAGACAAAGTATTGAACTTTGTTGAGAATATTACAGGATACTCTAGAGTCTCCTCCAGCAGAGAATCAAACCATGAAAAAGGCTTCCATGATTGCAATATTCATTACAACATTCTTCTACTTATGTTGTGGATGCTTTGGATATGCAGCTTTTGGAAATGATGCACCTGGGAATCTATTGACAGGGTTTGGATTTTATGAGCCTTTCTGGCTTATTGACATTGCCAATTGTCATACCCCAATTTTTGACCTAATATACCACCTTACATTTGCATCATTGCATCACTAACAGTTCAGAACAGAATTAATCGGGTGTAGCTTCTACAGGTCAAAATTAGGGTTTCATCAATTTTTCATCTGATTCAAGAAGAAATCAATTAGGGTTTGAGCTTCATTCACCTCAATTGATCTATCTTGATCAAATCATCAATCTATGATCTTCAGATATCAAATTTTTCCTCATGATCTATCGAGGATCGACCAATTAGGGTTTTTATCGAGGATGAGCAATTACTGATTTTCTGATCAATGAATGACTTTTTTTATTAGAGATTGATCTTCATATCTTAAATACAACATGTTGACCTAATTTCTGGATTCAAAACATCACAGAAGTTCACAGAATTCATCAGTCCATTTCTGAATCATCTAATGAAATTTCATCTGCACTGAAAAGTCAAACTTTGACTTTTGGTCAACTTTTTCAATCATCAAAATACTTCAAATGATCCATCATGATCATAAAAAATCATGAAATTTGGAAAAGTCAACAAAAAGTCAAAATTTTCAACACTTAGAAACTTTTTCAAGTGATGAACGGTGATGAACTCCCGCATCCTGTGACTGCTGATGCAGTCAAGAAATACTTTGTCTAAAAAAACAAAAGAACAGCTCGGTAAGTCGAAAACCCGAAAAGGGCGGCTTAAGCAAAACTGAGCGTCTCGGTGGATTGAAAACTTGAAAAGGCAGTCCAGGCAAAAATTAGAGACAATAAACAGGAATTATCCTGATAGATTGAAAACCTGAAGAGGCAATCTATGCAAAAGTTAAGGATACAAAAAATGACAAAGTAACTGCATCAGTCTGTACTTCGTCAATCTGAAGAAACTTCCATCAACGGATTTTCAATCAGCTCTTCTGAAGCAACAAACACAGTTGGAATTCAAAGTTGTTAGGGATAATAGTGGTTATTGCTTTCAATGTAGCCTTTTCCCAATAAATTATCATTTCCAATTCTTGTAAATAGCTCGTGGAATCACGCTTTGGCTGATTACCATTCTATCAATAAAATTTGAGCTTTGTGCCCATTTGTTTGCAATTCTTGCTTTATTCAGTTTTGCAAAATAACGCTTTTTATTGTGAAAATCACTTTTGAAACTAAAAGGTTTTAAATGAATTTTTACTTCAAATTTTGAAATAAAAGCGAATTTTCCTTTGAACCATGAACATAGAAAGAACTTCAACAGTTTTCTCCATGAGTGTTTCGATCTCAGAAAGATAGAACAACTGCTACAGAAGTTTTCTTCTCCTCAACAGAGATCATCAAAGGAAGGTATTCTTATCCAAAAAGAATTCCCAACAAGGTTGCCAATGAAATGCCTTTTTAAGAAAGTTTAAAGCATGCAACTCATGTTCATCAACAGTAACATCTACGCCATTGCTGCAGATTTTGCTAAGTATTTGTTCGAACTGTGACGTAGTCCTTTTCCCAAATATCCTCTTTATTGTCTTGTCAAGTATTGTCATCATGCATATGACATTCATAACATTCATACATAATAACATCATTAATGCGTTTCTGCATTCCTCAATGTTTGCTTCCATATCACTGGTTTAGATTACATTTACTCATGCAGATGTGTCATCTCTCCAGCAAATTATCCCCAAGCAGAGAAATACATCTTTTCTCTACCATATCCCCCAGCTGAGATCATTCCTCATTGGGAACAAAGTCTTGATTGACTGTTTCTTTCCAGTTCATTCCTGGATAGAACCTCGTCTCTGACCAATTCAGGTTTAGGTTTCACAGAAAAATCTACCTGCTAACAATAAGCAATAGCCTCATCATCTGAGCCGCTTATTTCCTTTTCATCTTGAAACTTATCATAAAATGATTGTTTTTCTCAACAAGTTCAAATCATGAAAGTTCAAGAAATCTCCGCAGTTGTCTTTTTGTCTAAAAGAAAACCTGTTGTCTTTTCAATAAAAATGCCCGCATCTTCTCAAGAGAAAGATCCCCGGCAAGATTGTAGCTTTGAAAATAGAAACTCATTTGAGATCTGTTTCCATCATTGTCTGTTATTCACAAGGCTGAATACTCAGTAAATTTCTCAAGAATTACCTTGTTACAGTTATCACTTCGCTGATAATTGGTAATATCTTCAGAACTCATTACCATAAACTATCACAAGGCTGATAATTGGTAATATCATTTTCATTTACCTTAAACATTGTCACAAGGCTGATAGAAGGTAATCTCTTTGTTTCCCAAAGCGAAACAGATATTCACATGTTTTTGAATCTATTTTCCCAGTGAAATATATTACTTGTTTCCCATCATGTCATTTCTTTGATATTTTCTGGGTGAATCCTATTGCGATCATTTTGCATCACTCGCATCTTTTGGTATCTTAGGTCCAAAATTTGCGTATTCTGATATTTAAGTCTCTTTACACCAATCAAAACGAAGATATTCATCTTCATATCTCAGGTTAAAGAAACTTAAATAGGGGCATCTGTCATACCCCCAATTTTTGACCTAATATACCACCTTACATTTGCATCATTGCATCACTAACAGTGCAGAACAGAATTAATCGGGTGTAGCTTCTACAGGTCAAAATTAGGGTTTCATTAATTTTTCATCTGATTCAAGAAGCAATCAATTAGGGTTTGAGCTTCATTCACCTCAATTGATCTATCTTGATCAAATCATCAATCTCGATCTTCGATATCAAATTTTCCTCATGATCTATCGAGGATCGACCAATTAGGGTTTTATCGAGGATGAGCAATTACGATTTTCGATCAATGAATGACTTTTTTTATTAGAGATTGATCTTCATATCTTAAATACAACATGTTGACCTAATTTCTGGATTCAAAACATCACAGAAGTTCACAGAATTCATCAGTCCATTTCTGAATCATCTGATGAAATTTCATCTGCACTGAAAAGTCAAACTTTGACTTTTGGTCAACTTTTTCAAGAAAAAACTTTTTCAATCATCAAAATACTTCAAATGATCCATCATGATCATAAAAAATCAAGAAATTTGGAAAAGTCGACAAAAAGTCAAAATTTTCAACACTTAGAAAATTTTTCAAGTGTTAAAATTTCACACTTTTTCCAAACTTCATGGCATTTTTTCACATAGTTCCACTTGGAATTGGAAAAAAAATCAAACATGAAAGTTGTAGCCCTTGAAACAAGCTTTCCAAAATGTCCAAGAACTCTCAAATCCATGGTGTCTAGCTATGATTTTGATTTTGAAACATAGAGCTCCAAAATCCTTGATTTTCAAGTACAACTTTCAAGATTATAGGTCATTTTTGAGTTTCTTCTTCTAGAAGCCATGCCACCTTGCAAAGAGGGATAGAGCTGCTAAAAAATCAGATGGAGAGTAATTATGATGGGATAAGATCAAGTTGAAATATTAACCATGGTTAAAAGGAAGCTTCCTTTTGCATTTATTGCAAAAATGACTTCCTCGCCCTCTAAGGCAACTTGTAAATACCAAAGCCATTCTCCTTCACTTGCCATTCAGAACTTGTGACCTATAAATAGAGGTCATATTGGCCATTTGAAACTACACCAAAGCTATGCCAAAACAAGCTTTCTCACTTCTTTCTTAAAATTCAAGTAACTTATTTCAATTTGAGAATTCTTGCATTTTTGAAAACTTGTGAAGAAACATGAGATATTTGGTGTCTAACATGTCATAAACATCTAATAGAACTGGTTTGAAACTTAAAATCAATCTAAGAATAGCTAGAAATCAGATTTGCATTTCACACTTCCAAGCTTGCCCAAAACTGCCTTAACTATCGAATGGATGTTTGGCTCGAGCAAGTTGTGATTTTTTCACTCAAACATCATCAACATACTCCATATGGATGATGCAGATCATTAGCTTCAACCTGTAACAGCTCTAACATCAAATTCGAGTTTCATTTTGAACCATATGCAGGTGGACTTGGTCAGAACAATCCAAGCAATTTCAGAGTGAGCAGACCTTCCTCACACGATCCTTGAAGTCCGTTGGTGCTGTAGGAATCATCAAAACACAACTAGAAACACTCCATCATCAATTTCGATCTCAGCTTCAAGAGGTAAGAACACGAACTTCAAACTCCATGATTCCTTGCTTTCAGTTCAAAAAGCTCTTGGCCATTTTGTTTCTGCACTATCACTGATCAATAACCCTCAATCAATTGATCAATTCATCAACCATACAGGATTCCAATTAGGATTTTCAGATTTAGGGTTCTTCGTGTTCTTGAGAAATTTAATCATGTTAGGCTTAAAATAAATGAAATTAAATGACATCATCATGTTCCTGGGCTTGAAACGATCAAGTTTGATGTTTACATCGAGCAATTTCATGGAGAAATGAAGAATCCATGGCTGATTGAAGATTGGAGGAAGAAGAAGAAGCCTGCGCGCGTTTTTTCAAATTCAAAACTCTGGTTTATAATATAATTGCATTGTTTGATTTCAATACACGGATGTATTGCCGTAAGTTGCCAGCTCACTCTTAAGTCATTCATGCCTTGCCTTGCCTAATGGTCCCGGTTCGTAGCCTTGGGACCATTTTGCCAAACTTTTGTTTTTCTATTCATATTTTTTCAAACTTTGACTTCTTTAAAACCAATCAAAACTCCTCATTTTGAGGTGATTTTTGTATGATGTCAATTAACATATCTATTTTAAGATAGTGTCAAAAATTTTAAAAACTTTCATCCGATTATATTTTATCGAGCCGAAAACGATGCATTTGAGTACGTTTCAAAGCACTTTCAAAGGTGATTTTTTTCAAACTTTCGAAGCCCGATTCTTTTCAAAACTTCTTGTAAGTAAATTTCATCTTTCAAAAACACTTTCAAGATCTTTTTCAAAACTTTTCACCAAAACTTACATCTTTTTCCATGATCGATCCGATTTAAACAATAAAACCGAATTCGTTTTCTCTCGAATTTCTTAAACCGATCATGGGCCTCCCTCATGGTGTAAGTCCCAAAATTCTTTTATGTACATAATTATTTCCTTGTACATATCCAATTCTTTTTATGTACATACCAATTTTTACCTGTACATAATACAGATTCTTTTTGTAAATACTCAAGTACAGACAAACTTCGATCGTTTGTTTTCACTTCGCTTGTATATACACTGAATACCATTGGTATTAAAAGGAGCATTATTCCCGGTGAAACTGCTTTTAAACCAATGGGCCTCCCTTATGGTGTAAGTCCCAACCATCCTATGTACATCCACATCTCCTCGTACCTAAATACCCGTTCGTGTACATATTTACTTTCTCATACACATTCAAACTTGTAAATACTCAAGTTACAACTCATTTTAAACGTTCTGTTCACAGACACTTGTTTATATTTCCTTCATAAACTCTTGTAAATAAACATCATGCATCTGTTTATATTTCCTTCATAAACTCCTGTGAATACATATCACACACACACTTGTTTATACAACTGTCTAGTTATAACATAACAACTAGTCTAACCAATAGGTTCCCCACAAATAGCCTCCTCTTGGGCTTTGTACAAGGTAACTCATTTCATCTGAGTTTAGCCTCCTCTTAGGCTTCATATAAGAAAACTCATTTCATCTGAGTTTAGCCTCCGCTTAGGCTTCGTATAAGACGACACTCCCCTGCTGAGTCAGCCTCCTCTTGGGCTTCGTTCAAAAGAACTCCTCATTGAGTTTAGCCTTCTCTTGGGCATCATACAAAGAAAGAGACCAGGAAATCTCTTAACAGCCTCCTATTGGGCTTCCAATACAAAGAATCACCCGCGTTAGGATAGAACCCTGAGAGTATAATTTCCCGGTGAAATTGCTCTTAATCCTAAAAGGATGGTTTCCCGGTGAAATCCCTTTTAAAGCCAAAGCCAGCCATACCCTATAGCTTCCTCTTGAGCTTCATACAAGGACCCTCGATGACCCTCGGAATGCCTCCTCTTGGGCTTACAATACAAGGACCCATGGGCTTCTTAAAAGCATCTCTTTAATCCAATCAATTTCTCCTCGAGATTTAGACATCTATCATCTCTATGGAAGAAGTATCTCATCTATCACATCACATACAATCAAAAACTTTTTCAAACTCTTTTCAAACAAAAACAATCTCTTAATCGTAAGTGGTAACGCTTGTATACTCAAGCAAAACACCCAATGCTTACCATTAAAAGATTCAATCATTTTTCAAACATCTTTCTTAAACATGTAAGTGGTAACGCTTGTATACTTAAGCAAAACACCTATAACTTACGATGAAAGATTTCAATCAATCAAACTTTTTCAAAATGTATGTGATGAAATAGATTAGATACATTTTTCATTAAGATGACATTTGTCTTTGTCTCTTACTAACATTCCGTTGCTTCCACTAGCATAAGTGGGAACTACGATTGCTCTGACTTTCTCAACATCCTTTTGAGAATACGTACGCACAAGGTCTTATCCTTGGCGAGCAAATTTCTTTCTTCCTCAGACCAAACAAACCATAGATCTTTTTAGATCCGAGCTACAAATGCTCTGATTCCCATTAGGGGATATGTATGCAGAAGATCCAAAGATCTTTGCGAGCACAATAATAACAAACACTAGGATCCCACATAATCTATCCTTCTTAAAATCCCAAAGGAGAAACTTTCCCAATCATAGAAATAGCAATTAAAACACACAAACATATCAAACGTATTCATATATAAAGCTATAGATAACTATATATATTTAGGGTGCTCCATCTATTCCCTTTATATAACAAACCCCTTACCGGAATCTCCCAATGCGTTGCCTAGTTTGTGCTAGTCGTTCGCATATCATATCAATTGAGGGTATTAACAGCTTTCCCCTTTTTCATAATCATAATTTCTTGTGTTGAAAATAATAAAGCTTGATGCTCGCGGCATCTTTATAAACAAATCAAAAGAGTAAATCGTTTCGAGCCAGAGGGTATAGTCCTCTTAATCGTTCCTAACCCGGATTTAAGAAACATTTTAAGATCTAGGTGGGGGTATAGTCCTATTAACTTGTGAGAAGTCTCAGTACTTACGGAGTTAATTTGAGATCCCTCTCTCAGTGGAGGTTGTCTTGGGAGTATTTGTGTTTTGCAAAGACATTTTGCTTTCAAGAGAACTCATGCGAGTGGTAGAGAACACATAACCCATCCTAGCCATTTAGGATGTAGTGCGAAATTATTCGGGCGTAAGCCTAGAATAATTGTCATGCGAGACTACGATCAAAGAGTTTTCTTGAAAAATATTATTGGACTTCGAGTATTCAACAAATCCGATAATATTTCAAAGAGAAGCGTTGAGCCTGTATTATCAGTAGAACCCGTTTCACAAATGAATAAGCCCTTAGAACTTACCCACGTTGATTCTTATCGTTGGCTTCATGCTCGTGACTTCGAACGCTTGACCGTGTGTATAACTACTAACCATGTTTGTAGCATTCATGCATTCATTCAAAAACTTCATTTCTCTTCCCATTTCCAAAGAATTTAGAGATTTTTCTTTGTAAATATTTTAGGTTAGAGTGATGGATGTCATAGGAAGATTCACCAAGAGATACAGTTTTAGAATTCCTGATGTAGGAAAGTTGAAAGAGTTAGCATCCTTGGTAGAAGATCCCTCGGATTTCAGAAAACGCTATGGAACTCTTTTAACTATCCTAAACACTAACGTTGATGAAGGACTTCTCAAAACATTCGTTCAGTTTTACGATCCAGTCTATCGCTGTTTCACATTCCCTGACTATCAGTTGATGCCTACTTTGGAAGAGTACGCACACATCCTAGGTATCTTAGTATCAGACAAAGTGCCTTTCAATTGTTTGGAAGCCATTCCTAAGTCACCAGTCATTGCAACAATGACTCACTTAAAGAAATCTGAGATAGACAAAAATCTAACTACCAAAGGAAAACTCTTAGGACTAACTTCAAAGTTCCTAATGGAGAAGGCTCTTAAATTCTCTGAAGCCGGTAGTATGGTGGCCTTTGAAGCTATTTTAGCATTACTCATCTATGGACTGGTGTTGTTTCCCAACGTCCCAAGTTTCGTTGATGTCAACGCCATAAGGATCTTTCTGATTGGAAATCCCGTTCCCACTTTGCTTGGTGACACGTATTTCTCCATTCATCATAGGAATCGTCAAGGAGATGGAACTATCGTGTGTTGCGTACCTCTATTCTTCAAATGGATTGTCTCGCACCTGCCTAAATCTCCTATCTTCCGCAAAAACAAAAACGATTGGCATTGGTCTCGAAGACTCATGTCTCTTACAAACGACGATATCCATTGGTATACCTTGGCAGACAATGAGATGGAAATCATTGAGAGCTGTGGAGAATTTGCCAACGTACCTCTCATTGGTATGAAAGGAGGGATTAACTACAACCCATTCTTGGCAAGACGTCAACTCGGGTACGCAAACTCTAGTAAACCTCTTGGTTTTACAGTGGAGAGCTATTTCTATCATGAAGGGGAGGATTCCCAAGGTTTGAAAGCCAGAATGATCAGAGCTTGGCATCACATCTGAAGGAAGGAAAAAGGTAATGCAAGGAATTGTGTAGCCAGGGAAACCTACACTTCTTGGGTAAAGAAAAGAGCAAAGGAATTTCGAATGCCTTATGCTTATGAAGAACCTATGTTCTCGACAGCTTCCAAATCAACAATTTTTCCTCGAAACTATGGGAGAATACCAAGAAGCTTTGGCCAAGATGAGGCTCGAGAAAGAGGCTTTGGAAGATAAGTTCCTTAAGACTGATCTCGAAAACGAGAAGCTTAAGAAGCAGGTCAAAGATCATGAAAAGACGCTTTACTTCCAGGATGAATGGCTCATGGAGAAAGATGAGAAGATTCGCCAGAAAGATAACGCGATCAAAAGATACATCAAAGAAAGGAAAAGAAAGCTTGAGGAAATGACAACCAGCGATCCTGCTCCCGACGAGTGGAAGAAAGTCATTAGCAAGCTGAAAGCCGAGAAAGCTGAACTGAAAGCTCACTATGGAAAGGAAATCCTGAAGATGAAGCTAAATCAAGCCTTTGGATCTTCATCCGACGAGGACGATTAATTAGTTTAGATTGTAATTTTTATCATTTATTTTATCATTTGTGTGAGCAATGCTCAAAAACAAAATTTGTTGTAATCTTCTTTCAATAATCAATAAAATATGTGTTTTCCATCCTAGTATTTGCCAGAAATTTCTCTTTTAGCGTAAATTCTTTGGAAATTCCTTTCTCTTTGCATTTATAATCATGCATCATACTTTTCATATCGAGTCTATTTTCTAGAGTTTGATCTTTTGGAATTTTTTCCAGAAAGGAAAAGATCGCCAAGCTGTCGCTTCTTAGAGTTTCTCGACCACGTCCACAGCCAACTCGAACATACAATACACGTTCAAAAAGAAGGAAAATAATGGAAGGCTTTGAGCAAGAAAATGTTGAGCTTCGTAGCACAGTGACAACACTGCAAGAAGAGGTGGAGAGTGTCATACCCCAAAATTTGCCCTCCATCTACTCAAGAGATTTCATACATCCATACTCAAGGATTCCTCAAGAGTTGATCAGACAAACTCTCTCCTAGACAATCAACCCAAACTAGGGTTTGGTATCTCTCAAGTCAAGATGGATTTCCAACATCTCCAATGGTCTTCATGCCTCCTCATATGCTTCAAAGATTCTCCATTTCAAGTTTCAAGCCTCACAAGTCAAGTTTCCTCAGGCAATTGCTTAGATGGTTGAAAATCGGGTGTATTGGACAAAAAGTCAATTGTGGTCAACATACAGTCAAACTTCATAATTTTTGGTCAACATCCTCATTTTGAAGTTACATTCATCATTTGATCAAGGGTTGATCATGATTCATCAAGAAAACTCAAGATTTGCTCAAAAGTCAAACTTTCTAAATTAGGGTTTCTAGGTGAAAAGTCAACTGAACTTTGACTGATCATAACTTTCTCATACTTTCTCAGAAACTTTTCCACCACCTCTTGTTTTGAAGGAAATTCAATTCTATCCAACTTCATGTCTCACAAGAATGTCCAAAAAATGCTTCATTTGAGAGGTATAGCTCAAAACATTACAGGTCATTTTCAAAGTCAACAAAAAGTCAACTTTTTGTTTTGAAGATATATTGAGCATGGTAACTCCAATTGAGATGAAACCAAAGACATTGTTTAGAGGACTCTTAGAGCTTTCCAAAAAATCCAAGAACACTCAAAAATGTGGAAAATTGAGCAAGATACACCATTCACAAGTTGGGCAATTTTGAAAGAATGCACAAAGAGAGATACTCCAAAAAATCAAATCTTTTGCAAATGGGCCTACTTTTTCTTCATCCTAACTTGTTCCTCATGCAATTAGGAGTGTCCAAGCCCAAAGCCACGAATTTTTGATTTATTTTTCTATTTAATTTGTAATTTATTCATTTAAATGCAAATCAAATCTTAAAATAAATTATAAAATTGAAATTAATGGCAAAGATTGATTTTATTCTTTCCTTAAGGACCAATTAACTCACAAATGCCAGCAAATTCGAAATTGGAGCAAAAAAGGCAAGATTGGATTGAAATTGATCAAGCTTTGAAAATTTGATTTTCATGAAAAAATCAAATTTGATTTCCATTGAATATTGATCAATTCTTTCCAAATTCAATCTCAAATCCATCCAGCATATATACTTGATGCATTCCAATTGCAAGAGGACGAAAAAATTGGCTCAGAAACCTTATTCTCAAATTGAAAAAATCGAGTTCTTGAAGCAAATGGCAATCCTATTTCCAGCCGTTCTCAAGCAATTTTGAGGTTTCCATTGCATTCCTTGGCATCTCCAGAGTCGATCCAGATACTTACTTCATCCAAAACCATCAAGAATCACGAAATCTGAATTCGGTTTGTTCTTAAAATTTCAAAATTCGAATTCCTTCATTCATGCATTACTAACTCGATTTGTTGTTGTTTTTGTGTTTAGTGATAAGCTTGCAAACTTTCTGGGTACTTTAATTGGATTTCCATGGCCAGGAACGTATGTTACCATGATTAGGGTTCCTGGTATCGAATTAGGGTTCCTCTATACAGGAAAAATTGGCCAACAAGACCTATACCATTAAACTCGGGATGACCTGAGGAATCGAACCATGGTTTCAAATGTTATTTATATTATGTGTACTGCGTTTTTGATATTTGCCAGGAACCTTGCGTCGAACAAAGACCGACGCTAACTTCAAATATTTAAAACGAAGAAGATGAAGTCTCCCGCGGAGAAGAAGCAAGTCAGGAGGCGACGCGTGTGAAAATCCACTAAGTCCGTTTTCAAACACAGATGTACACATGGTGTAGTGGTCAGCGTGTTGGTTCTCAAGGTCTGAAGTCAGGGTCCCGAGTTCGATCCCTATGGGCACCAGTTTGCATTCTCTTTTTAAAACTTGCATATTTTCTATATTTTTCTTATTTTCAATATTTTCATATTATTTTAATTGTTTTCATAATTTTTATTCTGCATTAGAAAATTACCAAAAACATTTATTCTTTTTGCATTATTGTCATAAAAATATTTATTTAATTAATAAAATTAAAAAACATATTTTTGCATGCATATTTACTTTTATTTATATTTTTGCATTTAATTCACTTTTAATTGCATTTTAATTATTAAATCTTTTCTAAAAAATCCCAAAAAATTATTTTAGCTTATTTATCTTATTTCCAGCATATATTAATTTTCTCATATTAAAATTTGCATTTTTTCTAACATTTTCTCTTATTTCGATTCCATCATATTTTTCGATTTCTCGTTTGTTTCACAGGTTAACCCGATTCAGACGATTCTTCCGTTTTTATTTTATTTCTCAATAATGTAATTGCATATGGGTTGTAATAGCTTAATTTAGGACTTTTACTTTCCGCATTTTAAATTATGTATCTGTCCCAAAGCCTTGTAATAGCGTAGGACATTTACATTTCCGCTTTTACATTCCGCATTTTGATTTCCGCACCCTATAAACTGTTAGTAACTAGGCGTGTATGGCAAGATAATAATGAACGTAGCCCACTAATTTTCAAGATAACATATTCTGAAATCAACACACTTCTTCACACACGCACCCCTTAGGGTAATTCTCTCTCGATACCTTTCGATTCAAAATGGTCATGTCCCTCGAACGTAGAGGTATTCTAGCACCGTTGCCTTCCAAACAAATCATCATAGTCCCTTCGATACAAAGATCATAAGACCCACGATGTCGCCTCCGAATACATGATCTTGACCCTCGATTGTCGCCTACGAAAAATGATGATAGTCCCTTCGAATGTGCTAGGATACTTCCTACAAGTTGCCTTCTATGACCATCTGATGTCCCTTCGAATGTCTCGCTTACATCCAACGAATGGAGCTACCTACTAACTAATGGTATGGCTAGCGCTATTCTAAAGGAACGTAGAAGTACAACAAAATGACCAATTCTGAGTGGGTAAATAAGTCTTTTAGTTGCTCGCTCTATCAAATGCTTTTCACATCACACACTCTTTTTCAAAGTTCAAATTCTTTTCAAAACAAAAACATTTCCGAACACTTTGTATACACTCCTACATGAGTCATTACAAAGTCAAAGCGAAATGCCTTTTTTCAAAACATTTTTGTCAAACACACAGAAAGCAATTTTAAAAAGTGATCTAGAGCAACTAAGAGCCCGTAGATAACTACGGATGGAAAGGGGGGCTAATACCTTCCTTTTCATAACCATTCTCCGAACTCGAATCTAACGAAGGTCTTTTTCTATTACTTTTACCTTCCCTTAATTGGATAAAAATAAAAGTCGGTGGCGACTCTTGCTATCCGCACATTTGGATACAAAAATCCTACAAAGTCAGTTCACCGTATCACAGAGAGGCTCACTTCTTTGGTAAATTCATTGGCAACCGCGCAAAGTCAGCAAGCAACATCGAGCAGTCAAAATCAAGCGGCGATTTCAGAGGTCACTACTACTCTAGTTTCAACTGTTGCAGCCAGTAGTTCACTCTTTAGTATGCCAGAAGGTTATCCATGGGGCATGCCTTTCAATTTCGGCATCGGATTTCGTCCACCGACTTCTCAGGTACAAACAACCACACTTAAAGTACCTACTTTGCAGAACTCAACACTTACTCCACAGCATGGAGTAACCTTTCCGCAAGTCACTATGACGGTTTCTCAACCAATCATGACAAACTCAGCTTCTGTAGTTCACACTACTGCAGACGAAGAAGTTCACCATAATCCAGGCGATAACACGAATCCTCGTGGCCCGATGGAGACTCTCCAGGAACAGCTCCTTAAGATGCAGCTTGAGATTAAAACAATCCGAGGAAAAGAATTGTTTGGGAAGAACGCCCATGATTTATGCTTAGTTCCTCGCGTAAGGATACCTGCAAAATTCAAAGTCCCTGACTTTGAAAAGTATAAAGGAAATTCCTGTCCACAGAGTCATCTTACGATGTACGCTAGGAAAATGTCTACGTACAACGACAATCACCAGTTGTTAATCCACTACTTCCAAGACAGTCTCACAGGCGCCGCACTGAAGTGGTACATGGGGCTAGATAGCGCGAATATCCAGACATTCAATGACTTAGGTGAAGCCTTCGTACAATAATATAAATTCAACATGGACATGGCTCCAGATCGGGATCAACTCCGCTCCATGTCTCAGAAGGAAAGAGAGACATTCAAAGAATACGCCCAACGTTGGAGGGAAATTGCTGCCCAAGTCAACCCACCGTTAGAGGAGAAGGAAATGACCAAGGTCTTCTTAAACACTCTTGGCCCATTTTACTACGAACGAATGATCGCCAGCGCTCCCGGAGATTTCACCGAGATGGTAAGCATGGGAATGCGGCTAGAGGAAGGAATTCGAACAGGACGTCTGACCAGAGAAATAGGATCCTCCAGTGGAACTAAGAGGGTTGGAACCAGTTTTCCAAAGAAAAAGGAATATGACATAGGAATGGTATCTCGAGGGAAACCGCGAAAGAATGTCAGTCAACAACAAAAGGTAGCTGCTATAGCACCCATTGTTAATACAAGTTCAAATATAGGAATTGCTCCGCAGTTCCAACAAACTCAACAGCCTCGACAACAGGCTCAATAGTTCAACAATCAGAACCGTGCGCCCAGGGTCTCGCAATTTGATCCAATTCCAATGACGTACACAGAACTATATCCTGCATTAATAGAAAGGAATCTTGTGCAAACAAGGTCACCACCTCCGGTCCCAGACAAATTGCCATGGTGGTATAAAGCGGACGTATCTTGCCCTTTTCATCAAGGGGCACCGGGTCATGATCTTGAGCATTGCATCTCCCTAAAAGCCGAAGTGCAAAAGTTAGTAAGGTCTAACCTTCTTTCCTTTAGAAATACAAATCCAAACGTACAAGCAAATCCACTTCCCAGTCATAGTGGACATACCGTGAATTTGATACTAAGAAATACAGATCGGTATCTCGTCACAGATGTGAATCTGATCAGAGAAAGTTTGGTACAGCTCCATGATACATACAGTACAATGGGGGCTTTCACTAAACACGATTATGCAGCTTGCAACATCTGCTTCAAGGATTGTCGAGGATGTCCAACCATAAGAGCAGACATTCAACGATTATTAGACAATGGTGACATACAGATCTTCAGAAATAGAAATGACTATGACGTGAATATGGTAGGGCATTTTCCGCATGAGCTTTTAGTCTCAGATATCAACTCGGAAATTCTCGAAGTAAACGTTATTGTCCCCTGTTTCAATATGCCCAAGCATGTGGAGATTGAATATAACGGTTCAAACGTTTCAGGGTCTCCTTTGGTAATTTGCTTACTCGGTCCTGTTTCATACAGTTCTAACAAAGCAATTCCCTATCAATACAATGCGACTATGATAGAAGATGGGAAGGAGCAACCCATGCCAACTCTTTCAGCCAATGTCAACATAACTGAGATCGGACGAGTAACGCGAAGTGGACGAGTACATACTCCGCTGCTACCAAGACCGCCTGTTGTTCCTGTTGTTAGACAAAATCCGGTAAATGTATCTCCCGAGAATCCCACGAGGATTCCCGTTGTTAATCCAAGCACAAATGTTGGTCCGCCTGATAGAACCGACGTTAACTCAGATTTCGATGAGATTTTGAAACTAATCAAGAAAAGAGAGTACAAAGTTATGGATCAGTTGATGCAGACTCCCTCTAAGATTTCGATACTATCTCTACTTTTGAACTCCGAAGCTCACCGAGAAGCTTTGATGAAAGTACTAGATCAAGCTTATGTAGATCATGACGTGACTACAGACCGGTTTGGAGTATTGTGGCAACATAACGACTTGCAATAACTTAAGCTTCAGCGATGAAGAACTCGAAGAAGGAAAGATCACAATCTGCTCGCATATCTCGATGATTTGTCAATCGATTCTTTGTCAATGTACTAGTAGATACGGTTCATCCTTAAGCGTAATGCCAAAACGACTCTTGCTCGTTTGGCTTACAAAGAACACCGATGAAGTTCAATGACATAGTGGTAAGAGCCTTTGACGGGTCAAGGAAGTCAGTTATTGGGGAAGTCGATCTCCCGATGACAATTGGTCCGCATACCTTCCAAATCACTTTCCAAGTCATGGATGTGCCAGCTGCTTACAATTGTTTGCTAGGAAGACCATGGATACACGAAGCAGGAGCAGTGACTTCCACTCTCCACCAGAAGCTAAAGTTTACAGTAAATGGGAAGCTAGTGACCATCATCGGTGAACAAGCGTTACTAGTAAGCCATTTATCCAGCTTTTCTTTCATCACAGCCAACGACGTTGAAGGGACACAGTCCCACGAACATCCGTTAGAAGATGAATCTACCAGCAAAAGCAGATCGTCTATCTCCTCTTACAAAGAAGCAGCACAGATAGTGAAAGATGGTAATGCTGCGGGTTGGGGACAAGTAATCAAACCTATCAACAACGAGACAAAAGCCGGACTCGGGTTTGCTCCAATATTTCCTAAAGAAAAGCAAAGGGATGAAGTACTTCGCCCAATCAGAGAAGTATTCCACAGTGGGGGTTTCTTAAACCCTGTTCTTCAAGAGGTTAATGTTCTTACCAATGAAGGTGATGAAGACGATCTCTCGAGATCTGAAGAGTGGAGCACTTATCTTAACAGCTCTGAGTATGTGTCTCAGGAAGAATCGTACGCGCCGTACTATCCTCCGACTGATCAATTCAAAGGTATGTCCCTACAAAAGAATAAAAGTCCACCTGTCCCTTTTGAAGTTTGGGATACCTTGGGAGAACCAAGTGGAAAGTTTGACTACATGGTGAAATACACTGCGCCAGAAAGCTCAAAAATCAGAATTGAAGACATCCAGCCCACTGGATGGGGTGATTCTTTTGAGTATCCTAGTCAAACGGAAGAGGTGTACACATCTTCCCGATCTCATCAATCAATTGAGGTTCCAAATGAAGATCTCTGCTTTAACGCGCCCGTGGAATTTGTTAAACCAGATTTTGACTATCACTACATCAACGTAATTACTGAAGATCAGGGATATGATTCAGGATACGAATTAGAAAGTGTTGCCGACAATGAGTCTCTTCACTCTGAATATTGGAGAGTACATCCCCAGAAGTCCACGCAAATGCCAATAGAAAGTACATATGTCATATCCCATCTCCATCAAGCGAGAAGAAGATCGCTTGGCAAGGTCAATCCAGTCTTCAAAGCCTGCTCAACCAACGACCAAAGTCTATTCAATAATTAAGCCAAATGGAAAACTACCAGAATACCTCGACTTCCAAGGAGTTCGCCACTACTGGAAACCTGTTGAAGTTCGGACTAATGTTCATAGTTCTAAGTAGTTTGCTTTGCTTTTGTTTTGAACTCTCGCTTCGCCCAAAGTGAAGAGATGTTTTATAGGGTTTAGCTTTTAAATAATTTCTCTTTGTCTTGCCCAATAAAAATGAGTTTGTATTTTAGGGCCCTGTTTCATATTGTGAATCATAAATAAAACGCGTTGTCTTGATTCCACACTTTGTGTTTGTTTTCATTTTTACCCTTTCTTGGAAATGATAATCCTAAAAAAAAACACAATAAAAATCTTCAATAATAATCTGCATATACTTTCACATTAGCTTTGTAAATAAAAAATAAATTAAAAAGGGTTAATTAATCAGACATAAATCAAATATGCAGATTAACAGATGGACAAATCCATTGAACGCAATAACTCTATGCTCTCTCCCGACTTTGAAATGAAGTCACCGAAAAGAAGTTGAAGAAGAGATCCGGACGAGATTTCTCGACTACTTAAGCACGAGGAAAGAATCATTCAACCTCACAAAGAGCCTTTGGAAGCGTTAACTTGGTTGAGGAAGACAAAAAGTAAACAAACTTAGATAGCAACGTCAAAGCAAACCGATATATCTTCTCAAAGAATATGTTGATGTGTTCGCTTGGTCCTACCAAGACATGCCGGTTTAGATACCATCGTGGAGCATCATTTGCCATTAAAGCCGAGTATCCACCGGTTAAACAAAGGCGAGAAGAGTTCATCCCGAAATGGCCGACAAAATCAAAAAGGAAGTTCAAAAGCATGAGTTTCCTCGTCACTTCGAGTATCCTCAATGGCTAGCCAACATAGTGCTCTCAAGAAAGACGGAAAGGTCGAATGTGTGTTGACTACGGGACTTGAACAAAGCAAGTCCAAAGATGATTTCCACTACCGCATGACATGCTAGCGCAGTTCAAAGTCTTTTCCTTCATGGACGGTTTCTCGGTTACAATCGATCGAATGGCTCCGAAGACATGGAAGACATCCTTCATCATGCCATGGGGTTTTGCTACAAAGTAATGCCGTTTGGATTAAAGAATGCAGCGCAACTTAGGGCAATGACTACTCTCTTTCATGACATGATGCACAAAGAGATTGAAGTTTACGTGGATGACATGATAGCAAAGTCTCGAAGAAGAGCATATAGAATATCTCTTGAAGTTGTTTCATGATTAAGGAAATTTCAACCGCTGAATCCTAACAAATGCACCTTTGGGTAAGATCGGAAAACTCCTAGGTTTCATCGTCGGTCAAAGATGAAGTTGACCACGACAAAGTCAAGGCTATTCAAGAAATGCCTACGCCACATACGAAAAGCAAGTAAGAGGATTTCTTGGACGGTTGAATTACATCTCAGTTTATCTCAAATGATCGCTACGTGGGCGATATTCAAGCTTCTCCAAAAATCAAGAGGTTGTGTGGACGAAGATTGCCAAAAGCGTTGACAGTATCAAGGAATACTGAACCACCAATATTGATTCCTCCATCGAAGGAAGACCTTTAATCATGTACCTTACCGTGCTAGAAAATTCCATGGGATGCGTGCTTGGACAGCAAGATGAAACCGGTAACAAGGAGCATGCCATTTACTACTTGAGTAAAAAGTTCACAGACTGTGAAACTCGTTACTCCATGCTCGAGAAAACATGTTGTGCTTTGGTGTGGGCTTCAAAACGTCTCCGCCAGTACATGATCAATCACACAACTTGGTTAATCTCAAAATGGATCCCATCAATCGTCTTTGAAAACACGCTTAGGGAGAATTGCTCGATGGCAGATGCTATTATCTAAATATGACATCCAGTACCGAGCTCAAAAAGCGGTCAAAGGAAGCATTCTCGCCGACCACTTGGCTTATCATCCGATCAACGAATACCAATCTCTCAAATTTGACTTCCCTGACGAGGATGTTATGTACTTAAAGATGAAAGATTGTGACGAACCGCTACCTGAAGAAGGTCCTGATCCAGAATCCAGATGGGGCTTAATTTTTGATGGAGCAGTTAATGTCTTCGGCAATGGAATTGGGCGATCATCATCACTCGAGGGTTCTCACATCCTGTTTTCCGGATTACTATTTGATTGCACCAACAACATCGAGAATCTGAGCTTGTATCATGGGTATTGAAGAAGTCATCGACTTGAGGATCAAGATCCTTGACATATATGGAGATTCAGCCCTTGTGATCAACCAAATCAAAGACAAGTATGAAACTCATCATCTTGGTTTGATTCCTTACAGAGATTATGCAAGACGTTTATTGACTTTCTTCAACAAGGTCGAACTGCATCATATCCCTCGAGATCATAATCGAATGGCAGATGCCTTGGCTACTCTATCTTCCATGTTCAAAGTCAACAATTGGAACGATATGCCTAAGATCCGTATTAGACGCCTTGAAAGACCTGCGTATGTATTTACAACTGAAGCAGTCTTCGATGATAAACCGTGGTTCCACGATATCAAACGTTTCCTTCAAACTCGGGAATACCCACTCGGGGCATCGAACAAAGATAGGAAAACTCTAAGGAGGCTTTCTAAAAATTTCTTCCTAAATGAAGATGTGCTATACAAAAGAAATTTCGATATGGTCCTGCTCAGATGCGTCGAAAGACGAGAAGCAGACACGATAATCCATGAAGTGCATGAAGGTTCCTTTGGAACTCATTCAAATGGGCATGCAATGTCCAGAAAGATCTTGAGAGCAGGGTACTATTGGATAACAATGGAATCTGATTGCTGTAAACACGTCAAAAGATGTCACAAGTGCTAGATCTACGCAAATAAGATCCATGTGCCACCGACTCTACTCAACGTTCTCTCCTCTCCGTGGCCTTTCTCCATGTGGGGCATCGACATGATTGGGATGATCGAACCAAAAGCATCCAACGGACATCGCTTCATTCTAGTAGCTATTGATTACTTCACCAAATGGGTCGAAGCAGCATCTTACGCCAACGTTACAAGACAAGTGGTTGTGAGGTTCATCAAGAACAACCTCATTTGCCGATATGGAGTTCCGAGTAAGATCATTACAGACAATAGATCAAACTTGAACAACAAAATAATGAAAGAACTGTGTGAGGAATTCAAGATCGAGCATCATAACTCATCTCCTTACCGGCCAAAGATGAACGACGCCGTTGAAGCTTCCAACAAGAACATCAAGAAGATTGTCCAGAAGATGGTCATCACTTACAAAGACTGGCACAAAATGCTGCCATTTGCTCTGCATGGGTATCGTACTTCAGTACACACTTCAACAGGGGCAACTCCTTTTTCTCTAGTATACGGCATGGAAGCAGTGCTCCCCGTAGAAGTTGAGATTCCGTCAATGAGAGTTCTCATGGAAACTAAGTTATCTGAGGCTGAATGGTGTCAAAACAGATACGACCAGTTGAACTTAATCAAAGAAAAGCGTCTGACCGCTTTGTGTCATGGAAAACTATATCAAAGAAGAATGAAGAAAGCTTTCGACAAAAAGGTCCGACCTCGTGAATTCCGAGAAGGTGACCTCGTGCTTAAAAAGATTCTGTCTTTTCAACCAGATTCTAGGGGCAAATGGACTCCTAATTACGAAGGACCATACATCGTCAAAAGAAGCTTTTCTGGCGGTGCTATGACTCTCACAACCATGGACGGTGATGAACTCCCGCATCTTGTGAATGCTGATGCAGTCAAGAAATACTTTGTCTAAAAAAACAAAAGAACAGCTCGGTAAGTCGAAAACCCGAAAAGGGCGGCTTAAGCAAAAATGAGCGTCTCGGTGGATTGAAAACCTGAAAAGGCAGTCCAGGCAAAAATTAGAGACAATAAACAGAAATTATCCTGATAGATTGAAAACCTGAAGAGGAAATCTATGCAAAAGTTAAGGATACAAAAAATGACAAAGTAACTGCATCAGTCTGTACTTCGTCAATCTTGAAGAAACTTCCATCAACGGATTTTCAATCAGCTCTTTTAAAGGAACAAACACAGTTGGAATTCAAAGTTGTTAGGGATAATAGTGGTTATTGCTTTCAATGTAGCCTTTTCCCAATAAATTATCATTTCCAATTCTTGTAAATAGCTCGTGGAATCACGCTTTGGCTGATTACCATTCTATCAATAAAATTTGAGCTTTGTGCCCATTTGTTTGCAATTCTTGCTTTATTCAGTTTTGCAAAATAACGCTTTTTATTGTGAAAATCACTTTTGAAACTAAAAGGTTTTAAATGAATTTTTACTTCAAATTTTGAAATAAGCGAATTTTCCTTTGAACCATGAACACGAAAGAACTTGATTTTCTCCATGAGTGTTTCGATCTCAGAAAGATAGAACAACTGCTACAGAAGTTTTCTTCTCCTCAGCAGAGATCATCAAAGGAAGGTATTCTTATCCAAAAAGAATTCCCAACAAGGTTGCCAATGAAATGCCTTTTTTAGAAAGTTTAAAGCATGCAACTCATGTTCATCAACAGTAACATCTACGCCATTGCTGCAGATTTTGCTAAGTATTTGTTCGAACTGTGACGTAGTCCTTTTCCCAAATATCCTCTTTATTGTCTTGTCAAGTATTGTTATCATGCATATGACATTCATAACATTCATACATAATAACATCATTAATGCGTTTCTGCATTCCTCAATGTTTGCTTCCATATCACTGGTTTAGATTACATTTACTCATGTGGATGTGTCATCTCTTCAGCAGATTATCCCCAAGCAGAGAAATACATCTTTTCTCTACCATATCCCCCAGCTGAGATCATTCCTCATTGGGAACAAAGTCTTGATTGACTGTTTCTTTCCAGTTCATTCCTGGATAGAACCTCGTCTCTGACCAATTCGGGTTTAGGTTTCACAGAAAAATCTACCTGCTAACAATAAGCAATAGCCTCATCATCTGAGCCGCTTATTTCCTTTTCATCTTGAAACTTATCATAAAATGATTGTTTTTCTCAACAAGTTCAAATCATGAAAGTTCAAGAAATCTCCGCAGTTGTCTTTCTGTCTAAAAGAAAACCTGTTGTCTTTTCAATAAAAATGCCCGCATCTTCTCAAGAGAAAGATCCCCGGCAAGATTGTAGCTTTGAAAATAGAAACTCATTTGAGATCTGTTTCCATCATTGTCTGTTATTCACAAGGCTGAATACTCAGTAAATTTCTCAAGAATTACCTTGTTACAGTTATCACTTCGCTGATAATTGGTAATATCTTCAGAACTCATTACCATAAACTATCACAAGGCTGATAATTGGTAATATCATTTTCATTTACCTTAAACATTGTCACAAGGCTGATAGAAGGTAATCTCTTTGTTTCCCAAAGCGAAACAGATATTCACATGTTTTTGAATCTATTTTCCCAGTGAAACATATTACTTGTTTCCCATCATGTCATTTCTTTGATATTTTCTGGGTGAATCCTATTGCGATCATTTTGCATCACTCGCATCTTTTGGTATCTTAGGTCCAAAATTTGCGTATTCTGATATTTAAGTCTCTTTACACCAATCAAAACGAAGATATTCATCTTCATATCTCAGGTTAAAGAAACTTAAATAGGGGCATCTGTCATACCCCCAATTTTTGACCTAATATACCACCTTACATTTGCATCATTGCATCACTAACAGTGCAGAACAGAATTAATCGGGTGTAGCTTCTACAGGTCAAAATTAGGGTTTCATCAATTTTTCATCTGATTCAAGAAGAAATCAATTAGGGTTTGAGCTTCATTCACCTCAATTGATCTATCTTGATCAAATCATCAATCTATGATCTTCAGATATCAAATTTTTCCTCATGATCTATCGAGGATCGACCAATTAGGGTTTTTATCGAGGATGAGCAATTACTGATTTTCTGATCAATGAATGACTTTTTTTATTAGAGATTGATCTTCATATCTTAAATACAACATGTTGACCTAATTTCTGGATTCAAAACATCACAGAAGTTCACGAATTCATCGTCCATTTAAGATCATCGATGAAATTTCATACTCTTGAAAAGTCAAACTTTGACTTTTGGTCAACTTTTTCAAGAAAAAACTTTTTCAATCATCAAAATACTTCAAATGATCCATCATGATCATAAAAAATCAAGAAATTTGGAAAAGTCGACAAAAAGTCAAAAATTTCAACACTTAGAAAAATTTTCAAGTGTTAAAATTTCACACTTTTTCCAAACTTCATGGCATTTTTTCACATAGTTCCACTTGGACTTGGAAAAAATCAAACATGAAAGTTGTAGCCCTTGAAACAAGCTTTCCAAAATGTCCAAGAACTCTCAAATCCATGGTGTCTAGCTATGCTTTTGATTTTGAAACATAGAGCTCCAAAATCCTTGATTTTCAAGTACAACTTTCAAGATTATAGGTCATTTTTTAGTTTCTTCTTCTAGAAGCCATGCCACCTAGCAAAGAGGGATAGAGCTGATAAAAAATCAGATGGAGAGTAATTATGATGGGATAAGATCAAGTTAAAAAATTAACCATGGTTAAAAGGAAGCTTCCTTTTGCATTTATTGCAAAAATGACTTCCTTGCCCTCTAAGGCAACTTGTAAATACCAAAGTCATTCTCCTTCACTTGCCATTCAGAACTTGTGACCTATAAATAGAGGTCATATTGGCCATTTGAAACTACACCAAAGCTATGCCAAAACAAGCTTTCTCACTTCTTTCTTAAAATTCAAGTAACTTATTTCAATTTGAGAATTCTTGCATTTTTGAAAACTTGTGAAGAAACATGAGATATTTGGTGTCTAACATGTCATAAACATCTAATAGAACTGGTTTGAAACTTAAAATCAATCTAAGAATAGCTAGAAATCAGATTTGCATTTCACACTTCCAAGCTTGCCCAAATTAACTATCGAATGGATGTTTGGCTCGAGCAAGTTGTGATTTTTCACTCAAACATCATCAACATACTCCATATGGATGATGGATCATTAGCTTCAACAGCTCTAACATCAAATTCGAGTTTCATTTTGAACCATATGGGACTTGGTCAGAACAATCCAAGCAATTTCAGAGTGAGCAGACCTTCCTCACATAATCCTTGAAGTCCGTTGGTGCTGTAGGAATCATCAAAACACAACTGGAAACACTCCATCATCAATTTCGTTCTCAGCTTCAAGACGTAAGAACACGAACTTCAAACTCCATGATTCCTTGCTTTCAATTCAAAAGCTCTTGGCCATTTGTTTCACTATCAGATCAATAACCCTCAATCAATTGATCAATTCATCAACCATACAGGATTTCAATTAGGATTTTCAGATTTAGGGTTCTTCGTGTTCTTGAGAAATTTAATCATGTTAGGCTTAAAATAAATGAAATTAAATGACATCATCATGTTCCTGGGCTTGAAACGATCAAGTTTGATGTTTACATCGAGCAATTTCATGGAGAAATGAAGAATCCATGGCTGATTGAAGATTGGAGGAAGAAGAAGAAGCCTGCGTGCGTTTTTTCAAATTCAAAAATATGGTTTATAATATAATTGCATTGTTTTATTTCAATACACTGATGTATTCCCGGCCCAGCGGTTGCCAGCTCACTCTTAAGTCGTTCATGCCTTGCCTAATGGTCCGGGTTCGAGTAGCCTTGGGACCATTTTTGCCAAACTTTTTGTTTTTTCTATTCATATTTTTTTCAAACTTTGACTTCTTTAAAAACCAATCAAAACTTCTCATTTTGAGGTGATTTTTTGTACACATGTCAATTAACATATCTAATTTAAGATAGTGTCAAAAAATTTCAGAAAAACTTTCATCCGATTATATTTTTATCGAGCCGAAAACGATGCATTTGAGTACGTTTCAAAGCACTTTCAAAGGTGATTTTTTTTCAAACTTTCGAAGCCCGATTCTTTTCAAAACTTCTTGTAAGTAAATTTCATCTTTCAAAACACTTTCAAGATCTTTTCAAAACTTTTCACCAAAACTTACATCTTTTCCATGATCGATCCGATTTAAGCGATAAAACCGAATTCGTTTTCTCTCGAATTTCTTAAACCGATCATGGGCCTCCCTCACGTGTAAGTCCCAAAATTCTTTTATGTACATAATTATTTCCTTGTACATATCAATTCTTTTATTTACATACCAATTTTACTGTACATAATATGGATACTTTTTGTAAATACTCAATACACAAACTTGATCGTTTGTTTTCACTTGTATATATGAATACCATTGGTATTAAAAGGAGCATTATTCGGTGAAATGCTTTTAAACCAATGGGCCTCCCTTATGGTGTAAGTCCCAACCATCCTATGTACATCCACATCTCCTCGTACCCGTTCGTGTACATATTTACTTTCTCGTACACATTCAAACTTGTAAATAATCAAGTTACAACTCGTTTTAAACGTTCTTTTCACAGACACTTGTTTATATTTCCTTCATAAACTCTTGTAAATAAACATCATGCATCTATTTATATTTCCTTCAGAATACATATCACACACACACACTTGTTTATACAATCTAGTTATAACATAACAACTAGTCTAACCAATAGGTTTCCCACAAATAGCCTCCTCTTGGGCTTTGTACAAGGTAACTCATTTCATCTGAGTTCAGCCTCCTCTTAGGCTTCATATAAGAAAACTCATTTCATCTGAGTTTAGCCTCCGCTTAGGCTTTATAAGACGACACTCCCTGCGAGTCGACCTCCTGTTGGGCTTCGTTCAAAGAACTCCTCATTGAGTTTAGCCTTCTCTTGGGCATCATACAAAGAAAGAGACCAGAAATCTCTTGACAGCCTCCTATTGGGCTTCCAATACAAAGAATCACCCGCGTTAGGATAGAACCCTGAGAGTATAATTTCCCGATGAAATTGCTCTTAATCCTAAAAGGATGGTTTCCCGGTGAAATCCCTTTTAAAGCCAAAGCCAGCCATACCCTATAGCTTCCTCTTGAGCTTCATACAAGGACCCTCGATGACCCACGATGACCCTCAGAATGCCTCCTCTTGGGCTTACAATACAAGGACCCATGGGCTTCTTAAAAGCATCCCTTTAATCCAATCAATTTCTCCTCGAGATTTAGACATCTATCATCTCTATGAAAGAAGTATCTCATCTATCACATCACATACAATCAAAAAAAATTTCAAACACTTTTCAAACAAAAACAATCTCTTAATCGTAAGTGGTAACGCTTGTATACTCAAGCAAAACACCCAATGCTTACCATTAAAAGATTCAATCATTTTTCAAACATCTTTCTTAAACATGTAAGTGGTAACGCTTGTATACTCAAGCAAAACACCTATAACTTACGATGAAAGATTTCAATCAATCAAACTTTTTCAAAATGTATGTGATGAAATAGATTAGATACATTTTTCATTAAGATGACATTTGTCTTTGTCTCTTACTAACATTCCGTTGCTTCCACTAGCATAAGTGGGAACTACGATTGCTCTGACTTTCTCAACATCCTTTTGAGAATACGTAGGCACAAGGTCTTATCCTTGGCGAGCAAATTTCTTTCTTCCTCAGACCAAACAAACCATAGATCTCTTTAGATCCGAGCTACAAATGCTCTGATTCCCATTAGGGGATATGTATGCAGAAGATCCAAAGATCTTTGCGAGCACAATAATAACAAACACTAGGATCCCACATAATCTATCCTTCTTAAAATCCCAAAGGAGAAACTTTCCCAATCATAGAAATAGCAATTAAAACACACAAACATATCAAACGTATTCATATATAAAGCTATAGATAACTATATATATTTAGGGTGCTCCATCTATTCCCTTTATATAACAAACCCCTTACCGGAATCTATGCGTTGCGTCTAGTTTGTGCTAGTCGTTACGCATATCATATCAATTGAGGGTATTAACAGCTTTCCCCTTTTTCATAATCGTAATTTCTTGTGTTGAAAATAATAAAGCTTGATGCTCGCGTCATCTTTATAAACAAATCAAAAGAGTAAATCGTTTCGAGCCAGAGGATCCGAATTTCGATTCGATTCTCTCGCGCGTCACTTTTTAACGCGAACACCAATGTTTGTATTATCATTCATTTGGTCGGAGGATATTAGGTATTAATTACTCTTATCAGAGTTGCGTTCATACTTCATACTAAAATATTTACAGTTTTCAATGATTTCATTTGTATGGTTTTCTTCACAGATATTCAGTCAACCAATATATCGTATCGCTGATAAATGGTGTTCAAGAAAATTTCCCAACAATGGTTTTGTGACTGATTTTCATAGAGTGAAACTCCCTCTACTACCTATTTTTGAGATAAATCTTTACAGGTTTTGTTTTAGAACAGTCTATGTGATTTCAACCACTGGACTTGCGATTTTATTCCCTTACTTCAATCAAGTTATTGGAGTATTAGGCTGCATAAATTTCTGGCCATTGGCTATATATTTCCCTGTTGAGATGTACTTTGTACAGATGAAAATTGGAGTTTGGACTAGAAAATGGATTATTCTCGGAATATTTAGCTTTGCATGCTTTCTTGTAACAATGGTAGGATTAATTGGATCATTTCAAGGAATCATACGTGAGAAACGCAGCAAAAAATGATAATGATATTATTACTCCTTAGTAATGATCACTTTAATTAGGGCTGTAGCATGCAGGTTGTTCATGTGGTAACCTAGTTTCAGATTTAGAAAGGGTTTAAGCTACTTCAGAATAAAAAAAGTTGCTTGTTATACAACCCCTTTAATGAAAGTTCCAACAAAATTGTTAGTTTGCCATTCATAATATATATCTATATTATTCATGTCAAAATTTTATTAAAAAGTCTGGACCAAAAATCCAGTAGGACAGGTGAAATATCTGGTACAAATAAAAAAATTCAATAGTGTATATAAAATATACGGTCTTTCGGATATTTCAAAAAACTGATATAAGGTGAAACAAATTGGATTTTTAAAATGTACCTATATTTACTAGATTTTTTGCTGAATGTTGAAATATCTGGTACTTCATAAAGTATCGGTTTTTCAAAATCATCCTTCATATACCTGATTTTTGTATGGATCTATTAAAAATACGGTAGTGTAAATTCAAAGGTTAAGATTTTGCCAACAGATTGTGATTGCATCAACCATTTTGTATGGTTCTGGATGAATCTGAAGTTGTATAAATAGTGATCATGTGTTGTTAAGAAAAACATATTACCATGCATCACTATTTGCTTAACGAAGAAATGTACTTCAACTGGGTGAAACCTCCCGTTGAGTTTGGGCTCTCGGAGGACTCTACATGTCTCGCTCTTCAAAGAGCAAAATTGAATATTATGTTGCCCTACGCCGAAAACAAAAAGGTGAGTAATATCGAGTTTCTTGCAACATTGGTTGATATTGATGGAAGTGTGAAATACGATCGTATTGAGTTGAAGAGTGATGAAGATTTAAAGTTATGCGGAGAACATATCATCGTAGGCTAACTAAGAGACAGATCGAGCTTAATGCGTGAATTTATAGATTTGTCGATGACATAATTATGATATTGAAACACCCATAATCACTAGTGATGTTTAAGTTTTCTTATTTATTATTTGTATCCATGAGGTTATCCATAATGATTGTTATCATCCGTGTACGTTGAATGTCATCCCCACCATATGAAGGCGGTGGAGGCGGAGACACATCATTAGAAGGTCCCCTAGCATGATAAAGTCCAGCGTCATCTCCATGTTGCATATGTGGGAAGATGTAAGGGTGTGATACACAATAAGGTACCCCTCATAGTATCTACCCACACACTGCGCATGGGGCTGAACCTCCACTACACAATCTCTAATGGAACGAGCCAAGCTTATAATATGACTAACAAACCATCTATCACTTCCCTTAGAGGGAATAACAGGCACTAGTCATGAGATATTGTTGTGAATCTTGTTGGTAATTGCGACAAAATTCAATATCAATTTGTGGGGAAAAGAATAGTAGCAACAAAAATAAATAGTTTGCAGCAATAATAATTCTTACACAGAAAATATAACAGAATAAGGCGAGAAAAAGCCGAAGGTTTGTTTAACCAGTTCGATCAAACGATCTGCTTTGGGGGAGAAAGCAACTCTCCAATTCACTATACTCAAAAAGTTGTTACAAAAGATTACAAATGAGTTACAAGAAAATAGTCTTCGCCTTCATGTTCCCAAGAACAACCCTGAAGGTGGCCAAGAATTACCATATTTTCTACCCAAGTGTTTTCCAACCCCTTCAACCTTCAATATATGAATAACTCAAACCCAAGGTGTAAACCAGTGTTTCCCAATTCCCAATAACCTTAGATAATCCCAAAGGTTTCCAAAACTTTTACCTTCTAAGGTTTCCCTTGAGAATAGTCGAAACCCTATACTATGTCTTCAAACCCTTATTCTCCCTTTTGGTGCAAGCTCTAAGATTGTCACAATATAATAACAGAATAAATACATATTTATAATAGCAAATATCCATCAACTAAAGCCCAAAATCATAATCCAATCAAACATGGATCCATGGACCAAACCGAAAGAGGCCGAAACACCCAAAAGGAAAAATTGTCAAAAAAGTATGAAAAACCCAAAAACACTATTCATGTCTGTACGGTCACGACTCACGTTCGTACGGTCACTATTCACCTATCCGTACAACCATACGATTTACCCGATTTTTGGTTTTTTGACTTTTTGAAACTTCTGATTTCTGCGGTATATGCAATCTCCAAAATATGTTTTCTTTCTCTTCACCAACAAAGGTTTTAATGCACATTTACAACAATCCCCACCTTGACTTTAAACCGTGTTGATATCAATTTAACCAACAACAACATTGTTGCTCTCTACCAGGTTGAAACTCTAATCAATAACCTTGATCAAATTCAAACAACCCTTGAATCTTGATCTCGCCACTTGCATTCACTTGTTTCCAATTACCTTTATATGCCTAGGTAATTTAACAAGTCGGCGAGTATGATTTTTCAACCACCCTTGACTCCACTTGTTTTCAAATGTCTCCCTGAAGGTTTTTCTTCTTTTATTTTGCAGTCCTTCAGCGACATTAAAAACATAATATCCAAGGCTAGCATAAGTTTCCCTTTAAGACATTACAATAACCCTCCTTACCTTATCATGAGTCAAATGATAATCATAGATCTCTTTAACCCCAGCTCTTCCCCAGAAACTCAATAACAACTCAGCGGTAACATGCATTTGTATCCCTTGATTTATGCAAAATTTATCCCTAGTGACTTCTCTTAGAACTTTATCCTTGAGTCACAAGATAATGGCACTCCTGGCCTTATCCACCATCTCGGTCTTCTGTACTTGTGTAAGCCCTGCAGGCATTAATAATTCACTCTTCAAAGCATCAATACACTTCTCTTGAATTAAAATTACCCGCATCTTAATTTTCCACAACCCGAAGATGTTATCGGAAAATTTCTCGATCTCCCATCTACCCATATTGCTCAGTACCTCTTTGCTTCACGCTCACCGCACCACTTGTTTCGAATCTTGTTGTTAATTACAAAAAAAATTCAATATCAATTTTTGGGGCAAATAATAGTAGCAACTAAAATAAATGGTTTGCAGTAATAATAATTCTTACACAGAAAATATAACAAAATAAGGTGAGAAAAAGACGAAGGTTTATTTACCCAGTTCGATCAAACGATCTACTCTAGGGGAGATATCAACTCTCCAATTCACTATATTCAGAAAGTTGTTACAAGAGATTACAAATGAGTTACAAGAAAATAGTATTCGCCTTCATGTTCCCAAGAAAAACCCTGAGGTGCCCAAGAATTACTCTATTTTCTACCCAAGTGTTTCCCAACTCCTCCAACCTTCCATATATGAATAACTCAAACCCAAGGTGTAAACTAGTGTTTCCAATTCCCAATAACTTTAGATAACCCCAAAGGTTTTCAAAACCTTTACCTTCTAAGGTTTCCCTTTAGAATAGCCAAAAACATATATTATGCCTTCAAACCCTTATTCTCCCTTTTGGTACAAGCTCTAAGATTGTCACAATATAATAACAGAAGAGATACATATTTATAATATCAAATATTCACCAACTAAATCCCAAAATCATAATCCAATTAAACATGGATCCATGGACCAAACCGAAAGAGGCCGAAACACCCAAAAGGATAAATTGTCAAAAAAGTTTGAAAAACCCAAAACACTATTCATGTCCGTACGGTCACTATTCATGTTAGTACAGTCACTATTCACGTCAGTACAGTCACTATTCACATGTCCGTACGACTCTACGATTTACCAAATTTTTGGTTTTTCGACTTTTTGAAACTTCCAATTTCCACGGTATATGCAATCTTCAAAATATGTTTTCTTTCTCTTCACCATCAAAGGTTTTAAGGCACATTTACAATAGATATCTTGGACATATGCAAACTTGTACAACCATCTCTCAGGTAAGTGTCTAGCCACTAGGGTCTCTCATTGTAGATAACCAGAAAAAATAGAATTATCATTGAACTCCCGATTCAATCAATGATATACGTAGGGTTTCTATATGGCATGGTCTAAGGTCAGGGCATCAATTCACTTATGGTACTTCACAATACATCATCATTTTGCAAGTCTTCCCCTCCATCTCTTGACTCGTGTGAAGCATGACGTTGTAGGAATAATATGCCTTATCACAAAAAGAATAACGCGATTAAATAGTCACATGTACTTTGAATCGACATATACAAGAGACTTATCCATTAAGATATATAATACATCCTTCAAGATGTAGCATGTATACCCTAGTAACCCACATAAGAACCGAGATGGACGATGTTCCAAAGGAACCAAGGAGATGTGGTATTTGTCGCAATTCGGACAATGTGTTTAAAATTGTTTTAATAATTGTTTCTACATAATTAATTTACATACAATTACAAGATTATCATTCAATGGATAATATCATGAGGATTAACTTATGGGACAATAGTAATCCATTTTTTTAACCTTTCGAACTGGACCACCAAGTTGCGAAAATCTGCATAGATGGCTTGAACTACTCTTCTGAAATTCCAACAAGGATTTAGACATACCCTCATGTTATTATCTATTTCAAAGAACACAACAACCCAAACAGACATAATAATGAAAAACTTGAATTTAATACAACAAAAAATAGATACTTCGACCTTCTTGGACACCTCTATATTTATAGAAGACCGGACCATATCTTAGACGGCGGCCCCATCTATCAAATTTTTTGGCGGGAAAATGTTATACAAAATATTTTATAAATATTAATAATTATATATTTTATTTATAATATTATGATAATATATTAAATATCACAATAAAAACATTAAAAAAAATTAATTTTTTTTCCTTTTTTTATTTATTATTAATTTTCATATTATTTTAATAATTTTAATAAATAAAAAATAAAAAAATAAATCAAAGAACATTTTAATTATTAAAAATGAAAAAAAATAAAATAATAGGGGACACCATCCAGGACGACGGCCCCAATAAAAGAGTCTGCCACGTCCGTCATTTGGTATGGAAGTCCCTTTTTATTAATTAAAAAATAAATAGAAAGGTGGGATTTTAGAATTTTTTTCAAAAAGTGGCATATTGAAAATAAATTTTCAGCAGGGTAGCAGGTTGGTAAAAAATCCGACCTTTCAATACTAATTATTAGTATTATTTCTAGTATTAATTACTCATTCAATAATAATAAGATAACAAAAAAAGTATGTTCATGCATATGGAACTTCATGTTTCAGTAAAAAATAGAGGTGAATTTAATTTTTCAAAATTTTCAAATAGGAGAGATTTGGTCTTTATAGCATATAACTATAGACATGAATTATCATAATAATATAATATTTATTGTATTTAATATTTTAATAAAAAATAATATTATTGATACTAAAATACAATCAAGCTTGTCAATGCTGAGAAAACTTAAAAAATTTAAGGGTCTAGCTAACAACTGCTCTCATGACACTCTTTAAGAATACTAAATAAAGAAAATATTTTTTATAAAAATTAATTATTTTAAATTTCAATGCATTAATTATACATATTTTAAAAAAAATCTTATAATTTTAAACACTTAGAGAGTGCCATTAGGACACTCGTTAACATTTTCTAAACTTTAATTGTTTACCCAAGAAAGAGTATTTCAACAAACATAAAATGTGCACTAATTTAACCAGTCCATAGTTCAAGATACCAGCTGCCTAATCTCACTGTCTCCATTAGCGAACGATTGACCCTTGTGAAAACTTTCCTCTTGAACATTTCATGACATAATCTGTTGGTGTTAAACTAAATCCAAATCTTTCCCAATTCACATCACCATGACTTCCACCTAAAACACTGCATTTTTAAGTGAGTTCAAATAAAAATTTAATAGTTTGTACAACAAATTCAAAGCAAACTAAATAGATTCAAAATGCAAATCATTAAATCAAAGAATCTATGAAAAACAGAATGCAAAAATCAACTTTGTTAATTACATAAACATTAAAACCAAAGAAAAAAACATTGAAAGCTGTAAAAAGGAAGAAAAACACCTTGTGAAAATCATAGTCTTTGTTGTGAGAGCAAAACCTGAAAGTAAAAAATAGAGATCCATCATGTTAAAATAGAAAAGAAATAGCAGAGTGAGTTGAAGTTGGAAACCTGGATGTGAGAATACATAAAAATTTGATCAAGAGAGAAAAGTATATGTTAGAAACATAATGAAGTGGAAATGAAATCGAAATAAAATGAAAATGAGAAATGATTAAATGCAAACTTACTATTTGATAGTTGAAGAAATTCCGTCAAACATCTCAAGCAACAAATCACAACACAAATCTAAAATTACACATAAAAATTAAACACAACAATTAAAACGAAGATTCAAACCAAGAAAAAAAATCACAACACATTCACATTAACACAAAGGAAAAGATAATGGCATTTTTATTGAAAAAGGAAAAGTGAAGGATTTGTGAGAAAAGGAGAGACAAAAGAATACAAAATGTTAGATCTTGTGTTGGGGGTCTACTGCAAAATATAGACAAGAAGAAGATGAAAACGTTACAATGAAAGTTGCACAAAATAAATTCTAAAGCGTGTGTTTACACTAAGCTTTAGGTTCGATTCGCCCCCACCAATTTATGTATATTGGATGCAACCCGGCGAATCTCTTTCAAGATACTTTGGAAACCTTAACATGAATCGCACATTCACATTAAGCATATCGATCAACGATATTTTACCGAATAAAATTCCTTCATTTATTCTCGTGCACTAGAAAAATAAAAGAATGATGTAGATATGATTTTTTGGCATTTGGAATATACTAATTTTTGTGTCTCTTCAATGCCTAACAAATGTATCTATTTATTGAAAAACTTATGTCCTTTGGTGAAGGGAAACAACTCTTTGAAAGATTTTGTTCATGAATGGTTACATTGCTTCAATTGTAAAGCATTACACCTTTTCTCTAAAGGTCTATTTTAACCATTACAACTTTCCAAATATATTTTGGAAATTCTCCAACAATCCCCCACCATTTTCAAAATATATCTAAATCCATTATTCAGGAAATTTCATGATTTCAGATAAAGGTATCTTACGATTTGAACCATTACTTAGTAAGTTAAGTTTTCACTCATCCCCGAATAGATTGGTAGACAAGCTTTGAACCAATTATTCATTAGAACAAGTGTGCATAAATCCCACATGAAATCTCGGTATCATTGATCGAATTATCAATATGACACATTTAATAATGCCTTGTGTCTCATATCCCTTTCATGATAATTTAAGAGTCAGGCCCTTGAACTCTAAGAAGCGGCACCACTTCATTCTCATATAGGTAGACTATATCAGAAATGCACCCATAATTATGCATTCCAGCAAACATATGTTATATGTCTACTAAAAAAAAACTTTCATCCTACCACATTTATTCTTATGGTCCAAGTACTTTTAATCCATGGGATGTATCTATTGTCAAGTACTTCAATCACTCTAATAATGTACTTTCATCATTGAACTCAAGACTTAACATTAATCTAGTGTGAGTTGAGTTTCCACCATTGGTGATTAATTATATATTGGTTTGTTCCACATCCCTTAATAATGTCTTTCTTGTGTTCAGTTATATCTAAAGACATCATATCATTGTCAATCCTTTCGTCAAAGAATCACAATATTTTTCAAACTTTAACAAACTTTGAATATTCAATCTTTCAAATAGTCATGTCTATAATTATTTTATGTACTCATAATAGCATTGACCAACTATCATCAAATCATGACACCTTTGTCATATTAGTACATTTGTCATATGCAAAATATATTATATATTCTTGATAGTTTCGACAAACTATCACCATGACACTTTTGTCATTCATTTATCATATACACAAGTTGTATGTCATTCTTCATTTCTTAACCTTTTTAATTTGAAGTTTTACTTCCACTTAAATATATCTAAAATATATTTAATGCATAACCATCGACAACCATAATCATACAAATTTGTCACGACAAACTTTTATTTCATAAAGTACATTTTATTAATAGTTTGAATAAATAATTTAAAACTTTTAATTTGATTTAACTCCAAGATTTATTATAGAAACTAATATTTCTTTTAACACATTCCCACGAAACTCATACTTGCTTTCGATTATTAGTGTATCAATACTGAAGCATATGTAAAATAATTTTATATACTTGGATTTACTACAGAATGTATACATCCGTTCATTATATTAAAATATTTAAAAGCAATGCTTCATAAAAAATATTAAGCAAGGCATTTGTTCATGCCTTCTTTCTATGATACAACGTTACTCCATAATCATGTCTCAATAATAAAATAAATATCTAACCATTCATACTCCATGTGACCAATTTATGTCAGATGTCCCAAACTCTACCATAATTATCGCATATTTATGTGCTTCCAAAATAAAAGAAACTCTATACATGATAGTTAATGTAAAAGAAAAGAAACTGTGGTGCGATTTTAGACAAATTATGTGACAATTAATCCAGATATGTCACACTCTATTATGTTCTTAATATTATTATATTAAGATTAATTAAGTGCAACCTAATTTTTATTTTTTTTCTCATATGATGCACTGTTTATTTTCAGGCTAATGAGAACAAAATCATATTGATTTCAAATGCAAGACTTAGAAAAGAAAATACAATATCAATTTGGCACCAATATCGTGAAATATATATTACCGTTCCGCATCAATTTACATGCAAATAAAACTCATACATTTTAAAAGAAATTTTCTATATTATTTGATTTCTTTGATAACATATATTTATTTAAAATAAATATGTACCTTTCATCATGGTTAGAAATAAACAAACATATATTTTTATCTCTCTATTAAAATTTCAGCCACAAAATAATCATAAAAACTCATGAGTCAAAATTTCATAATTTTTAAAAATTATATAAATTAATTGTGTACCTTTCACCATCATATTGAAAGTTGTTATCATCTTCTTTAAAGTTGTATAGTTTAATATTATTATAAATAAAGTATAATCGAAATCAAAAATCAAGAATCGAACCTAAAGATTGTTAGATCTTGTATTGGGGGTCTGCTGCAAAATATAGACAAGAAGAAGATGAAAACGTTACGATGAAAACGTTACGATGAATCGCACATTCACATTAAGAATATCGATCAACGATATTTTATCGAATAAAGTTCCTTCATTTATTCTCGTGCACTAGAAAAATAAAAGAATGATGTAGATATGATTTTTTGGCATTTGGAATATACTAATTTTTGTGTCTCTTCAATGCCTAACAAATGTATCTATTTATAGAAAAACTTATGTCCTTTGGTGAAGGGAAACAACTCTTTAAAAGATTTTGTTCATGAATGGTTATATTGCTTCAATTGTAAAGCATTACATCTTTTCTCTAAAAGTCTATTTTAACCATTGCAACTTTCCAAATATATTTTGGAAATTCTCCAACACAAAGAGTAAAGAGAAAGATAAAAGAGAAAGCAGTATATTGTGGGAAATATTGAATTTAAATTTAAACCAATAAGAGACTAACAATTGGCGCCTGATTAATAAAAAGTTGAAAAATAGTATGCTATTTTGTTAATTACGAAAATGTCCTTTTTTATATGTAAATTTATTTTAGCAAAAGACATATTAGTCAAATTGGTCAATCTCTTAGTAATATATATATATATATATATATATATATATATATATATATATATATATATATATATATATATATATATATATATATATATATATATATTTTAAAATTAATTTCTTAATGGTAAAATCAACAATGATTATGTAAATTTAATTAATTCAAATAAAATATGTATTATATTAATAGTGATTCATAAATTTAAAATATTTTATTATTAAAAATATAATATCAATATTTAATATTTAAAAAAATTATTTATTATCAATAAATAATAATAAAAATATGTTTTGAGATAGAAAGTAAAAGAACGCATAATTTTTAAATGGATTGATAAAATTATAAACTTTCTATAATTAAAAATAAGAAGTTTGTCTTTTAAATAAAAATAATTGTTTATTAAAATAAAATAGATAATATAATATAGTGTTAGGTGAGATAGAAATCAAAAGGACATAAACAAAACAAGTGGTATGACCTTTGAGAGTTATTATGGGTGGTGTGGTCTTGTATGAGGCCGTTATTTCATATCTATTTAGATAAGGAGTATAATTATTGAATCGGTGCTATATTTATTTATTTTTATAAGTATTGTATTAAAATTGAAACTAACCCAAAGAAAAAACCAATCCAACAAAATTAAGTAAAACAACTAGTAATTGGATTATGGTCTCAATTATCTAAAATTGAATCAACAGTTTCCAAACGACTAAAACAACACGCTAATTTCCAGCAAAAATTTTAACCGACTCAAAAATATGAGAAGGTCTTTAGTGCCCCTTTGAATAATACTTCCTCCGTTCTTTTTTAAGTGTCGTTTTAGAAGAGAATTTTTTTGTTTCTATTTAAGTGTCGTTTTAGAGTTTAATGTCATTATTTATCAATTATACTCTTATTTTCTCAATAAATAAGAGAGAGTGCATGAATGAATGTATTAAGAAAGAGAAAATAAATGAGGGTATAATATAAAATATAACTCTAATAATCCATTATCTTGGTTGAAGAGTTTTATGCTAAAATGACACTTAAAAAAGAACGGGGGAGTATTATTTTTAACATGTCAAATAGTCAAATGTGTCACAGCAGCCGTAGAGGGGTCGGTCCATTGGTACGGGTTGTTGTTCGAATCCACTCATCTAATTTAAACTAATTTTTAATTTTATTCAATTCAATCATTAGTTTAATTTAAACCAATCCATTCAAATTCATCAGAAAAGGTTTAAAGTTTTGAATATGTGAATCTAACTCATTAACATGTAAGTATATTTTTATTTTATTTCATTTATAAATTATCTAATATACTTCTTATGATCGATGCATATGTTTTTTTAAATTAAATTTGAAATATCAATGTTTTTTATTTAAATAGATATATCTTATTTTTTAAATTATATTTTATACTATTTATAATTTTGTTTGACTGAATCTAAATCATAAAATAATTTTTAAATATTAAATGATAAATTTTATTTAAAGTAAATACTAAAAAAAATTAATTTTTTAAAATATTTTTGTAAAATAAATATTTTAATAAATTTGATATTTTATTTAAAATTTTAAAAATATATTTAGTGGATTACTCACATATTCAATCAAATTCAATTCACTAAATAAATAAGTTGATTCGGTTCGAATTTAACTTTAGAAGTACGGATTGAACACTCAATTCAAATATAAGATTATTGATTAGATCTGATATTAAATTTAATAAAATCAAATTCAACCCAACCCGGAAACACCCTGAAGTGAGACTATTTAAATCAGTAATACATTTTCATAGAAAAAGTTGTTTTTTATTAAAGAATAAAGATATTTATACAAAGATCATCTTTAATGAAATTTTTAAGTCTAATACATTTTTATTGAAGAATTTTTTTAAAAAAATACAATTAATATATTTAAATAAATTAAATATGATATAAGGTTGTAAATAAAAATATAATATTTTTCTGAAATAAAAAATTTTAAAAATATTTAAATTGCATAAGTAATATATAGTATTATAAGTAAAAATAAATTTAAATTTTAAATTAGATTTGATGCAACGCACTCTTTTTCATCTTTAAATATAAAATCATAATATTTAGATTATTAAATAAAAATAACAATAAAATAATCTGATTATGCATATGCATTAGAGGTGATAAAATGGGTTGTGATCGGCTGCACCGATCTATACATCGGTCAAAAGATCGTCCTAAAATCTATTTCATTAAAAATCACCGATCTGTTAAAACCTACACTCTACCAAAATTCCTTGTGTCTATTCGTTCAATTTGTCTCATTTTAAATTTGATCTTTTTAAATTTATTGTAATAGATCTATTTTTTATGATTTTATTTTATACATAATTTATTTATGAGTATATGTAATATTTTTTGAAATAAATATTGTTAAAGAAATAATTTATAAAAAATTGTCCTTGAAAATCCAATTGAAGTATAAAAAACATTTTTAATATATTTAAAAATAATAAATAAATAAATAAAGATAAACAAAAAATCCCGCTACAGTTCAACCCGTGATTTTAACTCAAACTCTTTTGTGCTTATCTCGAAAAATTAAAGGAGTTGATGCTTTAGATCTATTCCGCTCTATTGCCTTATCCAATTTCAAGTCCAATGTGATTTCTAAAATTATTGCGGACCGGCTAGCGACTACAATGCCTTTTTATTGTTTCGAAAGAGCAACGACGTTTTATTCATGGTCGACAAATTCATGACTGCATTGGTCTTGCTTCGGAGGCGGTGAATATGTTGGATTCAAAAATCTGGTGCGGGAATGTGGCTCTCAAGGTTGATATTAAGAAGGCTTTTGAAACGATTAATTGAGAGTTCCTGCCGAAAGTTCTTCGTACATTCGGTTTTAATTAAAAAAAATTCTCCTAGATCAGCGTTATCCTTCACTCATCTTTTATGTCTGTTAATGTCAATGGTGCTTTGAAAGGTTACTTTTCGTGCTCTCGTGGTGTCTGTAAGGGCGATCCTTTTTCGTCATTACTCTTCTGCCTTTCCAGTGATGTGCTTAGCAGGAAATTACAGCAAATGGTTACTGATAATCAGTTAGATCTCATTTCTAGTCCGAAGAACAGCCATCTTCCTTCGCATATCGTTTACGCCAACGACATTTTTATTTTTTGCAAAGGTAAGGTATCCAACATCAAATCTCTTATCCGTACATTTCAGGATTATGAAGCCATTTCGGGGAAGCAGGTTAATTGCTCAAAATCGTTCATCTTCGGTGGTTCAATGTCAAAATCAAGGTTGCACATTCTGGCAAATTATTCTGGCTTCCAGCAAGGCTCTTTTCCCTTTCTGTATCTTGGGTCCCATTGTTCAAAGGGAAATCAAAAAATATTTTTTTGCAGCCTATTGTAGATCGTGTTATTAACAAGCTCGCTTCGTGGAAAGGTTCGCTGCTCTCTTTTGTCGGATGGGTGAAGATGGTCAAGTCCACGGTTTTTGGTATGCTTAATCATAGTATGGCCATTTATGATTGGTCGTTGTCCCTCATTTGTTCTAATGAACGGGTGGTGTGGTGAAATTTCCAAAAATAAATTGGCTATTGAGGCTTGGAGCAATACTTGTAAGCCTATTTTGGAAGGTGGTATTGGAATTCGATCTTTGTGTAAGCTTAATGAAGCTTATAACTTAAAGCTTGCTTGGGATTTAATTAACTCTCAGTGCAGCTAGGCTATCCTTCTTCGGAATTGTGTCATGCGTAATAATAAGTTCATCTCTTTTCATGTCTATTCTTCCATTTGGGCTAGTGCTAAAAAAGAGATTTCTACTGTCATGGATAATTCTTCTTGGTGTATTGGTAATGGTTTATCTATTAAGCTTTGGTATGACAATTGGTGTGGCTCCCCACTGTGTGTCAACGATGCCGCCCGGATGTTGATTGTTGATCAGAAGGTGAATGACATTATTACTAATGGGCATTGGAATTTCTTTAAAGCGCACACCGTCATTCCTTTGGTTATTCAGTAGTGTATTCTTACGTGTCAGCTTCCTGTTGAACCCCGGTCGGATCAGAGGTTATGGATGTACTCCTTAAATGGTGAATTATCTTTAAAAGTGGCTTTTAAATTCAAAAGACATCACGATGTTTCTAAGGATTGTTGGAAGTGGATTTGGAGCAAATTCATCCTCCGTCTAAATCCTTTACGGTGTGGAGGCTCCTTCACAATAAACTCCCGATGGATGACCAACTCAAGAGACGTTTCTTTGCCTTTTCCCCTAGATGTGATCTTTGCGGTTTGGAAGAGGAAACATAGACTCATTTATTCTTTGACTGTTTGTGTGCTTCAAAGATTTGGTTGTGGATTAAGCAAAAATTTGATCTCACCTTCTCCATTATGGGTTGGTCGGATCTTTGGAGGTTTTTCGGGACAGCAGGAAAAGTGCACCATAGGTTGATTTGCATCGTCGCCAACATTTATGCTATCAACTCCATTTGGAAGGCCCAGAACTTGGTGAGATTTAATGATATTGTCACTACTTTTTCTTCTATTATCTCTTTGAACTCGACCGCTGTTTCTATAATGGGTAATGCCACTCCGGTGGAGCCTCATCTTTCTATCCATGATTTTGTGATTCTTAAGAGATTTAAGGTCATCATTCGGCCTCCTCATGCTCCGAACATATTGAAGGTTTTTTGGTAGCCACCTCCTAGGAATTGGATAAAGATTAACTACGATGGTGCTTCTATTTCCCAGTCGGGTTTCTCGGCGTGTGGTGGTATTGCCTGAGACATGTTTGAATCTTTTTTGGGTGTTTTTGCTTCTAATCTAGGTGTGGCAGACTCTCTCATTGTCGAACTCTCTGGGGCTATGAAAGTCATAGAGCTCGCACATGAGAAGAGTTAGTGCAATGTTTGGTTGAAATCAGATTCGACAGCGGTGGTTAGAACTTCCAGTCCTCCTTTTTGTGTTCCGTGGAAGCTTAGGATTAGATGGCTAAATTGTATAAAAATTGTTTCAAACTGGAATTTTGTTGTTTCTCATATTTTTAGAGAAGAGAATAATTGTGCATATGCCCTCTCTAACTCAAGTGTCTCTTTAGATGATTCAACTTACTTACTTCCATTCCATTCCTATGATTATTATGGCTGATTTTGTAAAAAAACATGCTTGATTTACCTTTCTTTAAATTCGCTTAATACGTTGAAAGTTTTGATATAGTCCCCTCATTTTTGTGTATTTTTTCATATCATCCTTATTTAAAATAAAAAAACACCTAAAAAGTACACTATTTTCACTTAACAGACTTGTCCCCTCTATTTTCTTAAGGGCTTAAGATCTAACTAGAGCGGATGGCTTTTATTTTACCATCCATAATATGTACTAGTATATCAATATGATTGAGCTGTGCCTCTTTGATAATTAATAGTATAATTTTGGCTGTTTCCAGAAAACATAAAATAAGAGGACACAAGTGGTGTGAATAATGGGACCATCCTAAAATCTATATTAGAATACATGTATGGTTAAAAGCTAATTACTTAATATTGTCTCTCATTTGAATTATTCGTCGTAATTCATCATTTCACACAAATTAAGAAACAACAATAAATAAAAAAGAGAATAATAATTCTACTAAATTATTCTGTTTAATTATTATTTTATTCAAATTAACATTAATATTAAATAAAAAAATAATAAATTAAAATTATTTATTTTAAAATATAATTGAAAAATTAAATATAAAATTACATTACTAATTTAAAGTGACAAGTATTTCGGAATAAATTTTTTCTCAAATATAACATTTACTTTAGAACGGAGGGATAATATCTAAAATTCTTAACTGATAATAACGATTAATAATATTAAAAGAGAATAATAATTAACGTAAAAAAAATGTACATTTGATAATTTATTTTAAATATTTATTTCAATTTTAATTTTATTAAAATAATATATTTAAATAATTATAATGTAATGATGATGTAAAATATTTTATACAACAGTTCATATCAATTAATTTCATATTAAAATATGATTATTAATTTTAATAAAATATTTTAATGCTAGCTTTCTTAGTTCATTCATGTAATTTGGTGATAGGGTCATCAAGATTAGACAGAATTTAAAAAGAATTTAGATTTTAAAAAAGAATTAAAATTACTGTGTTTGAGATCAACGCTGTTGAATTTTTATTGCATCACAATGACTCATAAATGAGAGATATGAACATGATTGGACCCATGTTCTTTTGTCTTCTTCAAAGGAGACTCTGAATAAATTCAACCAACTCATACTCACAAGTCATTGTAAAGGAACATTGGGTCCGTAAATTATGTGTCAAAGATCAGACTCAGCATATAGCTCCAAATTAAGGACTTGTAAGTCAACATGAGGAAAGCATGGCCTAACTTTGTTGAATGTGAAAATATTAGTCTCTATATAGTGACATTTACATGGACTAAACAAGAAGAGACCTCATATTTAATAGATGTGTCATTATCAATGAAATCATATTTTCAAAATAAAAGTCGACATATCGAGTGTTTTGACTTATACTTCAAAATTGCAGTTATACTTCAAGAGATGACTTATATTTCAAAATTGCAGTTATCCTTCAAGAGATGAAGAGATGAAGAGATGAAGAGATGAATTGTGAGAGTTTCAAGAGTGATGTTGAATTAAACTTTTTTTGATAAAATAAATTGTTTAAAACAATTTTATAATTGAATAAAAAGTAGGCGACTAACTAAGTAAATAAACAAAATCAGAGTAAAGAAAATATTTAAGCATAGTAGAAATGAATAATTAGAGAGAATGAAAAGAGTTACGGATAAGATAATTGTATTAGAGATTTATAGAGATTCGATCTAACCACTTTTTCTATTTATTTTTCTAATATTTTATTCTTCAAAGTTTCACTATAAATATGAACTTATCACATGTTATGCTCACAAATCTTCTTACAAACCGACCAAAATTCTACACTGACTATCCTCGTAATCAAACACCAGAATAAACAAGAAATGTCTCATAGATATTTTCACTCTTAAAGTACCAAGGCAATTAAGTGAAAAAGAAAGAAATGAGATAGAAGCGTTAGATAATGAGAAAGCATATAAATATATGTTTTTTGGCGTGATTTAAAAGTGAGGGAGAGACCCTTTATTTATAGGTGAAAAATCTGTCTCATAAAGGAAAACTATCCATGTGCCTTTATTTGTTGAAGTTATTCGGCCTTGTGATCAAATCCAAGAGGATCAATCCCACAGTCCACTAGTGGAGACCTCGTTTAAAACTAGAACAAAGCTTTGTATGATCTTGACAGAAGGATTGTTAGCACCTAATATGATTCAAACTTAAGATCTTGAGAGGAGCATACTTTGAAAACCAAAACTTTCATCACTAGCTGGTCAATCCGTGCACTTTTTAATGCTCATAATAGATTATGTATAATGTCTATTAGATGTGTGCTTCAAAAAATGATAACTCTAATTCCCAAAATGGAAATCTACAACGAGTAATGTCTTACTTGTTAGGTTTTGGTTTGTTGGTTGTTTTTTGGTAAAATAATTAGTTCAACATGAAGTTGGACAAGATGTTGTGACATGTTGCTATGATATTGCAGCATAAGTTGTTTCTATTTTTGGAAGATCTGTTTCTGTTGTTTCGAGAATATTTGTTTTGTTATTTGTGGATCAAGCAGCACATTGAAGATTGGATTATCTGAAGATTTCTTTCAAAGCTGAAGAGATAACAGAAGATCTAATTTGCTTGATTTAATGTCAAAACATTTTTCCTTGCACTTGAAGATTTGATTTGATCTGATTTTATTTATAGAAGATTATAGCCAGATTGAATATCCAAGCTCTAGTGTTGCACTGACATATAAAAGGAGGAGTCTAAACCTAAGAAGATCACGAAATTGGGAATAAGGATTAATATCTTTTTGGGTTTTGTTTGTTCTTTGTATTTGTGATCCTCTCATGTATCACTTTGATACTGAGTTGGACTGATTGTTATTTGTTCATTAAGATTCACTAATGAGCTTTTAAGCAAGATTGTAATCTGTTTAATTCAGAAATATTTCTTATGCAATTGTTATAATTATTTACAATCACAGGTGTGTGATTGAGGGAATTGAGAGGGTCTCACACCTAGGAGTTCTTGGGTAGACATTACATGAGTAATGATTAGGTGAGAAGTTTTTAAAACAAGAGTTGTTCATAACTTCAAACCAATACTATTATAGTAGATTTCCTTTCTGGCTTGGATGCCTCTAGAGCAGGTAAAATTTCCCCGAACAGTGTTAACAATTGAATTGTGTTATTTAGTTCCTGCATCTGTTTTTAATTGTTAATTGGTATTCCAGTACATGATGTCTTAACATTTCTTTCAACACCGTATTGAGTTATCCTGGTATTGGGAGATCATATTCAACATCTATCTTGTTGTGCCATAATTTCAATTGGCATCAGAGTAGAAACGGTAACATCCCGATTTTAATAGCTAATTATTAATTATTATTATATATATATTATATTATGTGATAATTAATTTAATTGGGCGATTTAAATGAAAATTCAATTATTTGAATATTTGTGTTATTTAAATAATTGAGTAGAATTGTGGTTATTTGGTATTGGGCCTAAGATTATGAATAGAAATAATAAAGAGGTGTTAGAAGGAAATCATAATTAGAATTGTCATTTGGTGAAAGAAAAGAAAGAGGAAAGAAGAGAATAGAAGAGAAGAGAAGAGGAGAAAGAGGAAAAGTGAAGAGGAAACCCTAGGAGAGGAATCTTCAAGAGGTAAGGGGGAGAATCCATGTTATTATTTGATTGTATGTTATGAGGTAGTAATTAGTAACATGCTAGGTTGTTTAATTTCAATTTCTAGAATCTTTGAATGTTAGAGTTTTAAGGGAAATTGTGTTTTTCAACTTAGAAATGATGACCCATGATTAGAAACATGTTATGATACCCTTTAATGATGTTATTTGGCTGATTGGAATGAGTTTTGTGTGGTAATTTTGTGGAAGAAAGAAGCTGGTTCGTAGTAGAAAAAATGTTGTTTCGCAGATCGCGCTTAGCGCCATCAGGATCGGGCTTAGCGCGAAATTTTCTGTAAGATTGGGTTTGTCTGTTCATGAAAGGGCGCTTAGCGCGATAGGCCAGGCTTAGCGTGACCTGGAATGGAAAATGTTATTTTTAGGATCTTTTGACATGAAATCTTATATTATTATATTTATTGTAGTATTTCATATATGTGATTAATTGATCCGATTAAAATTAAATGCGTTTTGGATTGTTTTCAATACTATTTCAATGCATGTTTGATTACTTGAGTATAGTATGTGCGAGTCTTATTTGATGGAATGTTGTGAATAACATTGATGGAATGATATGTTATATGCTATTTGTTATGTGTGGTGATATGTATATGCTACATGTAATGCTTGTTATTGTTGAAACATGATGTTGTGCAATTGGTGGATAATTCACATGAGTTGAATTTATCGTGATATGCTTGGGTAATTGAGGTTGGTGGATAATCTTAATTTGCATATGATGTTTGATGAATTGCACATGCATACATGGTTGACCTGAAAATTGAGGTGGTGAAACTTTGGGTTCACATTTGACTCGATTCTTAAATGGATAACGTGGAACTTTGGGTTCACAATGGTGGCTTTGGTCTTGTCCGGATCGGAAGCGTGGCTTTGATTCTAAGATAATGAATCGGAAGCGAGGTGAACGAATTGTTCCCAATGGTACCAGATGCATATTGAGTCACATTGCATTACTGTCTCATGAGTCATTGATGAATATGTGATGTGTGTATTGGAATTGTGATATTTGATTATATAAATAATTAAATTGTTTGGATTGATGACATTTATGTTATTTGTGATAAATGTGAATATGTTATACTTGGAATGTTTGTATAATCATGTTATTTTTGGAATACCACTTGAAGTGTGTGGGATTCTTGAATAGACGATGTTTCTATATTGCTTCCAATTATATACATTTGGATAATGATGTGAATTCTCACCCTTCTATTGTGATGTTGCCTCTATATGGGTAATATGCAGGTTCTGAGGATAGTGGTACTTTGCACGAGACTAGTTGAGGAGTTTAGTTAGTTATCCTATACTAGGTAGTTGAGTCATTGCTCTGGTCATGTAACATGAGATTTATCTGGATTTCTGTTTTGATGAGATATTCGTTATGTATTCTCATCTATGTTGAAATACTATGTTGATGTGGCCTTGATGCTGATGTCTGACTTATGATGACTTGATTAAGTTATAGATTCATCGCTTTTTCCTCTAATGGTTATAGTATGGGATGTAATCGTTGATAGTATTTGTGAATAACAAATGATCCGCTGTGAAATGTATGATTTATTTTAAAGCATGAGATTCAAATATGTGTTATGATTATGACCAACGTATGTATTGTTTCTATTTGAAAGAAAAATATGTAATTCCCTCTTGATATGCATTCTATTTTACTTTGATTGTGCAATATATTTATGTCGGAATTAAGGGGTGTTATAGGAACCATGTTCTATTTTTGTGTGAGCTCTAGGGAAGATAGTTTCTGGTACTATGGAAAAGGAAAGAGGATTTACAAATAGATCACGTCTTCTTGATGGCACCAATTATGATTAATGGAAAGCAAGAATGAAGGCCTTTCTAAAATATATGGACAATAAAACTTGGAAAGCTGTCATCAAAGGTTGGAAACATCATGTGTTGAAAGACAAAGATGGGAATAACATCATTGAATTAAAACTAGAAGAGGACTGGTCTAAAGAAGAAGATGAACTTGTTCTTAGAAACTCCAAATATTTGAATGCTTTGTTCAATGGTGTTGACAAAATATGTTAAGGTTGATAAATATGTGTACAATGGCCAAAGATGCATGAGAAATTCTCAAAACAACTCATGAAGGGACATCAAAAGCTAAAATGTCAAGACTTCAATTTTTCACTACTCAATTTGAGAATCTCAGGATGAAGGATGATGGATGCATTCATGATTTCCACATAAGCATTCTTGATATTGTCAACTCTGCTAGTGCCTTGGGAGAGAAGATATCAGAAGAGAAGTTGACAATAAAAATTCCCAGGTATTTACCAAGAAGTTTGACACGAAGTTCACTGTAATTAAAGAAGTTCAATATATCTGCAATATGAAAGTGGAAGTGTCGATTGGGTAACTCTAAACTTTTGAGTAGGATGTTAATGACATATCAGAAAAGAAGAATAAAATATAGCTTTTCTCTAAAAGTGTTGATAAAGAAAATCAATGTGATATGGATACTGGAAAGGGTGTATCTATTGTGCTTCTTAGGAAGCAATTCAATATGGTTATGAAGAGAATAGAAAGGCATTCAAGACCAAATATCAAGTATACGAGATTTGACATTAGCAAGAATAATGATACTAGATCTTAGAAGAAGCCTAGTCAAGATAGAGATATTCAGTGCTTTGAATGTGAATGCTTTGGTCACATTAGGTCAGAATGTTCCACCTTCCTCAAGAAACAAAAGAAGGGATTTTCTATGTATTTGTCTAATATGACTGCTTTCACTGGAAGTTGGGGATCTGATGTAGAATATTGTGATGAGAATTTCATTTTTAAAGATCTGGATGTGTCTTACAAGAAGCCATGCGTTAGGTGTGAAGAAAGTTATAAGACAGAAGAGAATCATAGCTTAACTAGAGAATGAAATAGATAAATTTTTGTGGAATGTGTCCGATCTTAAAGATGAGGTAACTTTTTTAAATTCCAAACTTAACAACATTATCAAATTATTGAGAAGGATGAAAAATTTAACTGATATGATATAAGAGGCTGGAAATATAGGGGTTAATGATCAATTTCTATATCAATAAGATAAAGTTCCTGTAGAGAGGCACATTCCTTCTAAAAAGAAGAAAGTGATCATCGTGTCCACCGACATGTTACAACATCATGCCAGACATAAAAAAAAACCCTTTCTAAATGCAAGTTCTTACCTTGGAGATATCATTATTATGGTGAGAATGGTCATATAAAGCCTTTTTGTTACATATTGTATGATATTCAAAAACTTTCAGCTCATTCTAGGGCTAATTCTTTAAGTAAAATGAGAAGATCTAAAGATAGGGATATTAATCTTATCGCCCTTACTTGTTTGAGAGCTTCATCTAAAGAATATTGACACTTTGATAGTGGATGTTCTAGACATATGATCAAAATTCAGAGGTTTATGGGATATCATATCTTATTCCATAGGTTTTGTCACATTTAGTGATGGAGCTAAAGGTAAAATTAAGGAAGTTGGAAAGTTAGTATGTACTGGTTGTCCTAGCCTAAAATATGCTCTTATTGTGAAATGACCAACTGTTAATCTTATAAGCATTAGTCATTTGTGTGATCAAGGATTAATAGTCAACTTTACAAAATCAAAATGTTTTTTCACAAATGAGAAATATGTTGTTCTGATGAAGAGGATAAGGTCTAAAGACAATTTTTATTTGTGGGTACCTCAAGAAAATACCTATTCTTCCACATGTTTAGTGACCAAGGAGGATGCAGTGAAGTTATGGCACTAGAAGCTTGGTCACCTATATAACACCCATTTTCTACCCAACATTTATAATAGAATCAGAGTGCCAAAATTTCAAACCATAAACAGGTGTCACATTTCAACTTATTATCAAACACTTGTGTTTCATTTAATATAGATACATAGCATTCGGCCTTCACACCTTACAAGTCATATACCACTTTATTCGACTAAATCAAACTCTAAATTATAATTATTCGAGAATTATTGTAATGACAACAATCAGAAACAATTCCGACAACAGGTAATAACAACTATTCATCATATTATAATCACAACAACATAAACATCCCCCGAGTGCTACGTATCAGAGCAAGACCCTTTGACCTATCATAAAGCGACATACGAACTTCAAGAATTAACTCCAACATCCACAACTATGCCTGAGTACCTGCCCATTTCCCATGGTAGGGGAAATATCAGCAGAAAGGGTGAGATATCCAACAATATAAACAAGTTTATGATAAATAATATGCTAGGATTAAATCATACAAAATTATCACATCGCAATTAACACCTCACCACAACTTCCTAATTAACAACAACACAAAACACTTCACCGTTAGCAACAACATAATTCACTCCACAGTTAACTACAAAGATAATTCACTTCATAGTTAACCACATCATAATCATCAACGTAATAACTTAAATCAACATAACATAATCATCAACGTAATAACTTAAATCACCACAACATAACAATAACAATTTAATAACAACACCAACTTATAACAACAACAACTTATAGCAACAACAACTTATATCAACAACAGCACAACGACAATCAATAAACAACGAGTAATAACAACTTTAACACGCGACTCAATATGTGACTCAACTATGCAAATGCATGTGGTACCATTTGGAGCAGAACTCCCAACTTAAACATATGTCAGTTTATCGAGGCATTAACAAGGCATGAGCCTTCAACGTGGTGCCATCAAGGCCAAGGCATAAGCCTTCAACTTTCAACATGGTGCCATCAAGGCCAACTTAATCATGCAATGTATGCCATGCAACCTCAATTTCAACAGCAATTACACAACAATCCAACCACAACAACGCGCATCAGCAACAACTTATAATATGTATCAATGACATCAACTTAGATCAACACTGGCCATACGACCTACAACTCAAGCATGTCCATAAATCGAGATGATTCAACTTAATCAACATTGGCCTTAGGCCCACAACTTCATCAACATATCAACAACAAGTTAATACGACAACAATTAAAGCAAACACTACAACAAATACTACACAATTTAACTGTTACGAATCTACACTTAAAATGTCTTATTTAACACTAACTCTACTTATTTATTAAATGTCTTCTACTAAATTAATTAATTAGTCAACTAATTGATTTTCCATTAATAAGATGCCCGCTATATTCGACATACGTGACACCGTTCCAATTCTTCAACCAACCAATAATAACTACACGCATACACGAGTTTCTCCGACAATTTCCAACTAATTCCGATTAATTCCAGAAAACTAATTTTACCGTTTAATTTTACTAAATCGGTCAATTCGGTACTGTGTTTATATGTGGTTAGTACTATTTCTAAGTGCCAAATTATTATAACAGATGCTACTACTTTATATACTTCAGCCACCATTATCTTTCACCAAAATTATGATTCTACTGTTCCAATTTTCAGCTATATACTTACACTCTGCCATTACTACCGATTATTATATACAGTTTCTATTTACTAAACTGTCTGCCATCAAACTACACTGCCCCTATCAAATATTACAGTCTGCTAACAATACTATACCATTAGTTCTGCTAAATTGCTAATTCAGCCAAAAGCCTTAAGTTGTTATTTTCCGTTATTAGTACTAAACTACATGCTACTGTTCAATTTCTAGTATCCTATTTACAAAGTTGTTTCTGTACTGCTACTACCACATCTTCTAAAATACTCACTATTTCGTTAATAATTACTAATCAAACTATTATTACAAGTATGTACACTAGTTACTTAAAGGAACAAAACTACTATGCCATAGATCCAACACATACGTGCAAGAAGAAACCAACTTAGAGTGCACAAACACTTGGGCCCCACAAAAGGGCGGCCGTCCCATCCCATTCCCACAAGGAGGCACTCGCCTCCCCTTTCCTTTACCATGGGGACGTCCGTCTCCCTTTTCCTTTGCCACAAGGGGCGCTCGCCCTACATACTGGTGGCCCCCGTCTCAAAATTCCTTTCTTCATCTTCGTCTTTCCCACAATCTGCCATTTTCCTAACCTGCTCCGATTCAATTCCTCTTCTCATCGACTTACCAAATTAATTTCCAAGAAAGTACCAAGGTCATCATAGTCATATAACTATCCACGCATATTATTATTATTATTATTCATGAAATGATTAAAATCAATAGAACCGGTACATAATTAGTTATTATTCTACACGTAATTTACGCAAACGTAGATAATTCCATACAATTTCATCCCCATATACATTCATCATAAACCCGTTTAGAAAGTTGGAACCCCACCCTTACCTTGGATTGACGGTCTTTCTATAATTTCTGGTCGAATCCACTTCGCCGCAACTTCCAACTTTTGCCTCTCTAATTCTTCTCTTAGCAATTCCACATCAAATCAACCATAAAAGCTTTTTCTCCAAAACCCTTGTTTTTGTTTTCTCCTCACTTACAACAACCAACAATATTCCACTAACCCTTATAATTATCCTTTTATATCTCCAACTTGTAATAATAATAATAATAATAATAATAATAATAATAATAATAATAATAATAATAATAATCTACTGGGCCTATCACTCGCACCCCCAACTTTGCTATTCCTCGTACAACAATTAAGCTCAACTGAATAATATTCTAATATTCAATTATTATTTCTAATAATAATTTCTTCCGACTAATCCGACCAATTACTCAACTATCAACTTAACCGCCCAACTAACATATTAGTCCAATAACGCCTCTTATAATAACTCTAATAATTCCCAACAGCAACAATTCTAATAATTTAATCCTTAATTACTTTAGTTAAATAATTAATTAAATTTGGAGCGTTACAACCTACATCTCAAAGGTATGAAGAAAATAATATATGAAGAATCTATTAGAGGTATGCCAAAACTCAAGATCGAGGAAGGTAAGGTTTATGTTAAATGTCAAATTAGGAAGAAAACTAAGATATCACATTAAAAGTTGCAACATAAGACTACTTCCAAAGTGTTATAACTTCTTCATATGGATTAAATGAGACCAATGCAGGTTACAAGCCTGGGTGGAAAAAGTATGTTTATGTAGTTGTTGATGATTTTTTAAGATTCACATGGATGGATTTGATCAAAGAAAAACCATTTTTCATTGAGGTTTTCAAAGACCTATGCCAAAAAGCTTCAAAGTGAAAAGAAAAGTGGAATTGTAAGGATTAGAAATGATCATGGCAAAGAATTTGAAACAAATTTTTTCTATGTTTTGCTCCTCTAAAGGTATTAGCCATGAATTTCATTCTCCCACCACCCTCAACAAAATGGAGTGTTGTTGAGCGCAAGAATAAGACTTTACAAGAATCATCTAGGGTCATGCTTCATGCTAAGTATCTACCATATCATTTTTTGACTTAATCTATGAATACTACATTTACTTTCATAATAGGGTCACTTTGAGGACTGAAACTTCAACTACACTCTATGAGTTATATAAAGGAAGGAGCATATTGTCAAATACTTTTATGTATTTTGGAGTAAATGTTACATCCTAGCTGATAGAGAACAAAGGAGAAAGATGGATCCCAAAAGCGATGAGGAGATATTTTCAGGTTACTCTAAAAATAGCAGACCTTGTGGAGTTTTTAACTCAAGAACCAAAGTAATTATGGAATCTATAAATGTTATGGTTTATGATTTAATCATTGAAAAAGGGATTGATGTCGAATACGATGTTGGAATATCTTCTCTGAAGACTAATGGTGCATAAAGAGATGCAGACATTAAATCCAACATTGAGACAATAGGTATTGAACCAAATAGTTATCAAACAAACAAATTTCCCTATATTAGAGTTCATAAATATCATCCAAAGGAACTCATTATAGGAATCCTTAATGAAGGGGTCATTACTAGGTCCAGATAGGTGATATCAAATTCATGTTTTGACTCTAAACTTGAACCTAAAAATGTATAGGAGGAACTGACTAAAGAATATGTGATTAATTCTATGTAAGAGGAGCTATGTCAGTTCAAAATAAATAAAGTATAGAACTTAGTACCCTGAACTGAAGGAATGAATTTCATTGGTTCTAAATGGATTTACAAAAACAAATTTGATGAAAAAGATATTGTAATCAGAAACAAGGCCATACTTGTAGCTCAAGGATATACTAAGGTAGAAGGATTTGATTTTGATGAGACTTTTTATCCAATATCTCATCTTGAGTCCATAAGATTACTCTTGGGAGTGGCTTGCATAATGAAGTTGAAGCTTTATCATATGGATTTAAATAATGCCTTTCTAAAGGGGGTAGTCGAATGAAGAAGTTAATGTTGAACAACCCAAGGGGTTTATAAGTCCTAGTTTTCCTAATCATGTTTACAGACTGAGGAAATCTTGTATGGTCTAAAGCAAGCACCCAACGCTTGGTATGAGAGGTTAACAAAGTTTCTGGTTAATGATGGTTACATGAAAAGGGGCAACAAACACGACCTTGTTTGTTAAGGAAGAAGGTGGAAAACTCATGATAGCTCATATATATGTTGATGACATTGTGTTTGGAGAGATGTCAAACCAGATGGTTCAACATTTTGTCAAACAAATGCAATCTGAATTTTAGATGACTCTTGTTGGTGAACTAATCTATTTTATTGGACTTCAAGTGAGACACATGGATTATACTAATTTCATATCTCAAAGAAAGTATGTGAAGAATATTGTGAAGAAGTTTGATCTAGAGAATTCCAGTCATAAAAGAACACCTGGACCAACTCAATTAAAATTATCTAAGGATGAAAAAGGCGTTGATGTAGATCAAAAGCTGTATAGGAGTATGATTGGTAGTTTGTTGTATCTTACATCTAGCTGACATGACATTTCTTTTGTTGTAGGAGTGTGTGCAAGATATCAGGCTGAACCAAAAATGATCCATATTACTCTAGTAAAAAGAATCTTGAAATATATGTTATACTTTTAAAACACATATTCCATGCTTGTAGGGTATTATGATGTAGACTTGGAAGGTAGTGCAAATGATAGAAAGAGCACTTTTGTAGGATGCTCTTTCTTTGAGAACAATCTTATATCCTGGTTCAATAAAAAGAAAAAATATGTTTCATTGTTTACTTCTGAGGATGAGTATATTGCAGTAAGAAGGGTGCTCTCAACTAATTTGGATGAAACAAATGTTGAAGGAATATAATGTCAAGCACGATGGCATGACATTATATTATGATAATTTGAGTGATATCAACATATCCAAGAATCTTGTTCAATGTAGTAGGACAAAGCATATTGACATTTTTTATCACTTTATTAGGGATCATGTTGAAGAAAAAATTGTGCCTCTTGAGCATGTGGTCACTGAGAAACAATTGGATGATATTTTTACTAGGGCTTTAGATGCAAATAAATTTAAAATATTGAGGAGTAAGTTAGGAATATACCCTTTTCAAGAGTTATAACAATTACAGATGTGGAGGAATGCAACAAATACTTTATCTTTACTCTATGAAAAAGTGTCAGACAACTTACAGAACATTGGTCCCCAACACAAGAACAAAGAAGAAGACAAACCAAATAAGGGAAAAGGAATACAATTTCATGAATGTGAAGGTTTTGGTCATATTAAAGTTGAATGTCATATGTTGTTAAAGAAACACAAAAAGGGAATTTCAGACACTTTGGCTAATTCTGATGATTAGATTTAAGAAGAAACAAATAAATAAGTGATGGCTTTCACTGAAAAATATGAATTTGCTAGTGAGTCTAGGTGAAGAAATCATTAATGAAGAGTTAACTTACAAAATTTTGTGCACCAAGTGGTAGGAAAAATACATGGCCTGAGAGAAACAAAAGAAATCTATAACCAATCTACTTTAACAAAAAGAGAAATTTGTTTCAACCATCATTGGTCTGAATGAGGAAATCACTCTGTTAAATTCCAAGCTTGAAAATATGACAAAATATGTCTGTATGTTGAACAATGGTTTTAATATGTTAGATGAAATCTTGGAAGTTGGGAAGATGTTTAGGAATGTCAAGGGAGTAAGGTTTGACTACAACTCCATGAACAAAGAAATTATAGTTCCTCCTAAGAAGTTTGTTCCCCTTAGAAGAAGATTGAGTTTCTAGTGTTGGACCATATGTCACAACATCCGATTCGACATATGTATCATCAAAACAAAGGCAACAAGAACTCATCATGGAGATGTCACTATTGTGGAAGATATGGCCATATAAGGCCCTACTGCTATATATTGTATGTATATCCTCAACCCTATAGTAAACCAAAGCTCAAAAGAAAAACAGGCAAGAACATCCAAGCAAGAAAGGTGAGGAAACCCAAAGAAACAACCACAGTTCTCGTTGCTCATACATCTCTTAGAGTTTCCTCAAGAGAAGATTGTTGATTTGGTAGTGGATGTTCGAAGCGCATGACTGGAGAAAAAATCTATCTAGAAAAGTAAAAATCTTACTCTAATAGTTATGTTACTTTTGATGTTGGAGCAAAAGTTAAAATCTAGGGCATAGGTAAACTGGTTTGTCCAGATTTTCCTTGCCTTAATGATGTGCTGCTGGTAGAAGGATTAACTACTAACTTAATATGTATCAGTCAACTATGTGATCAAGGTCAGAATGTGAACTTCAACAAATCAGAATGTATAGTCACCAACAAAAATCAAGACGTGTTATTGAAAGCTTCAAGGTCCAAATAGAACTGGTATATGTAGATATCTCAAACCAGTAGTCAACCCTCAACATGCTTGATATCCAAGGTAGATGAGACTAAATTATGACACCGAAACTTAGTCATCCAAACTTCAAGAGCATAAAAAAGATCATATCTGAAGAAGCTCTATCATTGAATTATCAAAACTAAAAATTAAAATAGAAAAAATTTAAGGAGAGTGCCAAATACGTAAGTAGGCCAAAATGAGCTATAGAAAGTTATAACATCTTATCACCTCTAAAATTTTGAAGTTATTTCATATAGACCTCGTAGAAGCAATACAAATGAAAAGCCTATATGAAAGAGATATGTCCTTAAGTAATGAGTTATATAATATAGGGTTTGCTTTAAACTCTTATCAATGTGCTAACAACTTTAAGAAAATCAATGTGCTTTACAATTTTAAAATGTTAAAAAAACCTTATCAGCTATTTTTTTTATAAGCCTTATCAGCTAATTTAACCTGATCCTCCAATTTTAATGACCTAGTTTGTGATTAATTTCAATTGATGGGTACCTGCACTTTTTATTTTTCTCTTTCCCACGCATAGAAAAGAATCCAAATATCTTCAATTATTTATGTATAGTCAAATTGTATGTCAATATTTTTCAAAATCATATAATCCACTGAAAGCAACTATTCTTAATCTTATTAATTTGTTCAAAAACTCCCCTAATAAAAGTCCTTTTAAATTTGCTTTTAACGCAACACATATGGACCACTCATTCTTCAATTCTAATTATATTCTCACATGCCAAAAGCAGACTCTGGACCTCTTGTATAAGATCCAATGCACTGGGCCTTTACTCAACATATATGTTCTAGCTTAGCTATAACCATAGAATAATTAGTTGTTGATTGAAGACAACTTTCAGAGTGAAACTACACTTTTATGTGAATATAGGCTTGAATAAAGTTTATCACTAGAATTAAGAAATGGTCCATGCTCTAGGACCAACTTGCTTTACAGGCCAAAAGTTTGACAAGTTTTGATTCATCAATAGTAAAAACTTTTGCAGAAAAATTATTAAAAAAACATGGTGCCAAACGTATCTAGTATCATATTCTCTACTAGAAGGGTGATATCTTGTAGAACGGTCCCATTTGGCATGCAGGGAACTAACATACTAACAAGTCCTCATCTCAATTTTAGGCCTAGCATGGTTTTAAAGCGGTTGGAGTCATTGTGGTTGTTGTATGTGTATTCGTGAATGGTTTTAAAGCGGTTGGAGTCATTGTGGTTGTTGTATGCGTATTCGTGAATGTTGATTAAGAGTTTGAAATATACCGTTAAAAACATTTGAGATTTTTTGAAAGTAAATTGAGTTTTGAGTTTTGAGTTTTAAATTTTAAATTTTGTGCACAAAGTTGTTTGATTTGATTACTACCGTAAAATGGTATATGAAATCAGAGACAACTACAGTCTGATGTGATTATAGAAAATGCCGCAATAGAAATATTACAGATGCGAACCACAATTTAAAACCATAGACTTAGCTTTAAATCGTAATATTTAACTACGAGTTATAATCTATAGAATTTAAGTTTGAACAATAAAACGTATTGCAGTCACTTTCTAATCAGAGACGTAGACACAATCAACCGAATTCCGCATCAAATATTAAGTCATTTTCAATCATTTGGGTGATCTAACATCCCCAAAGAAAGTTTGGGGAAGACCTGAAAACTTCTAGAAATTAGGCCAATCACCTCCTCTTAATTAGGATAAAGATGCCATAAACCAAATGATATTCCATTCAATCACTTTGAAGCTAACAAGATGTGACCTATTGAATAAATTTGTTGCTTTTAGGCCAAAGTTTCTACATAGTTTTTTGTAGTATAATATCCAAGATTCTGTACTTACTCCTTCTGGTAAAAGATTCTATCCAAAGTTATGATGAGAATAGGTTGAAACGAACTTCAATTACAGCATAAGACAAATTTGATTTGTAAATATAATCTACAAGGATTGGCCTGCCTTTAATTCAATGGTCAGCAAAATGTATGATTTTGAACCACAAGGTTCTTTGAAGACCACCTAGCAATTTGGTCCATACAGAGTGCTTTTTTGTTTTGCTATTTCTATATGAAGTAGGATTCAAAATAACAAGAGTTAATAAAATAATTCCATAGTGAAAATGAAACATGATTCCTCCATATCTGGTATAAACATGCACCTTAACCAAGGCTACCTTTATACATATCAAAAGAAAAAGACTTTGATACCGTATAATACAGTAACATTGACACATATTCATTGAATATCATAACTATCTCTGAAATGTGCAAGGTCTATCTCACAAGATCTCAAAATTTTCAAAAATAATTAATAGTTAAATGATGTAGTTTAAAATATTTTTTAAATTAAATTGTAATTATAGAGAATCTCTATTTATTTTTTTCTTGTTAAATTGTGACTAACTTATACAAAGGTTTCAAAAATTTGGTTACGTTAGATATTCTTGATTAGAAATATAACCATGACCGTTTTAAGTTTTTTAATGTCCTAAAAAAAATTAATTACTGGTTGAATGTGACAAACACATCCACATATATATAAAGATTTTACTTAACTATGATTTAAACATATCAAAATTGAGACTATAGTATGGAATATTTCATCTTGCACGCATGTAAAGTCGGTTCTGATTCTAGATGTTACATAGATAAAAGCCTTATATAAATATAATAATTGCCTCATTATTGCACCTCATACATATTCATATAAATTACATCATCTTAGCATCTTGTTATCCCCCCACGCCTATATAATAACTACTATGTGCTATAAATTTATATGGAAGTAAGACCATACTTGGTTCAAGTGCAGAGACATTTTCCTGATTTTCTTCTATCTCAAGAAAAGCTGGTAACTCACTTTACACAAATTTAATCCAGAAAAAAATGTCTTACAAAATTATTAAATGTCCAATTTTTCATTATTTAGTTGCTTCGCCTAATATATTAGTACTATTAATTATTGATAATGCACAAGCCAACCAATCACATGTTAGTTTAGCATAATTAAGATTAAACCTTGAATCATCAACAGTCTTACCATGTGCTTCTCTTCTAATTATGCAGTTAAATTTAGCTTATTTGTCTAATCATATAACCATATTCATAAACCTGTGTCATTTTGTCCCATACATACCAAACTTATGCAGTTCCCTAAGTTAAGATATATATATATATATATATATATATATATATATATATATATATATATATATATATAAAATATTAACTACAATTTAAAGTAGATGCAGACTAGTTTGTCTTTATTATAATAAGCTCAAGTTTTTCTATTATATGCAGAACACTTTATGAGCTTGAACTGAATTGAGTCTTGGATAAAAATGGATGGAAAAAACTCTCTTCAAATAACAAGAACTGCTTCTGGTGCTTATGATGATGATGGACATGCCAAAAGAACAGGTAAAATCACTTTTCTATAGTTTCATAAGATTCATAATATATAAAGACTGTTCCCATTGAATACTGATGTTTTTTTTTTGTATTCTGCAGGAAATTTAAAGAGTGCTGTGGCTCATATCATAACTGCTGTTATTGGTTCTGGTGTTTTGTCATTGGCATGGAGTACTGCTCAATTAGGATGGATAGGAGGGCCACTTGCGCTACTTTGTTGCGCAATAGTTACTTATATTTCTTCTCTTTTGTTATCTGATTGTTACAGAAATCCTGACCCTGTAACTGGGAAAAGAAACTACTCTTACATGGATGCTGTTAGAGTCAATCTTGGTAAGAAGAATAACACATTATAAACTCTTGACTATGATTTTTCATGTACTCTAGCATAATAGTTATAACATGAAATTGATTTTCAGGTAGTAAAAGGACTTATGTGGCTGGTTTTCTTCAGTTTTTGGTCTTGTATGGGACTGGTATTGCCTATGTACTTACCACAGCAACTAGTTTGGGGTACTTCTCTTGTTCAAACTCTCTTGTAATAGGAAGATTATTTTTCTTTGGTTTTTAGGCCCTATTCGCAAGTTGTTTTCGTAAGCTCGAATTGGTGATTTAGAAGACGTTACTAATATGATATTAGAGAGAATAATTTATTTTACTTTTTTTTGGTAACACAGGGCTATTATGAAATCAAATTGTTATCACAAAGAAGGACACAAAGCTCCTTGTAGATACGACACTAATTTGTATATGATGCTATTTGGACTTGTTCAGATTGTAATGTCATTTATACCAGATCTCCATAACATGGCATGGGTTTCAATTGTGGCTGCAATTATGTCTTTCACATATTCATTCATTGGACTAGGACTCGGCATAGCAACCGTCATAAGTAAGGCTCAATTTCCATCATAAAAATATTACTCCCTCCGGTCCTATTTATAAAAAAAAATTGTTTAATGTATCTGGTCTATAGTACTCTGTCCATATATATGAGTTATGAATAGTATTCTAGAATCCATTTTATACTTGATATTCATAAGACTTTGGTTAATCTTGCAGAAAATGGAAGAATTATGGGAAGTGTGACAGGAGTACAACCTGCTAATCGTGCCGACAAAATCTGGTTAATCTTCCAGGCACTCGGTGACATTAGCTTTTCATATCCATACGCAATTATCCTTCTCGAGATACAAGACACTCTAGAGTCTCCTCCAGCAGAGAATAAAACAATGAAAAAGGCTGCCAGGGTTGCAATCTTCATCACAACATTCTTCTATCTATGCTGTGGATGTTTCGGTTATGCAGCTTTCGGAAGTGCTACACCAGGAAACTTATTGACAGGGTTTGGATTTTACGAACCTTTCTGGCTTATCGACCTTGCGAATGTTTGCATTATCATTCATTTGGTTGGAGGATATCAGATATACAGTCAACCAATATTTAGTACTGCCGATAGATGGTGTGCAAAGAAATACCCCAACAGCGGCTTTGTGAATGATTTTCATAAAGTGAAACTTCCTCTATTACCGGCTTTTGAGATAAATCTTTTCAGGTTTTGTTTCAGAACAGCCTATGTGATTTCAACTACTGGACTTGCAATCTTATTTCCTTACTTCAATCAAGTTCTTGGAATTTTAGGAGCAATAAACTTTTGGCCACTAGCTATATATTTTCCAGTTGAAATGTACTTTGTGCAGAAGAAAATTGGAGCTTGGACTAGAAAATGGATTGTTCTGAGGCTATTTAGCTTTGCTTGCTTTCTTGTCACAATGGTTGGGTTTGTTGGATCATTTGAAGGTATAATAAGTCAGAAAATAAGTGGAAAAGGTTAATGACATTATTGACCTTTCATAATGGTTACTTAATATAGCATTGTAGATTGGTTCATGTAATATTAATGTGTGTTTAAGAGGTAGATAGGAATTAAGATACGAGACATGTAATGTCATAAGATGCTTGATGCGTAACTCCATTCAAACAAGTGAGTTGTAACAAATTTGTAGTTTGTTATTGGTGGAATTGTATTTTATCAGAATCTAAATTATTGGATTTTTACTTTATCTTTCGAACTCTTTTTCTTTTCCAAAGAATGCATTCTACTGAGGGAAGAATTCATTTGTTTTTCACATTTATCTTTTTATCAAAGGTGATTTAGACATAATAAAGTGTAGGTAATCTTTCGCTTATTGAATATTTTATATTTAATTTTTTTTAAAATTTTAATAGTTTAATGACTATTATGTGAGGATATATAATTATGTTAATAAAATAAAGAATATATTAAATTAATAGTTTTAATTGATTAAGTGATTAAATAAAGTTAAAAAATAATTAAATTTTTATTTATCAATTAATTAATTAATTAGTTAATTAGTTAGATATAAGTTCAAATACGAAGGGATGTTAGGATGACTCATTTCAGAATAACGAGAATTGTTTTGTTTCGGAATGGAGGACATCGCAGAAACTACAGAAGAACAGAGTTTTGCGATTAATTATGTGATGCGGCTCGTAGATCGAATGTTGCGATCATAATGCTTCTTGAGTCGAAAGCATTGATCAATCAACATTGTTCACCGATGTCGATCTTGAATCAACGTTGCTAATATCCAACATGATAGTTCAAAGGGAAGGGTATCTGCATGGTTAGCACTTCAACACCCAATTAAGTTTAGGTTTAGGATAACCGTAATGGGAATGGAGATTAAACATTGTGTACCTAACAAAGTCCTTTGTGAAGATATTTATACTTTAGGTCTGGTGGAGAAGCATCTTGAATAAGTGGACTTTGTGTTATTGGACTTTTGATTGGGGTGGATTAGGGATGGCAACGGGGCGGGTTTAAGCACACCCAGACCCGACCCGCCCCCGCACCCGTTCGGGGCTAAAATTTGTTCACTCACCCCCACCCCCAACAAGAAACGGGTTTTCCCGCACCCGCCCGAATAAAATTTATATTTTTTTTTAAATTTATTTTTTTTCAATAAAGTTAAAAATAAATAATTAAACTAAATAATTAATTATTTTAAAAGTATTTTTTAAGTTTGATATTTTTATTTAAATTTTATTTTGTAAAAAATAAATAATAATTCTAATAAACATGATATTATAACATTAAAAAGTATTAAAAAGTGTAAATGAGTAATAAAACTATTAAAAATAAATAAAATAAAATAAATTTAGTTGGCGGGTGCGGGGTCGGCATTACCATCACCCGCCTCCGCACCCACACCCGTAAATAAAAAACGGGTTTTCCCCGCACCCGCCCCCGGTTAAACCAGGTTTTCCCCGCTAATTTCAGGGCGGGGGCGGGCGGGCCCCGTTGGGGGCGGGTTTATTTGTCATGCCTAGGGTGGATAAAGGTTCCATTGGGCCTTTGACCAACACGGGACAATGTCATTGGGCATTTGCCCAACACACAAAACAGTTGCACTTAAGACTTGTCGGATACTTTATCAGCTCAAATGCATTTGTCTATATAAGGATAGAGAGATTGGAGTGGAAAAATATTTCTGACATCTTATATATTGAGTTTCCTTTGTCCCCTTGAGTCTTCACTTCTTTTCTAAGAGATTAATTTATCATAAGTAAATGTTATTACACATTCAAAGCGTCAAAGCTTTAGAACTTTGAGTTTCGACCTTCATTTTGCTTTATCACCCTCAACTTTACATTTCCATGTGCTTTTTCTTCCATTCAACTTTTCATTCCAATATTTACTATATTTTTTGTTATGATGAACAATAGCCCAATCATCATAAATATTGATTTGAAGGATAATGTTTCTTTTTTTCTTCGAGAAGGGGAATGAAATCTGAATCACATTCCTTTTCCTTTGTCAGCGGGGATTTGTCAACATTAAAATTTTATTTAAATAAATTGAACGCACTTTATGTGCTCTCAATTTTTCTGAAAATTGGGATGTAAATCCCAAATAATATTGTACTCATTCATCAAAATATTAAGTTTCATTCACTTTTTACGCCCAAGAACTTTTCTTCAACTGGATCATTTATCTCTTCATCTAACAAACTGAAACACTGCTATAAATAACACTTCTAACCTCAGACGCGAAAAACATTTTATCTCGGAAAATAAGCAAGGGTAATAAAATCGTCATAAAAGTAAATACTTATCACCTCCGTGTTTAAAACAATGAGGTATAATTTTATTAGTACATGAGTTTGAATTCCAGCAGCAACAAATTTTATTATTTTAAAATTAACATATCTTTTATCTCGGTATATCAAAATAACTAAAGGGTATGATTATTTATTTATTTTTTATAAAATGATTATTACATTGTTTACCCTGAATATTACATTGTTTATCCAGAATATTAACATTAAAATAAAAATCAAATTTCCTAGGGATCTAGATAAAATTCAAATTCCCTCGAGATTTAAACTTTAGATCTTTGAATTATTGAATCTAGGTGAAGATCAAAATTTGGGTGCAAAAATATTCTCTACGGATCTTGCATGCATTTGTTTATGGTGAAAAAAAGGGTAAGATAATTAATATTAATAATTTAAAAAAATCGATACAAATAACAATTTAATAAAAAGAAACCTTGAATCAGATGATTTTCTGCTCATGCAATCTATCGTAGAGAATTTTTTCAAGCGCCCTTAGGTTTCAAGTGCTTCATATGTTTCATTTAGGTTAGATTTCCAATATCGTAACTGAAATTATATAATGGATATCCCTTAGGTTTCACGCGGATCAATAATGGAAAACTCTTAAGCATTGATAACCTTTAAATGAACGACAAAGATTTGTTTAAGGTTGTTGAAAATAGTGAAAAATAACACTTAAGTATCCTATCGGTTTTGGAATAAAACCGATGGTTTAGATAATTATTTAATTTACAAAAATGGTTACATTGTTTACCTAGAATATTAAAAATACAATGTATGCAACAAATCTTCGCAAAAATACAATTTTTGGCTCGCTCAATTATTAGATCGATCGCCCGTTTATTGGATAGAACACCAATTTCTTGGATAACTTACATGGAGTGTGGGGACGTAGGAATTGACGTGTCACAAGTCTTTAATGGTGAGAAGAGGGAGTCAGTGGTAAGTTAACCATGCTCTCCTAAATGATAGGGGATTAACTACCCCATTTCACTGCGCCAAGAAGTGGCTGTTGCTTCTTAGGGATCCGAGATCTAGACCCTAAGACTATTATAATTACCTCAACCTTGACGAGGAGATGACCAATTTGAAATTACACAGATGCCACATAGACATGGCTTTCCACTCCCTACGTTAGCTAACACTAAACCCTAAAACAAATATTACATCCCTTAATCATTAGGGATTGTCACTTATTTTATTTTTAACAAGTACAGTTGACGCCCACCATGGAACCCAGTAAAATTGGCTTAGACCACCATTACAACTCTCTGTCAAATTGATGTCGCCATGATCAACCTCTTTGTCCATCACGGTGAACAAGAAGATGGTAACTCTGACCACCTATGATTTTGACATTGAGGAAAACGCCATGGTAAGGGTATGCACTTCCATGGACGACCTACATTTCCAAAACCAAACTTTGTAGGATAATGTCCTTCATATCCGACATCTCGAGCAGGAGGGCTACCATCTAAAATAGATGGATATATTGGACCCCCGACCTCTCTCAAATAAAATATAGAAGGCGCATGTTCTAAATAACTCCAAGCCGTCTTCATTGGCTAAGTTTGATGGATGCGACAACATTTATGAATATGTCACCTCCATTAACACACAGGTGGAAATCATTAGAGCTCATGACTCCTTGAAATGCAATCTCCTCTCTAGAACTTCCAATGATACAACCCTAAGGTGGTACATACATCTGCATTTAATCTCCATCACCAAATATCAGTACTTAGTGAAGAAACTAGTCCACCAGTTCACTGCAAGCAGACTCAAAAGTGGGTTCACCACCATTATTTTCAACATTCTCCAAGGCCCTTCAAAATTTATGAGGGAGTACCTCACTCGTTCTAATGATGAGATAATCAAGGTCCCCCACCCAACCAGGAAATAATCATAGAAGTATTTCAAAATAAGCCAGGGACATTTTAATGAATCCCTCTTCCAGAGGCCAATAATTTAATTCGTTGAGGTAGTGACACGTGAGAAATCTTATATAAAGTTCGAGTAAATCAATGTTGAAAATATGGCCAGAGATATGAAATAACATACATATAATCCAAATGGCTAATAGCAGTCGCGGAAGAATAATATGTTTCACCAATCTGAGATAGAACGAAATTCAAATAATGCGGAAAACTTGCAGAGAACTTCGGGCCTTTAAACACTTACCCTGAGTAGATATGTCGAGAAGACATCCACATGCACAACATCTCAAAAACCACTCATACAAGGTCAAATGTCATAGGGCCTAAGCCTGAAGATGTTGCAACTTACACAAAGTCAAAAGGCACCACACTGAGAACTTATCAACTCAAGAAAGAGAAAGAGCACATGATCCAAGAAGGCCACCTAAAGAAGTATATCAAAGGAGACTCCACTCAAAGGCCAAATGGATGTAACTCTAAGGGTGATATGCTTTTGGGAGTCCTGGATAAAAGAGGGGGAAATAACCAATCATTGTGAGTAAAAAATAGGTGGTGAATGTATTATTCATTCTTCTCGCACAAGTTACATACTAAGGTCATATGTACTCCTCTTTGAGTTAAAATGTCATCAGTTGGTAGCTTCTTGTCCATAAGTCTTCCAAAAATCAAGGAAGTGGAAAGAGAAATAACTTTGTTCCAGATTAATTTCCCCAATTAGTTTGTTAAGAGACGCCAAACTGGTGAGAATAAGAAAAATTCAAGAAAAGATAACTATCATCACCAAGACTCCACTCCATACAATTATCACCTTCTTTGGAGATAATGATATCCTTTCAAGGAATAAATGTTTGGAAAATCAGTTACCAATTTAGATAGAAGAGAGAACTAGTAGTATCGAATGTATGTGCTCATCATGGTTTTAAGGTTTTATATGTTTGGAATATGCAAATGGTCTGCCAGAAATATGCCACACCAATTGTCCAACAAAAAAAGACTTTATCTCCCTTTCCTATGTGTCATTTAGTGTTGTCTTAAAAATTAATTATGTTATTTTCAAGCAACTCCAAACAAAATAATGGATATGGTGTTTAATGTATCCATAATTTTTATGAACTTTTTCTTTAAGAATGATGACTCAATAATAATTGGAATTGGTCGTGTTCTAGAGCTGAAGTAGGTTAAAGGTCTCATTAATGTGAGAAAGAGACATAAAATCTAAACGCTGGAAGCCAAGTCTATGTTAGAATAACAATGCAAGTTTGAGTAACTGGAGAAATAGTCCCACATTGGATAAGATTATGGAGACTTAAGCATATATAAGTGGGATGACCTACTCACCTATCACCTTAAGGTGATAGGCTTAAGGTGATTGGTGAGTGGGTTCTACTTACTCGCCCTTGCATTATTACTCTAACTTCAAATAAAATTCCTGCACCATTTCTCAACCTACTTTAAGAGTGAAATAAGCCATGAATAAACCATTAATGTGTGCATCAACATACCTTAGATTGTTGTTTTGACCAACAAAATTCCTTTAGTCTTGAACAAAAGTGAAGTTTTTCAAGATGGTAGCTTAATCTTGATTCTATCAGCAATGAATTGAAAATGGATGGTTTTAGGTCTATCTTTGAAAATGGGAGCCCCATTGTAAAGGAAAGGTTATTGCCCATTGAAGAATCCCAATATAGAAGCTATTAGAGTGTGTCTTTGGGGAGTCACAGAGCCAACATAGATGGTGGATTTTGAAGGATTTATGTCTTGGCTTGAACAAGCAACATACGTCCTGAATAGGTTGCTAATAGCTCTTATTAAAGCCATGTTTCCTATGAAAAAGACCATGATATCATCAATATAAAGTGTATGAAAAAACGCCTTTTGATTTCTACAAACACTAATGAGACTAATTTTAATCTCTGAAGCAAAATTAGTGAGGTCTCTACTGGGGACATACCTTAGTGAGGTCTCTTAAGGTGATAGGTTTAAGGTGATTGGTGGGTGGGTTCTACTTACTCACCCTTGCATTATTATTCTAACTTCAAATAAAATTCCTGCACCATTTCTCAACCTATTTTAAGAGTGAAATAAGCCATGAATAAACCATTAATGTGTGCATCAACATACCTTAGATTGTTGTTTTGACCAACAAAATTCTTTCAGTCTTGGACAAAAGTGAAACTTTAAAAGATGCTAGCTTAATCTTGATTCTATCAGCAATGAATTGAAAATGGACGGTGTTAGGTCTACCTTTGAAAATGGGAGCCCCGTTGTAAAGGAAAGGTTATTGCCCATTGAAGAATCCCAATATAGAAACTATTAGAGTGTGTCTTTGGGGAGTCACAGAGCCAACATAGATGGTGGATTTTGAAGGATTTATCTGTTGGCTTGAACAAGCAGCATACCTCTTGAATAGGTTGCTAATAGCTCTTATTAAAATCATGTTGCCTATGAAAAAGACCACGATATCATCAATATAAAGTGTATGAAAAAACGCTTTTTGATTTCTACAAACACTGATGAAACTAATTTTAATCTCTGAAGCAAATTTAGTGAGGTCTCTACTGAAGACGTTCTCAACTAGTCGAAAAAGTAAAGGTGAGAAAGGTTCGCCTTCTCTCACCCTTCACTTACATTGGAAGTAACTTTTTTATTAACCACTAATAAATACAAACATGTGAGGATATTCTAAGATAGATTTACTCTCTATATTATCAGTGATAAACTCTTTCATAAATATTTTATTATTAGTTTTTGAATAGATTTCTCTATATTATTAGTGATAAACTCTTTCATAAATATTTTATTATTAGTTTTGAATAGATTCAATTAAAGATAATCCTATTTAAGAAATTTAAAATATTTAAACATTTGTTTGACCCAAAATTCAAATTTTATTTGTCATGTGAAAAGTTCCGTCCATCTTGCTAGATCTAATTATTTAATCCGTTGAAATAATTTATTTGATTAATAACAAATACCAAAGATCTAACCACAAATATAATTTGTACTTTACCATTATTACAATGTTCTTTAAATCATATTTTATAAAATAAAAGAGTGTAATGGATATGCATAGTGTAAACAGTTTTTCCAATGAAATACCAATAAGTTGTCAAAATAAAATAAATAAATAAATGTGACATTGATGACCTGTATACACCATTACAGCATTTGTGTACATAGTATAAAAAAGCTTCAGGCGTTAGCGAAGCGTATTTGATTTTATCTTTCAAAACCCAAATCCGATCCCTTTTCTCTGTATAAGGAAAAATCAAAATCCGATTCATCTATATATATCAAGTTTCTTACAATCCAATTTTACGTAACCAAAATCATGAGCGACGAATATGGCAGTGGCAGCAGTAGTCCATTATTACAATCCAAATTTGAGGAGCAGTATCATGTTAAAAGAACAGGTCTGCATTTCATTTTTCTCTCTTCTTGGCGATTTCTATATCCGAATCAAATGTTATTGTGGATTTTAATGATGATGGTTGAGAACAGGGACAGTGTGGACAGCAGTGGCGCACATAGTGACAGGAGTAATAGGGTCAGGAGTTTTGTCGTTGGCATGGAGTATTGCACAGATTGGATGGATTGCAGGACCATTAGCGATTCTTTTGTTTGCTTCTGTTACTCTTCTTTCTGCTTTTCTTCTCAGTGATACTTATCGTTCTCCTGATCCTGAATCTGGTCCTCTTCGAAGTTCTTCTTACCTTGATGCTGTTAATTTGCATAAGGGTTAGTTTCTCTTTTTATTTTTACTTTTACTTTTCATTCATCTCAAATTCATCTCAATATAAAAACTCTTATTACATTTATTTAACTCCAGATTATAAGGGGCAATTTCTATAAATTGAAAAAATAAAATGAAGTGATGATGATGATGATAAAGTAAGCGAAGATGTGGGTATTGATTTGGACGAATTAAAAGGTTACATAAAGTTTTTAATTTGGTCACGGCAACCATAACATTCTAAAAGATGGCACGTGTATCTTGTTCATTAAACTTCACCCTTACCTTTCTCCACACCATACAAAGTCACATCAAATTATCACAACAAACAAAATTTAATTAATTAATTAATAATTACTACTTTTAACTAATATACGTGTAATTCGTTTACTCATTACGTGTCATGATTATTTGTCGTATAGTACGAGAGTAGGTACAATTTTTTGTGAAAAAAGTTTTAAGCTTCAAGCTTAATTAAAAATTGTATTCATTTTTTAATAGATGTATGTAAAATAAGTTAACTGTTTTTTTTTAGAATTAAAAAAACTGAAGGAATAAAAAATCAAAATTAGAGAAATAGAATGATATTAAATAGTATTGATAAAAGATAAGTACTACAACTCACAAGTTAGTCAATGATATATAAGGTTAGGTGATGCAAATAAAGAAATAAAATAGTATTAGTATCTTGAAAATTAAAAACACATTTTCATAAAAATTTATTATAGTTTATTTTTTTGTCAAATTTTCGAGATAGCTCTTAAATTTTTAGTTTTTAGTTTTAGATCAGAAAAATGTGTTAATTTTCGAGTAAACTCTTTTTTTATAAATTTTAGAGTTCTAGTAAATTCATTGGTTTTATTACTAGTTTATGATTCAATGTTAATTTGATTTTAAAATGTACTAAAATTTTAATCAATATTTTTAGAAAGGGCAACTTCTCTGCCTATTTCTAAAACTTAAAAAATTAAGTATGTAATTTCAACCAATCCTATATAGCATTTAATTTTATCCTCTTTAATTATTTATTAAATAATTTCTTTTTTGTTTTTAAGTATTTTTTCTTATTGGTAAATTTTTTCAATGTAGATAAGAATTCACCTTTTTTAATATTAATTGTTTATATGTTTTAATGCATGTCAAAATGTAAATTAATGCATTTGGATTTGTTTGTTTTTAAATAAATATAGGTGATTTATGTATGTAGAGAGAATAAGGTAGATTCTATGGTTAGGAGTGAAGATTAGGATTCTATGGTATGGAGAGTAGATTCGATATAGAAAAGTCAAATAATTAGAAGAAGATTTAGAAAGACTATAAAAAAAGTTTAAAAAAATCTGAACATTAACAATTTGGATAGAAGTATGGTTTTAAATAAAAATTGACATTATGATAAAAATTGATTCATGTAATCGAACCGATTTATAGGGATAGAGTTTGGTTGTTGGTGTCGATTTATGTAGTTTGATATAAATTTAAAATTTATGACTATGGATTTTGTTTGTTTATAATGGTAACTCTAAACTTAACAAACACATTAGAGATAGTCATCTAATGTTAATATTTCATGAAGTTGGTGAGTTCATGTAACTAGGGTTGTTCATTGTGTATTTTAGCCACAAGTTAGAACCGAACCGAATTAAAATTATCGGTTTGATATATCGGTTTGAAAATCCAAACCGTACTAAATTATTAGAAGAAAGTTTTTTTCAAACCGAATGATTTGTAAAAGAATCAAACCATTATATTTTTTTTATGAAATATTCTAAACTTTTTTTCAGCATTTTTTATTTTCAATTTTGGTTAGATTTATTTGTTATTTGGTCCATTTTAGAACTGTTTGTACAACACTTTGTGTTCGGTACACTAGTTAACAAATGATCCTTATTTGTGGTTACAGGAGCAGGAAATGGGCGTCTCTGCAGTGTTTTTGTAAATATATGCTTATATGGTTTTGGAATTGCCTACATCATTACAGCTTCCATCAGCATAAGGTATGTTCTGTTCTTTAACTTACACAACTTATGAATCTTGTTAACAAAATTTCACTAAAACTAATGTCACTGAAGAATCTATAATAGTTCTATTGATCTCGAAGTTTATGTGTGTGTCTGTGGTTGCAGGTCGATCCAGGAATCAGCATGTTACCATAGCCAAGGGAATGATGGAACATGTTATGTGAAGGATTCATATAACATGCTTGTTTTTGGGGCTATCCAAGTTTTTCTGTCGCAGATACCGAATTTCCGTAACATCGAATGGCTCTCGATTGTTGCAGCAATAATGTCATTTGCTTATGCTTTCATAGGAATGGGACTTGCCACTGATAAAATCAACGGTATTCTTGCTCTCTCTACAATATCTATCTCATTATGTTATTACAACAAGTCACGAAACTAACGAGATGATCGCGAAAAAGGACTAACTTGATCAAGATTTTAAATTTCAAATTTCGTGGAATAGAATTGTGATTCATGCGATGTTTTAGACTATTTATCATGTGTTTAAGGTTGTGGTAATTGTGTGCTCAGAAAACGGACAATTTAAGGGTAACATTAGAGGTGTGCCAACTTCGACCGGAATGGAAAAAGTATGGCTGGTTGCGCAAGCACTTGGTGACATAGCCTTCGCCTATCCATTCTCAGTAATTCTTATAGAAATTCAGGTACGCGTGCGTGAGCTTAGATATCAATAATTTAACTTTACAAATCGTTACAAGTCTAATATAACTTATCTTCACATTTTAAAGGACACTTTGAAATCGCCTCCAGCGGAAAACGTAACGATGAGGAGGGCCTCAACGATATCGGTTATCATCACAACATTGTTTTACCTCTGCTGCGGCTGTGCTGGTTATGCAGCTTTTGGTAATGACACACCAGGAAATCTTTTAACCGGCTTTGCAACTTATAAGCTTTATTGGCTCGTAGACTTCGCCAATGCTTGTATAGTTATTCACCTAGTCGGTGCATACCAGGTACACCGTCTCTCCTTCTCCCTTCAAACAAATGAACATAACAAATTGTCTGTTAAGATTCTCACATCAGACAATATATTACCTGAACATGTGTTTGTTGGCTATAACGCTTTGTCATATACGTTTTGTTAGACTCATATATAATGGATCATTGATAAAACGTTAGACTTACGAGACGTGTTTTTCTTTTTGGTATACAGGTGTATAGCCAGCCACTTTACGCGAATGTTGAGAATTGGTTACGTTTTAGATTCCCGGATAATGGATTTGTAAATTACGCGCACGACTTAAAACTCCCATTGCTACCAAAATTTCAACTAAGTCCACTAAGGCTATGTTTCCGAACATTTTATGTCATAACGACGACTGTGATTGCGATGCTGTTTCCATATTTCAACCAGATATTGGGAGTTTTGGCTGGCATAATATATTATCCATTAACCATATATTTCCCAGTGGAAATGTATATTAGTCAATGCAACATTGAACCATGGACAAGCAAGTGGATTTGGCTTAGGACTTTTAGCAGTGTTGGCTTTGTGGTTGGAGCTTTCACTCTCATTGGATCCATTCAAGGGATAATATCTGCAAAACTAAGCTGAGAAGGTTTAAGAGAAGTTGAAATTAAGTTGAGGAATCAGATTGTGGTGTTAGTTTTTCATTCTTATTACTTTTTGAAACCAAACATTAAACATAGGAGAATGGCCTATTGGTTACTCCCTTTTGATAGAGAACGTCTTATATTATTATGGAGCATTGGGGAATTCAAGACTTTGTTGTTTTTGTGGTTGAGGTCTTATGTGTATGTTTGGATTCACGTTTCATGAAATCATAGTTTGAACTATTGTGAATTTAATAAAAATTAAATTTCAGCTGTGTCACTATTTTCTCTTATAATAAAGACTTGAGGGAGTACATTTGAACTTGAATTGCCAAGTTATTGTTGTTCATATTAGAGCATTTCAGAAAAATAAGGAAGAGGTGTATAACCATTAAAAGATATTGATAACAAGGGTCATAAGAGTAATATTTAAAGTTTTTAAAAATAGTAACTACTTTAAATTCAAAGAAAACACATTTTTTCTTCCAAATTTACTATTTTAGATTTGCTCACTACCTCTTAAATTTAATTAAAGAATGTCAACAGACAAAGTGAGAGAAAACTTATTAAAGCGGACTGGGCTTTGTTGACTTTGTGGCGGCAAAGGCACCTTTAACTTTAAGCCAAAACTAATCAATTTTTTATCAAAAGAAAAATTAAAAAGACAAATAAAAAGTTATGAGAGAAAATGGAAAGAGTAAAAAAGACACAAATGCAAGTGATTTTGGCGCCTTAAAGGCACTAAATCCTTGCCCTATTGAAGCTCCTGAATTCAATAAATATTATCTTCTTCTTTTTTCTACTAGGAGTATCTAAATAATATATATTTTTATGGGGTGAAATTCCCCCCGGTGAAGATGGTTTTAAAGGACTTGTTAGCTTTTACCTTAACAATATAGTTCCAACCATGTCACATACACTATGGACAACTTTTGGGGTGGTGACGGTCATTTAAACATCAACCTCTATTTAGACACCCACAAGACGAATATGTTGATAGTCAAAATTAGTTATTTATTTTATTCACGTCATCAATAAATTTCTAAACTTAGGGATTTTCTATTTTCTAAGAATAGTTGCTTTTTAATTTCTTTATAACTTGCCATAAAAAGTGGTTTTTCAGTTTTACTTCAGTACGTGTAAAAGGCTATAAAATGTCTAATGTTCATTTCAATAAGCAGACAATTCAATTACCTTCCAATTTTACGTGTTATTTCATTTTAGTCTCTACATTTGGTATCAGAGTCTCGCAAGGGGCTTGATTGGGAGGGAAAAGTGTGCGTGAGTCTACAAACAAAATGTCAGGAAAGTTCATGCAACCAGTTATTCCGAAATTTGATGGTCATTATGATCATTGGCCAATGATGATGGAAAACTTTCTAAGAAGCAAAGAGATGTGGAGTCTTGTAGACGAAAGAATACCAACGCCGGAGATTGGAACCACAATAATGAGTGAGGCACAGAGAAAAATCGTGGAGGAAACTAAGCTCAAGGATTTGAAGGTTAAGAATATTTTATTCCAAGCTATTGATAGAGAAATTCTAGAAACAATTCTTGACAAAGGGACATCGAAGGCAATCTGGGTGTCGATGTGAAAAAAGTACCAAAGTTCCACAAAGGTAAATAAGGCAAAACTTCAGGCTCTGAGAAGAAATTTTGAGTTGCTTGCTATGAAAGAAAGATAGAATGTGGACAACTTTCTAGGAAGAATCCATAGTGTGGTGAACAAGATGAAATCAAATGGTGAAAACGTGGAGCAAACCATGGTGGTCAGTAAGATACTTAGATCATTGACTTCTAAAGTCAATTATGTTGTATGTTCGATAAAGGAGTCAAATGATTTAAGTATCTTAACCATTGATGAACTCCATGGAAGTCTTATGGTTCATAAATTACTTTGTTTGCAATTTGACTTTGTAATTTTGTACTATTTTGTTATATGTGATACCTATGTTTAAAATTTGAATTTAAATTATGAACTTGTGATTTTTTTATGATATAAAATTTTCAAAAATTATAAGTTTTAGTTATATTTTGTAGAGATTGGATCATCCAGTTTGACATGTTTATACCTATATAATTTTGTTATAAAGACTGGTCTATTCAACCGAATCATCTATTTAATCTCGTTTAGTCATGTGGTCCAATCAGTGATCCAATAGTTCGACCAATAAACCAGTGATCTAATTCTAGTTTGATGTCCGGTCTGGTTTTTAAAACATTGCTTCAAACTCACTTTCTCTTGTAAAATTGTAACACGGTGGGAGAACTGACTTGTTTGTTTTGCGTTTTATCGCAAATGTGCGGATAGCAAGAGTCGCCACCGACTTTTCTTTTATCCAATAAAGAAAAAGTGAAAAGAACAGGAAAGACCTTTGATAGATTCTGAGTACGAGATGTAATTATGAAAAGGGAAGGTATTAACACCCTTTTCATCCGTAGTTATCTACGGGCTCTTAATTGCTTTAGCTCACTTTGGAAAAATTTCTTTCTGTGTGTGTGCGATTTGAAAAGTATTTCACTTTGACTTCGTAATGATTCTTGTATCAGTCCTCAAGAATGTATACGAAGTGTTTGGAAATGTTTGTTTGGAAAAATGTAACTTTGTAATGATTCTCGTTGGAATGTATACAAAGTGTTTGTTTGAAAAATAATTTTGAAAAGAATGTGAGGTGTGAAAAGTATTTGTTTTGATTAGAGCAAGCAATTAAAAGTCTTATTACCTACTCAGAAATGTCGTTCTTATTATTTTCCTTCTCCTTTAGGACAGCGCTATCCATACCATTAGTTGGTAGGTAACTCTATCTGTTGGATGTGAAGGGACGAGTGCAAGGTCATCCTATGGTCATAGTAGGCAACATCGAAGGGTCATCGAGGGACTATGATCTTTATATTGAAGGGACTATGATGATGTTATTCGTAAGCGTCTTTTCTAATGGTACCCCTATGTTCGAGGGACATAACCATGGTTATTCGAAAGGCAACAAGAGAGGATACCTTAAGGGGGTGCAAGTGTGTGAAATAGTGATTTAATTCAGATATGTTATCTTTGAATTTAGATTTATCTAACGGTTGATTTTAATCTTGCCATACAATCCTATTAGCCATAAATCTAAGCAATGTATATAGACAGTTTATAAGAGGTGCGGAAAGTAAGAGTGCGGAAAATAAACTCTATGTTATTACAAGGCTTTGGGGAAAATACATAGGAGGTGCATAAATTAAATGCGGAAAATAAACCCTAATTACTATTACATCCTATGAGCAATTACAATAATGGTAAAAGAAACGCCCACGGGAAATTATACATCTAGGAAGCAATTACAATAATATGCGCAAAACGTAATCAATCGGGAAAAAGAAATAAAGTCGAGAGAAGCTTGAAAAAGAATCAGAGAAAAAGATTGTGGTTAATTAATGGACGTGATTCAATAACAGTGAAGTCAAGTGGCTCAGATGGCAAGGTGTTTGTGTGATAACCCAAGGGTCCTGAGTTCGAATTTTGAATTTTGAAAAGCAGAAGTACTTTTCAGTGGTGTATGTGGTCAAGAAAAAAAGCAGGTTTCAGTGGTGTATGCTATTAAGTTTATTTAATTTTATATAATTTTAATAGTCACAATAGGTTTTAATAAGAATTCGTGATACTTTTAAGTTTTCATAGTTTTATATAGTTTTAATAGTATCTTGTTTTATTTGGGAATTTTAAAACAGGAAAATGGAATCTTCTGAAACATCATCATAAGAAGCCTTTTCAACTCAAAGTTTAGTTTAAAATAATGTTAGAGGAAAGACTGATATAGCTTAGGTACATTGTACTAAAAATCCTGATGGAAAATTTCTTGTTTGTATATATTGTCACAAAGCTTTTGGTGTAGGTGGAATTCATAGGGTAAAGCAACACTTGGCTGAAACAACATTTCAATAAGCGAAGAAAGAAAATAAAAACTTTAGATGTGGCTGAAAGCGATTCATTTACCGCGTAGGGGGTGAATTGCAAGTCCAAACAAACCCACGAATTGGTGCATCATGAAGTATGTTGATGCTTCCAATGCTTCTAAAACTGCAGACACGTTGTTTAAGCTTTTCAAGGAAGTAATGTTGTATGTGTTGGAATAATATAGAAAGTGTGAGTAAATGAAGAAATAGTCCCACATTGAATAGGAATATGGAGACTTAAGCATATATAAGTGGGAGAACCCACTCACCTATCACCTTAAGGTTTTAGGTGGACAAGTGGTGTGTCTCTCACAAGGTGCTTGTTCTTTAACGTGGTATTAAAGTCTAGTATCAATCGTTGCAAGGTGTCAACGGCGGTAAAAGTGGGGAGCATTATGGGCTCACAGTTGAGGGGGAGTGTTGGAATAATATAGAAAGTGTGAGTAAGTGAGGAAATAATCCCACATTGAATAGGAATGTGGAGACTTAAGCATATATAAGTGGGAGAACTCACTCATGTATCACTTTAAGGTTTTAGGTGGACAAGTAGTGTGTCTCTCACAAGGGTGTTTGTTCCTCAACTTTATATCAATGCTCCTACTATTAACTCCCTCTAACAGTATGTTGGTCCGGAAAATATTGTTCAAATCATTACAAATAATGTTGCGGATTATGTTAGAAGAGGATTTTTCTAAGTTGTTTTGGTCTCCTTGTGCAGCGCACTGTATTAATTTGATGTTGCAAAACATGGAGAAATTAGAAGAAATAAGTGAGGCAGTGTCGCATGCTTCAAGAATATATGATATGGCTTAATGGTTAAGAAATATGCTATTGTTTGGTTTGTTTGATTTATTAAAAATATTCTGGAGAATATATGATATTTCTTGGATTGTTAAGAATGTATCTTATTGTTTGATTAGGAATATGTTATTTTTTAGTTTGTTTGGTTTGTATGGTTCTATAGTTAAGAATATATGATATTTCTTGGGTTTTTAAGAATGTATTTTATTGTTTGATTTGTTAAGTTTGTTTGGTTCTATATTTGACGTTATCGTTAATGATTTATAGAATCAAGAAGAAACAAAATTATGATCCTATCAATTTTGAAACACTTGGTGATCATTCTAATTGGGTGTTGGAGGATTCACCATAATTTTTTACCCTTAAGGAGGTGGAAGCACTATGCAAAGATCTTGCTAGTATGATAATCCAACCTATTTCAAATGATATTGGTATGGTATTAGTTATTATGATTATGATTATGTTTTTTTAATTTATTACTATATGTCAATTGGTAAACTCTTTAAATTGATGTTGTTATAGATGAATTAAATTTGGATAAGATTGACGTTGAGGGAAATGCACAGCTTAATTCTGGAGAAAACAACCAAAGTATTGGTATCATTGAAGGGGAAGATGTTGCAAATACAATTGATTTTGCTGCAGATGGTTTTGATATTGAAGGAGATCCCAACATTGAAATAATTGTACCTCCTTGAAACTAAACTTAATGGATATTGGTGTATTGTTGTTCTAAAGTACTCAATTAAATTATGTTGCAATTACACTTTGTATTTTGTAATTTGTACTATTTTGTTTTGTGGTGATACTTATGTTTAAATTCGAATTTTAATTTATGAACTAACGAATTTATGGTATGATATTTTCCAAAAATTTAAGTGTTATTTATATTTTTTATATTGAATGATTTGGTTCGACCAGTTTTATAACTATATATTTTTGTTGTAATTACAGGTCTATAAACTGAATTATCCGGTTTAATTCAGTTTGGTCATGTGGTTCGACTAGTGAGCCAGTGGTTCGATCGATGAACTAATGATTTAGTACCCTTACCGGTTTGATGATCGGTCTGGTTTTTAAAACATTGCTTACATTTAATGGTGGAGTTGTGATTTGTTCTATTTTCCAAGGTCAACTTTGTGCTTCAGATTCACTGATCCACCATTATTCGCTCAGCCTAACTCTCGGTCTCTTTTTCACTTTCAGCATTAGCTCCCTTGATCCATTTAATTGCAGTTTGATCCTTTTTCCTTTTCTTTCTACTCATCAAATCCTAGAATATTCAAATAGTGCTAAATTAGAATCTAAACATAATTATAAAGCAATATTCATTATAGACATAAATATGGGTTTAATGTGTTGCATTGTGTGCAAGTTAGTAAATAAGTATGAAATCAATAGTGAAATTCAAATAAGTTACTGTTTCTTTGGAAATTTGGTAAACAAAAATAAGTTTTATTTCACTTAATAGATTAAACTAAAAAAGATCCCATAATAGATTGTACAAAAATTATATGCTTGAAAATACGTTTGACATATGAGTCAGAATGATAAAGAACTATGAAAAGCTTTCAATGTAGTAAATGATAATGAAAAGTAAAATAAACAAAATTTATAAATGGAATGCAAGTATATACATTTTCATGTCACTCTTTTCTCTCTAACAATCAGATACTTTGAGTTTGTAGATTTTGTGTGGAATTGCGGACCCCTAATGCTACAAACAAAACTTGATTATATATTAATTCAAACATAACTGCGGATGACGGCCGACTAAACAACATCTGACACATCTTCATTTTCATGCAACATGCATCTTTGATAAATATCAGATTTTATCCATTTGCACTTTGTTTCAATTACGCACACTTGATAGGATCATGCTAAAAAGTCCAAAATTTTACTAAGTCCCAAATTTGAGTATCTTTAGCCTTGGATTGAACTTTCGACCAAAATTCTAACTAATCTTCGACAAGAAAAAATCATCAAATGGTTTAGTAAGTCTTATGTTCGAAAATGACCACTTCGACTAAGTCAATACTCAAGTCAACATACATAACTTCAAAATTGTTTTTAATCCTTAAATTTTATGCCAATGTAGAAAATATGAGATAAACAAATTCCACCCCCTCCCCTTCCCCTCAAAAAAATTGTCATTTTTCGACTAAGCATGCATCGAAAGGGAGAAAAGTGGCATTTTTTAATCGTTTTTTACAGTGTTCAAAATGTCCAACTGATGTCAACGTCATCATTACACCTTTTGGAAAACGTCATTTCCAATGGATTTTTTTTTTGCAGAAAATCCCATCACTTCTCCTATTTCCTAGGAGATTATTGGTTTGCAAAATTTACAACTTCCCATTAACTCTTCCACTATCTTGAGAAATGAAACATTTATGATTGCCACGCGTTGAACACTTGTCAATAATTCATTAAACACCCAACTCTATAAATATTCAACTAAATGTTTTTTCAGTCTTCTAGCACTAGTGATTCAACAACAAACTCCAATTTCTCTCGCTCAAACAAAAAAACCTTCTCAAAATTTCCATAAACAACAATGGCAAACACCTCTGTTGTTGCGACAACCACTAAAAATTACCATGGCAACCAACCGAGACATCCCTTTGGCGTTTACTATTACAAAATCAAAAGAGGATTTGGAGATGAATCATGTTTCTGAACCGCCATTTGACAAAGAGAAGAACATCATTTGGAGCTCTCAAGTATTTATCCCATTTTCACTTTTTGAAAAAACCTTAGCACTTTTAGGCCCATTCCCCACTCCATAGTCACATCCCGAGAAAGTGAAATTGTTATTTCCTTGTTTCTATGCGGCAACGTCTTCTGTGTTTGAACAACATGATATCGAATTTAGTTTTATAGATGTTCCAATGCGCATATTTCGATTACCCCCGCCCCAAAATAAAGATTACCTAGCATGGCTTAATAAATTGCAAAGCAAAATACAAGCTCAGTGGAAGAAATCAGGTATCTTCGACCTTATCCAACCCTCTAAGACTTGCCCTAGGTATAATCCCTGGATGTTTCTTACTTCGATCTTCTTCTAGGAAGGATCAACAAATACTTTTCATCTCCAATTTGGAATGATAACGTCGACTTTGTTTGAAGTGGAAGCCATTACTGGATTTCGACCCACATGGGATACCTTTGACCCTACTTTAGAAACCACAACTAGCATCGACTTTCTCTTCGAACACGCTAGTTTCAAAAATTACAGCATTGATCATCATGGAAAAAACACCAAAGAGGTTTATGATCTAGAGCATATAGATTTCCCGACCCTCTGGCTTTCCTACTACCTTTTTTGCTTAGTTTCTTTCCAAATAGCCAAACGTTTTGTCCCTTTAGCAACTCAACTTCGGGAAGGTAGAAACATATGTTTAAACAAACTACTCTTGAAAAATTTGTTTAAATCTCCAGGCATTACTTCTTGTAAATTGAATCATATTCCTGAGAACAAAAAAGAATACCTCGTTTTCGGACCTATGTGGCTTCTCTAATTCAGGTTGAATGCTAATTTCGAGCCACATCGGAGGATTACCATCTCTAATGATTTGATGAAAGAAAGTGATGCTAGAAGCAAAGAAGGTAGTAGGCTTGCTAATAACGCTAAAACACATTGTATATTTGATTCGACTTGCACATGCTTTATTAGTTATTTTACATCTATTTACATTGTTATGTTGGTATCTTGTTTGTATTTCAGGTAGTTGGTCATACGAGAGTCGTACATGGATAAACGAAGCAAAACGGATGAAAACTGAGTCAACGAGAAATTTTCACTCGCAGTGCACACCATGGCCCTCGCCATAGAGGTTGTTGTGACGTGGCAAGTGATGACCAAGTTCAAAAGGGCCAAATAACAAGTCAAATGGGAAATTGCAAGTGTGACATTCGCCATAAGGGGATGGTGTGCTCCATCCTTTGTATTTCGCAACAGTTACAAAAGTGGGCTTGGCTTGGTCTCTCACTCCCTCCATTCATACCTATATTCTCTCACACGAAATCAACAATCACCACTTAAGTTTTAGGGTTTTATAACATTGTAAATAGGAGTTTTACTTCACTTTTCAAATCATCAAGGCTTAGCACAATCTTAAGCACTATAATTACTGATTAAACATATAATTTGTCACATAAGGGGGTTATAGCACCTTTGATCATTGTGTTACTGTTGTGTTTAGAGCATTTACATTGTTGAAGTTTAATATTTTTGTCATTTACATTTACTTTCAAGTTTTCCAGCAATTTACTTTGTACCAAATTCAAGTCTCCATTAGAGCAGGTTTTTATTTATCGTATTGCTTTTATTATACCGTATCTTTACTTATACGCATGTTCTTGTTTTACTTTAATTTTATATCTATCAATTGCATGTTTTAATTCTTATTTTTCTATGCCTTTTTTTATGTCCATGTTAACTTTGATTATTTTATCAATTGTTATAACTATGTCCGGCTAAATCTATAGTGTTGGAATGTGAGGACTGTCGATTCAACAATATTCTAACTGTTGTTCTTTTAGAAATACTTATGTTTTTTTTTATTACAATTTTCTAAACTTCATTTGATCGGTTACTATAAAAGTAGAACCATAAATACGTCGGGTAAGATCAAAGTCTGTCTGGTACTAAAGATTAAAGTTGTTTAGTTTTTTTAAATAAACACTGCGGAAGCACTTTCTTAATTAATTAGGGAAGTTTGATATTTTCACAAAGCGATTTTAAAAATATTTTTGGACACGTTTATAAGTTTAACATTCAGTTAATCGTGGGAAAGCCGGGAACCTATTGTCTAAATGTGAAGAGACATTGGATAGGTGAACAAACTACACTACATTTTCGGTTCCAATGCAAATGAATGGTACATATGGTTATAATTTGGTTAGATTAGACACAATTTGCCATTTAAAATATGATGTGGCATTAAAAGAGAAAAGGTTATATTGGTCTTCTCCAAAGCATCTTATTTACTTATATGATAGATAAGACTAATTTGAACGACATATATCTCTTTCCTAATATTGGTAAATTATACAACTCATACAAAATTAAATTGATTTCTTTGATGAATGCATATTCAGTGTACAATCAACTACTAATGTATCTTATCAACTCTTACAAACTTAATTTTTTTCTCTATTAACGCATAATAGAGATGATAATTACAAATGAACATCCATAAGTCGGACGACTCACCCACGACAAAAATAGAATCAAGTCACTAAATGGAATGCTTACGACCCTTTCAAGATTCATAGCCAAGTCCACACAACAGACATTGTCATTCTATCAAGTTTTATTAAAAGAATTTTAGTGTGGATGGACATAAAGTTATAAAGTCGTATTTCAATAGTTTAAGATAATTATCTATCAGTACATGTTGTTTTAAGGATAGAATAAAGGAATAATTTTTATGTCTATTTAGATGTGTGATTAGAAGTCGTCAACTATGTAATGGTATGTGAAAATGAAGAAATCTATAACCCCGTCTACTTCATGAGTAGAATTCTTAAAGTGGGTGAGAAAAGATTCCAGAGGATATAGATAGGTATTAAAATAGGGCGGAGCGCTGGTAGTAAACCTATCCCCGCCTCCTGCCCCCACCCCAAACAATGTATAGATGATTATTCAACATCTATCTATACCCCTTGAAACAATATTTTTTATAGAATGTGTTTAGTGTTTTAAAATTCTTGTATTTTGTTTCTTTATAGCATCAAAAAATAGTAACTCAATTAAATAACTTCATTCAACATAAATTAATCATACCACTATATTTTTTAAAAATTAAAATTTTTAAATATTAAACATCAAAATAACATAATATGTGTAAATAAGAAATAATATTAATAAATATAAGAGTAACTTATCATTTTTAGTAGGTCGAGTGGATGCAGGTGTATGTGGGAGTTTCTTGCACTTACTTCTTATTAAACCTATTTTCTCCATTAAATTTGGGGAGAGTTCTTTCGAATTCGAATTTTGTTGTCGTGCTTAGATATAAAAATTATCCTTTTAGCCTTAGTAGTTGTGGCTAGAAAGTTGGGCCAATATTTTCTAATTGATTTCATCACCATAAGTGTTGAAGTGTGCCTAAAAAACTTAAAGTGATAAAAAGAAAGGAAACATGTTTTGAGATTGTTAAAAAAAAAAGTCGGGAAGTTGATATCTGACGTCAGGACTATACGGCGGGGGGTGGCCAGGTGCTTTCTGGCAGAGTATGACCATCTGATGGCGGCGCCAGTCCGAAGGCAAGACACAACGCGAGTTCGGCGACAATTTAGGTGCGGTCTTGACGCTCGGTATCCGTTACCGCGCTTGATTTTTTCGGTTTGCGAATTCTTCCTTTAATATTAGAATATTATAAATATATTATTAATTTATAGATGCTTTAAGATACAATAAATAATTTAAATTAATATTTATAAAAAAAAATTATTCTAACAATTAATGAGTTGTAATTTGAACTTATTAAGGATTTGTTGGATTTCAGCAATTATAAATATGTATCACTGTCATTCTTATCCTTACAACCTTTAGAATTTTACTTTAAGACATCGGTAAAGTTAGAAAGACAAAGGTTGAAATTCCTTAGATTTTTTGGAATTTGGGAAACTTTAGAAAGTATATAAGAAAATTGTCAAACAATTCTAAGCAATTTATGCTCGTGTGATTCATATATAGATGGTTGGAGAGATTGGAAAACACTTATGAAAAATATAGGGTTTGTTCTTGCGAATTTGGGTGACTATTTTCTTCTAAATTGTTTGTAATATTTTATAACAATTTTTGGAAATATAATGAATTGGAGAGCTGAATTGTCTTATAGAGTAGATCATTTGATCAAATACGGTAAATAAGTTATTGGGTTTCTTGTCTTTTATCTTCTGGAGACTTGTTGTGGATTCACTTTCACTTTTGGTAGGTTATTGTGTTTCTTTAACCATTTAATTTGATTGCAATTGTTCTTTGTCCCCACGCATAAAAAAATTTGGTGCGCTTGAAACTCTAAATAATTTTTTTAAAATATTTGAATTATTCTACCTACTTTTACTACAATTGAAGTCCATCTTGGAAAAAATAAATATTATTTACAAGTGATCACCATGGATAGAGGGGGTCAAGAAGTTTTCTAGAGATGCCTATTTTCAAATGTGGAAAGTTAATATGCAAGCAATTTTATCTCAAGAAAAGTGCATTGAAGTATTGAAGAGTGAAACATTGATGTCAACAAGCTTAACACGATCAGAGAAGACTAAGAGGGTGAATAAGGCCATGAGTGTTATTATTTTGTCTCAAGGATAAAATTCTAAAGGAATCGTCAATGAGAAGATTGTAGCTTCGATGTGGACAAAACTTGAATAATTGTACATGATCAAGTGTTTCGCTCACACGATTTATGTGAAATAACAACTATATTCATTATAAATAGTAGCGAATAAATTCATAGTGGAGCACTTGTCATAATTTCACAGATTATTTATGATCTTAAGAATATTAAAGTAAAGATTGATGATGAGAACAAAATGTTACTCTTGTTAAGCTCATTTTCCATATTCTTTTAGCACTTTAACAATGCTTTTATTTATGAAAAATAATATATTATTATTTTGGATGAAGTCCAAATGACTATGAGATGCAAACAAAAAATTAAATATAAAAGATTTAAAAATTGACGATAGTGGTGAAAAGTTGAGTATCTTAAGATGAGAAAAAAGGACATAGAGGAATGTCCAAATCAAAGAGGTTTGGTAAGTTAACTATAAAATAATTTATTTGTCAAAAAATTGTCACTTCATAAGGAATTTTTCTGAGAGAATAGACAACGATGGTTTAATCAGATTGTAGTTGTCTTAGATGAATATAGTTATGAGAGTGTTCGTGCATTAATGATGTCTAGTTTGGATACTAAAGAGAGTTTGATCCTGGACTTAAATTTCTATTATCACATGTGTCCAAGAAAATAATACTTTAAAATTTTGAAGTTAGATCAAGGTGAGGTAGTTCTTCTTGATGACAATAAAATTTGTAAGATTTATGATATTGATATTGTAAAACTGAAAATGTTCAACGATCGTGAATTTCTTATTCCCAACGCGAAGTATGTTTTAAAATTTGTGAATTTTTTTTATCAATAAGCATGTTTGTCAATCTAAACTATTACACTAGAGTTAAACATGAAGTATTGAATATTTTGCATACTGAAGTAAGCATCGTTAAAAAGTCTAAAATATACGAGATTTGAAATTAACACATAATGGAAATCTGAAGAATGTTTTATAGAACTTTAATGAATTTAAGACAAGATAAAAATTGTGGCTCTACGTGCTCGTGCAAGTATAATTGTCAATTGATTTTGTTGGTTTTGATAATAACTATCAACTTATCAAGACAACTTCCAAATTGGTTCAAAGATTATATTTTTAGCGACCAAACAATTTCAATGATAACAATATTTTAAGTCAAACGACATTCAGGAAAATCCTTTGAAACAAAGGGAAGTTGATATCAACTATTTAGTCATTTTAAAAAAGAAAAAAAAACTTGTGACTTATTTATTTAACGGAAGAAACAAACAACTTTTGTCACCATACCGTTTTGTATGGGCTATGCGATAATAATCAAAATTTTGAGTCAAAATAGATAATAATTGAACATCAGTGAGATCGACTATTCCAGATTTAAAATTAAAAAAAAAAAAAACACTTTGACTATAGTAGAGAAATATTTAGTTTTCCCATTTTAAATGCCACCCTCTAAATAACAAAATATAATGTCCAAGTTATGTATGGCTCAAATAATATCATATGTTAACCAAAAATCAGTGACAAAAGATGCTATGTCGTGAAAACGAATACCCTACCAACATGTGAGACCACCTCACACGTTCTCTCGTGCCACTGAAATGTGAAATCCATAAAACTAGAAACCAACATTAGAAACAAAATCAACATTATGAAAAGTTAGATAGGATCTAACCCTTCAACTCTCCCAATGAAGTAAGGTAAATTGGTTTTGTGTGAAGAAAGAAGAGAAACTTACCAAACACATGCATTAAGCACACAAACTATGGTTAAGGCAGTCAACAAAGAGAGAGAGAGAGTGAAAGAAAAAGAAGTTGACCAAGCATCTTGTGGGTGAGCTACCTGCCTCTTTCACACGCTCAATGGCGTTGAATATTTTAATAAAATCATGCACCTTTGATGCCTTTGGGCTTTAACCATGTACCCATGCAATTCTAATTGACACCTCTTATATATATAAACAATAGTAAGTTACAACCAAATAAAAAACAGAGAAGAAGGAAAAACAAAACAATAACCAACACAGAAATATTCCACGTCTTTCCTTTTTGCCTCAAAGAATTCAAAGACTGGTAGAGACAATTCACAAGTTGTGGAAGAAAAACAAACAATTCTTATACTTGATACTTCCCTCCATTTCAATCGGGTAGGAGACTTAACCTTTTGAGAAAAAAGAATAGAAAAATGGGGCGTATTCCATGCTGTGAGAAGGACAATGTGAAGAGAGGTCAGTGGACACCTGAGGAAGATAACAAGCTCACTTCTTACATTGCTCAGCACGGTACTCGCAACTGGCGCCTCATTCCTAAGAATGCTGGTTAGTCCCTTTTCCTTTCCCTCTCCTATATATTATTTGAAATCAATGTGATTAATATTTGATTTTGTGGATTTAATAGGTCTTCAGAGATGTGGAAAGAGCTGCAGGCTAAGGTGGACTAATTACCTTCGCCCTGATCTTAAACATGGGCATTTCTCGGATGCAGAAGAGCAAACCATTGTGAAGCTTCATTCTGTTTTTGGCAACAGGTATTATAAATGTTATTATGAATTGAGGTTATGTTATTTGCAATATATAGGATTCTCTTTATCACATTGTTGATGCCTGCTTTAAATGGATGTTCAGATGGTCATTGATAGCAGCCCAGCTGCCTGGACGCACCGACAATGATGTCAAAAACCATTGGAACACCAAGCTGAAAAAGAAACTGTCAGGCATGGGTATAGACCCTGTCACCCACAAGCCATTCTCTCATCTAATGGCTGAAATTGCTACAACTTTGGCACCCCCACAGGCAGCTCACCTAGCTGAAGCAGCTCTTGGTTGTTTCAAAGATGAGGTGCTCCACCTTCTTACCAGGAAGCCGATTAGCTATCAGGGCCAAAATTCTAATGCAGGACTGGCAAATAACATCACCGACTACTTCAACTGTAAGCCAGAAGAAAGGGAAGATGCTGTTGAGAAGATTAAGTTTGACCTATCAAAGGCCATGCAACAACAAGATGAAATGATACCCTCAAATAAACCTTGGGACTCCACTGCAGCTACATCTACAAGTTTTGCAATGCCATACAATGTTTTCCCTACAATGTCTGGGTTTCAATTTAGCCCATCATGTTTTGGAAATAAAGGGGATGCATCACCATGGAGCCAGAGTTTATGTACTGGAAGCACATGCACGGGCATAGATCAGCAAAGCCAGTTCCATGAAAAACTCGAAGAAGAAAATACGGATGATTCCGAGGCTACAAAAGAAATTAGAAATCTATCCAATATATTCAACTCAGACTGCGTCATGTGGGATTTACCAGCTGATGATTTAATTAACCCCATGGTATAAGAAATATTATATTACAAAATAGTGGATGTTTAGAAGCTCAACTTGTGAGACTGCATTATGGAATAAAATTCTTACAAATATGATCAATGGTACAAAAATGTAAATAAGAGCTATTTTTACAAATTACTAATACACAACAAATGAAAAGTATACTTTGCCTAATCAATTTTCTCATTATGTCCTAACAATTTCTTCGGATTATTAGATCAAGCAAAATATGATGATGAAGAGGATGTATCTGCCAGAATCTGTGAATATGGGGGAAAATAAACATTAGGACAAATATACTAAAACAATAGTAATAATTAAGTTTTCTAAATCATACACAATAGTTTAAACTCCATAAAAAGCTACCTCTAGTTGCTCTTCAGTGAATAACTCTTTCTGAACATTCCATGTATCAGCATGGGTCCGCCGGAACTCTGCAACAGCTTTTGTAACAGTTGATTTCACAGGAGATGGTTCACCACTAAAGCGGGCTAGTAATGTAACATGCTCCGGCAACCAACTGAAAGAAGTTATGCAGTCAGATATTGACAGAAAAAATAGTGCCAAAAGAATAAATTGACCGCATAATCAAGAAAAATAAACCGGTGATTGGTGCGCAGGGTGTGAGTGTTGCAAATTCCGAAATACCATCAAATATCTCCAAAATAAAGAGAAAAAAAAGCATGTTTGTGATCCTTGTAATCTATAATTGAGCTCAACATACAGAACCCTAGAGTCCAATTAGAGTAAAAAATAATTCTTGCAAAAAGCTTATTCTTTCTCCGAATTTAATTGTGCAAGTGAACGTGATTTCAAGAAAATCTTCTGAATTTCCCGCAACCAAGTTCTCTGATCATTTGCCAAATTCAATTACCATCAATTAGAAAAAGAACATTCAGGTATTAGACTATAGCCTTAGCAATACCACTTCAATCATTTATACTACTTCTGATGATATAGGGACATTACATAATTTTTTACTTCGATATTGTTCCTTTGATTCTCATGGATGAACTTACATTTCCAAGTGATGCATGAGTTGAAGATAGTGGTAGACAGAAGTACAAACATCACAGTTAATGTAGTTATTTCATAATACGGCAACAAGAAAGAGATTTATTTTCTTATATTATTGACCTATTGTCTACTTTCTTTATTACTCTCTCAAGTTGATGTTACATTAGCCATTACTAACATACCAAGTTACCAATATGTACTCATGTTCAGTGGATATTATATTGTTGGACAAACCTGGGCATATCATATGGGGCTGATAATACAGAAGCTACCAAAGCTAGTACAGCACCGTGAATAGATGCTACAGATGAACCAGAGCTTGCATTTCTGCATTTGAAAATTTCAACACAATCAAAAACATGAAATGTGCTATAGATAAAAATTTGAGATATCAAACCAGCTGCTCAATTGACCAATAAAAGTTAAGTTTGCAAATCTCGCCCTATACACTATGATGTCTTGCCTATGTACATAACATTTTTCTCACGTGCTGGATGTACCATGACATTATTTCTTGTTAATGCCAAATATGAGTTAAACAATTGAGCTTATTCTACATGTAGAGAGATCAAAGTTCAACTATGCCATTTTCATAAAGGTCCAAACTCTACAAATATAACTTCACAAGGTCATGAACAAGTGATAAAGATGATATAACAATTAACAATCGAAGAAATTAATCAGCACTTAGGTTTTTTTGAGGTCTACTTTTTTCACAATAACAACTAAACGTTCCAGAAACATGAAGTAATCTTTAGTATAGAATATTACATTGAAAGAATTTACCTTGATTTTCTTCTCTTTTGTACAATATTTGCCTCAACATAAGCTCGATCACGGAAATCTTTAGCAAGATCTTCATCTCCACCCTTCATTAAGCCTGCTAAAACTGCCGCGGCGTGTTCTCTTACCTAGACAAAAGATTAAGTCCTCCAGAATGAGATGATTTAAATGTGGTAATCAGAATCGAACCAGATTCTTATCATAAAGAGAACCACAACAGATTAAATCTAAATAGAACCCATCAACAATAAATGAAATCATGAGGACAAAAACAAAGCAAATTTCAAAATATGGTTTCCCTAAAATATATGCTCATATAGATTTGTCCACACGAGGAACAACCACCACCAGAAACTAAATATTTCAAGTGCACACACTTTCTCCACATGTAATTCAAACAAACTCGCATTTGGTATGATCTTTCTACATTCACAACCCAGATCTTAAAAGTGAAAAGAAGATCCAGGATATAAGACAAGTAGGACAATTCAAATGAAAAAATTTCAACAAGCTTAGGAATTTCTATATAGTACAGGTATCTCATCCTAAATTATCCAAATTCCAAAATATAGAAAGGAAGAAAAACAATATATGCTGAGTTTTTATTTTAGCGAGAGCTTGCCTCAACTTGGTTGTCTACTAGTAACTTCTCAACTGTTCTCCAAATTTCTTGTTTCTTTGAACTTGAGAGAATGAAAGTGTGCCTGTTAAAAAAGGAACAAACCCTTATTTTCTTCTCCTTCATAACAGGTAGTAGTTAGATAATTTTGAGAAAATGATTATAATTAAAGTTATCTGTAAAGTATATAAGGACTTCAATTACTAAGTATGCTATGAGAAAGCAAACCAGACACAAGATCATAATACCTGTACATGAAAGTACGCAGATATGTCAATGTAGCAGATCTTATTCTCCAGTTGGAATCATTAGCAGCAGAAAGAATCACAGTTATGGCCTGCTGGAGGTGAGGTTCCCAAATAATCATCCATTTTAGTAATTCAAATGCTGCCTTGGCTAATGTTGACAAATCCTTATTTGATGTGTCCTTCAAAAGAAAAGAAAATTACTCAGAAGTGTGATAACTTATATATATAATAATTGATAATTAGGGGGAAAAATTATGATCTTTGAATACTTCTCCAAAAGTATAGGAGTGCTAAAAGAACTTTACAAGATATATCATCGAATAATTAACTCCTGGATGAGAATCAAGACTGAGATTGGTGTTTTAAATTTTATAAAGCTCTGGTTATTATACTAAGAGAATAAGAGAATTAAAATCACCCAAAACAAATCATACAAATTTTCAAAAAGTAATACACTATCAGGTTCACAAAATACAGTCAAATCAATATGGCACATACCTGCAAGGAAATCACCGGATAAAGAAGTCCCACAATCACATCGCGAAGATAAGAAGATCTTCCAGACTTCAATGACGAGATTATGAAATAGAGTAGCTGCATTTATTTGGAATAATAAACAATTAGTAAAATAAAAGGTAGATGATATAATATGTAAAACCAGAACCCATAAAACTATATCCCTATATCCCTATTTGTACCGTTTCCATCCATTTCATATCATCTTGTGAATCACCATCTACATGACCATTTTGAGAACTTGTATCTATCGGATTCACAGCTTTGTCTGATTGGGAAGCAATCTGAATGTTCACAACTGCTTCAGCTGCTCTCTCTGTAAGATATTGAACCCAGCTTTCATCTTTTATCAAATTATTATCAACGTTGGTTCTCTCATTATCCACATTATCATGATCACTTGAATGATATAGCCGAATGTTAGAGCACAATACAGAAAGGGTAACCCCTAGAGCTTCCCTTACCTGTTGTATAGGCAAATTAAAATAGGTCAAAATCATAAACCATTAAGAAAATGTATGCCCACTTATATATTCATGTTGCATAACATGGAGGGGGGCATCAGCTTCATTGCAAAACCACTTATTTCAAACACTTTCTCAAACACACACAGAGAAGAGAGACAGGGTCTTTTATGTTGAAATACTATGGGGGCATTTGTTTCAAGAATTAAAAAATGTTTTTCCAGAATAAGGCCCAGGAGTATAAATATGGAAGTTTAATTCCTGAGTATATATTTGTTTTAAAATGTTAGCATATAATGTGATATTCCTAGGAAAATTGGCAGTTATACTTTTTTCAAAAAAAAATATGTAAGACTCCATGGGAATCCATATTCCCCTACCACCTTCTCACATGGGAATAAAATCATGGAAATCATGGAAGGTATTTCATTCCTATGAACCTTTATGCCTAGGAATAATTTTTTCTCAACCTTAAAAGTTAAAACAAACATGGATTATAACCATTTCCTAGCTAAGTGTTCCCAGGAATATGATTTTCATAATTGATACAAACTCCCCTAACTGACCATGCATTAGTTAATAAATTTCTTCATTGTTTTAACATATTCTTTAAGAGATTATTTTTCTCCTTGCAACTTCCAGACTTGTTTTAAGTATAAAATCATATGCATATAAATTTTGTTCGGATAATTAACACTAACCCTATATACTTAGTTCAATAAAGAGATAAACCAGAGCACAGTTTAATATATGACAGTTATATTCTCCAAGACAATTTCTTGTAAATGCTTAAATAATCAACCAAATCAAGTGATAGAATACGCCTTAAAGAACCCAGCTCGAATATTCCTTCATCATCCCATGTCCTAGAACAAATGCTAGGAAGAGATCCATATTAAGAATCTAAACATTAAACTAATTGCACATGAAAAAATTAAAAAAAATTAAAAAACCAATATATATTACTAAAAGACACTAATTGCAAGCACAAGATCTACAAATCAAACTAATATCTTGAATCTGGGCACATAGCATAACAAATTATCCCAGTACAGACAACTCTCAACAGCTGAGGAAACCTATTTATCATTTCATATGTAAACTAGTCTGAACCAGGTATGGAGGCCAGGGATTCAGTTGAAATGTAATCCTTCTGATTATATGTTGCAAATTTAGTTAGTCTTGAGGCTAATTTTTTACTTGTATTTGACACGGACGACATTAGTAACAGCTAGGTTGTTAATCTCAGATAGCGGCGTGTAGCGCCGGACCTCCTAAATGCTATAGCGGCATAGCGGATAGCGGGATGACCGCTATTGTGAGCTTTTAAAAATCAAGATAAATAATTAATATGAAAACATAACTACTAAAAATAGGTTCCAACAACATACATAATGACTTAAAACAAAAGTTGCAACATATATAAACCAAACATAATGACTCAAATTAGGAGGAATGTACTCAAAATGACTAAACGAAATTCGAAACGTAATCAAAATGACTAAAACACATCCACGTCATCTTCACTTCTAAGTTCCACCACATTAATATCATCTTGCTTATCACTTGATTCAATTTCAAACTCTTCTTCTTCCACCTCCAACTCCTCATCTCCATTAGACACTAATGTAGCAAGTCTAGGGTGATACCTAGTAACTCTTGTTGGTTCATTAGCCCCAACGGCATTACCAACAACTTCCCAAGTCAAACCCTCTTCTCCTAAAATCAAATCATCTTCCAACATTCCATTTTCATCCTCATTTTGTTACAACCATTCATAACATCATCTTCCAACATTCCATTTTCATCCTCATTTTGTTACAACCATTCATAACGCCCTTGTATTTTTCACACAAGAATCTTTAAAGATCTAAGCCTCACTTTTAGCTTTTATATTAGTGAAATAAAAGGGAAAAATACAAATTTCTTCCACCTTCAACTCCTCATCTCCATTAGACACTAATGTAGCAAGTCTAGAGTGATGCCTAGTAACTCTTGTTGGTTCATTAGCCCCAGCGGCATTACCAACAACTTCCCAAGTCAAACCCTCTTCTCCTAAAATTAAATCATCTCCCAACATTCCATTTTCATCCTCATTTTGTTACAACCATTCATAACATCATCTTCCAACATTCCATTTTCATCCTCATTTTGTTACAACCATTCATAACGCCCTTGTATTTTTCAAACAAGAATCTTTAAAGATCTAAGCCTCACTTTTAACTTTTATATTAGTGAAATAAAAGGGAAAAATACAAATTTGTCCTTTAAAAAAATTCAAAAATAGAGTATTGACCTTATCTTCACAATAGCGGTCTGTAAAGCGCTACAGAACCGCTATTGCGCCGCTATTTCACCGCTACGCTTCCACAAATCGCGGCCGCTATTTCCGCTATTGCAGATAGCGGTTAGCAGCCCAAAAGCGTTGCGTCGAGGTCCTCTACCTCTACGCTATACCGCTATAGCACGCTATTGACAACCTAGAGTAACAGCAGTATGAAAGACTGAATTTCCTAAAACAGTATACATTAAAATGTGACTTTATTTTCTAGATATGCATAAGGCTTTGTTGTTGTTGTTGTATGCTTATTTAAGGTCATAAGGAATTTATAGTCAAATTGGCGGGAACCAGCCAGGGAGGGTGGAAACTCGTGATAGATAAAGGATCACAACAGGAGAGTCTAAATATGATTCATTAAATAAAAAGGATTAGAGGGAATGCTTACTTGGGCTGAGGAGTGGCACATGTTACCAAGAACTTCCTTCAGAAGTGTATTGTGGAGCTGGATTTCAGCTACTGGCATTTTCTGTGGGGATATTTCTATAAGTGCAGCAGCCAGAAAAGCATATCGCTTGGATGTTACAGTCGTAGCTACTGTTGGAGGTAAAGGTGCCATCAAGGAATCCAGAATTTTTTGTCTCAAAAGAGGAACTCTTGTTCCATACTTTCCTTTACCAGTAACTGCATATCTTATGCAAGAGGACCACTCAGGAACTGATTCAACAGATGGTGCTAAAATTATATTCTTCAACTGAGGCATCAGCCAGCTTTCCCATGCTCCTGATAGACCGTCAATATCAGAATGTAACACACCTGCCAATGCTTCAGCAGCTACACATTGTTTAGACCTCTCCTTGGCAATTGTAAACTCATCTACTGCACCTTTAAGTGCCAACACTACAGGCATGCCACATTCTTGTACTAGACGCTTGAAAATACGAGCAAAACTTGAGTAGAATGTATCACTTCCTAAAAAGGAGATCCAACTGGGAGTACGTGGCCATGAAGCCGAAAATTCAAAATAAAAACGGGTTATGGATTTGTCTGCTAAGCTTTGAATACTGGAATCTCCATGATTTCCTCTTGAAGCAGATTCGTTATCAGTTATTATATGAACATGAGAAAGACTGGTGAGCGTATCATTGAAGAAACCATCTTCCTGAAACGTTTGGGTTAAAGCTCCTTCAAGGGATGACTTGACATGGCCTTTCAAATCCTTGAGTACGCCAGATTTCTCACCAGGAGACAGCTTATAAGGTGATTCCTTTAATAATGTATTCAGAGCTGAAATAGCAAGTATCCTTGTCTGAGGAAGTTGACTTTTCAGATTCTTCAAGAAGTGACCTGAATAAGAAACAGCATGAATAGCATAAAGACAATGCACAAAAAAAGGTGCAGAAATACTGACTTTGAATGTGCAAAAGGCAAGCCAAAAAAATAAAACAGACAACAAAAGATCCAGAAAAAAACAAGAAGCTAGACAAACCAGCAGCTTCACTCAGGATTTTAGATGATGAATTTGGATGGCTCCGAGACGCCAAAGCCAGCAGGAGAAGAACTCTGTTAGCCATCAAATTATACCTGAAAAAATTGAAGCTAACAGGTCAGCATTTTAAATGTGCAAGAGTATCAAGAGAAATCTTAAACTAGTTAACGAATTGTGAAGCAGGATGTAAATGAAAAGAAAGCAGCAGAAAGACAGAACATGAATATACAGAAGAACAACTCATTAATCATGAGTCACAATTTTCAAACCAAATGAAGAAACATTTACCGCCAATGCAAGCCAGTAGAATCAAAACTCATAGAACCAATCTGAGAAACCAAATCGGAAAAACCCAGTCCACCAGTATGCTTGTCTGTGTCTGATATCCTGAAAAAGCTTCTAGATACTCCAGAAAATTGGATGTTGTACTTCACAAAAAGCTGTTGGAAATAAGGAAAAGTTTAACAAAAAAGCACGAAAAGAAATTACAATAATCTGGTTTAGGGAAGCTTACCTCATTAATTGCTTTCTGAGATTTCAAGGATTCATGATGAGAACTTCAAGGAAAAAATAGGGGAAGTATCATTCTCTAATGTTAAGGTACAGTGATTTCTATCTAAAAGGAGGAAGAGAGAAAATGGAATTACCTAGAAAGAATTGACAAGATAAATGAAGAGAATGACTTTTGATCCTAGAATCAAACAAAGAAAGTGTGTAAGAGACATGAGAATGTTAGCTGTCTATAAAAGAACTTTAAGAACCTATTCCTTGACAATCACCGTAGTCAAATGCTTGAGAACTGTCTGTGAGGCAAGGACTGAACAAGAACCCAAGACTGAATACTCCTTGGCATTGGGGTCCTGCAAGTTAGGAGTAAGAGTCATGACACATTTTGAAATCATAGATGGCCATCTCTTGATCAGCTTCACTAGAGATTTCCCTGCAAGCCTGGATCATAAAAGAATCTTAATCAGGCATAAAATAGGTATTCAATAAAGCATGCTAAATTACTGGATGAGACATCAGCTGGCATCCAAAAGGAAGGAGAATCAAGATAAATATTTAGAGACCAATTAAAAGAAATTAAACTTAACTTCTATAACAGATGAATCCTCAAAGAAAGAAGTAAACAAGGTTTGAATTTTTTATTGTTACATGATCCCACTGCACATATTATTGACGCAATAATACATGCTATTATTCTCTCTCTTTTTAGAAGAAAATAAGTTTCATTGGAGAAAAAAATAAACAAGAGCAAGAATAGATGATACGGCGAGTCACAGTATAGATCATTCTGACTGGAAGTTTCCAACTTTCAAAATAAATTGCTTTCATTTTACTAAAAAATTAGTATTTGACTTAATAGGCAACGTAAGCAATTCAACCTAAATAAAAATATATGAAGCATCTAATCTTGGATTGAAACATGACGAAGGAAACGTGCCATAACTTGATTCTTAAGCCCTTTAGCAATTACGGACAATATTTATGCCCTTTTTTCTTTTCCTTATAAATAATTGCAAATTTATTGTACACGCTAAAGAAGTCAATGCCATGTTAGACCATTGGAGGTGTAAAACTCTCTAAATTCTATATAATGGCAAAGCTTTTGAACTAATTTCACTGTGCTATTTTTTGCTTGGCAAAAGAATTCTGGATTCTATGTTTGTTCATTAAATAACGCTAAATTATATTGCTAAGATGAAAAATTAACAATAAAAGCTACATAGAAAACATAATAAGCTAACATATAAAAATCAAAATAATATAAAACATCAGAATTTCAGTTAGCTTTAGATTTCTCAATCACTTACAGGCGGACAGTTTCATAGCTATGCAAACAAAGACTCAACAAATCATCCATCAATGTAGTCACGTGCTCAGATGGAGAGTAATTCCCACTTGTACGGTAAAGATGATAGGATGCTTGTGAAGACCTCCAGGTATTGTGCATGAATGCCTTGTCAATAAGAGACCACCTAGGTCTGAAATGACAACAAACTCGGTCCTATTAAAAAGTTCTTTCCGGAACAGTTCTCATGTTTAAGAGAAAAGTGAAGTCAAAGTATTAGTACCTCTTCTTTCCTTTAGAATGGGATGACACAATAAAATTAATTGGGGGTTCTATTATGGCAGCAGATTCCAATTTCCAAGCCTGTCTGTGACTAGACCACTCATCATATTCCAAACTTCCTGTGTACGAAAAGGAAACAGAATTAGTTAGCTTAGGCATATACAAGCAAATTCGGGATAAATATGTAAAAAAAATCTTATTTGGAAGGAGAATTCCATACCATAATTTCCCAAAGCGTCAATAATTCGAATGATGAGTATCAACAGGATGCTGTCATCAGATTTATTCTCGAGGACATATCTGTTAATAAACAAAGATCAATGGCATTGCGGGATTTATAGAAAACCACAAGCACATAAGTGTAAGGAATGGTGTATAAAGTAACAGTAAATGTGACCCTTACTTGCAGGCTGCATGTACAATCTCAGTAGCTTTTTCTCTCAGACCAGTAGTTCCAACTGTACAGCCTGTTGCCCCAGCAATTAGAAATATATTGTTTGGATCTTCAACAATTCCATTCCTAGAGTTTGGGATAAAATCAGGCAAGCAAGAAAAAAGTCCTTGCAATGATGATTCAATACGTAAAAGAGTCACTTTCAAGTGCTCTTTCTCCTCTCCTGCATGGAAAATTACGTTAAATAAAACAGCTAGAAAAGCATACACAAAGTGGTCGGTGCAATTGCTGCCAGAGATAGTTTTGATGATGTGATACTAGTAGCAAGTGCTCTATGAGAATTCGAGAATGCTGGAGATAATTGGCTTGGTTTATTAGTATTGAAATTTTTCCGATTTGTGTTGGTGTGAATGTCAGCATTTAACATCTACGCTCAGCATTTCTTTGTGATGGTTGTTTCAAGGTTTATCTGTATTTGCAAATTATGTTCTTCTTTTGGGCATATTAATATATTTTTCAGTTTCGTTAAAAAAGTAAAAAGAGGAAAATTACAAGAAAACAGCATAATCTATATCAACATACTGAACCTAGATAATTTCAAGAAATATTCATAATTAATACTAGTCTTCTTCATCAAAAAGGAACTTAAATAAGAAATCTTGCTAATGACTACATGATAACTAAGTAACTTCTTGAGACAAATGCTTATTTGTTATACCTTGATCAGCATGAATTTTAGTTTGGCATATTTTCAACAGTTCATCCAAAGCAGACTTAAAGTGAATATCTAAAAGCTCGTTTGCAAAATGAATTTCTTCATCACAAGGAATATGCCACTTTGGAATCAACCTTTCATCAGTGGAAAAATCTTTTGTGCTAATCCATTCTTCCAGAGCAACGGCATCAGGGTGACTAAGAACACACCTAGAAAACCAAAAAAAGAAACAGCTAGTTACCGAAGATATACAGCTGCAGAATCAGGGAAAAAATACTACGAAGACATGGTGAAATTAATGCAATGCAACCCTTATCATACATACTTATATTGGTCTATTGGATAATAGTGAATCTGACTTCCAAGAAGGGACCGAAGAAGATGATCAGCAGCCCCATTAACCTGTCAATGAAAGTAGCAATCAAATAAAGATATGGAACCGATGGACTATTTACTACTCAGCACCAAATTCGTTCTTATAAGTAAGAGAATATAATCAGCTTATTTGAAAAAACAGATCAAGTGCACCGCTAAGAATAAGACCTTCCAAGATGGTGAGTCAAAAGCCAAAAAGATAGCTTCTTTTAATTGATCCTTGTAGCGGAGAAGTGCTGGACCTCCATATGTGATGCCAACTGATAATACCTTTAGTTGATAGTCGATTGCAGCCTCAAGAGCAGGTGAAATTGTGGACTTAACCTGAAGTAAAGAAGTCTCAGTTTTCCAGAGAATCCAGAGGCAACATCACAATCAACGATAATAACAACTGACCAAAGACAGGTACCTTGGCTGAAGCAGAAGTATCAAAAGTCCCAGCTCCTCCAAATCCAGTGCCTGGTGTTCCTTTCAAAGAGGATATCACAGACACTAATATTGGCTCAACAAGTTGACTGACTCCTTCTTCCGGGTTGGAGTGAACACACGCACAACAGAGCAGACCAACCTCTGCAATAGCACCAGGAAGAATATTTGTCCTCACAAACTTGGAAATTTTTTTCAAGGCCTGTTTGATATATCAAGGAAGTGTAAGACAGTACATTAGCTCAAAAATAGTCTGTATCAGGTATTTTTAAATTATAAAGTAATACCTGATTGTATAGTGATTTTGAAAGCCTTCCAAGAAGAATTTCAAGAACACAGAAGTAGTATGGACCATCATCAACTAGGAAAGTTCCTGACGAAGCTGATGAGTGAAGTCCTTCATTTCTATTATACCAAAAACCAGTGATCCAATTATTAAAGCATAATAACAAACATACAAAATATCCACCTAAACAACATCTTTGTCAAATAAAGTAACATGCAAGAGAGGGGACTTTGACACCATTACGTACAAAACACTGCTGGGTTCTAAGTGTAGAAGTAAGGAAAACAGACGGCATAAGAACTCATCCAGCCATTCAGAAAAACGGATCATTGGCATAAAGGATAAGTCATCAATTTTATCATCCAATAAAGCCAACTGCATTTACACAGTGAAGAGGTCAAGCACTCGCTACAATAGTACTAGCAAGAAGCTGTTTATTCAATATATCAAAATGATTAAACTCACATTTGAAAAGATGGAACCAATTAATTGCATGGTAGCTAAAGTTTTCGGAGGGTCATTAGCATCCATGCCAAGTAATGCATTGGATAATGAAACCCCAATAAGATCAATGAATGTTTCATCACCACCACCAAGATCCACTTTTTTCATGGAAGAAGCTGATACAGATGTATAAAATAGTGAACGCCCAACAAATGCCACCGACATAACTGCAATTTTCAACTGATGGGTGGCAGTCATCTGGAAAGGCAAAATGAATGTGGTCAGAAAATCAAACTAATATATTATAGTATGTTGTTTAAAGGTACAAAGAATATCCCATCCCTCAATGAACATGTTACCAAGAAGAAAATATTATGCTCTAGACTTGTAATTGACCACATAATTTCTGAAATTCTACCAAGAAAAAAATTCAAACACAACTAACCGTCTCAAGGGCCATTTGAAACCGAGATGCCACAAATGGAAGAACCAGTGAGGGTTCCACATAAGAAAGTATAGAAGTTGCTGCAGCAACTGTCTCAGAGAGGTGCTCATTCTTGCTGTATTGTCCCCGATCGATTAACTTAAGCATTGTGTTCACAAAGAAGACCCTCTCTGATTCTCCAAGATGTTGTTCAGTAGGTCTACAATTATTTATGCCCCTGTAAAACAAACCTTTTCAGTTTCATAAAACAGAAACATGACAAAAAACCGAAAGATGACAAATGATAATTAATCCGTACAACTGCTCATTCTGTAGACGCTTCTGAAATTGAATCACCAAATGAAACAAAAACCTCTCCAGTGAGTAAGTCCAACGACCACCATTTGAGGGATGATAATATCTAAGATAGAAAAAAGTCAGTGACAAAAAGGAAATCGTTGAATCGAAGAGAAGGCAAGCTTAACTAAGCTAAATACAGCAAGTGATGTGTAAGTAAACTAACTGTTCCAAAATGTTGACCAATTTCTCAAAGTGCTGTTTTGCGGCACTACCAGGTTTTAGCAAATATACCTGCAGTTGCAATTACAAAAGATCAATATTAAAAGTAAGAAACCAGCAACATGACTACAATGTTAGAATCCCAGAGGTGAGCATCAACATATTTTCTTACAATTGACTTGGAGATAGCCTTTGCAGGGGTGGAAGTTCTATTGGAAAACAAGAACCTAGTGTTTCTTGGGACATCCAGTGAATAGGGATATGATCCACTTCCATTTGCAACAGGAACCTACAATTCATGAGTGTGAGTATGAAACGTAAGCAAAATCAATATGACTAACCAAAGGAATAAGTAATAAAATTTACACAAAACATAGGTTGGGAATATAATAATAGTTTCCTCTTTTTTTGGGCAGTTTTCTGCTGTAACCCACAACTTCCGCCATCGTTGCAGCCTTCCTTTTGGTCACTGTTTAGTCAGTCCAACTAGTCCTGGCCTCATGTTTCCAGATTTGCCATCAACTTCCAGTTTTGCTCCAGGGAAATTCGTGTTTCAATCAAACATCCCTTACTTCATGTTTTGGTCTTATTTTACATTTGTGTCATAGGTTTCTAGTGTCCTATTGGTATTTTTTTTGCGGTTACTTTGGATTCTTAACAAAGAGGAAACTATTATCATTATTATTATTATTCCCAACCTTTTGGAAACTCGAAAGTAGAATTGTAGCAAGAGTATCCAAGGAGATTGAGATAGGATATAGATACCAATACCATAGTAGAATTTTATATTGGGATATATAGCCTATCCAAAATATCTTGTTGGGCTTCCCACAACAACAACAAAAATTATTTTCAATCAATCTACAAATCTAAATGTGAATGAGATAAATTATTTTCAATCAATCTATAAATCCAAATGTGAAAAAGACTATTGTTACTATAAAAATTGATATGCTCACCTCAAACATATTTAAGTATTTAGCGAAAAGCAAAGGCAAGAGTCCCTCCCAATCAACATTGGGGTAATTTTTTACAACACGGGCTATGACATCCGCCCACTGACTGTTCCAGAATTGGCAATTTGGTATGGATTCCCACAAGTCTAGACACTCTGTAATCCAATCACTGCCAATTCAATTGTAAAACGTCATTGCACAGGAAGTCAAATCAGATATCACAAAAATTTCCTAACAAATCAATGCTTCTTACTGTGTAAAAAAGGCCTGATTGTCCAAATTTGTTGGGAGAAACAGTCTAGCAAACCCAGATCCTTCGAATGATGAATTATGCCATGGGTTTTGCAATAAAGATCTACGAATCATCCATAGACCCAAATAGAAGTAAGTCATAAGAAAATATATATAAATAAAAAACGAAACTCAAGATGAAAAACCCCTAATACATTACAGGTCCACCATTATTCCATTAAACATAGACAACTCACTTTCATTAATTTCAGTGTCAATGAAAAGATCAAAATAAATAAAGGCATAAGAAGAAAAACTTGTAATGATTCAAAATTATGCAGAAACAATGACAGAACACTCACTTAAACTCAGACCATATCTCAAAGGCAGAACCTGATGGGAAGAATCTTCGGCAGGACTGAACAAGTGAAGTTATAGTTTCAAAATGCCGTTGTCTTACTCTCCAACCTTCTGGGCCTGTACTTCTGCAACAATAATATAATTCATAATCACCAGCCTAAAATTATTGAATATTATATCAAGCAAGGAATTAAATTGTTCAATATGTATTCAACTATGTATTGAGCTTTAGCAGCAGACTACTAAAGTTCAAAAGTAAATAAAGAAAAGTTTAAGAAAATAACATGAAAATCAAATAAAAGCTTAAGTTTATAACTAATGATAAACTATTATCTTCATTTCTAATTCATGTTTTAAAGGATCAAGATTTATTTTCATTTTTTTTTCCTTTGTTTTCAATGACAACTAAGAAATCAAAGATTCCAGAGCTAGGCATCGCAAACTATGAACAACACAGAATAACTATAAAGTTTAAACCAATTAAGGCTGCAGCATCGACAGTATCAGTGTAAACCTTACCTAGTAAAATGTGTGCTAACCAGTGTATCATACAGAGGCCTCCACTCAATAGTCAGTGAAATCTTCTTCCTATACTTGTTGAGTAGTCTGACTAATAAATTACCCCACCTAACCTAATAAACAAAAAATGACACATTCATTTAAGAACATGAAAAAGCCACGAAAACAAGAAAACCCCATATCTCATTCAAGACAAAATGCAGCACCTGGGCATAAAGCTTATTACGGGACATGTGAAATAGTTCAAGGCCAGTCTGAATAAGAGTGCGGACATCCTCCAAAGACACAACACTTTTCGCCTTTATGAATCTGCACAACACAAAAGTCAGATTTCGTTTCATTCACTAACTCTATCCTGGATACAACCCAAGAACAAAAAACCCCATGCCCACTACTAACAATGCAATAAAGTGCAAGTGAATATACTAATAAGAATTTCACACTGAATAACAAACATTGAAACTAGTGATAACAGTACAGAACTACAAAAACAAAGAAACAAATGTAATTTTAAATGCATAATATATGATATGATGTTACAGACACGACTAAATTACCATGACAACACTCTCAAGCATTTTATGTTAGGATTTTCTAATTTAAAGAAAATAATCGCTTTTCTTTGACAGTACCCAAGGGAAGTCTTTAACAGGTATCCAAGGGGAGTCTTTGGGGATTCTTTAGGGAAAAAGCCATGAAGCATTGACACACACATGGACCCCATACACCACACCGATAAAGGTTCTAAAAAACAGTCATATACCGCAAAAATGTCCCCGACTAAAATGGCATTGGCAGTTGCCGATACTAATACCGTTTCGCCGAATTGTGGTTAATTCACACAGCAACGACCGCAATCAGTGTCGCAACACTTGTACCGACCGAAATCGCAAAAGCCTTGACGCGATCGCGACCATTTCTTAAAACCTTGCACGACACTGACTCATTCATACCGATAATAATTTTAAATGAAGTGATTGAATGTAAACATAGGTGTAATTGCTACATATATGGAATCCACTAGTTTCTCATAATTAAGCCGACCCAGAGATGTAATGTCAATCAAAAACAACATCAAATCATCAGTATCCTGAACTATTTTGACAATCAAATAATCAGCATAATTGCAACTTGCTGACAAAACAGTGAAAAGTGACACTCTGAAAGTCAATAGCGTTTCAGTAACTTCCATCTTCAATACTTGACCAAACCTTCAAGTTCAATCTCAACAACAAAAATTCATCTAAACACAAAATCTTGTAGCAGTATCACCAAAATTTCTTAAAACTGAGCAGATAACAAATCAATTGAAATTGAAGATAACGAAAATCAAAACACCTAACAAAAACGAAATTGAAGAAAACGAAAATCAATTAAGAGAGAGAAAACAGAAATTGAAAAGCAAGAGTTGAAAATGGAACTGACAGGTCAAGGACGGAGATGTATTTGAGAGTGAAGTAAACGGATTCGGGATCGTCACGGTTGAAAGAGGAGTTGACGGCGGCGATGATGCGAGCGAAGGAGTCGCTCTCGGCGGCGGTCTGAGCCGCCACTGGTGGCGGCAACCATGCATTGTAGAGATGCATATTATGTGTTTGAAGAATTAGCAGAGAGAGGTTTTTGGTTTTGGTTTTGGTTTTGGTTTTGGTTTTGGTAGTTATTTGTTGTAGAGAACTGTGAATGTGAATATATAAAGAGAGAGTTTAGGTGAGGATTGAAGATTTAGAAGTGCTTTGTGAACAAGAAAGGTGAAACTGAAAAATATTATTTATTTATTTATTTATTTGTTTATTGTTGTTGTAGTTGTTGTTTATTTTATTATTACTACAGTGGTAGTATTGGAGGAAAAGAAGACTTGGGGGGTGGCATTACGATTGACTTTTAGTTACTGATGAATGCGACCGCCATTAGATTCATTTACAGGGGTAATTTGCTTTGAATCCATTTATACTTTAACACTATTTTGATTAGCAAGGTGAAGTAATAAAATCAAACGGTGTGGATCTCATCTGTTCATTTTATAAGTTTGGGGAATCGAGGAATAATCATACCATGATTGCTTGATCATGGTATTCGCATAATTATTAACTCTATCAATGGTTGAAATTGAAATAGAATAGCACTTTAAGAATTTTGGAGGTTGGTTGAAGTTGAAGAAATTTTTTTATTGATTTGCGGTAAAATCTCAATATTAAACTCCCTCTCTGTTCTATAATGAATGACTCAACACACTCTTTCATACATATTAAGAAATGTGAAGAAAAATAAGTAAGAGAGAAGAATAATTTTATTATATTATCCTTAATCATATTTTGAAAATTATAAAAGTTTTATTAATTAGATGGTAGAATTGGAAAAAATATATTGAAAATTAAAATATGACATTCAATTTGGGACACTATTTTATTTCAAATAAGTCATTCATTGTGGGATTGAGGGAATAATTTATATGTGATAGAATGTAAAACTGAGTACAAATTATTCTATCTATCTCATAATAAATGTCATATTTAAACAATGCACGGTTCTTACGTAGTAATTAGATGGGTTGGTTTTAATATAAAAATTAATGTTATTTACTAAAATATTCCTATTAATTATAGTTAATAAAGTAGTTGAATAAATTGAAAGTTAATAAATAGAAGTATAGTAGTAAATAATAATAACATAATAAAAATATAAATGGACAATAATTTTAAGACAAAGAAAAAATACAAATAAGACGATTATTATGAGAGGGAGAGAGTAATATGAGAATAAAATTCTGAAATATTATAATCCTTCTGTTTTAAAATGTTGCACGCATATTAAAAGAATACAATATTTCTATAAGACATTATATTTTTATTAAATTAATTTTATTAACCTATTAGAAATGGTGTCTAATAAATAAAAAATAAAGAATATATTGGAAAATAATAATCATTATTATATTAAAAAATAAAAATAATAGTTATTTTAAAACAAAATTTATTTATTAAAACGACAATCATTTAAAAACAGGAGGACTATATGATAAAATGTAAAACTATTACAAATTAACACGAAAATAAAATAAATATAACACGAATGAGAAATGTTGCATTCTGGATATTATATTCTCTCCATTATAAAATGTTAACTAATGCAAAAATATTTTTATAAGATATTATATTTTTATTAAATTAATTTTATTAACATATTATAAGTAGTGTCTAGAATAAAAAATAAAAAATATCATTAAAAAAAATGGTAATCGCTATTATATTAAAAAAGTAAAAATAACAATTATTTTAAAACAAATTTTATTGACTAAAAGGACAGTCATTTAAAAAAAAAAGGAAGTACTATGTGATAGAATGTAAAACTATTACAGATTAACACGAAAATAAAATAAATATAACATGAATGAGAATGTTGCATTAAATATGCTAAAATTAAATAAAAAATATTATAAATAATAATATTAATTAGAGTGTTTCGGTAGTACGTGTACAAAAATAGTGAAAAATAAATTTAGATGGTTTTGATACGTAGATAGAAGAATTGTGGATTAAATAAATTTAGATGGTTTTGATATGTAGATAGAAGAATTGTGGATTATGATAAGAGGAGTGAATCAAATGTGTCACGGACAATTCTGAGGAGGGAGGATATATTTGGGATTCAAATTTGTAATAGACACACTACATATACATCTAAAATTTTAAGATTATATGTGTGGATTCTCTCACTTATATAATATTTAAACTTTTATTTTTTAATTAATGTAAAACTTTTTTCTCATACTTGATTCTCAATAAAATAAAGTTAATAAATAGAGATGAAAAATGACAGAAAAAATATAAAAGAAGTTATAGAAAATAATACTTAAGTGCCCTTGAATTTAATTGAGTATTTTTATTAAAAAAATTTAAGTTATATTCAAATTTTTGAAAAAAATATCAAAATTTTCGAAGTTTCTGTTAAAAAATCACAATTTTCATAAATTTTATTGAAAAACTTGAATAAAATATCAATCTTTTAATTAAACTTTTAATAAAATTATTTACATACTTTTAATCTAATTTCTTAATTTTATATGTTTTTCAAAGATGAATTTAATATAATAAGGATAATTTAGTAAAAAATATATTATACTATTTCTTTTATTAATACAATATTTTAATATTTGCAGATTAATTACTAATTAACTAAATCATCTACGTGGCATTTTGTAACTTTGGAAGTGACGTAGGAAGTACCAATTATAGTTTAACTAGTACTGGAAGGCTCGGTGTTTTGATCCTTACAGCTAACAACTTTCTCCACCCCTTACAAAGTAAATTTTGAACTCGTGTTCATGTTCATTTGGACCAACCAGATGTCAAAATTTTGTTTAGAATTATACTACAATACAAACATTAATCGGCATATTTGCAAATTGATTCCCCCAAGTTATTTGCCACATAATTCTTTACTTAAAATGAATAAGACAAATTATCTCATAATTATTCTGCATCGGTTAAGAAATGATTCTTACATCTAGATGTGACATTTACAACATCCCCCTCCACAAGTAGAGTTTCTAAGAACATATTCTTCGAAGAAGCGGCTTAGGGATGGCAAACGAGACATATTTAGCATTTGAATTTATAGAATTGATTCTAATATAATTGAGTTTGATATAATTGATTTTAATAGAATTGAATTTAGTAGAATTGATTTATATTTGGATACATTTATGTAAAAATAAGTTGAATAATAAATTTCAGTGTAAAAATCATTCAGAATCAATTTTGGAGACAAAAGCTATCAATTCTAACTTCAAGTAAAATCAATTATGTAGTTAGAATCAATTTTACTTTTGATAAAACAAACACCTCAAAATTACCCAAAATTAATTTTATACCTCTACAATTGATTCTGACTTTTGTAAAATTGGAACCAAACATACACTTAGATTTTTTTAAAGGTAATTTTTTTTTTATGATGTATTTTATTACTTTGAAAATTTAAAATTGTTTTTAGAAATTTTTTGAGATACATCTTGGTTGAGCTGTTAAAATGGGCTACTCGGTTCTAAATGGGTTGGTTCATGCAGGTTTCAGATTTTTCAGGGTCGGATTCAAAAAAATCATATTTAAATGGGTCATATTTTTACTATTCAGGCTCAACACTGTCTGGACTGCGGGCTATTCGGCCGTAAACGGATCCATTTTTAAAAAGAATTAAAATGTTCTCCTTATTTTTTAAATAACCATACAATTGTATGCAATAATATATATATATATATATATATATATATAAGATTTCAAAATAATCCATATAAGATAATAATTAAAATGTAAAACAACACATTAACAACCACTTATCAATCTTTTTTTAGATCACATCCATTATCTCAACTTTTCGATCGAACCAATCCACTGACCCAAATAGTTCATGGAAGGAAATTGAGTTCTTTGGGTCCTGGAGGATTGACGGGGCGAACTGCTAGTTTTTCGATACGGGATATCCAGCCTAGTTACTATGGACGCATTTGTCCAATTGACACCTCCGAAGGAATCAATGTCAAGACTTATTGGATCCTTGGCAATTCACGCAAGGATTGGTCGTTGGGGGTCTATAGAAAGTCTATTTTATGAAATTTCTGAGAGATAAAAAAGAATACAAATGCTTTCTTTATCACCAAGTAGAGATGAATACTATATGGTATCAACGGGAAATTTTTTAGCATATTCGTAACAATTATAATGTTATAAAAATTATAACAACAAATAATTATAAAATTTTATAAAAATTATAATTAGAAAAGGATAAATTCTAATTATATTAAAAAATTTAATTTTTTTTGGGCCGGTGGGATAAAAAAGGCCCGAAAGTAAATGGACTTGAAAAGTAAGGCACAGCCCCTAACTTTTTTCGTGCCTGATAGATCGGCCCATGGACTTCGCCCCACTTTGACAACTTTACATCTTGGGATGCTTTTTAAATCACTGTGAGGGATGGATGCATGTGTAATCAAGGTGAGGCTATAATGACATCAATTTTTTTAAAATATTTTTTATATTATATACGCATTTAATTTATTTAGTTAATCATAATTAATTAATTAATAAAATATATTATCAAATTCAAGTCCAATTCACTTTTCTCTCATAATATATTTATTCCTCTCACATTTTTCTCTCTTAATATTTTATTTTTATTTTCCTCTAAAACATCATCATCTCTTATGTTAATCTCTTCCACTCTGTTATACCTCAAAATTTTCCCTCCTATTTCAAGGTCAAGATGTCTCTTCATGCCCAAGAACTACTCAAGGGTTGATCAGACAAATCCTATTTTAAGCAATCAACTCACAACTAAGGTTTTGCTTCTCTCAAAATAAAAATGATTTCTAATGGCTCAAGTGCATGTCATACCTCCTCATATGCTTCAAAGTAGCTCCATGCCAAGTTTCAAGCCTCATAGCTCAAATGTGCTCAATCAATTGCTCAGATGGTTGATAATCAGTTGTATTGGACAGAAAGTCAATTGTGGTTAACATATAGTCAAACTTCATCATTTTTTGTCAACGTCAATATTTTGAAATCACATTCATCATTTGATCAAGGATCAATCATGATTCATCAAGAATATTCAAGAATTGATCAAAAGTCAAAGTTACTAAATTAAGGTTGTTTAAGGGAAAGTCAACAGAACTTTGACCAAACATAACTTTCACATACTTCATTAGAAATTTCTCAACCAAATATCATTTTAAAGGGAATTCAATTCTCTACAACTTTGTGTCTCACAAAATTTTTTCAAAAAATACTTCATTTGAGAGATATGGGTCAAGACATTATAGGTCCTTTCAAAAGTAAACAAAAAGTCATATTTTCTCAAAGAAGTATACATGAGCATGGAAGCTTCAATGAAGATGAAACCAAAGAAAACTCTTATAGGACATCTTAAGCTTTCTAAAAATTCCAATATCATCCTCAGATGTTGAGATTTGAGCAAGATATGGTTTGTGCAAATTTGGAAATTTTAAGAAGGTGCATGAAGAAAAATATTGAGCAAACTCAATTTTTTTTCAAATGGGCCTATGTTTTCATGATTTGAACTTGTTTATAACATGGTCTGTGACTCCTAAGCCCAGCTACACACCCTCCTACTATTTATTTTATTTATTCTTGAATTAATTTATTTAAATTCCATTTTAATTAAAATAAAATGCCAAGAGATACAAGGTGTGTGGGCTTGTTATTCAGATGTCTTGAGGTCCAAGTGAGTCCATGAAAGCTGGAAAAATCGTGCAAGAAGTGATTGGTATGAGATTGAGCAAAATTAGAAGCTTTTCATTTGATTTCCAACTCAAATATTTTCTCCATCAATGCAATATATTTTCTCACATGTTCTGACCTAATTCACTCATTATAAATAAGAAGATCAAAGCCACAAGAAAAGAACACGAATTGCATGCTCAAGAAACCCTAGCCAAACTTTCGAAATTTTGCAAGTTTAGGGCAAGATCAAAATCAATTTTCCATTCACTTTCAATTGAAACCAAGCACCAAAACACCTTCATGAGATTCCCAGGAGGCTACCCCTGTCCTTAAGCAATCTAGATCGTGCCCAGAATCGTCCCCTCGAAGTTGCACCGGTTTGGTAAAGTTTTGGATTTCAAACTCTTAACTCACGTGATATAAATGGTATTTATGCATTCATACGTATTCATGATGTTGTTTAGAGTCAATTTGATGCTTTGTTTTTTAGATTTAACGCATGGACAAGAAAACGCCATTGTTAGGCATTCTGGTTTGAAAGTTTTGAACCCATTGATACAGGACGATTCAGATCAAACTAAGGCCTCCAATTGATTCACAAGGGTCGATTTAAGGGGGTAGGGTCCTTCTTGATCATTCACACTTTCTATTTTGCAAGTTCTTCAATCGAGCTCGTCGAAGAAGATGATCGGAGCTACAACTTCGTCGTCTCTCCGGCCTTTGACCCCAGGCGTGGCATGTTTTGATTGGCTTGCTTGAACATCATGGGTCCCATGCGCTTGTTTCTATTTTAATTATGATTTTCTAATTTTAATTCCCCGTATATATTTATCAAAGTATGAAAATGAATGGATGTATAGTCACTCCAATGGTAGAACGCGCGCCTTTAGTCCTCTTGTCCATCAGGTCCCTGGTTCGAACCTGCCTTTTGCATCTTTTTTTTTATTTTCAGGTTGACACTTACATACAATTGGAGGCGTGTTGGTATCACCACAAGCTAGTGGCCAAGTTTTGAACCTGCAACCCCAGGGTCACGAGTTCAACACCCTGGGGGGCCATCTCTATTTTTTAGCACCTATTTTCTTTAATTTTTCTTATTTTCATTTGATTTTTTTCAAATTTATTTTAATTCTTTTCAAATATTTTTTCAACTATTATAAAAAAAAACTCTAAATAATGGTTTCTTTTTAGAATTAGGTCAATAAAATGTTAGATTAATTTTGACACAAAAAAGTTTTATTTTTCTCTTCATTTAAATTATTTTTTATAATTAACTTCTAATTGATTTAAAATTAGGTTTTCTTAATTAAAATCAATTACAAAAATGCCAAAAAATGTTTTTTTTTCTAATATTAGGGTTTAGAATATTATCTCATTTATCAAACAATTTTTTCCTTTTATTTATGTTTTATTTTTATTTTTAAATATTAGAAATTGATGTATAGTTGCAAGGTTATTTTTGTAATAGCGTAGATTTACTTTTCTCGCACTTTTTCCTTATTATGTAACTGTTCATGGGATGTAATAGCTTAGGTAATGTTACTTTTCCGCACCTTTTATTATGTAACTACCTCGAAGCCCCGTAATAGCGTAAGACATTTATATTTCTGCAATTTACTTTTCCGCAAACATAAATTGCTAGATGTATGTTAATTAGGGTTTGTATGGCAAGACTAAAATCAATCCTTAGAATAATCCTAAATTCACATATAAGATATCTAAAAACAACACACTTTCACACTTGCACCCTTAGGGTATCCTCTCTTGTTGTCTTACAAACAATGATCATGTCCCTCGAACGTAGGGGTACCATTAGCAAAGCTGCTTACGAATAACATCATCATAGTCCATTTGGTATAAAGATCATAGTCCCTCGATGACCCTCAATGTTGCCTACGAATATATGTTCTTGTCCCTCAGTTGTTTTGTAACACCCCAATATTTCGATTATTAAATAATTTGAGTTTTAATTATTTATTTAATTAAAAATTAAATTATTAGTATTTTTGAAATTATTGGAATTGGCTAAATTAAAGTGAAAAGTTGGACGGTGGTGTAAGATACAGTGGTGGTGTGTGTAGTAAAAGGCTCTAATCCTATTATTTGTTATTATTATTATTTTAGAATAATAAGGAACAAAAGAAAGGAAGAGAAAATGAGAAGTATTTGAGATTTTTCATTGTACGTGAGAAGTGCAGAGAGAACAAGGGAAGAAAGAACCAGAACTCTCAAGGATCAAGAATTTCTCACAGGTAAGGGGTGATTTCTCCTAATTGTTATGCCTTATAGATTTTGGGATCAATAGTATGGAATGAGTAGTTAGAAATCCCAATTTAGGATTTTTTAGGTTTATGGAATTTGTCCCCAATGTTGTTGAATTGCATGGAATTGAACCAATCGTATGATATAAGATTGTTAGGAATGGTTGAATTATGTTACTTGGCATTATGTTGATGTTTATTGGATGATTTTGGTGTTATTTGATGTTGTGATTCGTAATTGAATGTTGGAATTGAGTTGTAATCAGCATGCTGTCAAGAAACTGTGTTTTCTGCTACTGCAGGGTCGTAGGAACCGGTTTCTGTGTGGGAGGAACCGGGTTCCTGGTGTAATTTCTAGATAGGAGAAAATCATGTATCTGAGGAACCGGTTACTCCTGGGGAGGAACTGGGTTTCCAGTGTAAATTTTCCAAAGAAAGCTGATTTTAATGCAGGAACCGGTTACCTCCTGGGAGGAACCGAGTTCCTGGTACATTTTTCAGGGAGTTGTATTTTTATAAAAGTTGGGAACCGGTTACTCCTGGGGAGGAACTGGGTTCCCAGTACAAAATCCAGAGAGCATGTTTTCACACTGTGTGAGAACCGGGTTCTCCCTGGGAGGAACCGGTTACCACTGTAACATTTTGAAAAATACCAAACTTTGAAAAATCGTATCTTTCGAACCGTAAGTCCGTTTTAATCGCCGTTTTGGACAGTATTCTCTTAATTAAATAATCTATTTTATGAAAATGAGAAAATAATAATTAATTGGTTTTAAATGGGGAAGTGTTAGTTTTCTGATGTTGTGGTTGTTTATACCTAGTATACTTGGCGTATGGGATTAGTCTGATGTTGTACTGTCGTATTGAGTATATGTTGATACTTGAGTATGTTGTTGATGGTTATTATGTGTTGGTGTTGATGATGACATTATTGGTTGATGAGTAATTTCTTGTATGTTTATGCTATTAGTAATGTTCATGATTATTGTCGATATCATGTGTTGTTGAATGTTGCATGCTATTGATGTGCATGCATATACATTGGTGGTAGCTAATTCCCATTGTGTGGAATTAGTGAGTTGGCCAATATTTGTTGCCAAGTTGGAATAGGCGGTGAGGTTTTATCTATGTCCGAGTTGGAATGGAATAGATGTTAATGTTGTGTCCGAGTTGGAATGGAACAATATGTGAATTTAGTTCATTGTCGGTACCACATGCATAGAGTCTTACATTGCATCTTTTATGGATTATGACATGTTAGGATGATTTCAAGTGTTACAATATTGTTGTTGTGTATGATGTATGTTATGACTTGAATTGTGATATGAATCTGATTATGCTGAAGAGGGTGGACTGATAACTTATGAATTTTTGTTGTTTTGATGAATTTATAATGCATTTTAATTATGATGACGTCTCACCCTTACTTTGATGATTTCAGATTGAAGCTTTAGCAGCTTAGGAGATTAGTGAGGATGGCTCGTAGAGCTATGCTTTTATGTTATTCGCGTGTCGATGTCATGCTCTGGTCTTGTAACACTGGGGAACGTTTGGTTTAGAGTTATAATTAAACTCTGTTGATTTAATTAAGATTATTTTTGAATAATTATTGTGAACTAAGGCGTTGACCTTGAAGTTTTGTTGGTTTTAAATTTATCCAAGTTTTGAGAATAATTCTAATGTGTAGAACATGTTTCTTTTATGATTATTTTAATGGTGTTCTTCAGTAAAGCATGACAGTATATGAATTTTATTTTTGATGAATTGTGATGCCCTTTTGTACATGTTAAACTCTGAATATGTTATATTGCGGGGTATTTTAGAAGGGTGTTACATGTTTCCTACGAATAGATGATGATCGTCCCTACAAAATTTCTAAGGTATTCTTACAATGTTACCTTCAACGACCATACGATGACCCTACACCTGTCACTTCACATCTAATGGATGGGGCTACCTACCAACTCATGGTTTGGACAACACTATCCTAAAGGAGAAGGAAAATAACAAGAACGACCTTAAGTGGGTAATAAATTCTTAATTGCTTGCTCAAAATACTTTTCACACCTCATATTTTCAAACAAATATTTTCAAACACTTTCGTATACATTCTTGAGGACTGATACAAGATTCATTACAAAGTCAAAGAAAAATATTTTCAAACAAATCACACACAAAAAAAGAGCAAGTTTTCAAAAGTGAGCTAAGCAATTAAGAGCCCGTAGATAACTACGGATGAAAAGGGTGCTAACACCTTCCCTTTTCATAATTACCCCTCGAACTCAAAATCGATAAAAGGTCTTTCATGTTCTTTTCACCTTTCTTTATTGGATAAAAGAAAAGTCGGTGGCGACTCTTGGTAACCGCAACATTTACGGTAAAACACAAAACAAACAAGTCAGTTCTCCCACCGTGTTACACACTCTCATATTTGTTAATACATTCTTTCTTTAATTTTGTCACTTGACTTGACTACATTTATTTATGGATGATTGAAAATCAAAAGTAAAGTGAGTATTTTAATTTTTTTCTTACGCTTTTATTCTTTTTGAGTTAAATCCTTAAATCCCAATTTGTTGAAAAAAATCAATTTTTTCAATTTCTCATAAATTATTTTCTTTATAATCAATTAATTTAATTGTTCTATTTATGGTATGAATAACTATTTTAAATAGTTTTATTGTTTCTATTTATAGATTGGATAATTTTTTTCATGTGCTTTCTAAAGACAAAGTTATTTCTTCGACTAATCTAAGAGCATCGAAAACTCAACATCCATGTTAGAGTATTAAAGTGGTTGATTATGAATTATTGGCAACAAATTCAAGAATTAGACCTCCAATTTTAAAGCTATCACCCTAACATTAAAAATTAGGTAAGAAAAGCTTATTTAAAAACAGGTCACCATCAATCTCGTAACAATTAAGTGCAACACATTTAATATGGTTGCTTCTAAAATTTGCTTTAGTCTTGTCTGTAGCAACTGCAAGCAAGCGTGAAACCTGTTTTTTTAGCTATGAAGTTTGTGAAGAGTCAGTTATGATCAATGGTTAAATAATCATCTTGTAACTTTTATAGAAAGACGTGTTTTTGGAACAATTAACAATAATATTATTTTAGCTCATTTTTAAGAAATGTATAGTAGACAATTTTCATTGTAAATGTATTGCATTAAACAATATATTTTCTCATTTTCAATATAATTTAGTAGTTATTTTCTTTCAAATTTAGACACATCAATATGTAATGTCTAAATTCGCACCTGATCACCCTATCCTTCATAATCAAACAACCATTTCATTTTGCCAAAAATTAGTTATAGGTTGCATCTTAGATATTTTCTAAGGTGAATTCGAAGATGTATCTCTAAAAACACCTATGATTTCATTTACTACACGTTTTTCATTGAAATTGACTTCGTTGTCAAGGACTCTTTGTCGATTTTAATCAATATTAAAGTCATATAAACTGTATCAATGCGTCTTATCTCTTGTGTCCTTGTGTTTCTGATCTTTATGCGAACAAAGTGTAAAAAACTCGATATTTTAGAAAATCGACTCTGAATCAAAATTTTATCGTGTCATTTTATCAGAAAAAACAAGGATCAAAACCTTGTGTTTAGGGACTAAATATGAGACACCGCCCTAAAAACTCTAAATTCCTTGTTTTTATTTTCTTTTATTTATTTTTTGTTTTCATATTGCAAAAAAAAATTGTAGACTCTTAATTTGATTTTTAGTTATATTTTCAAATTTTTATAATTTTATTTTAACCGTTTTTCTATTTTTCAATTGTTTTTTCAATAAGTACATTGTTGATATTTAATATCTGTTGTGTTGATGATGCATGAATACTAGATCTATTTATTCATATACAACCAATACTAAATTTAAAATAAATAAATAAAAACACAAAAGAACATTTTATGGATATGCATATCAAAAACACAATTTTTCATTAAAAAAATATGATTTATCCGAACATCAATCTTCGAAATTAAGTATAATAAAAATATGTCACTCATTTATGTTCAATTTTGTAAAAAATATATACGTTCAAGATGCATCTTCAAAAACTACGAATATTTTTTTTAATTTTTATCAAATATTTGTGAAAAAATTGTCAAAAAATAAAATAGACATCAGGCTCGGCCCAAATAATTAAGAAATCATGTTCTAATATTTTAAATAAATCTCTTATAAAATATATACTAATATTTCTCTTTAAAAAAATGTATACAAATTTTATACAGTAACACGAAAGAAAATAAAATTGTGAGAAAATGATAATATTTATATTAAATTAAATTAAATTAAATTATTCAAAAAAACAATTATAATTACTTAATTATAATATAATTAAAATTAATAATAAATATACAAATTTTATAATATATTATCATAAAATAAAATATAACAAAATAGTTTTTAAAAATAATATATATTTTTGTCAAAAATAAAAGAAAATAATAATAGAACAATCCACAATGTATATATATCTTATTTGGAAAGATTGGCTCTGTTTAGCCAAATAAGTAGTAAGGTGATAAGTTAACTTATAGTTTATGGTACGTGATTGTTGGTTGATGACTTATTGCTGATAAGTTAATAACGATTTAATTAGTTGATAAATATAAAATGATGTAAAAAAAATATTTTTTAATTAATAATTAAATATACATTTAATTTATATGGATAATAATAATAATAATAAATATTAAATTATAAATTATAAACTATAATGCTATTTAAAATAGAGTATGCAAAATAAGCTATATACTAATAAAATAATTTATAAAATTATGATGCAAGACTGTTATTAAACATGACTTTTATTATCATACAAATTATAAACTCAAAATATAACTTGTCATAGCAATAATAAAATAAGAAAAACTAAAAGAGTTTTGCTTTTAAATTAAGGAGATAAAGATGTGCAATAAAAAATATACTATTTTCAACTATTAACTTTTTTTCTTCAAAACATAACACTCAATTGCTTGATTTGCTATTATGTATGGATTATGTGTTTGACAAAAACTAAATTTATATTAAATATATAACATATATTTTTATTTGAACGTTTTTATAAAATTGAGGTCACGTGTTGTGGTTCTGGTTATAAGTCAGGTTTAATAGATATAGTTGAAAATTTAGATCTAAAAATTTGATTTGCAACTAAAATATGAGAGCAAAGCGAAACAGATATAAATAGAAATAGATCAGACCTTACAAAAACTTATGACCTAGTTTATTTAAAGTCAAATAAGATGAAACTTTTTTAATAAAAAATCAGATTTAATTTTTTAAAAAACATATTTTACTAAATAAGTCAAATTTAAATTATTAAAAAAATTTATAAAATTTTATAAGTCGATATATATATATATATATATATATATATATATATATATATATATATATATATATATATATATATATATATATATATATATATATATATATATATATATATATTACGCTTTTAAAAATATCATATCATACTAAAAAAAAATTATAATAGATCATAAATCATCCTCAAATCCTATAAATTTATCTTAGGTCAGCCGGGACCGGGGAATGTCCTTTTGGAAAATAATTTGCAGACGGAGGCTACCTTGAAAACAAAAGCTACTGATATTTAACTATGAATGGTTTATGATAGAGAGTGAAGAAAACAACTTTTCATTAGTTTCATATAAATAGTTTAATAATATTAAAAATGTAATGTTGAGGCCCCACAGATCATGTTCAGCTACCTAATATATTTACTATACAACTAAAACTCTCTCTGTATAAATAACAGAACTACTATTTTTCTCGCCAATTACTCAACAAAATTAAATATTATTTTATACTAACAAATATTTTTTATCATGTTTTTTTTTAATTTATAAAAATAAATTATAAAAACATTAATTATTTTTCTTTTGAAAGATAAATTTATAAATATTTTGTTAAATGAAATTTATATTAAAAAATTAAGGATTTAATATGTTTTATAACACTATAAATATTTTAAATTTCATTTTTAATCCTTATTAAAACAATAATATATTTTGATTCCTAAACAAAATTTATTCTTGCAGTTTTAATTCTTGCTATTTTTTAAAATTTTAAAAACTATTTAATTATTCTTAAATTTTTTAAAATTTTTGAATAATTTTTTTCATACTTTTAAAATACTACAAAATATTTCTTTAATAAATTTTAGAATTTTTAAAATAAAATGAATAAAATATGAATTTTTTAAATTTAAAAATACATTTTTATATTATAGTTTTTAATGATTTTTATTTATTTGACGGTCATCCCAACTTTTTTTGATAAACCTTAGTTTATTTCCATCTCTAGCGTTTTTCAAACATGGTTTTTTAAATTTAAATATAAAAATTTAAGTTAACATTTATATCCACAAAAATATGCAAAGAAAAAAAGTCGATCACATTAAAAAATACAAATTTAAAACTTTGATTCATCCTAAAAAGTGAATAAAATGACCAATTCTATAAACCAATTCGTTTTGTCAACACTAAAGCAACTCTATAATGTATATCTTAAATCAAGTTATTTTTATGTATAATTTAAACAGATTGTGAATAGTAATAATGTTCTCTTTTTCTTACATAGTGTTTCTTATCTTTTTCTTATTTTTGACCGGGTTTCTACTTTCTTATCCTATTTAGTTATATTCCTATTTATAGCTTGGACAAAAAGAAAAAGGATTTTGTTTTTATAATGAAAATTTCTTCACTCTAGTGAGTTTCTTTTCAACTCTTAGTGAAAAATTAAAAATATTTTTAAATTTTGTAAGTGTATTTATCAATTTTAAAAATAAGTGAATTCATAAATGTATTTACGAAATAACTCAAGATTTTTAAAAAATAAGGTGAATTCGGAAGTGAATTTACGAAGTCTGCGTGTTGTTTTAGAAAACACACAAAATAACCCCAATACCATTCATTTCAAAATACCTCAATTTCAATCGCTCTATTCCAAACCCTTGCAATTGCTACCACTTCAAAGTCACTCAATCAAGTATAACTCATCATTTCAACTCATTTTAACTCATTTCAACTCCTCCAAAATCAACTTTAAGCTCAAATTTGTGTAAGTTTTCTTCAATTTTTTCTATTCAAAATCTAAACTTTTATTAGATTATTAAGTTAGGTTATAGAAATTAATTAGTATACGAAGTGATATTAGGTAAATGTAGTAGAAAAAAATAGGAATTAGGGTGTTTGAGGACCGAGTTTCAGGATTTGGGAACTTCTGGACGAATGGGGGTTTCGCAAGTGTATTTGCGAAGTGACCCAGGAGAGACTTCGCAAGTGCACTTGCGAATTTACCAAAATGGATGAATTCGTAAGTGAACTTGCGAATTTACCCAGGATGGGTGAATTCGCAAGTGCGCTTGCGAATTATTGTCTGATTTGTTTTTAAATTAGTAAGCTAACAATTGTAATAGTTTATTTTAGAAAAATGGCAGAGAACGACAACCAGATGACACATTTGAGACATGATAGGCAAAGTCAGACTGCGTCGGCTCGTCGAGAGCTAAGGGCAAGGGCAGATAGGGCACAACTAGATATATAAGTACCTTCTGCACCGTCACGGAGGAGTCGTCTCCATGAGGGGTCCACCTCTAGTGTACATGAGGAGCAGGTACCAGATGTAGAGGTATTAGAGGAGGAGGGCCAAGATGCCCATGACGCCGAAAACGCCGAGGTCCCTGACGACGATGTTTAGGAACCTGTATAGGCGGAGGATGATGGCTATCTAGGAGGGCTATATGACACATCCCTCCTGATTTATTATCAAGACCATGCTTTCCGTTTTGTCTGGGGTGGACAGGTATTATAATTTTTATCGTTATATTTCATATTATAATTTATATTCAAAAATACGGTTCTTTTTTATTTATTTTCGTTTGATTCTTATGTTTCAGGAAAAGAAGGCCTTGAAACATGTCAATGACTCCCACAAAATCTTTGATCTATATGTTCCACCAACTCAGTGGTTCCATAGTGCTATCATCGCATTCGATCTTGCCGAGTTATTCGGCACTGGTTACGGTACCATTAGCACCGGCATGCAGGGTGCTTTTGCTGAGAGATGGCATAAGGAGACATCATCTTTCTACTTTCCAGTTGGGGAGTTGACGATCACCCTCGATGATGTTGCCTGTTTGCTCCAACTACCTATAAGAGGTAGGTTACTCAACCATGTCAAGATAACCAAAGTTGATGCGATTGAGTTGATTGTTGAGCACTTGGGAGCTGATCCGTGCCAGATTGCTCAGGACTGTGACTCCACAAACGGGGCACACGTGAGGTTCTCCTACCTAAATGAGTTATATGGGGAGCACCTCCGTCAAGCAGCTATTGCAAAAAGAGTTGCACAGGCAGCCAGGGAGCCTACGGATGAGGATATTTTTGTTTAGTTTCACCGTGGTTGTGTCATCCGGTGTTTTCTAATGTACATGATAGAAACGTCCGTCTTTGTGGACACGAGTGACCACTACACCGATGTGGCCTACCTGATATATTTTATGGACTTGTCTACAGTTTGTGACTAGAACTGGGGTGTTGTTGTTTTGACCTACCTCTACCAGAAGCTGAATGAAGCTTCTAGATAGAGGGCAATGACGCTCACCGTCTCGTGCACTCTTCTCACAATACATTTTTTAACGATAAATTTTAATTAGTTTAAATTTATTTGTACTTACACATTATATTTTTGTTGATGCAAAACTAGATTATACTTTCACTGCATCCATGGTTACACCGTAGATCCCGACTATCATGACTTCATGCCAAGGGCTGCCAGGTTCATTCTCAACAGGGGCAACCATAATATGCTTCCTTACCGAGTGTTCCTTGATCGCACCAACCATGACGACATCAACTAGACCCCGTTTGCGGACTACAAGGAGGTTCTCCCCTTCGATACCATCTCGTTATACTTTGGGTGGCTATCTTATGGGTCTAACATGATGGTCAAGTATTTACCCGAGCGGTGTATGCGCCAGTTTGGCTTTATGCAAATGATACCCCGATCTCCTTTCCAGGCTGCCCCCGACACCATGATACAAAGGGTTCTAGATGACATCTTCCAAGATTGGGAGAATTATCTCGTGCCAGAGGAGTATCGGATGATGCGGGCATCCATGTGGCACTGTGTGGAGGGGTACACAACATGGTTCTTTAGAGTGTTGCACCTTTTCATGACACCGGATGGTGAATGACGTCCACCGAGGCTAGCACATGAGAAACTCTTGAAGATCGAGCAGGCCGAGGATGGTCATGCCATTGATCTAGTACCCATTTTTTAGCGTATCAGCCAATTGGACGGGAGGCGTTGGATGACGGGATTGTGCATGAGGGGGGAACCGATGCGATTTCCGTGGTGGAGAGGATGTTCATTGAGGCAGAGCGTACATTGCATTACCGCAGACAGAGGAGGGCGTCGTGGGGGGTCAGGATTAGGCATACACAGTAGCCTTTATGTTTTGTTATTTGATTTTGTTTAAATCACATTTTTTTCCGGAATAATTTATGTAATTTGATATTTCTTACAATTTTTCTACTTAATATTTATCACATAGTAATATTAAATGCTGGACTATCTTCAGAAGTTAGACCTCCTCTAAAAGTTACACCTTCATAAACATGAACCCCATAATTTTAACCACCAGAGTCTGAATCATTATCAAAATCTGGATTAGAATCAAATTCACCTTTTGAGTCATCCTCTGACTCTGACTTATCTTTAGAGTCTCCTTCAACTTCAGAGTCACCTTCTGACCCAAACTCATATTCAGAGGAAACATCCTCTTCAAATTCAGAAGTGTCTTTAAAATTAATTCAGGTGTCAACGTTGCACTAGAGTCAAATTGAGACTTTCTCCAATCCTAAGCTTCTAATTCTTTCACAATGACGTCTCTCCCGACTTCAAATTTATTAGTGATTGTAAAATAAGTTTGTACACACTTGTACCGTGGTACCCAATCAACAATATTACTTTTCTTATATCATCCAACTTCTTTCTAGTAGCACCTGGAACAAGTTTGTAACAAACTAAACCAAATACCCTTATATGAATCACACTTTGCTTATCTCCATTCTGTTTTTAAAAGGAATTGTTCCCTTCATCTTCTTCGTTGGACACCTGTTGAGCACATATGCTGAATTGACAACAGCTTCTCTCCACAAGGTGTGGCAGGTTCTTCTCTTTCAACATGCTCTTTGTCATATCAAACAAAGTTTTATTTCTTTTTTCAGCAAGATCATTTTGTTAAGAAGTGTTTGAATTAGTAACCTCATGCTCAATTCCGTTATCCTCATATAACATTTTGAACCCTGTAGAGTTGTACTCACCTCTAACACCACTTATGAGAATTTTCAGCTTCTGACCACTATGCTTTTCAACCTTCACCTTGAACTTCTGAAACTCAGTAAACACTTCATACTTAAACTTGATATGTGATTCACATGTAATCTTTGTGAACTCATCCACAAAATACTTGTTTCCTCCAAGTGAAGGTACTTAAAATGATCTACATACATCAAAATGCATTACTCCCAAAGCATGCTTTGCTCTTGGAGACACTTTTGATGCAAATGGAATCTAGGTTGTTTGCCTTTCATGCATATCTCACACGACTTTACTGGCTTCACAATATAAGGAATTCCATGTACTAACTCTTTGAACTCATATGCCTTCGGATTATGAAGTTCAGATGCCCCAATCTCTTATGCCACAACTCACTATCACCTTCACCATCTTCTGTGCTAAGGCATGTAGTTTCAGTTATCTCCATGTTCACCTTGAATATTATGTTTCTTCCCTACTCAGATTGCACAATCATCTTATGATCATATTAACATAACTTCAAGATATTTTCATCATAGTCACTAAGAAACCTTTCTCAATGAGCTGACCTATACTCATCAGGTTGCTCTTCATGCAACAAACATACCAAACATCCTTGATCAGAATAGTTTTACAATTATTCACTTTGGCTTTTACATTTCCCATAATTCAACATTAATGTATTTATCATCAACATATCTTATCTTTGTCCTTTTTCTAGATTCAAAATCAACCAACCATTGTTTATTTCCAATTAACTGATTTAAGCATTCAATGTCCATATACCATCAGTCTACCAAATATCCACAATCATATTTAAAAGTCATTAATAGCAAAAGTTCATCATTATAATCTCCTCTGGATATGTTTGCTTCTCCTGACTTCCTTTCCTTGTTTGACCAACAATCCTTAGTAAACTGGCCAAGCCTACTATAGTTGTAACACTGAACATTTCTCTTGTCAAGCTTTTACATTCTCTTCCGATGCTTTTTCTCATCAAAATTGGAGGCTTCTAACTTCTGAGAACCCCCACCATGTATCTTCTTGGCTTCTGACAAAAAATGCTTCTAACTCTTCTTTCCAGAAGACGCTTCAGAGCTTGCTTTACCTCTCTTTCAGAGGTTCTCTCAGTCAGACGCAACTCTTATGCCTCTAAACTATTTTGCAGCTCTTCAATTCTCACGGGGATGAGATTCTTGGAATTTTCAATTGCTACAACAATGTAATCAAATTGAGGAGTAAGATATCTCAATATCTTCTCAATGATTACTTATTCAAAAAGAATTTCTCCATAAGATTTCATATTATTTGTGATCACAAACAATCTATAGATTTAATCATGTACCTTCTCATTGTTCTTCATGATGAGATTCTCAGACTACTTATATAGAGATTGAAGCTTCACCTTCTTCAAAGATGCATCGCTACCGTAGCATTATGCCAGTATGTCTCATGCAACCTTCACCTTCGTTGAATCAACTATTTCTCAAACACATTCGCATCCACACACTGAAGGATGTAGAACAACGCTTTCTGATATTTCTTCCTCGTATCTCTTTGCGCATTTTCTCTGTTCCTCCGTCACATTAGCTGCAACCAGGATGTAACCGTCGGTGACTAGATCAAGAATGTTTTGAGCATCAAACAACACACGTATTTGAATCATCCACTAATTCTAATTCTTTTCGTCAAACACTTGAACTTTTGTATTCAAGCTATTTCCGTCGTTCATCTTCGTTCTTGTGCACTGAAACTCAAACAAAACTCAAATCTCATCAAACACTCGTGTTCTCGATTATGCAAATCAAGAAGTGCAATTTTGTTATGATTCTGATTGTGAATACAACGCGAATTCAAGCAACGAAATCAATCACACACCCCTTACGTACACATGTGTTTCCATGAGAATTGAATCAAATCTCTAGATACCAATTGTTGGAGCACAAGGTTGAAGATGAAGAGAAATGGTTACAACAAACTTGTTGAGAAAGAAACTCTATTACGATAAAATCTCTACAAAATCAATTACACTAAGGTGTTTAAATACACCAATGAAACATGCCACATAGACAAGACTAAAAGTAAAGTTTAGCTAACAATTAAGAACAACTTCGATAAAACTAGTGTTTGTGACTATCATCAGAAACTTCATACTATAATAATAGCTTCTAGAACAATATTTTTTGAGCATGAATTAGTTCTAATAAAAAATACATTAAAACATCAAAAATTAGACAAATTGATGTGTTAAACCATCATGTATTTAAATCATAGTCATATTCTTTTTTCTTACTCCATCCGTTTTAAAATGAGTGTTAGAGAAAAAAATTGTTTCAAATGAATGTTATTCTCATTTTTCAATGCAGTAATAATACCTATTTTTTCCAATTATATCATATAATAATTATTTTTTACACTACTTCAACTAAAGTAATACTAATTTAGTAAAAGTGTAATATCTCATGATAATATTATTATATTTTTTGATCTATGTACAAAAACCTTAAACGACACTCATTTTAAAATTAAGAGAATAATTTTATCAAACAAGTGCTATTCATTGTAGTTTCACTGGTAGACAAAAATAATGGGTTTTGGAGCGAATACACAGGCATGAACAGTTATTTGATAAAATTAAAATTTTTGTTTTAGATAGCTAAGGCTTAGAAAAAATAATTAAATTTAATTGAAATTTATGACAATGTAAAAAAATTTATATTATTAATTAATTATAGATAATTATTGTCGAAAGAAATTTAACTTTTATTTTAATTATTTATAAAATTGAATAGCAATGATGAATTGACCATGTAAATTATGGAGTAGTAATTAATCTCAAAAGAATTTGTCTGAATAAATTTTATGACTTGGTCTAGAGGACATGTATCTTTCTTGAGGAAAAAGATATGCATACAACTTATCGAAGAAGAAAATACTCGTTGAACTGTGATAAATATTTTTAAAATAAAAAATGTTTGCAATTCGACGGCTGCAAAATGCGAAATTGTGTGCTTATACATTATTTTAATTGAAGCTTTTTGACTCAATTATTTTATGCTGAAATGATTCTGTAGTTGAAAACCATACATAAATAATAAAATTAATATTAAAAAAATCATTTTATCTTGACTCAATCCGATTAACAATTCTTTCTTTTTCTAAGAATTAACTTACATTATCTTTGTCAATAAATTATCTATCACACACGTAGAGAAGATGTTTGTCATATGACTAAGATTTGTTTACGACATCTTGGAAAAGACTTTTAAAACCTTAAACAAAGTTCCCTACTATAAGAGATTTTCTATGACTCTAAATATGTAGATTGGGGGTTTTAATTTAAACTAAAATTTTGTCTAAAGAAAAATTAAAATAAAATTTATTGACATCCCACTTGTGAAATATTTATACATACTTATTAAGATGTGTCGGGCATTACAAAAAATTGTGTTTATTACCATTTGCAAAAAGTTGTTGGCATGCAATCAATAATAAAGAAAAAAAATTATTTGCAGTATTTTTTACACTAACTTATAAACTTTTTTTTTTTTTTTTTGTTATCATATGTAATAGTTGTTCTTTTCAATTAAATCATAAATCCGAATAAGAAATCAAATCTTTAACTATTCATACTCTATAGATTTTGCTCAATGTTTGGGCAAGAAGTTAGTGCTGAAAAATCTAGTATTTTGTTCTTTCCGAATGTGAGTAGATAAATGAGAGCTAAGCTAAATCATATGTTTGGGTTTAAGAAAACGACGCAGTTTGGCAAGTATTTGAGTGTTCCTTTTAGTGGCAAGACGCTCAAGAAAGAAGACTATCAGTATTCGATGGAGCAAGTTTTCAGTCGGCTTGCTAATTGGAAGACTAATGTTTTATCTTTTGCAGGTTGTGTTACTTTGGCTAAAAGTGTTATAAAGGTTATTCCTACATAACCAATGGTGACCAATTTGACACCTAAAGCTTGTCTTGATGAAATTTATAAGTTGTAGAGGAACTTCATATGGGGTGATACTGTGGACAAGAAGCGGTATCATGTAGTTAAATGGGAAAACTTGACTAAAGAGTGTGAAGCTGGAGGGTTAGGACTTCGTAACCTTGGGACTATGAACAAAGCATGCTTGTTGAAACTTAACTGGAAGCTCGTGACAAATTATGAGGAGTTGTGGTGTTGTGCTCTAAGAGGTATATATGACAGGGATGATATAGTTGATTATAACTGTACTAGAACATCACATTCTAGTTTGTGGAAAGCTTTATATAAAGGCATATCGAAATTATAGGAGGTAGGTATTTGGATTATTGGTAATGGTAACAACATTAATGGTTAGACTGATAGTTGGGTCGAGCCAGGATGGAGTATAGCTGATAGTGGTATTCATGTTCCAGAAGTGATGAGGGGTATGAAGGTTTCTGATTTGGTAAATGGTAACGGGGATTGGAATTGGCACCATCTAAATTGGTTACCTAAGGAGATTCAGGATAAGATGCGTGCAGTACTTACCCCCGCAGAGGAGCATGCTAAAGATTAGTTCCTAATTGGAGGGACTATGGGTGGTGTTTTTGCTGTGAAAGAGATGTCTAACTCGCTTTATCGGGTTCAAGACCAAGCTAAGAGTGGAGTTTGGAGATGCATTTGGTATTTGAAAGAATTCAGTATTTTATTTGGTTGTTAAAACATGATAGACTTTTGACTAATTTTAAGAAGAGTGGTATGGGGCTTGGTTTGACAGGTTGTGGCACATGTGGGCAATGTCTGTGAGGATGCGTTACATGTCATGTGTGATTATCCAACTGCTGAGAAAGTGTGGAGCAATATCGTTCCTAGCTATATTGTGCATTAATTCTATAGTCTGGATTTGCAGCAATGGATAAAATTTAATATGAAGGAGATAGATGGGGTGGGAAATGCGCGGAATAGTCGTTGGGCTACTAGTTGTAGTTTGTTATGGATGTGGCTTAATAAGGAGGAGCATTGTGAAGGTTTTATCAGGTCGTTCGATCCTGATGCTTATATTGGGAAACGTTTTTTGGATTATGCGGAGACAATAATGATGAATAGGGTGGTTACAGAAAAAGTTAGAATGGTTCAACGGATTTGGTGGTGTCCTCCTCGAAGGGGGTTGGATGAAGCTGGATGTGGATGGAGCTTGTCAAAATACTTTGGTCTCAGGATGTGGGGAAGTGATTAGGGATAATGAAGGGTCATCGATCCTTGGATTTGTAAAGTGCATAGATTCTTGCAATGTGTTTATGGCAGAATTGTGGGATTTATTGAAGGTCTTCAATTATTGCATAATCGAGGATTTTTTAAAGTGGAGATTAATGTTGATTCCACTAAGATTCTTAGGACTATTGATAGGAGATGCTCTGCCATGATTAAGAGTATTTCACTTATTACTCAAGTATGTAGGCTTATTGACAGGTCGGAGGAGGTTGTTATTTGTCACTTTTATAGGGAGGCTAATAGGTATGTTGATGCGCTTGCTAAGGTGGAATGTGGGATTCAACATGACATGGTGCTTTATGATGAGGTTTCAGATTGCATTGTGACGCTGCTTGAGAAGGACGCTAGAGACGTCTCCACTGCTAGAATAATGCGGTGTAGTTTCTTATTTTTGGACTCCGACGCTCGCTATAAAAGAAAACATAATTTAGAGTTAGTGCTCTGGTCTATAGTATACTACTAATATAGAATATGAGAATATTTTTATATTGGATATTGAACAAATGTAAAAATATTCTAAATTGGCCTATTATATTAATTATTAGCTTACTCTCATGTCAACAAAATTACATAGATTATAACCACACTAACAGAGATTTCCTTCCTGGAGAATTCTTGCCTTTGCATTCAGCCATCTATGTTGTCTTAAATTTAATGGTTAAGAAAACAAATAAATACAATTAGTTAAAAAAGATCAAAGTTATTGTGAATTTAACTATTGTAATTAGTGTTGTACAAACAATAGGAGATAGGAGATAGTGAGCATAGAGAATTCAGATTCCTCTCTCGTGAGATTTTAAATCCGATGAAATGTAAATTATTAAAAGTTTTTACCACAATTTAATTAAATTTATTAAAATAAATTGATGGTGGAGATTTAGACCGGATAACCTCACATATACTTTTTACAGGAGAGGATTCATATCCTATAACCATATAAAACTCATAACCAATTTAGAATATCATTCAAATTTCTTTATTTAAATTGATGGCGAAGTTTTCTTATAATATCTTTGATGTATTTAAGAATTCTTTTGGGTGCAAGTAGGTGATATGATCTAGTGTTCTCCATGAAACCACTTATCAAGCCAACACTTTTGCAAGTGTATAGTATTCTGTTACATAGATACCCCAGTGAGCCAATAACTTTGTTATATAGAATTGCATCTACAAACTTACCATTTTCTTCTTCTTCTTCAATTTAGTGCATGTTTTTATAGGAGTGATTTCAAAACCATAATTTCTCATTTGAATTTCTTCAAAATGTCTTATGCATATTTCTTTTTATACTAGAAAACTCCACCTTTTGTATTCATAAATTCCATTGTTAGGAAGTAAGGCGATTTTCCTAGGACAAACATCTCAAACTCATTCTTCATTCTAGCTTTGATTCTTAGCATTTCACCTTCATTTGATTATGTGATCAATAGATGATGTACGCATAAGAATAATATGATATGATCCCACTCATATGAATTATTTATATATAATTTATGTTTTGATGTGCACTTGTTGGTTTCTAGCTTGATGAGAAAAGATATATAAAATTTGTTCTTGAATGAGCCAACACTTGGCCACTGTAGGACAGGCTAAGTCCAGCGTCTGTCATGGTCCAAAAGACTACAATCTGACAGTATCTGTTGGAGACTTTTTCACGTGCACATTAAGACAACGTGGACAACCGTCAAATAACCACCACAAGTGTCTTAATGATTTTGACGTTAAATTTAAGAATGATTTTTTAATTATATATTTTTAATTTATATTAATTAATTTGAAATTTGAAATTTTAATTTTAATTTATTTAATTTTAATTTATTATTGTATATTATTATTACTTATCTTATAATTAGTTTTTATTTTATTTTATTATTTAATGGCAGTTATCCTCTCACAAATATTTCAGTCAAAATTTTCTTTTTATTAATTAATCTTATATATAAAAATTCTAAAAATTGTTAAGTGTTTTAATAATTTTGTCGTTAAAATTAAGGATGGTTTTGTAACTTTATATTTTATATTTATACTTTATTTTTATTTATTAATTTGAAATTTTTACATATTAATTTATATTTATTTCTTTTTTAATTTATTATTATTTATCTTATTAATCAGTCCTTTTCATTTTATTATTTTTATTATCTAATGGAAAGTTATCATCTCACCAAAATTTTCCGGTTAAAATTTTCATTTTATTAATTAATTTATAATTAAATATAAAAAATACACGGGCAGTATAAAATATTATTAAACAATAAAAAATATATATTTAATATATATATATATATATATATATATATATATATATATATATATATATATATATATATATATATATATATATATATATATATATATATATATATATATATATATATATATATATATATATATATCCTCTCACTTCCTTTCTATCATTCTGCCATCTTGCTCTAATTTGACCACTGATTCACTTTATTTATTTGTTCTTAAGAACCATTATTAAAAGAAGGGATGGCTCAACCATAAAAATATGAGAGAATCCAAATCTGCACTATATATGATTCTTCAACACTCCAATTCCTAACTTTAGATTTTTCACATTTTTGTGTGTTGGGACGTGTTTAAACGCAAGTTTACATTGCCAAAATCTTAACCAAACACATGCTATGTCAATGCATAAATATTTTTAAAAAAAATCATTTACCATAAAACTAATAAAATTAAAAGGGGTGGTGTAAGTAAGCCGTGATAAAAGTGGAAAGTGAAAAGTGGAAGTCATGCGTGGAAGCCATTAAAAGGTTAGGATCAGTGCTATACTTACCTTTTCTATTACAATGACATCCATAAGAGCAAAGTGTTTCTTTATTTGTTCAACTTTTTCTTTGAATAATCACTTTTGAAATGTCACATTAACATTGACACGGCATGGATTCTTATATTTGATACCTGTGACTCCTACATGATATCTCACATTTGTTCTTGATGTTATAGATAGGTCCATAACATCAATGGAGAGGAGACAACAAGATATACACATTAATAATATTTTGGAATATACTTTTTACATTTAACTCTTTGTCTATGCTCCACTACCATTGGTCAAGCTAGATTATTCGATTTAATGTATTGATCAATAAATAAAAAATTGAAAATTATACAATCTGACTTTGCAATATGCATACTTTTTAAGACAACACTTTTTTATGATGGGAAATAAATAGGCCCCACTCAACATATGTCAAGTCAAATTGCAAACTTGTTGGATAAGTTTCTTAATTTTTTTAACAAAATAAATTATCTAAATTTCAACATTCCATATACTTTTGTGAGAAAAATATCAAGTGATTCAAAGAGTAGTGATACTCCTACATCAAAATGATATATATATATATATATATATATATATATATATATATATATATATACACGACATGTTAACGAGTATTACCATTTATAAATTACGACATGTTTAATTTCTTAAGTATATACGTAATGTGGTAATTAAACTTTACGAATAAACCATATCTTTATTTTTGGTCCAAATTGAATGTGAGAAAATACACAAGAAGGGGGACTTGAATTGTGTAACTGATAACTTAACTTTTTCAAGCAACATCTTCTGAATCTGACCAAGTTCAGATTCTAAGCTTGGATATGCAACATCAGAATATTTAAAGTGCAGAAGCTATAAGTAAATTACATACAAAACATATCATGGTTCCTATATAGTAAGAGTCGTCCAGTCCCCTTGCCACGCAAGAGCTTTTCAATATAATCAATATATGATTACAATTTGCTTAAACACATCAGTCCAAGACTTCCTGCTCAATCTCACTAGAAATAGACTTATTGCGCAAACCAATTGTCCAGGACTTCTTTTCTCAATCAAACTAGAAGGAGACTTCCTTGCCTAAACTAATTGTTCAGGACTTCCTTGCTCAATCAAACTAGAAAATGACTTCCTTTCCTAAACCAATTGTATAAGACTTTCTTACTCAATTAAACTAGAATGAGACTTTTCTAAAATCTAAACAAAATGTTTAGATTACAACAAGATGTACTTAATATATAATCAGAGGTACAAATAATATAGCTCACACAAAGAACTTGATACTTGAGATTTCTAAGATATACAAGTATTAGAATATTCTCAAGTCTATGTGCAATACAACAACTATAAACTATAGCGTAAAAGTGAAATAGTTATTTCACTCTTTGTTTTTCTGTTGTTATTCTTGTTGTATTATTCCTGTTCACTTACTTTTGCATCTTTAGTTCCTTTTATATAAAGGGAAAAAAATCTGTTGGAAGCTTGCTTGCACTAGTGTCTTTTCTGAAGAAGTTATTCCCAAAAGAGAGATGTTGGAGTTGGAATGATGAGGATCTTCATCTTCTGAGTAATAGAATTATCCACTGTGTCTTTCTCAAGTAAGGCGTTCATATACATGAAGTAGGACAATGGAGAAATCATGTCATTTTTCCGTGAGCCTTATGCTAAAACATCTAGTTGACTTCCTCCACAATTCAAGATGTTGACAAAATGTAATTTCTTTTGCATAAAGTACACACAAAATAGCTTTGCAATATGCCTCCAACAAGGCATTTAGTTCTATTGGAATCATCAGAGGCAAAGTCAATATAGAAATTGAGTTTATATTCAAATATGATAAGCTTTAATGTGGCACTGAGGTTTAGCTTGAAACTCAGGTTATGATCCATTAGAATCTATTTTCACATGCTTCTTCTTTACAAGCTCTTTGACAAGGTTAAAACCAAGTTAAATATAAGCTTTATGATCCTGCACACTTAATCAAATATTTGTATATCCTATTGTTCTTTAATTACTTTTGTTATCATCAAAACCACAGGAGTATGCACTCAATTATTGCAAACATATTTTGTTCCAGCAATCTCTCTCTTGTTAATGATGACAAAGATAAGTATTTTGAGAACAATTGATTGGTCGGTTTTAATAATTTGAAAACATAAGAGGCTAAGGCTTTTAAGCCCCCTGAGTCTAACAATCCATAAGTTGAGGTTTGTAAGTTCCACCTAAGTTCTATCCAAATTACTTAAATCATTTTGATAATAACTTGGCAGCACAAGAGTTTGAGGTTTGTAAGCTCCCCTGAGTCTAACATTTCATAGATTGAGGTTTGTAATCTCTACCTAGATTTTGTCCAAATTGAAATTATGGTATATAGATATCAGATGTCCTAAGAAATGTCGATACACTGATATCTAATCAAAAAACAATGAACAGTTTAAAACACAGTTTAACAGTACTGAAAGTAAACATTATGCACATTTGTTAAATCAGTTCGGTGTACAACAACACCTACGTTTGGGGGCTACCAAGCCAGATAGGAAGTCCACTAAATAGTATCTATTCGTAGACCCACAATAAACTCTCACCAGTTTACAATCTAATCACCTAATCACTACTTGTGCTTAACTTCTACCTAAGACTCACCTAGATATGAGACCCTTCTCAAATCCCTTTCAATCACAATAGTGATTAAAATACCAATACTTAGAAAGTTTTAGAAGACACTCTTAAATGACACAAAATTATTCAATGCTTAAAAGCTTATGAATGATTGACAACTCAAAGAGACAATCCTACTCTTGTATCAAGGTGATATTAGAGAGACTCACAATTAACAAGAACAAAAATCGTAAAAGAATACAATAACTGCACAACGCGTTCCACACTTGTATTAGGTTTGTATCCTTCTTTTTATAACCTTGAATGGACTGGATTTGAGCTTAAAAAATGCAGCTGGTCAAATGTTGAAAATATCCAAAAACTTCTGCTTAAAGATAATACTTCAATCATATGTTTCCAAAAATATATCAACATTTAGAGAAACAAATTAATCTTCTAAATCAAATAGAATATTTCGATTCCTCAGTCTTGGACGCCATATAATATAGCATAGTATTCCTAGAATATTCAGAGCCTATTACAACTAAACAAGTCCAAGTGTATAACTGTAACAATCAAGATGTCATATAAACTTCATAGGACATCGTGTCCAATATTTTCCTCTGCAAGTTAGAACATCATATTTAACATGTTGTTGCCAAATTACTTTTACCAAAATTAATGCTAATCATAAAAATAGAGTATTAGCAATCTCTCTCTTGGGAAAATTTTGGCTAAAAGAAATCTAAATTCCAGCAAAATATCATAGGTTTGAAACTAAATCAAACTCACACATCATAATATCAAAGATATGAGCAGTAGAAAAAAACATCAGTATCAGTTAGTGGAATCTGCAAACACAACAACATTGAGAAAAATAATTTCTCAGTCAGTGAGATATCTCAGGACATCATGTATGACATCTCTTCACAACAACCCAATGTTGCTACAAATTCTTCCCCTTAACAGCAACCATCATCAGTTACCTCAGTTAAAGGTTAATTTTCTTCCTTAATGGCACCCATCAACAGAGTTATCATTAGTTAGTGGTTACAACACTAACACATATTACTCCCCCTTTTAACCATAATATGACAAAGGTAATCAAAACATGCAAACCATAGTAGCACATGAAGTTAAGTAGCACAGAGGTGCATACAAGATGCTAAAATTATTATGGGGATTTCACCCCTACAAAAACATATGCCAAAAACAAACAAAAGAAAAACTCAAAACATAGTAATGCTTCTACATCAAACTCAACACCAACATTATCATCATAAAAACTTGAATACTCTGGTCCTTCACCATCAACATCATTAACACCAGATTCACTGTCCTCATCATTTGTCTCATCACCTTCAGATGCATTTTGATCTGATTTAGTAGCACCTTCAGCTTCAACATGTGTTGGCCTAAGACCTCTAGACGCTACATGCTTTAAAACATATTTGCATGTGTCGACCTAAAACACGTGTGTGGCGACAAATACAATAAAAAATTATGCTAAAACTTATTTTTCAAGACATTTGTCAATTTCAAAATGGTTTTAAATGATTCCTAATTCTTCTAATGCAAGGGAGTGCCACAAGACATAAAGATACTGTCAAATATACAAAAATGATAAGTTTTTATAGTTTTGACATCATGTAAAACATAGAATGGTGAAGTTGCACTCACATGAAATACTTTCTCGGACTTCATATAAAGCATCTCACTGAAGGAACATTTGAATGTCAAACTAAGTATTGTCTAGAATTACTGAAATGATTCGGAATGGACGTGAAGCAACTCGTTTTTTTTCAAAAAATCATTTAATTTGAATTTTCAAAAATAGTGAAATCGCCACCTAATTTTTATTTGTTCTAAAAGAAGAACGGGAAAATATAGATAAAACCCACGAGAGATAAGGATAAGACGGTCTGCGAAATTAAGAGATATAGGTTCGGGAGTTGGTTATGCAAGGGGAAGGTATTAGCACCCCTTACATCCATCGTACTCGATGGTACCCATTTAGTTCAAAGTGTGGTTGTGTGTTAGTATGAAATTTTTTACGATCTTCTAAATTTAAAAATAGAAAAAAAAAGAGGAGAAATGTTTTTATTATTTTTGAGTTTGACACGGTTTTGAAACCGCGTGCCTACGTATTCCCTCGTGCAATGGGAAAGTCAAAACTCCGTAGTTCTTCTAAAAAATGATTGTTTGTTGATTGATTTTAAATGAAAAGACAAGTCGTCATTTTTAAAGGAGAAGACTCGTCTAACGTCCACAAGGTGTGATAAAGAATAAAGGACTACGCACCAACATGAGGGAGGGTTTGAGAACACCTCTAGTACTCAAGTGGAGAAGTCGAAAACCTTGGGAATAGAGGAAGAAGCGTCTCAATTATAAATGAATCATGTCTAATCTTGAAAAGGTTTAAAGGTAAAGGGTGCTTGGACGCACAAAAGATATTGAATGTGTTGGAATTGATTTTAAATTGTGGATGTCAAGTACCAAAACGTTGGGATATCCTCTAACGATTCAATACTCGAGATTGGTGATTGAGGTCAACTGATCATCTCTCATCCAAAATCTTTATTATGAAAAGAGTGAGGTGAAACAAAGTTCACTTTTATTAAGTGTATGGAATAAAGTATTTAAGTCATTGGGTTACCCTCTAATGGCCCAAATACTTTACATTTTAATTAAATCGTCGGGATATCCTCTAACGGTTCAATTAAATACCATAGCACTATGTTTTTTGTTGTTGTAGAAATTCATTTTTGAAAATAACTCGACGTTGGATCGAGGTTTGAGAAGAAGACTCGACGTTGGGTCGAATTTTATTGAAAGTGTTTTAAATGCTTGGTGAATGGAAAAAGAATAGGATCGAGATAATTGTAAATCACATGTAAAATCGACAAAGCCCATACAAGGTGGCCAACCTAAGTATAAAATAATTAAATTACATGTGTACTAGCAAAGTGGGCTAGTCTACTAAGACGACCAATTGGGACAATTGATCGAAATAGGCTCACTGTAAGAAGGCCCAGGATCAAGCGTACATGTGTGCATGTGTGGTCATCGCGACGCTTCGTAGCTTTGTCGACTTACGGTTTAAAATGATTTACAAATATTAGTTTAAAAAGATTTTTTGGTTTGTGTAAGTGACAGTTAAATTAAATAAAATAAATGTGCACTAAATTATTACAAGAATTGTTTTTTGGGAGAGGGATACATGAATTATAAATGGGGATTAAACGGTAAAATAAAATGGAAAGCGGTAAAATTATTTACAACGCATCAAGGGGATTGGGGTACATTTTTCCGAATGAGGATAAATAAATTAAAGAAGAAATGATAAATTAAATATGTAAAAGCATACCACCGAAACTAAATTCGGTGAAACTTAAATATCAATTATTGTATTTTATTTTATTATCTAGAATAGATTATATGAACTAATTCTAAGAAATTAAATAACATACTTGTGTTCATACATATTCAAGAAATTAAATTGAATTAAAAATTTAAAATTGCAACACAAAGAAGATTAATATAACTAAATTCAAACTTATTTACGAATTAATAGATAAAGTATAATAAAAATAGTATGTATATAATATATATTTACAATACTAAATATATGAAATAAAAATAATACTAAGTATAATTATATTTACAGTATAAAATATAAAATAAAATAAAAATGCAAGTATATCTATACATTGTTAAATATTAAATAAAAATAAAAACAGTAATATGGATATGCTAATGAACAAGAATAAATGCTAATTGAAAGTAATTATTTCGAATAATCCTTGAATGTCTACACAAACAAAAAACTCGTTAGTAGCATGAGTGGGATAAAATAAACATGAAATTGCAATAAACCGAAAAATGGTTAGTAAACAAAGTATGGAATCGAAATGCAATTAAATGAATGCATTAACAATTCAAGAATCAAGAATTTACATGATTATCGATTCACAAATGGACTCACCCAAAAACTCACGCTATTAATCAATCGAAAAACGGAAAATTGAGTTTTAAGCGCATTTGAACCACATGAACCGGAAATGGGCAGCAACTTAATTTTATTAAGAGACACTCAAAAAATTCCACTTAAATCAAATAAACTACCGAAACACCATTGTCATTGCATCCAAAATTCCATCGTTCAAATACAAATTGATTCTCGGTTAAATCTTACGCAAATAATGCGACATAGACCTTGAACCATCATCGAAACCAATATGGAATACTTATCTCAAATTCAATCGAAATTAAAAGAAACAAGAATAACATAATACACGGTATTCCAACGGTTTCTCGGTTAAATCTTACATGAATAGACACGACATCGATATTAAACCATCATCAAAACCCAAAGCTACCTAGAGATCACTCATCACAAATTCCATTGAACATAAGCGAGAATAACACAATAAATATTCCAATAGTTTCTCGGTTTGATTTTTACACGAATGATACGGTTAATCAATAAACCATCATCGAAACTATAAAAAAAATGCATCTTTACTCACAAACTTCAGTCGAAATAAAAATGAAAGAAATACAATATCTCGATGGTTTCTCGGTTTGATTTTAACACGAATAAACGTGGCATTATCGTCACCTTCATCGAAACATAAAAATACAGTTTTACTTACAAACTTCAATTGAAATTAAAAATGAGAGAAAAATACAATATCAAGTTTCTTGGCTAAATCGTACGCGGTTAAACGCGACATCGATATCAAGCCATCATAGAAATTAACAAAATTCATCAACGCTATCATCCATCCACTTTAAAAAGAACAATCCGACTCCATCACAACACAAGTTTATTATCAGTATATTTTCTAGAATTCACAAACCAATGTTATAACCAATCTTAACATAAATTCGACATCAACAATATGATTCGGAAAAAATTCGACAGCATAACCACAATAAATTTGAAGTTCACTTACAGATCCATTAGCACAATTAGTTTGTATCAGAATCGTATCAGTCATTCATCATCAAAACTCGACAAATATTCAGTTTAACAAATTAAAAGGAATTAGATTTTACCGAAACTTTGGAAAATCAACAGAAACCGTGTTGCCGGAACTTGTTGTTGCTGTTGTGTCGAACGAAATCTGCAAGGTGAAGAGGAGTATGTCGTTCTGTGAGAAGGAACGACGATGGTGAGAGACGGCAGTGAGGAAGTGTTACGGTGGGGATAGTGTTTACGGCGAGAAGGCGAGCGGATGAGAACGAAGGTGAGTGTTGGGCTTTAACGGCAGCAGGGTGTGAAGAAACGGAAGGAGTGTGGAGGAACCAGAGGGTGTTACGATGATGAGTTTGTTCCGGCTAGTACATGGAGCATGGCAGAGTGGAAGAAACAGGGGGTGAGAGCGGAAAGGGAGACAAAACAGTGGCGACAACAGGGCTGACGGAAGGGAAGGCTGTGAAGGCAGCGTGAAAGTCGCGGTTGGAAGGAAACAGGGGCGGCTGGGTTTACGAAGGTGAGAGAGAAGCTACGATAGAGGGATTGGTGGATAGCAGCAACACTGGGGTTGGATGGTACGACGGTGAGAAAGAGCAAGAATGGAGGAAACGGCGGATGTATGGTGAAAAAGGTGGAGGTTGTGAAACGGTGAAAGGCGGAAGGGTTCACGGCGGGAGAGTGACAGAGACGAATGGATGATGATAACGGCGGAATGAAGAGACAGTGTCGCGACGGAACAGAGGAAGGAGAACAGGGGAGGTTGAAGTTAACGATGAAGAAGATACTCCTTCTTCTGAGAATTTTTTTTATAATTTTATCTGTTGTTTTTTTTAACCTCCGCCTTTTTACTTTTTTCAAATTGGCCCCCCACTTGAACAGTAACATGACACTAGTATATATAGTATAAAATTAGGTTTTACATAATTTTCAAAAATGCCTAAAATGCCCCTTTATAATTAAATGGGCCACAAAAATGGATCTGTTAAAAATTAATAAGCCCAACAGTATTTTTGTTTGATTTTTTTGAGATAAAAAATGGACACCTAAAATTGTCAAAAATGATAAAAGTTCGGACAATAAATTATCCGAAAAATAATATGAACACATTAAAATAAACTACGAGTCTTGTAAATTAAAGAAAAATTATTGAAATGGTTAAAATTAAAATAAAATGATAATAAAGAATACCCGATTTTAAAATACTTACAGTTAAATACGAGTCTTCAAACCGATCGAAAAATTAGGAGAACACATTTTCATGATCTACGACACGTAGATTCATAAAGCGAGAGTAAAAATGAAAACTTGAAATATTTTCTCCGCTAATTTTCGACAAGATCGAATTGCTTTTAACAATGCTTATAAAATCGAAATATCGATATCACCGACATATAAATAATTTAAAAATCAATGCAATAAACAGAGAGAGAGGTAAAAATGCATGAAGTAACATAACAGGTATTTTACAACTAAAAACGATGCAAACATCAATTAAAACTAACTTTTGGTCAATTTAAATACGACGAAATGATGCAAATGCAATGTGTGAATGACTGTTTTTTTTAATTTTAAATATAATGCAAGTAGAAAAATAGCAGGGTAAAATTTGGGGTGCAACAGGACGGTGTAAAGGAAATTAACACACCTATGGCAACAAATGGAAATTTGGATAGAGATGAAAAGGGTAAGGATGTTGATGTCAAAAAATATAGAAGTATGATTGGTTCACTTATATATCTTACAACATCTAAGACCAATATTACGTTTAGCATTTGTATGTGTGCACAATATCAATCGGCCCCCAAGGAACTGCACTTAAAAGTAGTTAAGTGTATTCCTAGATACCTTATTGGTACTTATAAGTTAGGATTTTGGTATTTCAAGGGAAGCGATTGTAGCTTGGTTGGTTACTCCGACTCCGATTTTGTCGGTTACAAATTGGATAGGAAAAATACTAGTGAGACTTGTCATATGTTTTCAAAATCCTTGGTTAGTTGACATAGTAAAAAGTAAGCTTTCGTAGCTTTGTCAACGACCGAGACGGAATACGTGGCATCCCGTAGTTGTTGTGTCCAAATTTTGTGGCTTAAGCAACAATTACTTGATTTTGACATTAAATTTTATGTATTCCTATCATGTGCGACAACACTAGTGTAATTAATCTAACCAAGAATTCGGCGCTACATTGTCGCACTAAACATATTGAGATACATCACCATTTTCTTCGCAATCATGTTAAAAAGGGATGTCGTATTTGAACATGTTGATAGTATAAATCAACTTGCCGATATTTTCACTAACCATCTTGCAACCAAACCATTTTTCAACATAAGTGGAGAATTGGGGATCATTGATATCTCCAATGTTGCTTAATTTTGCTTTGTTGTTTGCATTTTATACTCTTGCTCTAACTCTTTATTTGAGTATTTTATATCATGTGAGTGCAACTTTCATTCCATTAAGAGTGAGGTAATATTGTTTTAAATTTCTCCTTGAAAGTAAGACTTTTTTAATGCATGTTATTAGTTGGTTAGAAATGTTTGGTGTGTTCTCAAATGATGAAAACCATGAATATTCATTTCTAAATTTTTTTATTGATAATCATTTTGTGTTTTCAATGCATATAATTATAATGACTTCATGTATTAATTCTTTCTCATTTGTATAAGTTTGTTCTTGTGTATACAATCATGTATTTTTATTATTATTGTTTTTGCATTCGTGCATGATTTATATATGCGTATAATTTGGATATACGTTTCTTGTTGAAGTTGGTTACATATGATGATAACATCTTTATTTTGGATTTAGTAACGACGTGTTTGTCGTTATGCTAGACACGTGTGTGTAGTATCATGAGTTCAATTATATTATTCAAATTATTTTGAATCATACAAAAATCTCTTTCATATACACAACGAGGAAGCGTAGTCGATTTATTTTGAGTTATATTTAGACACTTTTTAATTTGAACTAAGAGCCAGCACCACAATTACTTGGAATCGAATATACAGAAAAGTGAGCACTTTCCTTAATTTTAAGAATAAAATTAGAATCTTAAGCAATATGCATAGGCCACAGAGAAAAGAAATTATCACATTACCAAAAGTAAAGTCGTCAATGTGCTATGATGTAGTTAAATAGATATTAGAAAAATAGTATTTGATACTTTTTAGTTGGATATGATTCAGATCTTATAAAGTTGTAGGTTGAAAATCTTTTGCGATGTCTATAGTGTCAGGTTTCATATACAGAAGCATATTATATTTTTTTATCTAAAGAAACTATACTTTGTTTGGTTTAAATAGTCTAGAAAACTTCAATTTCTATTAGAATCAAATCTATAAAAATGCAAACTGAATGTATAGATCGAGCAAACTAAGACGACTATTAAAAGTAAGTTCTTTTATATATTATAATTAAATATTTGATTTTTAAAAAAGTTTTAAAATTTTTTACGATTAATTTTTTTGAAAAATTAATGTTAATTTTGGTAATTAAATATTTACATTTTTGTTAAGGTTGAATTATCTTTTAAAATACGAATAATACGATTTTTTTTTATAATCTGCGCCATGTTGTCAACTCTCACATGTTGATTAAACAAAATGATTTTTTCCTAGTTCTAATAAAAAGGATAGTGCAAATTTCTTATTTATAGTGAAAACATGATTTGAACACATGAATTTCCAATTAAAATAGTATTTGGTTACCAACAAAGCTAAGCAAATATCTAAACATAATTTTCATTTTTTTTAAAAAAATAATTTTCATTTTTTGAGGTCTAATATATCTTTAAGAAAAAAATATGTTTTTGAATCCCTATACGAGGCCTAGCCTACCTTATCCTTGGACCGACTCTGCGCCAATAAAAAGAAAATATATCAACATAATTTTAAATAGGTTGTGTTTAAATATTGTATTAATATGGTGAACAATATTAAACAGAAGGGAATAAGTGTTTAAAAAGAAATACAAATAAAATGATGATAATATTAATTTATTGATTTTCATAATTGTAATTTCACCAAGAAAAGTTGTGATACTCTTGAAATAATATATAAAAGAAATTCAACCGTCGAGCTAGAGCGAATGAACACACGAGATAAAGAAGATAAATATTTTATTCATAAATGTTTTTCTAAACTTAGAAATGCTAGAAACAATGTTAGTTCGTTTGTTAATAACAAATATTTAAAAATTAAGAATTGGAATTAGAAAACTGACCCAGTCTTCAAATCGAGAGATGATGATGTTTACAACTTTCATGGAAAATCCAAGAAGGAATAGATCGTCGAGAAGTTGAATGAAGTAATAACTCAACTACTAAAAGAAGAAGGCATGGGCTTTGAAATGCCTCAAAAAATATAAAATAATGAAGTTATCACCAAGATTTATTTGTTCCAAAAGGAATGGGAAAATATCGAATAAAATCCACAAACAAAGGATAAGATGGTCCTCGATACCAAAGAGAGGGTGCAGGAGCTAGTTATGCAAGGGGAGGTATTAACATGCCTCACATCCATCGTACTCGATGAGAACCATTTAGTTAAATTGTGTTCGATGATATTTGTCTCTTTGTACACGAACTTCCTGTCTATAGGCTGTAACACCCCTTCTAAAATACCCCGTATAATATTAATTATATCAATGATTTAAGTCATAGTTCATCAGAGTTAACACGGAACAAGGGATGCCACAATTATTAAATAAAATCCTCAAATGCTAGGAGGATCAATATTTCAGATAATTCAGTCAAATTAAGACCATATCTTACACAGCGGAAAATATCCTAACCAAAAACGGAATAGTCCAATCATTATTATTCCCAACAAAATTTAAAGAAACAATTAAACAATATCTAATTCCTCAACTAACGCTCCTGTTACAATCTAATCGAGATGACAATGATAAGCTCTAGATATCCTCACCAACTCCGAAATAATAATTTTAAAGTGGTGATTCTATAATATTTATTATAAAGCATATTAATCCAATTTCAAAATAACATATTAAATCACAATTACAATATACAATACAACATTACATGGAATCAATCGGAATGGTAACACCGTCCTAACATGTTACAATTCCATGCAAATAAAATGCAGACTCAATGCATGTGGTACCAACACGTGACCAAGTCACCCAACACTGATCCATCATCAACCGGATACATTAACCATCGATTCGTCCATAAACACCCGGACACGAATCCAATCCTCACTCGGGTGGTTATCGGCAATCCAAGTCAAATTCCGCACAATGGGAATTAACTTCACCAAAACAATGCATATGCACGCACATCACTAGCATGCAACATCAATCAGTCTATGTAATACATCAACTTAACATAACTGAATCAAACCAATCAACATGATATTTCAACCAATCATGCATACAATTAACAGCAGCATAGACATGCTTTACATCCACACAATACCAATACATCCATCAACACAGGATCTATACACATCAATATGCTACCAAAAGTCACCTATTTCGGAATTTGGCTCATTTTCAAAATAATTTCAATTTTTGGAAAATATTTTCATTTCATAAAATAGAGCATTAAATTTAGGAAATAACGTCCAAAACGGCGCTCAAAACGGACTTACGGTTTGAAAGTTATGAATTTTCAAAGTTTGACATTTTCAAAAATAAAGGTAACGCTGTTCCTTATGAAAAGTTCAAATTTCACGCTTCGTTTGGGAACCGGTTCCTACCCATACAGAACCGGTTCCGAGTGCATTTTTCCAATTTTTCAAATTTTCAATGTGGAACCGGTTCCTCCCCTGAACCGGTTTGCAGAGCCATTTCCTGCACTTTTGACAGCATTCATTCATTCTCAATCAAACCCAAACTTACCCATACGAATCCTAACATGGAAAACACTAAAACACATCCAATTTGCATCATTATCACATCAAACAACATATTTCCATCATTTCTTTTCATCTACTGACACTCTAATTGTTTTCAATATACATCCATGGAAACCTAGAAATTCCTAAACCGAGATTTCCTAACATGCTATGATCTATACGGTCAAATTCAAAACCGATAATATGAAATAACTAATCGAAATCACCCCTTACCTTGTGGGTTCTTCGAATTCTGACACTTTAGGTCTCTTCCTTCTTTCTCCTCTTCTCAACTTCACGTATTCTTGTTTTCTCCAAAATGACTCTTTTTTCCTCCTTTCCTTATTTTATTCCTTTTATTCCTTTTAACATAAATAAAATAAATTCAATAATGAGTAGAGTCTTTTACTCCTCACACCCTCACTTTACTCAACACACCTCTCACAATTCCATTCCTTTATTCCATAATTAAACCCAATAAATCCAATATATTAATAAATTACATTCTCAATTAAATTAATAATTAAAAATCATAATTATTAAATTATTATTTGGGTGTCACAACTCTCCCAACTAAAGAGTTTTAAAACATACCTCGACGAATAGTTCGGGATACGAGTCCTTCATCTCCAGCTCCCAAGTGACATTTCCATCTGCTGGTCCTCCAATGCGATCTCTTTGCCTCGCAACTTCCGATCCTCAATTCGCAGTACCGCTAAATTCTCGACTGTATCGCATCTCATGAGACGGATCAACATACTTCCTTAGAGATACATGGAAAACATCGTGCAAATGACGGCAAAGCAATCTGATATGCAACCTTCCCAATTCTCTTGGTAATCTGAAACAGACCAATAAAACGTGGAGTCAACTTCCTTTACTTCAAAGCTCGACCAATACCAGTCATCGGAGTAACTCGCATGAAAACATGTTCTCCTTCACTAAACTCAAGATCTTTCCTCCTCTTATCGTGATAACTTTTCTGACGACTCTGAGAAGTTCTCATCTTCTCCTGAATCATCTTAATCTTTTCCGAAGTCTGTTGAACAATTTCCGGTCCAATCACAGCACTCTCTCCAGATTCATACCAACACAACGGAGTCCGACACCTCCTACCATACAATGCTTCAAACGGAGCCATACCGATGCTCGAATGAAAACTATTGTTATGGGTAAACTCAATCAACGGTAGATAACTATCCCAAGCTCCACCCTTCTCCAACACAAAAGCTCTCAGCAAATCTTCCAACGACGGAATCGTTCTTTCCGTCTGACCATCTGTCTGCGGATGATAAGCGGAACTCAAACGTAACTTAGTACCCAAGGCTTCTTGCAATCCTGTCCAGAACTTAGATGTAAACCTCGGATCTCGATCTGACACAATGCTAGAAGGAATACCATGTAGACTCACAATCTTTTCAACATACAATTCTGCCAACCTCTCCATCGGATAATCCATTCTCATCAGAATAAAGTGAGCAGATTTTGTCAACCTATCCACAATAACCCAGATAGAATCACAATTCTTAGCCGTCCTTGGCAAACCAGACACAAAATCCATAGAGATTCCATCCCACTTCCATTCTGGAACAAACAACGGCTCCATCAATCCTGACGGTTTCTGATGCTCGATTTTCGACTTCTGATAAACTAAACAAGCATACACAAACTCAGCAATTTCCTTTTTCATTCCCGGCCACCAAAACAACTTCTTCAAATCATGGTACATTTTAGTAGCACCGGGATGAATACTCAACCCGCTACGATGTCCTTCTTCCAAAATACTCTTCCTAATCTCGGCAACATCCGGATCACACACCCTACTACCAAATCTCATAACACCATTCTCATCCATTCTGAACTCGCCTCCTTGACCTTGGTTGATCAATGTCAATTTATCAACTAATCCAATATCAGACTTCTGTCCATTTCTAATCTCTTCGAGAATACCACTAGTCAGTTTCAACATACCCAATTTTACACTATTCGGAGTAGTTTCACAAACCAAACTTAAATCTCTGAACTGCTCAACCAAATCTAACTCACGGACCATTTACATCGACATATGCAAGGACTTCCTACTCAAGGCATCCGCAACTACGTTTGCCTTACCAGGATGGTAATTCAAACCGAAATCATAATCCTTTAGGAATTCTAACCATCTTCTCTGCCTCATATTCAACTCCTTCTGATCAAAGAGATACTTCAGACTCTTGTGATCACTGAATACCTCAAACCGAGAACCATATAAATAATGCCTCCATAACTTCAAAACAAATACGACAGCTGCCAACTCCAAATCATGAGTCGGATAATTCCTTTCATGTACTTTCAATTGTCTCAAAGCATAAGCCACAACCTGCTTATCTTGCATCAACACACCACCTAACCCCATCAATGATGCATCACAATACACAACAAAAGACTTAGTCGGATCTGGCAAAATCAAGATCGGAGCACTTGTTAACCTCCTCTTCAGCTCTTGAAATCCCTTCTCACATTCAACATCCCAAACAAATATCTGACCCTTCCTGGTCAACTTAGTCAACGGCAACGTTAGTTTGGAAAATCCTTCAACAAACTTCCGGTAATAACCTGCAAGCCCCAGAAAACTACGGATCTCAGAAGCATCCTTCGGCGCTTCCCACTGAGATACTGCTTCTACTTTCGTAGGATCCACAGCAATTCCATTCTTGGAATTACATGGCCAAGAAAACTTACTTCATCTAACCAGAATTCACACTTGGACATTAGTTGAAAATTAGTCAACTGTGGTCAACGTACAATTAAACTTCATCATTTTTTATCAACATTAATAGTTTGAAGTCACATTCATCATTTGATCAAGGTTTGATCATGATTCATCAAGAAAACTTAAGATTTGATCAAAAGTCAAAGTTTCCAAATTAGGGTTTCTTGACAAAAAGCCAACAGAACTTTGACCAGACATAACTTTCACATACTTTATTAGAATTTTTTCTACCAAAGCTCATTTTTAATAGAATTCAATTCTCTACAACTTCATGTCTCAAAAGATTTGGCCAAAAATGCTTCATTTCAGAGTTATGGATCAAGACATTATAGGTCCATCTAAAAGTCACCAAAAAGTCATCTTTTTGCAAAGAATTGTACATGAACATGGAAACTTCAATGAATATGAAACCCAAAGAAATGATTAGAGGACATCTTGAGATTTCTAAAAAGTCCAAGAACACTTAAAAATGTTGAGAATTGAGCGAGATACAACTTGTGCAAGTTTGGGAAATTTGAAGAAGTGCATGGTGAGAAATACTTTGCAAATTCAAAATTTCTTCAAATGGGCCTAAGTTTTTGTGATCCAAACTTGTTCTTGATATTCTCCATGACCTACAAACTCAGTTACACACCCTCCTCTCATTTATTTAATTTATTTTTGAATTATATCATTTAAATTCAATTTAAATAAAATAAAATGCAAGGAATGAAGTCATGGCGTGTTGGGCTTATTTTCCAAGTATCTTGAGGTCCAAGATAGCTCATCACAAGCTGTCAAATTCGTACAAGAGGAATTAAGGCAAGATTGAGCCAATTTTGGAAAGTTTTGTTAAAATTTTCAATCAAATATCTTTGCATTCAAGGCAATATATTTTGATTCAAGTCTTGACCTAATTTCACTCTCCTATATATACACTACAAGATCAGACATAGAGAGATGAATCCATGCATCCAAAAGCTAGGGTTTTGATCCAAAAATCTCAAAGAAACTTGCACCTTCAAAATCCTAGTTGCAGCCTCTTTCAAAAGCTTCCAAGCATTCCATCGTGTTCCTGCGGTATTGTAGGGTAAGTACATGTCCAAAGACATGGCAAAAGACCTCTGAAACGGATGTATCATGAACTCAGTTTTCCTTAAACTTTTGTTATTCATATTTTAAATATTATTGTGTTTTTGATTGAACTAACACTACTAACGCTTTCCTGAGATGCTATGGAATAGTTTAGAATGATCACATGGAGTTCTAATGGCCAAAACACGATCTGCCATTGTTAGGGCTTTGGATCGGAGAAGCTTCGTACCACATGTTCCAGGCTATTTTAGAATAAACCGACACCACCATTGAACATGTAGTGGTCGATTTAGGGGGGGTAGCCATGATATCTCGCTTTGAATTTCGTTATTTTGCAGGTTTGAAAAATCAAACCATCGGAGAAAATGGTGGTTCCCGACACCGACGATGACGTTAACCGGTCTCTCGTCTGCGTGGCACGATCAAGTCGTCTCATTGTCCAGTCAACAACCCTAGCGTACTCTCTCCAGTTCTGATTGGCTCGACTCGAGCATCTGGGACCCACGCGCAGACTTTGTTTGATGTCAATTTTTAAACTTTGTTTTATTATATAATCATTTGTTTGTGTTTCAATGACAACAAACGCAATTGGTGAAGGGAATGCACTCATAACTCACAAAACCTGGGTTCAATCCCAGCGCCTGCCATCCCAATTTTTGCCAAAATTTTCTAACATATTTCTTCTTCTTTTTTTTTATTTTTTTTCTAACTTAATTCAATTTCTTTTCAAAATTAATTTAAACTATTTTTAAAAATCACAAAAATAATTTAATTTTAGATTTAGGTTAATTAAACATTTAATTAATTTTTGACATAAAAATAATTTATTTTTCTCATAATTTAAATTGTTTTTCACAATTAATTAATAATTAACTTAGAAATTAGGTTTTATTAACTAAATCGATTTCAAAAAATACCAACAACATTTTTTCTTTTACAATTAGGGTTTAGACACTCTTTCTTATCCTTAGACATTTTTCTCCTATTTATTTACTTTATTTCGCATTTAAATTCTAGAAATTGATGTATAGGTCGCAAGGGTATTTTTGTAATAGCGTAGATTTACATTTCTCGCAATTTACTTTCCGCACCTCTATTATGTAATTGCCCCAAAGCCATGTAATGACGTAGGATTTTACTTTCCGCACCTTTACTTTCCTACAAATATACACTGCTAGATGTATGCTAACTAAGGTTTGTATGGCAAAATTAAAATCAACCTTAGGTCACTTTTAACTCAAGATAATATATCTGAATTCAACACACTCTTTCACACTTGCACCGCCCTTAGGGTATCCTCTCATGTTGCCTTTCGAATACAATGGTCATGTCCCTTAAACGTAGGGGTACCATTAGCAAAAGTCCCTTGATTCAAAAATCATCACAAAGATCATAGTCCCTTGATGACCCTCGATATTGCCTACGAATATATATGATCTCGTCCTTCGGTTGTTGCCTACGAATAAGTGATGATCATTCCTACGAAATGCTCACCCCTATTGAAGAGATGCGTGAAACATTGTAGGAAATTGTACCTTACGACGACAGTCGAAAGATATAGAAGATCGAGTACCGCTCGCCATCGATTGACAATGAAGAGAATCTTCCGTTCATAAACCGTGATCTGAAGAAGTCGCTAATTTACGTGCTATGTGGTCTAGTTATGACATTTTTCGGGAGAAAGTTCCAATCGAGCTAGATGCGACTTTATCAAGAATCATAGATGACACGATGAGGATGTTGCAACGTCCACCCGTATATTGATTTGTAATATTTGTTTTCTGTTTAACTACTAAATGTATTTGCTAAATTTATGTTATGAATTATATGTATCTCTATGTTAAACAATGCAATGAAATTTTCTGGTTTCTATTATAATTAAAATCAAATTTCCAGTTTCGGTACAGAATCGAAAATAAAGTTCCAGTTTGATGTATATTTTATCAGATGGTGGTGCGCATCAGAAGTATATTTCAAATTTTAAAGAATATTTTAAAAAATTTGTGTGGTGCGTAAGAAGATCACGAGATAGAATAAGAAATTCACATGTATTATCTTTTTTATAATTTCAAGCCAGCCAAATACAAAACATAACCAACATTAAATCCACAATTAATCAGAGTAATAACGGATAGATAATTAATCATAAAAATAGCAATAAATTTAAGTAGTATTATTAGTATCCGTTGATCTGTTATTAAACTAAATCAACGGCTAAGATAGGTTCACATTTTCTTCTTCATTATTCCGCTCCCATCACTGAGTATGTAACGGTTTTCACAAACTATCCGTTAGAGAAACGGTGCCAAATAATTAAATATGAATGAATAAAATAAATAAATAACTAATTTCACCATTTATGTTACCGTTATAGAAACTGAAACGTCACCTTAAAAATCGCGTATATATTCCCACAACTCTTCCTCAACAATATCTACAACGTTAACATTTCTCTTCTCTCTCTCTTCAATTTCTACAATATCTACAACGTTAACATTTCTCTTCTCTCTTCGTTCTCGTTACTTCATTTTCTGTCTCTACAATGGCTGAAACAAAAACCACTCACTGCATTGTTGAAATCCCGGTAGATCAAGAACATCGTGAAACCAACAACAAGGCTTTGTTGTGTTCCAATATGTTCGAGGCGATTGATGATCACCCATTAACCGAAATCTCTGAATCTCCTGGTCATCTCTTGCTCTTGAAGCTGTGGCAGAGAGAAGAAAATCTCTTCGCCAAACGCATTTTGAGAAAAGAAACCAGAATGGATTCGATAAAATCGGAACTTTTTCAGCTCTCTTCGTTTTTCTTTATCTTCCATGGTTTTTTCTTAACACTGTTGTTTACTTCGTGGGCGAAAGCGCAGAAGGGTGGTGGTAGTTGTAGGATTTGGTGGATACCTTCGATGATTTCGCTTTGTACTTCGATTGTGTTTGTGTTTTTGGTTCAGGTGAAGTTGTTTAGGTATTGGAAAGTGTGGGAGCGGTTGCAGAGGGAGAGGTGTGATAGTAGAGGGGTTGGGAGGTGTATTCAGGAGTTGAGGATGAAAGGGGCTAGCTTTGATTTGTCGAAGGAGTTGGGTTTGAGTGGGAAGAGGATGAAGAGTTCGAGTGTGGAGATTAAGTGGAAGGTGGTTACTTGGTTTTCGAGGTATTTGCTTACTGTTTGTCTTGTTTGTTTTACAGGTTTGGCTTTTCCTGCTTCCAAGTTTGTTCTATGTGCCTTGTGATGATGATGAGGATGGCAATGTTGATGGAGCTTGGATTTGTTAACTGTTAATGATTATGGTAAACATTAAAGGTATTGTTTTTCTTCATTTTTGCTATTTGCTTTAATGAGATTTGTGTTGTTTTTAGGGTTTAATGTTTTCTTGCTTTTTCAGCCTCTGGGAATGAAGCAATGTTGGTCCGATTGATCAGAGAACCCTTTTGAGTTGAGGGAATTGTATATGAAGTATTTAGTTCGATTGCTGATGAGATTCAGAGGTTTTAGTGTGAATCATGGACAAGCACAAAAAATGGCCTTAGAGGTTTCAATGCAAACTACAACTTTAGCAAGGGTGGGAATGGACCATATCATGGTCTCAGAGGTTTCAATGTAAACTACAAATTTAACAAGGATGGGAATGAAGCATATGTACGGAGGAGAGACAAGGATCATTGTTCCAAGTTACAGCTGAGAAGGTTTCTGCTTGTGACTAAGTCACTGTGACTACTGACTTGAGCATGATTCTGTTATGTAGCAACACCTCTTGTGTGCCCTTGGCATCTACAATTTTGTGAGCACTGTAATGTAGCAATGATACTGCTAGCTGCTTCAAATTTGATACATTATCAGAACTTTACAATTTTGTTAACACTGATTCAGCTGTTTGTACTACTACCGGCTGCTTCAGTTTTGGTACATTATCAGAACTTAGGCTGCTTCCATTTTGATTCATTCTGTAATGCCGTAACCTTACTAAATAAAGGCTACAATTCATTTTTGGTGAATTCTTATTTATCCACCTAAAAAAATTGGATAATCTCCATCTGAGTTGCCAAGTGCTATTAAGTGTCCACGATGATGTGTTATATTTTTATTACTAAATGGTTGTATACCATTAATTATATGTATATAATCTTTTCAACTTCTTTTTTCTTCGATTCATTTTACAATTTATTTTTTTTCTTCTCCATTTTAATTTACTATTTTCTAAAAATTCTTCCATTAAATCAATCTCTTCTTTCTTAACTTCATCAACTTCTTCATCTTTACTACTTTCTCAACCAACTCTTATATATCTCACTAATATACTAAAATTATGGCATTTATTTTCTTTGACTTATTGAAATGGAATGGAGAGATGTTTTAAAAAAATACGGTGGTCTTAAATTTAATTTTCTTAAATCATAAATCAAATTAAAAAATTGTATTTATTTATTCATTTAACACCAAATTATAAATCAAACTATAATTTAAATTTGTCACTTTGTATTCGCTTTAATTTTTAATTTCGTCGTATATGAAATCTCAAATCACATAAACAAAATCAAACTATAAAAATATTTAATTTTTTTAAATTATATAGTCAAACTAAATAATTATATTTCTATCATATTTAATTTTTTTTAATAGTGCAGGTTTGATTATAAACTTTAATAATCTCGATTTTTGAAATTTGTCTTTACACATTTTAAAATAAAATTAAATAAAAAAAATACTTTATTTTTTGCAATAATCAATTATTAAAAAAAAAACGTAAATAACCATGAAAAATTTACGCAAATAACAATGGCTCCTGCTTTGATTTTAACAAGCAGGAGCCAACCAACATGGCGCCTCCTTGTAGTTTTTTTCCTAAAAGCCATCTCAGATGGGAAAAGCCATCTGAGATGGCGCCTATGTGTATTAGGTTAAAAAAAATCAATTTAAATTATAATGCATGACAATGTTATGAAATAAAACTTGTATTATAAATTTTCATTACAACGAATAGCGATTACATAAGTTTATTCCCGACGACCCGGGACTTGTAGATGATGTGAGGTTCTAGATTCGGCTGTTGTTGGGTCGATGACACCTGATCATGGGTTGATGGCTGCTCGTAGTGAATGCGATCAGGATCCATGAATGCCTCAAGATCTGCATTGTTTGTTGTACCGCTTTCGTATAAATGTGTATCCATGTTCTCATAGCTTGGTTGTTGTGGTGGGGGGTTAGGTTCCATTTGGGAACTATAGCAGTCGTCATCCGTATATGTGGATTGTGAATGAGTGGGGTAAAAAGGAAATTGGGTGTTTAGAGTCTCGTACCCATATGAATGGTGGGGGGTTTGGTACGACGATGGTTGGTGGTATGTTGGGTTGGTTGGGGAATATTCCTCAGGGAAGCCAGGGTCTGGGTTGAGGTGAGATGTTGATGGGCCCATATAGTGGGGTTGGACATATGCTCTTTGTTCGGTGTATTGTACTTGGGTGTGTGGCATATGTGAGTATTGGAATTGTGGGTCGGACATTTGGTTGGGTTGGTAATCAGGTTAAGGTTGGGGGTTGGGGCTGGGATTGAGTGTTGGTGATTTTGTGTCGTCGGGTTGGTTGGCAGGAGGTTAATGGATGTTGGGTCTGTTGTTGGTAGTGTTGTTGGAGTGGTTGTTGGTATTGTTGGTGTGGTTGTTGGTATTATTAGTGTGGTTGTTGTTGCTGGTGGTGGTGCCGAGGTTGTTGTTGAGGTTGTTGTTGGTATTGTTACACGATTAAAACAACAACATGAAAATGACGCATCAACAACACAAAAAATTATTTAAGACACTACAACCGTCAAAACAATTTCATCGGAACCATACATCATCGCAATAACGTTGACGTCTGTTTTGACTTCCTCCAACCAAATTTGAGGTTGACAAGTTGTGAAGTTCATGGTTGTTCTCTTCCTCTAGATCCTTCTAATTTCTTCACCGACTTCTATTTCTCCCTCTAACCAATGCATCAACTCTTTTTTTCAGTTTGACCATGGTAAATATGTGCCAAAATTTCATTTTCATTGGAGGTTTTGAGACCGGGAAAACAACGTATCCATCTCTGGTATGGATGTATGGAGATGTCATGATAGAAAAATAAGAGAGAGTAACAGAGAATATGAGATGAGAAGTTGAAAAAATGTGAAAAATGAAGGAAGGGTGGGTGTTTATTTATAAAAAACACAAATACACGTAGGAGCCATTTGAAGTGGCTCCTACATGTAAACAACAAGGAGGAGGCGCCATCCCAGATGGCTTTTTCATGACGAAGAGCCACATGGGATAGTGCCTATGTGTATTCTTTAAGAGCAGGAGTCATCTCAGATGGCTCCTATGTGTTATTTAGTCATGAAAGTTGGTTATTTGCGTAAAAAATTTTAAAAGTTGGTTATTTATGTATTTGTTTTTTAATAATTGGTTATTCCAAAAAAAAATTCTGATAATAAAATCAAAATAACTTTATTTAAAAAAGAAAAATAAATAGATAATGTTATTTTTAAAAAGATATTTATTAAACCAACTGAATGACTTAGTCGAAAAAAATCATAAATATAATTTAAGCTTAAATAAGTTTTTGGTCCCTTTAAAATTTCTAAATTTTATTTTTAGTCCCTCCAATATTTTCCTTCAAGAATTGGTACCTTCAATATATTGCATCTGAAGAATTAGTCCTTAATGTTAAAAATCACTAACGTCTGCTGAGTTGGCAATACAAATGAATTATATTTTTGGTTTTTTTATTTCCATAAATGACAGCGTGGCCTTGGAGGGACTAAAAACGAAATTTGAAAAATTTAGAGTGACCAAAAACTTATTTAACATTTTTTCTAAAACAAAATGATTCTAAATATTTTATAGAAAAATTACGATTTCAAATAAAAAAATTAGTTTTTTTTTATTTTTAAACAAGTTTCACTTTTATTTTTATTTTCAATAAACTTAATCATATTTTTATATATGCGGGATCATTGTTTTTCTTTGTGTAGTTCTATAATATTACTCATGAGAGATTTTAACTCATAAAACTAGTAAAAAACTCGTGCGTCGCACGGGTCCCGTCGAGATTTTATATTTCATGTATCTAATTATGACTTGTAAAGTTCATTTATATATATATTTAAGATAAAAATAAGTTAATGTAATTCAACAAAAAAATTAATCTATTTTGAACCAAATAATATTTTGAATCAAAATACACATTACATAAGCAACAAAAGGAATAGTTAAAAGATGGGCGTTAAAATAAACAATCTAGCTGTTATCTCATAGATACGTTCATATCTACCCGTGAATCCAGATGAGTTAACAAAACTCAAGAATAAATTTAATTTTCCAATTCAAATAATATTACTTTTAGATATTAGTAGATTTTCTACCCCTAAAATTTATGACTGTTTTCCGCCAAATATCAATTTTAAATCCATCTTTTTATATAGCATATTTATAATTTTTACAAACCATGTATGACCGCTCCCCGTCAATTTCAGTTGACTATAATGTTTCTCATTTATAAGCAGTGTTTTAAAAACCGGACCGGAGATCAAATCGGTGAATGTACTGGGTCACTGGTTTATTGGTTGAACCACTGGGTCACTGGTCGAACCGCATGACTAAACCGAATTAAACCGGATTAAACCGGATAACTCGGTTAATTAGACCGGCCTTTATAACAAAACTATACAGGTATAAAACTTGTCGAACCAGATGACTCAATCTCTACAAAATATAATTAGAACTAATTTTTTTTTTAAATATCATTTCATAAATAAATTCACAATTTGATAATTTAAATTTAAATTTTAAATATTTTAAATATTTTAAAAATATCATATCATAAATAAATTTACAATTTAATAATTTAAATTTAAATTTTAAATATAGTTATCATATATAATAAAATAGTACAAAATTACAAAGTATAATTGCAACATAGTATAATTGAATAATTTATAACAAAATAATTTTATTATCTACTATTTAGTTTCAAGGAGTAAAGATTATTTCAATATTAAGATATCTTTCTTCAATATCAAAATTATCTACAAAATCAACCACATCAACAATATTTTCTCTATCAATAATATAATTAATTAATTTAATTTTTTATTTAAATATAATATTTTAATAAAATAATCCAAATAAATTAAAAATTTAAATTGCATATTTTTAAAAAAATTTAAAAATTTTGAGTAAAAAAATTAAAAAAATTAAAAAATACAGTTGAACCACCGATTTTAGAAAACCGCCGGTTTTCCCGGTTTTTCCGGTTTTCACCGGTTCTTGCCGGTTCTTACCGGTTTAATAACATTTCCGATCCAGCTATTGAACCAGACCGGTTATCTGGCCGGTTCCCGGTTCGACCGGTCCGACCGGCCGGTCCGGTCCGGTTTTTAAAACACTGTTTATAAGTCATCGTAGACTCTAACAACAACCTTGATTAGAGAAATGGTTCCCAAAATTTCAACAGAATATGTGTCACAACACATATACAACTAAGAGTTGAAACTAAAAGATGATATAGAAATGTTTGCGGATATGATATGATTTTCAATTTTTTTTTAAAAAAAATATATCAATAGCATTCAAAATCATATAGTTTTTTCTTAAACTACTTTCAGAATAGTATTTAAAATTATATGTTTTTCACTACCAACTTTTAAACATTTATTCGTATTTATAAAAAAATCGTACAACAATTTTTATAACTTCAATTATATATAACAACAAAAGAAATAGTTAAAAGATGAGCGTTAAAATGAACAATCTAACTAGTATCTCATAATCTCATAGATACGTTCACATCTCCCCGTGAATCCAGATGAGTTAATAAAACTAAAGAGTAAAATTATTTTTCCAATTCAAATAATATTACCTTTTAGATATTAGTCAATTTTTCAAAACCTAAAATTTATGAAAGCTTCCCGTCAAATATCAAGTTTAAATCCTTCTTTTTTTAATAGTAAAATAAAATTGGTTAATGAAATATAAAAAATTGGTTAATGAATGATGAAATTGGTTAATAAATGACTAAATATTAAAAATAATTTAGTAGCACTTCTAACAGAGGTTGCTTTGGTGTTTCTATCAGAGGTTGCGTTAGAATGCTTCCTTCAGAAGTTGCTTTCACGTGCTTGACTAAAAGTTATATTCTTCATTAGAACTTCTAATACTTCATGATCTTCTCTAAGCCTTGTTGAATACATATTCTATCATGGTTTACATATGATGTTTACATATTTCATTAACCAATTTTATTTTACTATTGAAAAATATATAAATTTTTTATAAAAAAATATATTATTATAATAATATATTACTGTTCATAAATATTTTTTTATATTATAAACAGTAGTCTTCAGAACTTTCAACTTCTGAGTCGTCTTCAGAAGTTATCACTCCGGTCTTGAAACATAGCATTTGCCAAATAATTTGGGATTTTAAGAAAAATGTAGAAAAGGGCATTCTGGACATTTTATTTGGTATTATGTGACATGGCATAACAAAAATTTACAAATGTAACAAAAATATAAGCCACGTCAGCCTTTTAGGTGATGTGGCATCCTCAAGGTAAAAACTGAAACTTTTAAAATTTGTCAAGGTAACAATTGGAACTTTTTTTTTGGCAGGGGGTTTTTCAAATACACCCCATATGTCAGGGGTGAAAATAGGTATTAACCCTTTCATTTAATTACTTTAAAAATAAATATTTCATTTAATTACATTAAAATATTTATTAATCATGTTATTTAATTTGAATTATAATTAAATCACGAAAACTATATTTCTAAAAGGCTATGAAGCAAATAGTTTACTGGTAGAAGTATTGGATGTGCCTCAGATACAATACAGAAAGTGAATAGTGACTCAACTCATCTTCATGTTAAAAAAATTCATAGTTCAAATTTTTAACTTCAAGCTTGCATGTTTGTCTCTACCGAGTAGAGTACCTGCTATATAAATATAGTATGACACCCCAACCTCTTGCTACAAAATGTGTAGTTTTTGCTAGAGGAGTCAGAAGTTGCAACTTCTGAAGAGGAGTCAGAAGTTGCAACTTAAAAAAAAATACGACCCATATTTTTTATTGATTAATATCGTTAAGGATGTATACTTAAAAAACATGAATAAATACTTATTTTGAATTAATTTTTTTTATAAAAATATTACGGTAAATGTTTTAAGTTTTGTCTTATAGAAAAAAATTAAAGTAAATCATAAAATTAAATCCCCTTAAAATATACAAAAGCTAATTCTAATGATTGAATGCATTTATTTAAAATTAAATTATAATGTCTATATCTATTTCATTTAATTATATTAGAAATAATTATTTCATTTAATTACTTTAAAAATAAATATTTCATTTAATTATATTAAAATATTTATTAATTCAATTGTTATTTGAGATCAATTCAGTTTCTTAATTCGTTTCTTTTATTTAGATGGTTTACCTTTTCTTGTTCTAACTTAACACACATTTTAGACACCTGAAGTAAACTTGTTCATGCATACTAAACTATTATTGAGTGCAATGCAAAAAAGAGAGTGAACATGCAGTTGTTCAATGACATAATAAATGTATGACGCCTTCAAGGTCTCTCCTTTATCAGCTTTATAAAAACAATGATTTAGTGTTATATGAAAGATAATACTCTATCAAAGCAGATAAACAACATCAACACCTATAGATATATCTTGCTTCCAATTGTAGCTGAAAGCTCCAATTGAGGGGTTGGGTTCAAGCAAATTCTGAAATCAATAGATGCATAATGTAACACCCCCTTCTATTTACCCGCGTTTTATACATAATAATCAGAGTATTTTAATCACAACCAAGAAGGCGTCACAATTTAAATCATAAAATTTTAACCAAAACAGCGTCATGCTTCACTGAAGAATACTCATCCATTAAATCATACTCAAATTATGTTTAACAATGAAATGAAACATAATTAAATCCGAATACTTTACTCAACAGTTATTCCGGATAATAAATCAACATAATTCGAAATTTTAAAATATCCATTAAAGGATTCCAAACAATCGTTTTCCCATGTTACATCTACGAGCACGACAACGACACGCGGACTAAATCACGACTCAATACTAGAGCTATCCTCACCAATCCAAGCAATGATAACCTCGGATCGAAAATGTTGAGTAAGGGTGAGATTCCAATTCAATATAACATGCATTATCGTTTCTAAAATACAATGAATAAAGATCGTTAGTTCATTAACCAAACACAAGTCATAATCAATGCACAAGGCGCTTCACACAATGAACATGTATATAATCAAACAATGGAAATTGCAACACTGAAACCATCCTAGCATGTTACAATCCCATATGCAATGGACTCTATGCATGTGGTACCAAACGTGAACCGCGTTCACCCACTCCGTTACTCGTGGAAAGCAGTAATCCATGATTCGCCCAGAACACTGAGTCAAGAATCCAATCCATGATTCGCCCATAACCACCGGGTCAAGAATCTAGCCTCACTACCTCTGCACCATGTAAGTCTATTGGCTCTGCCAGTTCACCTCCGCACAATGGGAATGAACCAATTTAACAAATGCTCATGCATGCATCATAAAAGCATGCAACATTAATTCAACGGAATATGATAACAACATAATTCCACATAATTGCCAATATCAACATATATCGCATGATAACAACATAATCATGAACTACTTATCACAAAACATAAATATGTCAAATGCTTACTCCTCAATCAGTAAGACTATCACCAGTATACACAATAACAACCACACATGATATCAATACAATCATGAATAAACAACAAGGGAAAGAAACATCACATGAACGTCAATCTCCATTTAACTTGTCAAACAATCTAAACCAATTCATAGATTACGATCTCAACATAATTCACTTATTGCCAATCACTAATGTATCACATTCAATCACAATGAATAATCAACACAACATTGTAAACATTAGTCCTCGACCGATAACTCAGGCCATTCATATTAATTTCCCATTATCCTTAATTAATCACTCTTTTCAAAATCGGAACTCGACTATATTTAAAATAATTTTAGCAAAAGAATATTTTCTCTTTTCAAAGGTAGTATTTTAAATTTAAGAAATAACGTAAACGAATCGAGTTACGGTTTAGAAAATATGAAGTTTTGAAGTTTTGGAAATTTTTTTGGAAAAATACTCGCTCCCTGATTTTTGAATGGGGAACCGGTTCCTACCTATACAGGAACCGGTTCCTGAGTGTAAAAATCCCAATTTTGGCCAATTTAACACTGGGAACTCGGTTCCTCCCACAGGAACCGGTTCCCGACTGTGACAATAATTTGCTACTTTTTGACAGCATTTTCCATTCTTACTCATTTCCAAACTTACTAACACGATTTGGTACATTAGGAACATCATTTCATCGTCATTTCACACCAGTATAACATCACACAACATAGTTTATTCATCCCTATCAATTATCTGACATATTTATGATTCCTAATTCCAACACCGACACAAATAGGGTTTATTCCTATAACTCATAATCATCATAATTCAAATTCTCTAACATACCCAATTATCCCTATGATTCCCAAAACCCATAAGGCATATTAACCGACCGAACGAAATCACCCCTTACCTCGCGATGATTCTTCGATCCCTCTTGGTGTCGGCTTTTCCTCTCTTTTCCTCTTCTCTCCAATTCCACGTGAAAACAGTTTCTCCAAAAAAACCTATTATTTCCTTTCTTTGTCCTTTTTATGTTCCTTTAATTATTCCAATAAAATAAAATAATTAAAACTTAATAATTAGTAGAGTGATTTACTCTCTTACACCCACCGTTTACTCTGCACACCTCAAAACATTTCCTCATTTAATGACCCAATTAATCCAACTAAAATTAATACTCGAGACTTCATTTAATTAAATAATTAAATCCTCACTTATTTAATATTTAAATTAAATCGGGGTGTCACAACTCTCCCCCACTAAAAGAGTTTTCGTCCTCGAAAACATACCTTAGACGAACAGTTCGGGATACGAGTCCTTCATCGACTCTCCACTCCCAAGTTACATTCCTTCATGGTCCTCCCACTACTATTACTGCTATCTCTTTACCTCGCAATTGCTTCACTTTTCGATCCTCAATTCGCGCACCGCTTCAATCAAGTTATCCCACGAACATCATCTATTTGAATCTCATGAGACGGATCCGCAATGTACCTCCTCAATCGAGATACGTGGAAAACATCATGCAAATTAGCAAGTGGCGGTAAAGCAATCGATAAGCAACTTTCCCAACTCTTTGGTAATCAAACGGACCAATAAAGCGGTCAACTTCTTTGACTTCAAGGCTCGACCAATACCCGTCATCGGAGTAACTCTCATGAACACATGGTCTCCTTCATTAAACTCAAGATCTTTCCTTCTCTTATCATGATAACTTTTCGACTCGAGAAGTTCTCATCTTCTCTGAATCATCTTAATCCTTTAAAGTTTGTTGAACAATCTCGGTCCAATCACACTTTCTCGATTCATACCAACACAACGGTGTCCGACATCTCCTACCATACGATGCCTCAAACGGAGCCATACCGATGCTCGAATGAAAACTATTGTTGTAGGTAAACTCTATCAACGCAAATAGCTATCCCAAGCTCCACCTTTCTAACACACAAGCTCTCAAAATCTTCTAACGAATCGCCTCTCCGTTTGACCATCATGCGGATGATATGCGGAACTCAATCGTAACTTAGTACCTAGAGCCTCCTGCAATCCTGTCCAGAACTTAGAAGTAAACCTCGGATCTCTATCCGACACAATGCTAGACGGAATACCATGCAAACCTACAACCTTTTCGACATACACTTCTGCCAACCTCTCCATCGGATAATCCATTCTTATCGGAATGAAGTGAGCGAGACTTTGTCAATCGATCGACAATAACCCAAATAGAATCACGACTCTTAGTTGTCTTGAGATCCGAAATCTATAGAAATGTCATCCCATTTCCATTCCGAACAAACAACGGTTCCACCAATCCCGCGACCTCGATGTTCAATCTTGATTTCGACACACCAAACATGCGTACACAAACTCGGCAATTTCCTTTTTCATTCTAGGCCACCAAAATAATTTCTTCAAATCATGATACATCTTAGTAGCACCAGGATGAATACTCAATCCACTACGATGTCCTTCTTCTAAGATACTCTTTCGATCTCGGAACATCCGACACACACTCTTTCACCAAATCTCATAACACCATTCTCGTCGATTCGAAATTCACCTCCTTGACCTTGGTTAATCAATGTCACTTGTCCACTAAACCAACATCGGACTTACATCCATTTGAATCCTTCCAAAATACCACTAGTCAGCTTCAACATGCCCAACTTCACACTATTCTGAGTAGTTTCACAAACCAAACTCAAGTCTCTAAATTGTTCCACCAATTCTAATTCACGAACCGTTAACATCGACATATGCAAGGATTTCCTGCTCAACGCATCTGCCATGACGTTTGCCTTACCAGGATGGTAATTCAAACCAAAATCATAATCCTTGAGAAATTCTAACCATCTTCTCTGCCTCCTGTTCAACTCTTTCTGATTAAAGAGATACTTCAGGCTCTTATGATTACTGAACACTTCAAACCGTGAACCATACAGACAATACCTTCATAACTTCAAAACAAATACAACAGCTGTTAAATTTCAAATCACGGGTCGGATGATCCCTTTCATGCACTTTTAATTGTCTCAAGCATAAGCCACAACCGCTTATCCTTCATCAACACACCGCCTAAACCCATCAATGACGCATCACAATACACAACAAGGGACCCTTAGGATTCGTCAAAATTAAAATCGAGCACTAGTCAACCTCTCTTCCACTATTGGAATCCTTCCTCACAATCGAAATCCCAAAATAATACACTTGGTTTTACAAATCTATTTCTCGAGCACCTTCAATAGCTTCTTCAATTTTCTATATCTAAAGTTGACGTCTTATGCGGTGTCATAGAAATAAGTTTTGTACATTAAGAAGATTTTGATATCTTGTGGTTCGAAGAAGGATCATGGAGCTCGAGATGAGATGATGTTAAAGTATTCGGGGAACATAGTGAATGTCATAGTTCGGAAAGAAAAGAATTAACCTTCGAATGGATGTATTGAATTAGGAGTGTCGAGCGAAAATAATGGTAATATGTGTAAAACGAGCTTCGATCGAATTATGTCGGAGGAAATGGGTTCAAATCGAAGTGAGTGATGCATTTGAAATTCAAAGCAGCGGGATAAAAGGGAGTTGAAACGCTGAAGAAACGGTTCGGCGTGGGCGAGAGAAGCATGGTGTCTTATGTTCTAAACGTGGCAAGATCTTATGGGTCGACCGTTATGGTCGAATTAGTATAAATAGAGTCTTAATGTTAGGATTTCGTGTGTCATATCTATTGTACTAAAATTCACCACATTCAAAATACCACATGGCTAGGGAAACGAATGCACGAATGATGTACGTATGATTGCACCAAAGCTTTATTATTCAACAATGTATCTTTATCCTTCCAGTTTAACTTTATCTTGCACCAATGTCTTTTAAGTTTCTTTACTTTCAAAGTCATTTCATTTAAATGTTTTTCTACCATCGCTGAAGTTCTTTACTTTTCCAAAACTTTTACATTAACGCCGTTATTTCCCAGAAAGCTTTTTATACATTTGTTTACATTCCTGTTTTTTTTACGTTTCGCGCAGTTACTTTGAAAATCTTTTACACTTTAAGAGTTTATTGAATATTGCTGCATTTATATACTTTCTTGCCTTTTCAAATTTGAATGTTCTTGTTTGTTCGAACCAAATATACATTATTTACTTGATCATATCACTAAGTAATCGAAACGTACTTGAACCCATACAAAACATCCAAAAACAAGTCTCAAATATGAATCTTTATCTTAAGTTTATACCAACGACCGATACCCTATAGGATCAATCTAGTCGATCCTGCAAGTTACGGAGGATTGAATAACATAATGCTTATAACGCTTTATTCGATAGTTTGGAAGACTAGCGGTTGTTTCACCGAAATCACTGAACAAAATGGTACACCTGGTGGGACTCAGTTTGGCCGTTATAAATTAAGAAAATTATAACCATAATTATTATAAAAATTCTTTCTGAGTAAACAAAGTCATTGGTATATGAACCTTAGGAGTGGTAGAATAACTAAGAGTGACCAACCTTTACCCAGAAGAAATCGAAATAATAGAATGTCTAATAATCAACAAGGGAACAAAATGCCCCACATGGAGCAGCACTAATGCGTGCATTTCGTGCAACGTCGGTCGATCCCTTGAATGCATCGGTTGCATCTTCGACTAGTAATATAGCCACGAATGGAACAAGTGGCATGTCAACAAACAATTCGATCTTGGGCAATACAGAACCACTTTGGTTACCACGGGATCCGTCCCACAACCAGGGACACAAGCCCATTTCGCCACCCCACTAAACTAGACCACCTAGTTTCGAGGGTAATAGACCCGAAACCCTCCTTATGGGATGCCAACATCCTTTATGGCAGCTTGCAAACTTCGACAAATGCATCACCCCAATTAGGATGCGGATGCGGGGTTAATCAATTTCCTAATAACCAAGGTGCGGGGTTATAGCGCCTTACCCACCCTAACCACGAAAACCAAATGGCTTTTAGGCAATTGATGGATGATAGTAACCATAACATGATAGGGTATTAGCACAAACTATGCAAGAAATCTTCGCCCAATAGTTCGAACGTGGCAATAGAGAAAATGCGGATAATATGAGTCGAATAGCAGATTTCTTTGCTCACGAGCGTGAACCGGTGTGGTTCGAGCGAATGCACCTATCATCGAACAAGCCATTGACCCACCCTATAGGCCGTTAGAGAAGAATTTGACCGAGGGCAAGGGCACAAAGAGGAAATGCCCAATGATCCGAGAAGAACCACTTAGGGAAGTTGTAGAACCAAGGGCGGATCGAAGATATGATGCTCTAGTGATTCGAGAGGAACCACGGAGGGAGTTGGGGAACAGGCCGTGCTCGAAGGCAAGAGGCCCGGCGTTCGAGAAGAACAACCTAGAGGAGTAGTTATGGTAGGTAGAAACCAAGATGCTTGTGTGGTCCATAGAATTGAAATGATAATATCTTGGCGTAAAATAACCTAACCACCATGATAGAGAATAATGGCCCAAACGGTATTAATATGAGGATTAGGAGGCCAAATTATGCTTCTCCCATAGCGGATTATGTGATGCATACCGACTTACCAAGGGACACAAGATCCCTAAGTTTACAAAGTTCATTGGAGATACTAACGAATCAACATTGAACACATAGCCGTATCTAACCGGCAGAGACATAACCAATAATGAGAACCTTAGGATTAAGTATTTCCCGTTCCTCACGAAAATGCTTTCACCGGTTCACCACATTACCACCGGATCCATAGATACTTGGGCCCTTTTAGAAAGATTGTTCCATGAACAATTCTACATGGGACAATCCAAGATAAGTCAAAGGAACTAGCTAGTGTTAAGAGGAAGTTTTCAACCCATAGACGAATACTTGAATAGGTTCGCACTATTGAAATCGAGATGTTTCACAAGAGTCCCCGAACATGAATTAGTCGAAATGGCCTGGTGGCCTTGACTATTCGATTCGAAAGAAATTAGATACGCAATACTTGAGAGATATGGCTCGGTTGGCGATAGGGTTCGACAAGTCGAAAGACTAAAAGAGAAGGCCGGGCTTTCAAAAGTAATAAGAAAGAAAGAATTTCCTATGTCGAAACCGAGGAATCAAGACATCACGATTTCGAGGAGGTCAAGTGGACCTAGCGAGTTAAACAGCCCCACCCTACTCTTGTAAACTATTGGTTCCACAAAAGGGAAAGAAATTGTTGAAAATGAAAAACGACAAATTCCCAAAGAAGGTGTACACCTTTGACGTGACAAAGTGTGATGAGATTTTTGACACGCTTGTCAAAGATGGTCAACCGATTGTGCCATCGAATGTTAAAATACCTCCTTTAGATCAAAGAAAGAAAAGAGGATTTTGTAAATATCATAGTTTCTTAGGCCACAAAACCTCACGTTGTTTTTTTTCGGGATTTAATTGAGAATGCAATCAAAGAAGGCGTACTAAAGTTTCTTGATAAGCCAAAGATGAAGGTAGCGAGGATCCTCGGATATTGCAGACACCAACTACTCGAGCCTGCAGGCATGGGAGAAATAAACATGGTGGAAACACCAAGGGTCAATACATTGAAAGATGAAAACACGAGAATGAGAGTTGGGAACCAATCGGTCGATAATGGAGTCAGAAGACATCCACCAACAAGGCTTCGACTAAGCCGTAGCCATTGGTTTGGTCATCCAGTGCTTGAGGGCCGGAGAGTCGGGGACAAAATTGGTACAAAAGGCGAGGCGCCAATTAGAAAAGGTCCAAATTACAAAGCAACTTTCCCCTGAGAAAGAGATCTGGGATACTTTGGGAGAAGCCAGCGGAAGATTCGACTATCTGGTAAAATATTCTGCGCCAGAGAGTGCAAAAATCCCAATCGAAGCCATCAAACCATCAGGTTGGGGAGATGAGGATACAAAAGATGGAGAGGTAGAAGGACACAAGCCCAAGAAGGAAGTTGGGGACACTCTGGGGGAGCCTAGTGGCAAATTCGACTACCTGGTGAAATACTCTGCCCCAGAGAGTTCGAAAATACAACTCAAAGACATCGAACCGTCAGGTTGGGGAGATGAAGAAAAAGATGAAGAAAAAGATGGAGAGGTGGATGTTAATATGGTGGACATGGAGAAACCTTGTTCTGATATGCAAGAAATGGAGAAATATCTTGAGAAGGAAAAATACAAAAGGGAGGAAGGATATGCTGCAGATACCGGTTTAAAAATTACCTCATAGTATGCCACAAAGGAAATGATGCTTTGCCCGATGCGATCATCTGCAACGAGGATTGCTGCGAGTTCGAAAGGAGCCAAAGGGCTCGAGCTGGCGTCAACGGCGCCAAGACAATCAATTGTTTAGATGCTATCCTCGACACGGAGAGTGTGTTGGAATTCTTAGTACGCGCCATAAAGGGCAACGAAGTGTTTGATTTGCCCAAGGTGTTGATATGACCAAAACATGGCGGGGGCATTCGAAACCATTCCTTCGCGCCATCTTGGAATCACAAGGAGATGGGTCAAGAGTCGGCACCTCCACGGTAATCATAATCAAAGAAAGCGATAGTCCTTACCCCAAAGGTGCTCAAGAGTGACATTCGAATCCCTGAAGTACCAACGATAGATGGTGCGTCAAAACCAATAAGGGAAAGATAATGGAGAAGCAATGAGCGAAATGCGTCACGCCATGGTGTGGAGGCAGTTCAACAACAAAAGAAAAGAAGAGTTGAGGTGGAAAACTATAAAGGAAGAATCCATGTCAAGATCCCAATGGCGAAGGCAACAACGTGTTCGAAAGGTGAAGGAAATCTTTGGCGGTTGAAGAGGTAGTTTCGACCGGAAGAAAGAGGTGTTCAACACTAACAAACCAACGACAAGCAAGCCCGAAAATAAACCTCTAGTTAGTAGGAGACTCTTTGCGACACGAAACCGATGGATCAAAAGAATATACTCCGGGCGAGAGGAAGATGAGGATATCTTGACAGATAACTTCGAATCGAAGGAGAATCCTCACTCAACTTAAACTGCGTAGTGTCTGCTACCTTCGAATTCGGGCAAGAAACGAAATCAAGAACAGGAAGAGGATGATACCATTGATATGATGAAACATAGGCCGGTTGCTATTATGTCATGGATAATGGCGCCGTCGAAGCGAATGCATTCTTCGAACACCGAGCAAGAATGAAGAATCATCCAAGCCATTGTTCATTCGAGCAAAGGTTAATGCCCATGGTGTGAATAAGGTCTGGTAGATGGAGGCGCGGTTAATCTAATGCCTCGTTTATGTTAAAAAGGCGGGAATACAAGAAAGTGAGGTCAAACCGCATAACATGGTTCTATCAAATTATGAAGGAAAGTTGGTCAAACATTGGGAGTGGTGCAAGTGGAGTTAACCGTTGGTTCGACGCAGGCCACCATGTTCATGGTAATCGAAGCCAAGGCCAACTACAACCCGTTAGGAAGAGAATGGATCCATGGCGTGAGGCGGTTCCCGTCAATGCACCAAGGTTAGTGCTATGGAGAGAAGATGGGATAGTGGAGAACATTGAGGCGGATCGAGTTACTTCATGACTACAACAACCTAGTCAACAAAAGAAACTATGACAAGTATCTAGCACGAATAGCCCTTGTGCTCCAAATGAGGAGATGAGCGAAGTCGAGATGCACAATATTATATGACCCTTCGCCATGATGGCATGTATTGGGATAGAAAAATAATTAAAGGACTCGAAGGTACTTCGAAAAGACGGCCAGAAGGCTGGGAGTTCGACAATAGTGCTCATGATTGAGTCCTCCTTCTTCGAAAGGATTTCGGCCTACATGGCTGAGAACAAATGGATAGCGACTTGAAATAGCAGATAGTTGAAGAAAATAACATGAAAGGGCTGGTTCGAAAGACTCACCCTGAAGAAAATGAAATAGAACAAAGGCTAGATGCCATATATGATCTGAACCCGGTTTCGAGAAGGATCCTACAAACATAGGTGCTAAGATGTTGGCACAGGACCAACTCGAAGAGGTAAATTTGGGGGATGATAACGCAAAAAGAATAACTTATATAAGTGCGGTGGGTCCAAGTCTCAAGCAAGAGGTGATCGAAATCCTCAAGCAAAATAAAGATTGCTTGGCGTGGGACTACGACGAAATGCAGTTTGAAAAGAGAGTTAGTAGAGCAGACTTCCAATTAAGGATGGCAAAGCCCATCAAGCAAACTCCTAGGAGGTTCGCGCCATGCTCACGAAGATTAAAGTCGAGGTCGAAAGGTTGTTGCGTTGCAAGTTCATCGAACCACAAGGTATGTCGAATGGTTAGCTAATATAGTGCACATTATTAAAAATGGGTCCACGAGAATATGCATAGACTTTAGGGATTTAAATCAACCCCAGACCAATACTTTATGCGAGAAATGTTAATAGACTCTGCTGCAGGTTCGAATCTTAAGCATGCTAGATGGGTATTCGGTTATAACCAGATTTTTATTCTCAAGAGGATGTTGCCAAGACAGGATTTCGTTGTCCAGAGCCTTAGGCACCTATGAGTGGGTAGTGATGCCTTTTGGCTTGAAAAATGTCAGCCACTTACCAACGAGCAATGGATTCCATTTTTCATGATTTTATTGAGACTTTTATGCGGTGTATATTGATGACATAGTCATCAAGTCTCTCTTCGAAACTCATCTCGCACCATCTCGAGCCAATCATTCGAAAGAATGAGAAAACATGGCTTGAAAATGAATCCTTAAATGTGCATTTTTGTGCGAGGAGACTTCGGTTTGTGGTTCATAAAGGGAATCGAAATCAACCAAAATAAGACAAACGCCATCATGGAGACTAAAGCACCCACATCAAAAAAGAGTTGCGTCTGTTGGGAAGATAAATTTTCTTAGAAGATTCATCTCGAATCTAAGTGGAAAGATTCGCATTCTCTCCACTACGCTTAAAACAAGGCCAAGCCTTCGAGTGGAGTCAAGTACATCGAGGCCTTCGATGAAATTAAAGATACCTCTCTCAACCTCCTATTTTGTCTCCACCTTCGTGGGAAAGCCCATGAGACTACATATCGCTTCAATTTACTATAGGTAGTATGTTAGCACAAGAAGATAGTAATGGCATCGAAAGAGCTATATACTATTTAAGTAGGGTGCTAAATGATGCGAAACTAGATATAGTAACATAGAAAAGTTATGCCTATGTTTATACTTCTCTTGTATGAAACTTAAATATTATATAAAGCTGTTGATGTTTATGTCTCCTCTCATTTCGATGTTATCAAACACATCAAAACCAATTATGCATAGTAGAGTGGGTAAATGGGCTTTAGCCCTAAGAATATTCTTTAACCTTCATGCCTTTGAGGTGTGAAAGGCCAAGTAATTCTGACTTCATTGTGGATCACTCCGGTCGAAAAGACCATTATGGGTTATGTTGGGACGCAACCTTGGAAATTATACTTTGATGGTTCGACTCCAAAGAGGGTAGTGGTGTTGGGGTTCTTATAATTTCTCTGAAGGAATTCCAACAAAATTCAAGTATAAATTGGATGGCCTCGTTGCTCAAACAATGAAGTTTGAATCTGACGCTTATTGTTGGACTTGAAGCTTTGTTGGAATTGGGGCAACAAGTCGAAATTAAAGGTGACTCGAGTTAGTGGTCAAACAAATAACAACGGAATATAAATGCATAAAGGAAAATTTGATGACATACATCATAGCTAACAGATTGATCAAAAATTCGAATACATGAATATCCAACATATACCAAGAATAGAGAATCAAAAGCAAATGACCTAACACATTGGCTTGTGTTATAAAGTCTCTACAAAAACTTTAAAGAGTTGATCGAAATAAGAGGTAGGGTTATGGCTACCGACTAACACCATCGTTAGAAAATATTAAGTTAGGTTGTAGTGGTAAAGATAGATTCAAGTGTTAGCCATAAACACCGTATCGGATGCAGATTAGCGAAGCCCAATTGTAAGCTATCTAAAGGATCCAACTTTAACGTAGATAAAAAGCGAAATATAGAGCATTATCATATGTCCTTATGGGAAATGAATTGTTCAAGAAGACCCGAAGGTGTATTGCTCAAATGCCTAGGAGAAAGTGAGGCGTATCTAGCATTATCGAAGTTCATAATGGGGCATGTGGGGCACATCAAGCGAGGCCACAAGATGAAGTGGTTGCTATTCGATATGGTATGTCTTGGCCTAGCATGCTCAAAGATTGTATAGACTTCGCTAAAGGATGTGAAGAATGTCGAAACATGCGAGGATTCAACATGCTCCTGCGAGTGAGCTGCATTCGATCATTAAACCATGGCCCTTTAGAGGATGGGCGTTAGATTTAATAGGAGAAATCAATCGCCTCGTCTAAAGGTCAAAGTACATCTTGGTAGGAATAGATTATTTTACTAAGTGGATCGAGCGATACCACTAGTAGGCATGAAGCTATTATTGAATTTATACGAAACAAATAATCTATAGGTTCGGATTGCGGAAAGCATAACTACGGACCAAGGGCATGTTCTTATAGAAAGATGCAAGAGTTCGCTCGGAGATGGGATTTAGACTCGACATCAACACCATATTATGCTCAAGCAAATGGTCGGTCGAGCGACCAACAAAGTAATAATTGGTTTGATCAAAAACACATTGGTAAAAAGCCAAAGAATTGGCATAAAACTTTAGACCAAGTACTATGGGCATCAGAGACATCTCTAAAGAAGCTACAAATACTACACCTTTCAACTAACATTTGGCCATGATGCGGTCTTGCCTGAAATCCATCTACGTCGTTCGAATCCAAAGACAACATGAACTCCCCTCGTCATTATATTGGGAAATGATGGTGAATGAGTTAGTTGAGTTAGACAAGTCGACTACATGCATTGGAAATCCTAATGAGGCAAAAGGAAAGAGTGGCCAGGGCATATAACAAAAGAGTAAAAGGTAAGACATTCAACGTTAATGACTTAGTATGGAAAGTCATATTGCCCATGGACAAAAAGAATAAAGCATTGGGTAAATGGTCACCTCATTGGGAAGGCCCTTTTCGAATAGCAAAAACGTTTTCGAGCAATGCGTATGAAATAGAAGAACTGGCAGATGATAAACGAATCCTAAAGGTAAATGGGAAATATTTAAAGAAGTATAAACCATGCCTGCAGGAGATTCGAATACTAACGGTGTAGTCATAATATTATGAAGTGCCAAAATGGTAACATAATTGCCAAAATGGCATTGTTCAAGCGTTACGAATAAACATGTCAATCAAAATATAAGAGTTACAAAATAAACAAGATTCAGAAATGGGGATTGTTCCTCAGCCGGTTGAAGATATTCTTGAAAGACTCAAGTCTTTGTTGGGTACGCCGCACCTTCGAGGATGGCAACTTCACCTTTGAGTTGCTCACCGCATTTCAAAGAAGGCCTTTGTTAAGAAGTTCTTCAAATCGATTCTCAAAGGTGTTGGACTCGTAGGCAATTTGTTGCTGCTTGGGCCTCTTTGATCTTAGCCCAAGTTCTTGAATTTGTTTCTCCCGAGGAGGATGGATTGAGATCGAAGCTCATAGTCACTTTAGCTTGCTTAATATCGTGGCTTGCTCTTGACTTCTTTGAAAGCTTGAGCATGTTCATAAGCGGCATCCATTGAAGCTCTTTTCTCTTGGACTTTATTTGCAGCAGATTCATCACGGAGGCATCCAATCACATTATCCAACAAAGACAGAAGTTCGAACAGGATGGTACTAACTTCCAGAGAGCAGGTAGTGAGGTTAACTTGGTTCAGTAATCCCTTCATGATGAAACAGGCGGTACTATCTTGTTTAAGCACTTCGAATAGATCCACATCAAGGATTGTTTTTCTAATTCTATGAAGAAGTACAACCCTATCATCAGAAGGCATTGCATTAGAGGTCGAACCAAGGTTGTAGAAAGTGGAATATCCCTTTGAGCCAATTTAGCCTTCATGTACCCAATAGGGTCATTTCTTTTCAAATTGGCTAATTCTTCTTCAGCTGTTTGGGGCTGAGAAGACCCAGGAAGTTCCATACGTAATGGAGTAACATCCATTTCGAAGTCCATTTGCTCATTAGTACGAAGACCATCACCGTCATTATTGACGTTCCCATCATCTTGTTCATCATCAGACAAATCCACCACCTCAATGTCATTATTCTGATCACCATCAGCATCAGACCCTGTCCTTTCGCTCGAACCTTCTTGAGCGTTTTCTCCTTCTTCATCCTCAGACCTTCCCTCACTAGAATCTTCACTCTCTTGAGAGGCAGTGGTTCTTTCCTCTTCAGTTCGAGGTATTTGTTCACACTCTTGAGGGATTCCTGGAGGGGATTTTGGGTGAAGAGCCTCTGGAGGCACTACATGGCGTCTTGAGCATTGTTGCATGGGTCTCCTTGAGAGGAGGCGAAGTGCCTTGATCATCGGTCGATCGCTCCAGTTGGGAGTGCCATGTTAGAAGAGCCTGCATTTTGCCTTTGGATTATTCAATCCCCAGGAGAAGAGTGAATCGGAGCGGATGCTTGCGGAGGAGGAGTCGAAGTGGTTGGGATCCGGTGAATCATCCTACATAGATAAAGAAAGATTAGAAACGGTGACTAAGGTGCGAATAATCATTTTAAGAATTCAAGTAAACTCACATGGGTTATCCGTAGATATATTCTTGTCATATGTTCCAACATTACGTTGGAGGTCGAAGGTGGAATTTTGGATTGGTGTGAGGGCAACATCTCTTGAGTCAAGTCCGAGACGTCGATATCCTTTGTGCGTTTTCTTGTTTCTTCAAAGCCGTTGGAGAACTTTCTCCACTTTAAGAGTCCTCCCAATGGTGCTAGTTTTTCTTTTTGGAGTGGTTGGAGGAAGTTTACCTGCGAAATGGTAGAAAGCATAATTTAGACTTAAGTTACAAGAAAAAGAAAAATATATCGACCTATTTGAAATACCGTGGTAAGTCGTTTACCTTGAATCGGAGCGATTGTTGTGGGTGTGATTTGAGTAGTTGTTGGAGTGGGTGCGGCGTTGTTCGTTGTTGTAGTTGCAGGATTGATTGTTGGAGTCACTTGGTACACCATCATTTGTCTCGTGGGATTGTTGAAACTGCTTCCGCCTTGGTCTTCGATCGGTAGTCTTGATCCCGAGGTGGAAATTGCAATTAAAGCGAAAGTTAAAACAAAGAGATTTAAATATTTGGGATTTCCCAATCATTCGCACGCCCTCATTCGAAAGAATCGACATGGCGGAAAGGTCATAGCGAAGATGTCCGGGAAATTATGAATCCATGTCGAGCCCATGTCACGATCTATGGCTTTGGTTTCTTGTGGGATTTATATTTGAGCATTTCACAAATTAACCACCAAGGATATGGGGAAACCAAGCGAGAGCCAATTAAAGTAGGTAGTTTTGGGAATCTAGGTGGATGCATTTCGTGCCAACCTATACCTATCTTGGTGTGACAACCAAAGGAAGTTGGAACTTAGAAATTTTTTCTTTAAATTTTTCCCTCAAGGTTTGAGCCGCTCGATATCTGATGGTTTGCAAGGATGGGAAGTAGTTTCAAGTAAGTAAAAGCTTTAATCTCTTGGCGTGTCAACATACCTTTATTTTTATGTACACGCACATCGAGCATCGGTCAGTTTAGCTTGAATGGTAAGAGTGTCAAACATATAAGATTGATAGAATTTAATCCACCAATCTAGAAAACTCTTTGAAGATAAGGAGCGGTTCGAAAGGGATTAAGTTGAATTGGGCGAACTCTTGATATTGTTCTTGTTGAAGCTTGGCATCTGGCTTTAAAAGTTCGACCGAGGTAATGGCGCTTTGAGTTTGGAACAAGGGTTCGGTATTAATTGACAGACCAAATTGTCTCGAAACGAAGTTAGGTTGATAGGCAAATAAGAGGATCGGTTCTTGGTCGGAGTGATTCTTGAGGAGATTAGTCTTGGTAATAAAAGGCCTTCCGGATATCTTGGATTTCCTTGCATTTAGCAGCCTCCGAAAGAGACATAGTGAGCCATGATGATCCATGAGTTCTCGAAGCAAAAGGCGCCATAGTTTTGTTAAATTCATGTTGTTTGGAGAAAAGCATAATGTACTTTGAAAATGAAACCTGGAAATCGGCCTTGTCATCACTAGGAGTCAGTCTCTTCAGCCTTGTGCCCTCAACGTTTCGATCAACTATCTCTGGATCTTGCTCATTAATAGTGTCTGCGGTGGAGGCGAAGACTCGAACATAGCATTTAGCCATACTGGAGCAACCGAAGGGACCAGTAACAAGATGTTCTTGGAAGTATGAGATTTCAAGCTCAAACGGTGATCTCGCTCGTAAAGGTCAACTAGCGAGTTCACTTAAATTAATCCTCTGTTCTCGTGCAAATCTCTTGCTAGAGGGATGAACCTACTAGCTACAAGTGACTGCTGGACGTATCTTGATAGCCAAAGAGTAAGGAAGGCAATATGTTCAACATCGGAACACTATCACCTACGTATGGTAATGACTAATGAATTTGGAGAAGCTAGTTTGATATCGAAATCAATAATACTTGAATGTTCCTCGACATCGAGAACATATGTTTCCCGTGTTAGTCCAGTGATGGCGATTATGTCGAAGAATGTGGGTGTGATCATCCCTCGGGAGGTGGAAGGTATTATAGGTGCTATCCGAAATACGAGGATGCGAATAACGAGGATGATTGTATGTGAAGCCTGTTTGGATAATTTCGGAGATTATAGATACCTAATTCCTCCCAGATGTGACTTCTTAACTTCCACTTTGGCGAACCGGTTCGATATGCTACATCGGCATTGGACGGGATCGAAATGGTTTAAAGTTGTTTTTAACATAGTCCGAATGAAAGGATCTTTTGGGATAATCATAGGAGTTTCTACTTCTTTTGGCAACAGAATCATTGACATTATCGGTTCCTACCCTAGGGTTTCCATTGTATTGAATAAAGGTTTGAAATCATAACAAACAGGAAATATGGTTCGTGTATCCTTAAGAATCTCAAAAACGTAAGAGGACCCATTAGGGCAAATCTCTTTCGAGCGTTAGTAGGATTAATACCGAGAGGAGTATAAGAGCTCTTGCTCTTTGGATTCCAGGGTATAAGCAGATTGACCTTGGTGAGTGCCAACCTTGCTTTCCAAAATTGTTCGGTGTTCTTATTCTTCTTCTTAGAAATCTTTTTACAGGATGTTGATGAAGACATTGTTGGGGTTTTGATTAAAGAGATTAGGGTTCTTTACGAGAAAGAGAGGAAAAGAAGATTCAGTGTGGAAAAAGCGAAAAGACTAAAGTTTGTTTGGTTTTATAGTGAGGAAGTGGAAACACTCATCAACTAATGCCAGGTTACGTGGGAGACGTGGGTTGGATACACGGTGAGGTGGCGTGAAGTCAGTATTGGTAATAAGCATGATTAAGGGTGATCATTGCTCTTAATAAATGCACCATACCGTGGTTACTGTGTGAAAGCGGTTCGGAAACCCAGGGGTCATCGTGATTGACATGATGGAAATCTTGTACAGGGTCATAATTGCTCAGGGTCATATCAAAATCTTGTGGATATATTTAAAATAAGTATTTCTTAAAAAGGGATTCGAAATACATATTTTAAAGGGGCATTTTGTTAGCTGAAGATTTTGATATCTTGTGGTTCGAAGAAGGATCATGGAGCTCGAGATGAGATGATGTTAAAGTATTCGGGGGAACATAGTGAATGTCATAGTTCGGAAAGAAAAGAATTAACCCTTGAATGGATGTATTGAATTCGGAGTGTCGAGCGGAAATAATGGTAATATGTGTAAAACGAGCTTCGATCGGGCAATAGAATTATGTCGGAGGAAATGGGTTGAAATCAAGTGAGTGATGCATTTGAAATTCAAAGCGAGCGGGATAAAGGGAGTTGAAACGCTGGAAAAGCAGTTCGGCGTGGAAGCGAGAGAAGCATGGTGTCTTGCATGTTCTAAGCGTGCAAGATCTTATGGGTCGACCGTTATGGTCGAATTAGTATAAATAGGAGTCTTAATGTTAGGATTTCGTGTGTCATATCTATTGTACTAAAATTCATCACATTCAAAATACCACATGGCTAGGAAGCGAATGCACGAATGATGTACGTATGATTGCACCAAAGCTTTATTATTCAACAATGTATCTTTATCCTTCGGTTTAACTTTATCTTGCACCAATGTCTTTTAAGTTTCTTTACTTTCAAAGTCATTTCATTTAAATGTTTTCTACCATCGAAGTTCTTTACTTTTCCAAAACTTTTACATTAACGTTATTTCCCGAAAGCTTTTTATACATTTGTTTACATTCTGTTTTTTCGTTTGTGATTACTTTGAAAATCTTTTACACTTTAAGAGTTTATTGAATATTGCTGCATTTATATACTTTCTTGCCTTTTCAAATTTGAATGTTCTTGTTTGTTCGAACCAAATATACATTATTTACTTGATCATATCACTAAGTAATCGAAGCGTACTTGAACCCATACAAAACATCCAAAACAAGTCTCAAATATGGATCTTTATCTTAAGTTTATACCAACGGCGATACCCCATAGGATCAATCTAGTCGATCCGCAAGTTACCGAGGGATTGAATAACATAAGATTATAACGCTTATTCGATAGTTTGGAAGACTAGCGGTTGTTTCACGAAATCACGTGAGCAGTGCCGCGACATTAACAACGACTCAATCTCCTCAATCATCATTACACGATAAATAAATTACTTACAGTGCTGGAACCATTTTTAAACAAAGTTCATCACATTATCTTTCCAACACTTCAAACGAAACTCAAATCGGACATCTAAAACTCCAATTATGGATTTTACAAGTTTAGAAAAATAATCTTGTCGAAATCAATTCCTATGATAGGTAATCGATTTCTCACCTTGTGAGAGTGAAAATCCCAAGACATCATAGAATGCAAAATTTGAGATTCTAACTTCAACATACCGCAACACATCATTCACCATGATTAATTGCGTTAAGTTACGATTCAATAACCAATTCACATCATTGCATACTTTATATCAACCATTGACAAACACAATTAATCTTTTCAAGAACACAAAGAGGTCACTCACGACAACTTCACGATCAACCGGAAGCATTGCAACATTCCAATCACACGACTTCATCTCCTAAGAGTCATTCTTCTCAATCACCAAATATATTCTAGGCCAAGAATATGCATCGACTCATCAAAGCGATTCATAATCACTTGGTTTACTTCAAACATTCAACCCAAGGGTAGCCTCAAGCTAATTCAACATCTTGCTCAAACGATGAGTCGCTATTATTCTCGAGGAACATTAGAATTCACACTAACTCTTCCAACCGTTTCTTCAACTCGAATAACTCGGATGCCGACTTGCGATACGGCCATCGACAGGACTAGTTCGAGAATTAAATCTATAGTAATTCCTCCTCTCTCGGTGACAATTCAAGGCGTCTTCTAGAAACACCTCGGAAATTCATCCACCACGGCAATCCAACTTACTCGGAACAATCTCCGGACAATTCTTCACTACCGGTAATTCATCGCTCTTATATTTTCCTTTCACTTCGAAGAATACAACATAAATACCACAACACCATCATTAATATCTATGCAACTCTAACCATCCATCTAAATTCATTATTCTTATTAGAGTCTTCGTCCACTCATATGGTTCACAAGCTTCTACCACACTTCATTCATATTCATTACTTTATGTCCCAATTAGATAGCAAGACAATTATATACCATCCAATACGATTTCGTCTTAAGGGTGATCAAGTCAATTTGTCAATAGACATCCGATAATCATCTGAAGTATAAACCATCGTTACCATACTTTCCGTTCTCGAATCGTACTCACCGCACTTACAACTATGGTCCGATTCCACTCTAACCACACTTGCATTGTCTTTTCAACGATCTCGTACAAAGACTTCCAATCGGAACATATCAGGAAGCATCTCTTCTCCCCACTTAGTTTCACACTACTCGCAATAATCAATCGGAAAAGTAACAAGTACCGGTTGTTGTACACACGCGTACAAAGGATAATGACATTAAGACACGGTCACAACCGTATATGCTCGATACCACTATTGTAACACCCCTTCTATTTACCCGTTTTATACATAATAATCGAGTATTTTAATCACAACCAAGAAGGCGTCACAATTTAAATCATAAAATTTTAACCAAAAGCAGTCATGCTTCTTTGAAGAATACTCATCCATTAAATCATACTCAAATTATGTTTAACATGAAATGAAACATAATTAAATCCGAATACTTTACTCAACAGTTATTCGGGATAATAAATCAACATAATTCCGAAATTCTTAAAATATCCATTAAAGGATTCCAAACAATCGTTTTCCCGTGTTACATCTACGAGCACGACAACGACACGCGGACTAAATCAACGACTCAATACTAGAGCTATCCTCACCAATCAAGCGGTGATAACCTCGGATCCGAAAATGTTGAGTAAGGGTGAGATTCCAATTCAATATAACATGCATTATCGTTTCTAGAATACAACGAATAAGCGAATCGTTAATTCATTAACCAAACACAAGTCATAATCAATGCCAAGGCGTTCACACAATGAACATGTATATAATCAAACAATGGAAATTGCAACACGAAACCATCCTAGCATGTTACAATCTCATATGCAATGCGACTCTATGCATGTGGTACCAAAGCGTGAACGCGTTCACCCACTCCGTTTACTCGTGGAAGGCAGTGTAATCCATGATTCGCGAACAACGAGTCAAGAATTCAATCCATGATTCACCCATAACCACCGGGTCAAGAATCTAGCCTCACTACCTCGCACGGTAAGTCTATTGGCTCTGCGATTCACCTCCGCACAATGGGAATGAACCAATTTAACAAATGCTCATGCATGCATCATAAAAGCATGCAACATTAATTCAACGGAATATGATAACAACATAATTCCACATAATTGCCAATATCAACATATATCGCATGATAACAACATAATCATGAACTACTTATCACAAAACATAAATATGTCGAATGCTTACTCCTCGATCGGTAAGACTATCACGGTATACACAATAACACCACACATGATATCAATACAATCATGAATAAACAACAAGGAAAGAAACATCACATGAGCGTCGATCTCCATTTAACTTGTCAAACAATCTAAACCAATTCATAGATTACGATCTCAACATAATTCACTTATTGCCAATCACTAATGTATCACATTCAATCACAATGAATAATCAACCAACATTGTAAACATTAGTCCTCGAGATAACTCGGGCCATTCATATTAATTTCCCATTATCCTTAATTAATCACTCTTTTCAAAATCGGAACTCGACTATATTTAAAATAATTTTAGCAAAAGAATATTTTCTCTTTTCAAAGGTAGTATTTTAAATTTAAAAAATAAAAAGCGGCACTCGAATCGAGTTCGGTTTAGAAAATATGAAGTTTTGAAGTTTTGGAAATTTTTGGAAAAATACTCGCTCCACGATTTTTGAATGGGGAACGGTTCCTACCTATCGAGGAACCGGTTCACGAGTGTAAAAATCAATTTTGCCAATTTAACACTGGAACTCGGTTCCTCCCAGAGAACCGGTTCCCACGACTGTAATGACAATTTTGCTACTTTTGTGACATTTTCCATTCTTACTCATTTCCAAACTAACTAACACGATTTGGTACATTAGGAACATCATTTCATCGTCATTTCACACGTATAACATCACACAACATAGTTTATTCATCCTATCAATTATCGACATATTTATGATTCCTAATTCCAACACCGACCAAATAGGGTTTATTCCTATAACTCATAATCATCATAATTCAAATTCTCTAACATACCCAATTATCCCTATGATTCCCAAAACCCATAAGGCATATTAACGAACGAAATCACCCTTACCTCGCGATGATTCTTGATCCTCTTGGTGTCGGCTTTTCCTCTCTTTCCTCTTCTCTCAATTCCACGTGAAACAGTTTCTCCAAAAAACCTATTATTTCCTTTCTTTTTCCTTTTTATGTTCCTTTAATTATTCCAATAAAATAAAATAATTAAAACTTAATAATTAGTAGAGTGATTTACTCTCTTACACCCACCGTTTACTCTGCACACCTCAAAACATTTCCTCATTTAATGACCCAATTAATCCAACTAAAATTAATACTCGAGACTTCATTTAATTAAATAATTAAATCCTCACTTATTTAATATTTAAATTAAATCGGGGTGTCACACATAAGGATGAAGATATTGCACATCTAAGTGATATAATATTTCACAGTCAGATGCATCATAAGAATGCTAAAGTAGATACATTGCAGAAACAAATTTAGTATATCCTATTTATAGTGATGTTCAACAAACTATACAAAGCTTTGTTGACATTAGCATAGGTTCTGTTGTTTTCTCTAACAAATCTTTTGCCTTTGCTTCCTGAATAGATTAAGAGAATAATAATCAGTTTATAATAATTTCAATTTTCTCAAATTTGTAGTGTTTCACAAAATGCAACATACCTCGAGGGATACTTCTGAAATGTTGGCTCGGAACGACTCTGGCCGTACTTGTGCTCCTTTAATTCTCGACTTGCAATGGTGCTCTTGTTATTAAAGCTAACTTGTAAAGTTGCAGAGTTGTGTTGCTTCCATTGCGGACCAAGCAATTTCATTGAATATAGGTGACCCTTGCCTTGGCGACTTCAATTCAAGATTTGGTGGAGTTCTTCAATTGGTGGCTTATTTGCAAGTATATGCGAGAATGATGAAACATTTCAAATGGTTCATATAATTTGCATACAATCGAAACCAATGAAGAAAGGAAAATTAAAACTTACATGGTAGGGTAAGGAGAATGGAGGCGAAAATAGATCTAAACATCAATCTCATAGCTTTCAAACCAACATTATACCACCTTTATCTAACTTTCGGATCTGACTCCATTGAAACTCACATAATCCGTACCATCGACTTTCCAACATCACCAACAACCATCTCGATATTTGCTTCATTTCCACCTCTGTAGCGACCTTGAACCAACTTAGCTTGGACATCAACTCAAAGCACTCTCCGTCGTTGATGTCCAAACCTTCACAATGAACATCATCATCACGACAATCGTCGTCATTCAAAAATATATCAAAACCACCGTTGGCGTCGGTTCAGCTGGGCGCACCGGAGGTGTTGTTGTTTGAATCATTGCAATCATCATTATGACTTCGTGGTTGTTGTGGTGGAATGTGTTCAATGATTTTGTGATATACTGAGAGACTAAGGAAGAAAGTTTTCTTGTTTAAAGAATGGGTTGTGATAATAGATAGCAATTGATTTAAAGAGATGACTCTATTACTAAAACTCAATCATCGATGCATGGAGGATAGTGAAAGTTCATTGAGAAAAGACAAATTTTAATGTTACATTTAAATTTGAATTTGTTTTGCCTTTCCAACTTTTGCAAGAGAGAAGAAGAACGTTTGGATTCCAAATGCTTGCTTAGGTGATTATTAGGTTAACAATAGGTGATAATTAAGGGGTATTAGGTTAATTGAAAATTGTTTTAAAGTGTGGAAAAAAATTTATAAATTGGAGAAAAAACTTGAGAGTGACACATCAGTCTCAAATGAATGTGGTGCAAGTATTTCAACGATTACAAAATTATCCTTTAAAATAGACTAAATTGAAATTTACTAAAAAGAATATTATGGTAAGTTAATGGTACTTTGATTTTTATAGATTTATAATAGACTAGAAAAGTTCTCAGCTTTAATGCAATAATGTTTACTAATTGATAACCATGTGTAATAATGTCTAAGAGACTTCATCTCATATAAAATAAAAATAAATTTTGAAAAATTGGTGTGGCTATAGCCACACCATGCCTAACATGTGTCCGCCCTTATGCCACGCCCTTATGCCACAACCAAGAAAATATATAAAGACGAAGTGAAGCTACACAAAACTAGGGGACCAAGCCAAAACTCCTAAGAAACTTTGTATCTACAACAAGGATTACCATTAAAATTTCTCAAAAAACATCTCTAATTGTGTCCTGAATATCGTCAACAAAAATAATTCCTATAATTGAAACCTATAAAAGCAATCTTGTCAACACAAGCATTTCCTTCTCGGTAGATGTGTGAAACAATGAAGTGCATCGAGTGAGTAATAGATTTCAGCTTCGTCGGGACACGAGAGAAGTCTGAAAAAGTCTGAACCACAAGCATACTATCGGATTCAAGGCAGAGGAATCTTATTATCTTTAATTGAAATAAATAAATATGCATCCTTGAGGGTGAAGAAGCCAGAACCAGAATGATTCCAAATTCTGGTGTCCTCACTGTCTCCAAGGGGAATGTAACAAACGAGGATGATAGGAACCAAGTTGGCGAAGTCGTCGTGATGTTGGTTAGAATATGCCAAGCTTTGTCAACCATGAAATCAGCCACCTTTTTATTTATACTAGCAGAATCTAAAACAGGAATGTGGAGAGAATCAGCCAGCGGAGGACCACACCAAGACTCAAGCCAAAAATTGATGAGGTTACCGTCACCAAGGCCCCAAGAAGAATTCTCCATAACAATAGGAAAACAACCTTTAACCGAGCTCCAAATAGAAGAGTGGATGTGATAATTAATGATGTTTCTGTTTCTCAAGACTCTATCTTTGAGAAAAAGGGCCCAAGTTTGACATTCCTTTTGTTGTATATCCCCTTGAACTGCCATATTATCCCAAGAAGTTTGAAGGAAATTCTTCACTTGGGTTTCTTCAACTAGTTCAACCACCTGGGTGGCATCCACGAAATCTATTTCAGAGCTTTCATCTGAGTCAACTTCCTCAATATTTGGCTCTTTAGGAACAATACTCAAGTATTTTACCACACCATTGTTTTCACCTGCCTGTTTAGCTAGAGGAATGATGATAAAGAATTAGCATCTGCTTGTAGTAAATTAGTTCCCCTAAAATGGTTTCAGTGTTGGTCTGGAGGCTATGGCAAAATAGAATCCTTACTAAACACAAATTAATCAAGAGAGGTATTCTAGTAGAATCTCAAAGTTTTTGTCCATATTCTTGCGAAAAAGAGGAAAATGCATAACACATTTTCTTCGAATGTCCGATAGCTTTGGCAACTTAGAGCGAGAACCTAAGATGGCTGAACTTCTCCTATGTTCCACACAATTCTACTATGTAGAATTTTCTCCATTTTTCAGGGTTATGTAGTGGCAGCAGAGTTATGAAGGAGAGATTTAGTGTCATCTGGTTCGCATACATTAGGACTATGTGGAGGAGACGAAACGTGAAATTTTTTAAAAGTTCAGAGAGACTCGCGGATGGTCGTTCAGTTTCAATTTTAGAGGACATCTAGTTAACATCCTGGAAATGGCTTAAGAGTGAGGTTATTTGCTTTAACTATGCTCTCAGCCAATGGATCCTAAACTCGAATGAGTGTTTGGGTTGGAGAGTTTGATTGGGTCCGAATAATTGGTCAGGGTCACATCTTGTTTTTGGATAAGGGAGTTGGTTTGATCTGATTGTTGTAGTTGATTTTCCGTTGCTTCTCGTTTTGGCATCTCACCTTTCCTCCAACGTTTTCCGCTCTCGAGTTTCCTTGGTTGACAGTTTTGAGTTCATCTATGGTGCAACTGTTTTAGTGCTGATAACATAATAATCGAGTTCTCTCCAGGAAACAAGCTTGAGTTGCATAAAGAAATTGATTTGGTGATGCTTCAATCTCAGTCTGCTTCTGGTTTTTGGAAGCATTTTCTGCTCCTGTTTTCTGAAATTTTTGTCGTGGTTTTGTTGTTCTGGGGTCTTAATCCGAAAGGACGGGGTTTGGAACTTCTCCTTGTATCTTTTGTTTACTAAAAACAATAGGTTAGAAGGTTTTTTTGCTACTGGTTTATCTGCCTTAGCTTTGTATTGGGGTGGGTTTGTAAACTGTATTGGCATTACTTGTGCCTTCATTTTAATCAATACATCAGCATTATTGGCTTTTAAAACAACTATAGTAACAGTTTAAAAAATATTAAATGAAAAGGAATGTTTATTACGTTTGAATCGGTGTACATTAATTGGCATACATCCAAACAATCTTGTGTGGGAAGAATAAAAAATAGTGTACAGTACTTTGATATTTAAACATAGTAATCAAACTTTATTTTGTAAGTCCTAGCTGAAAGCAAGAGAAACTTTTCTTGAAAGACATGACCATTGATGTTTAAGTAGACTAAAGCATAATTTATCCAAAATCTTAAAAACAAAATAAACACTATGCTATTTGCATATCCATCCAATTTCATATTTTCTGGAAATATCCTTCTTTGCATACACTCGTTTGATACAATGGTGTATTAAATTAATCTCCTAAGGTTGACAGTCCTTGCAACTAGAAATATTCAGACATCTCATCTTTTTTCCTTGAGTTCTTCTCTCCATCGTTCGCATTCATCACTACCAATGTAAATACTAGGCATTTTCAAAGCCAAAAATTCGAAAAACACCTGCAACCAAAATGCGCATAAGTTAATAGCAGCCTTTAATGATTCTAGTATATCCAATAACACTTTGCAGGTGTTCAAATGACAATACCTTCGTCGGCCTGATACTTGTTTTTGTCATCACCGGCATATGCAAGTACATTGTATTTAGGATTCCACTCAACGCTATTCATCGCAGCTCTACAGGGAATATGATGTACAGTTTTTCCAGTATGAACATTTGACTGTGCCACAAACAAGCAAATTCTGTTTGAGCAATCTTACAATACAAATTAATGTTTTTTGTTTAACAATGGGCATGTATAAACTTACAATATCGATGAACAAGTCTTCACTTGCTGAAGCAATCAAGTCCCCGGTATGATTGAAACTAATCGTACGGACCGGCCATCTGAGAAATATAACATTCCGAATTTGTCAGAAGAAGCTAAACGCTAATAATAGCTTGAAAAACAAAAAGTTGAATACAATAAACAAAACATGGAAGTAAGGGAAACTTACTCGAGCTTTGTAAAGGTACGCACAAAGCATCTCCGAGATAACCCACAAGCTGACAAGGGATCAGCACTTCCAACAGCGAAATGTCTGTCTCAATATAATGAGGATATATAATTTGTTACTTTCTATGAAAAAAATGAAGATAAGATATTCAAGAAAACGGTGACAGAAATAACAATATGCAGTTACGCAACCTTGATTGCTAATTCAAGTGTGACTTGCAGGACCAAAGATAACAAACACAAGAAACATACCTTCCTGTTGGGTCAATTGCAATGCAATAACAACCAGCTGTATGAGCCATGAGGGTATCAAGAGGTCGAAGAGATGGATAAGACAATACTTCCACAGTGCCTAAGGAGGTTAGAATGTAACAAAATATAAGATATTTTTCTACTCTATACAAACACATTGAAGCAAAAGGTATCGAGTAATATTTTAGAAGGTAACTAACGAAGCAAACAATGATCTTACCATTTCCAGTTGTTAAGAAAAACATCTCGCCAGTCATGTTCCAAGCAATCTCGTTTACCTAGGAAAAAATACAGGAGCTATTAGCAAATTTGAGTTAATTTAATTCTTCACAAAAGAGTTAGACAAATGTTTTCCACTGTAAGAAATATGTGCTATGAGTACAAGACATGTCATTAAAATAGTTAAACCTATTGTTGTTCTCATATAAACGATACCACTAAACTGCAATAGTGTACACCACCAAATATTAAAATTATGTAATCCTGAACAACATCATATTGAGTGATGTTGAAGGAGTCGGAAAACACAGGTGATGCATGATGAGAAAAATAACAGATTCATTTTGTAGCCTCGGGTAACAAACTGCCAGAAATATAACAGACTGCAACAAGAAGCATCCACTAGGCTATACCTCATAGTTGAACTTGCGCCTATGAATTGGTTTGAATTTCCGAACATCAAGTATTGTTAATTCATCATCCTATAGAAAAGAAAAGACAAGGTAAGATTTCACATTAAAAACAGCAAGGCAATCATAGCCAAGTGATGTCTATTTAGTATCTATAATACAAAGCTCAATAATGATTCAAACAGAGGAATTGACTCCAACATGAGGGAGTACATCAGAGCTATAATAAAA